>CAJGYO010000008.1:69858671-70475996 GCA_904845875.1 Miscanthus lutarioriparius
GTGGGATTTGAAAGATAAGTAAGTCTAGTTATCTCCATAAAATTTTCACGATTTTTGGATGTACGGATATTGAGATATATGATAAAGAACACAGACTGCTCTAGAAAACAGAAACAGCAGAGACAGATAAAGCGACCCCCAACTATATTATTCAACTCAAACTTATGGTTCTTAACTATGGAATTTGTGGACATGCCCACAATCTCCCAACAATCATGGAAACTCCAAATCAACCAATTTCACAAGCACAAGCAACTAAGCAATAAAGTCTCACAAGACACACCTCGACTCGACTCGACTCGACTCGCAACTAACATCGTTTTTATTACAAAAGTGGCATCATAACTCTAAGGGGCAGTGTCGATGACGGTAAACTCTAGTGGATTCTTCTCATAGAGTGGGGGCAATCCAAGCTGAGCTCTTAGGGCATCATTCTCCTTCTAGAGACACTTCGCGGTCCTCTGCGCCTCATGTAACTCTTCTTTGAGGTCTTCATTATCCATTTGCATCACATGAACATGCCTGACTATTGCGTCCATGGTGGGATCACTGTTTTGGGGATTTTGAATCACCCAAGTCCCATCATTTGGATCGTGGCGAGGAAGGAACCTGAAGAGATCCTCCTTCGTGGCCTCATACCATCGACCATGATAGTGGATGTAGGCCTCCTGAGCTGCGTCCTCCGTACTATCCATTGCCTGAGCCCTGATAGACTTGTAGGACCTCTAGGTGTAGATCAGTGGGGAAATTCTTAACTTAGATAAGCAGACTTGGTAATGTACCTTGTCGAGTGCAGTTGCGACCGTGGTGCCGCCAACAAGGTGGCCACGACATGTCGGTGTAGTGGAAGCCGTGCAGGCGCCCGCTAGGTCATCGACGGTAGCAGCAGCGTAGGCGCGGATCAGTGGCGACGGTAAAGGTGGTGTGGACTTCCCGTCGCTTACAGCGTGCCTTTCTAGATCGGACTAGGGCTAGGAACCTCAGTGGGGAGCTGGCGGGTACGGTGAACCTCATCCCTTGTGCCCTAGCGCCCACTTTCCTCTTTATAGTGCTACGCGACGGGGGCCCATCAGTCAGGAGAACGGCTGGGTGCCCCCGATCAGAGCACGGATCAAGGGCCCAATTGGCCATTGGGCCAACTGGTGGAGATCAATCTAACATTCTCCCCGTTGATCTCACCTTATCACTTAAACTTAACTTACTTTATTTTTTCCCATTCCATCGCAGATCAGTGCATAGAGCATGCCTTATCATCACGGTTAGTTGCCATTAGATTAAACAACTACAATGCACCTCTCTGTTTTGAAATAGATTCTTAACTAAGCCCTTAGTATCCAGAAATCATAGGCTTCCCCGTAAACCCATGTCGACTGTGTGTTCTCTGAACGCACTGGTGGTTAGCCTTTGGTAAGCGGATCCGCATGTACTTGCTTGGTACTTATATGCTTAATTCTTTCAAAATAATTCTGGATTTTCTCCTTTACAACATATAACTTAATGTCAATGTGTTTGGCAGCACACTTGACTTATTGTCTTAGGAGTTAACTACTTTAAATGGTTATTGTTGTTGACTACCATTGTTAAATCCGGCTACATATTCCCTTAACCACTTTTGCCTGTTCCTAAGGCCTCATGACAAGCTATACTGTGGTATGCATCATTGATGACACCACAACTGTTTCATGCTAGCTTTTTTACAATAATACTCCAACTGCGAGTGTTAGCAACTATTGTGGATTTCACTACACATCTCGCCAAAACTTAACATTTGTACCCACAACTATTTGAGAGTACTTGTTCTTTCTTACTCAGCTTGAGGCCTATGATACTTTGCAAAAATTGCAAGACATTCTTAACTCCATTCCAGTGATCTATATCTGGACTGGACTTTTGCCAAAATATCCCGGATACGTAAGCTACATCAGGGTAAGTTCTTACTTGTACATTCATTAAGCTTCCAACAGCTGAAGCACATGGAACCATGTTCATTTGATCGATCTCATATCGGATCCTAGAACACTAAACGTTCCCAAATCTATTACCCTTGACTATAAGAGTAGGCGTAGGTTTACTCGCATGCATACTTTATTTCTTTAGAATTGTTTCTAAGTATGCCCTTGCGATAGTCCTAATACCCCTTTTCATCTATCTCGGTGAATTTTAATTCCTAGAACCAATGACGCTTCACCAAGATCATTCACATTGAAACTTGAGGACAAAGACTTCTTCTTCTCCAATGGCAAATTAACATTACTACTAGTGAGTAGGATGTCATCTATACACAGGATCTGGAAAAAGAATTTTCCATTCTAGAACTTCGCATAAACGCTATTGTCCTTCTCATTTTCTTTAAAACCAAACTTTCTTATCATTTCATCAACTTCAAATACTACTATCTAGAGACTTGTTTTAACCCATAAATGGATTTCTACAGGCATCATCCCATACATTCTTTTTCTTCCACGACAAAACCTTTGGGTTGTGCCATGTAAACATTTTCATACAAATCCCCGTTGAGAAATGCCATCTTTACATCCATCTGATGTAACTCTAAATCGTAATGTGCCAATAACACCATTATGATTCTAAAAGAATCCTTGCATGAGACTAGAGAGAAAACTCTCATCGTAATCTATTCATTCTCTTTACGTAAAGCTTTTTGCTACAAGTCATGCTTTATATCTTTCCACATTATCTTTAGAGTCACATTTTGTCTTGTAAACCCTTTCACAGCCTACTGTTTTGGCTCCATTAGGAATTTCTTCTAAATCCCAAACATCATTGGTATTCATCGAATTCATTTCAACTTCCATAGCTTCTTGCCATTCAAACGAGTAAACGCTTCTCATGGCTTCTTCAAATGAGCTGGGATCACCCTCCATTTGAATTTCTTCACTAACATAGACTTTATAGTCATTAGAAAACTGGTTTACTAATTCTTTGAGACCTTCTGGGGCCTCAGCTACTAGCACTTTTATGTGGGGCTATTGTTGCTCTTCATTGCCAAGAGGCAATTGATTCTACAGGCTCATGTATCACAAGATCCTTGTTTATATTATTCATCTTCTTCAAAGAGCCAACAATAAGTGTTGTATAAGTCATATAACATCAACAGGTATCAAGAAATTTGTTGTTTTAAATCACTGAAGTGGGCACGCAGTCCCGCTTCTCTTCAAGTCATAGTTCTCTACATACCGTGCTCTCCCAGATTGTCCCATCCTTTATAAAGATAGTGTATCTTCCAATTTTTTATTTGGGTTCAATATGTTAAAACCTTATATGGTGCTTTAAGCACCGCTTTAATATCTTTGATGGTGACTACGCTATCTTCCTCTCTAAACTTTAAAAAATCTAGAAATTTAGTTGTTTCTCTGTTTAGGGGTATCATTGTTATGACCAACGGTCACATTCATCAAAATATTTATATCACTCAGTTTCTTACAAAATATGTATCTCACTCTTAATGAAGAGTACACATTCATCAACATCTTTATCTCACTCTTAATGAAGAGTAGTTTCTTAATTGATCTTAATTCTTACTCTTAATTTATCTCACAATTCTCTTCCTTGAAATATGGCATGAACTATACTGCCATAATTTCGAGAACTATTCAGAAAACTATGAACGAGGAGACACTTATGACTTACTTCATTCACATGATTATGCCATGTAAATAAAGTTATTTCTTGATCCGTATAGGAGTACACTTTTCTCATTCCACTTTAAGAACATGACGAGGTCTTTTATTAACTATACTTTTATAAGTCACGCTTGCATCTTTTTCTTGTCCTTTGATTAGTATTGACCATGACGGTGCATTTTTATTTTACCATGGTCAATACTAGGATAGCATAAGAGCTACCCAAACTTCTCTCGCTATGCGGATACAAAAACATATGAGTCATCACAAAACTTCTCCCGCCATGCAGGATTGATTAGCATAAGTACTATGCCAAAATTCTCCCCATGCTGGACAAATCTATATACAAATTACCGTAACGAAAAATTTAGTCATGACGACTAAAACATTCACTTATACTTCATTTTCCAATTAAATCTTCTGTCCTGAACTAGCTTGACTCAAGCCTTTTCATTCACATACCCCAGCATTGCAGCCCGTTGGCATGCAGCCGAGTGATCTCGTCGGCTAAAAAATAAAACTTACAAGATGCTTCTGCATCAATTCTACATCACCGTTGGACAGAAAATCGAATTAATGCATGAAACTCATAAATTAACTTGAAAGACATATAACTACTCTTCAAAATTAAATTTTTCCGTTGGTTCGAATTTAATTAGAAGATAATCAACATCATTACAGCGAAACATGAAAATAAAATACATTCTATTAGTTCAGGAGCATTTCTTGGTTTTTATCTACTCTCTAAAAAATTGATCATGTTGGTGTAAAATTTACAGAGATTTAAATCTCAACCTTAAACTCATTATAATATTGTTGTAATCAACGTTGGTCAATAAATAACAATACTATAATTTAACATAAACAAATCAGACTACACCTCTAATTTAAATTTTCCCGTTGGTGCCAATTTAATTAGAGGATAAACATAATCATAATTTACTAAAAGTAACTGCCCTCAAATTAAATTCTAACGTTGGTTTGAATTTAATTAGAGGATAATTAGCATTAAACTTTACAGCGGAAACATGTAAAAATAATTTATCTACTTTTCAGAAGCATTTCACTATACTCATCTACTCTCTGAAAAAATTATTCTGTTGGTTCAAATTTTGACAGAGATTTAAACTAGAAAAAATCATCAAAATTTGCTTCCGAAACAAATACACGGCCTAGCGGCAGCCCACTCTCGCGGCCTAGCAGTACACGGCCTAACAGCGAAACACCGCCCACGCGCCCACTCTCGCGGCCTAGCGGCAGCCCAACATGGCGCGCGCGCTCGTTCCCCCGCGCCTAGGCCACAACCTAGGCCTGGGCTGGGAATCTCTGATCCCGCTTGCGTCGCTTTCGGCCTAATGCGTTCTGAGCCGTTGATCTACATCTGATGGTCATCCACGCGTTTCGCTCGGAATAAAAACGGCGACTGTGACGTTGCGCCTGAAACCCTAACTCATTTCTTCCCCGGCCTTCTCTATCTTCGCCACACATGCAGCCAAGTAGTGAAAAGTGCAGCGGTAGCGGTGCCGCTGCCAGTCCCCTTGCCGGCGTGCATGCTCGCCCTAGGCTGAGTACGCCGCCATCGAGCGGTCTAGGTGACGGTGCCCCATTCCCCACACGCGCTGCGGTGGGCTCGCCCTAAACCCTAGATCTTCCCCTTTCTCCTCAGTGCAACCGACGTCGAAGACAAAAAGTGCGGCGCCGCTGTGGGTCTCCTCATCGGAGCGTGCACTCCCTAGTGGGTGAGCGCGCCACCATCGAGCGGTCCTGTGTCGGCGTCCTGAGCCCGCGCGCCGGTGACCGAGCATCGAGCGGCGGCTTGGCCCATTCTTCCCACGCGACGGCGGGATTCTACCCACACGACGGCGGTGGTGACGCGTGGCGGGGAGTCTGGGTAGGTCCTCCCCTCCTTCGTCCTTACTCTAGGGTTAGGGTTAGGGTTTTGGGTTGGGGTCGATCCGCTTTGAATCACTTGATTCTTGATTTCTATTCTGTTTTCTACCCCAATCTACTAGATCTACACACTAGGACCATGTCTCTGATACCATTGATAGACTTATAGGACCTCTAGGTGCAAATCAGTGGAGAAATTCTTAACTTAGATAAGAAGACTTGGTAATGCACCTGTACTGCTTCCTCCGAAAGTGTCTCAAGTGCAGGTGCAGGAGCTGGTGCAGGACACAAGCAAGGGATCCTCCTCAAGCACCGTGACCTCCTCGTCATCTGAGATGACCACTATTTGCTCCTCCTGTGGCGCCTGGGGTGCAAACAAAGCACGCGCTAGGTAGTAGCCTCCGGTGCTGATGCGAGCGGTCTTTTTGGCACGAGGCATCTATAGATTTAGATTGAGATGAATTAGAAAAAATAAATTTTAATAATGGAATAAAGTGAAAGAAGCATAATAATTTTTAGCAAATAACAAGACTGAAGTAGTAAGCATGAATAAGTGAAGCAAGGTTGCTAAAACGACCATTTCTAACTAGCCTTGTGTCCTACAGTCAATACGGCTTTGATATCAATATGTCGCACCCGATTTTATGTTTAAAATGGGATGCATAAACCTTATGTGCGCTCCGAGATCAGTCGTGCACATAAGCTGACAAATTACAGAGTATTATCACAGTGTTTATTACATCGCGCACAATAATCCATTACAATAATAACAAGTCTATCATGAAAGCGGAAGAACTAGGTAACTACTCTCCACGAGGGCCTCAAACTCCATAGGGACATTGACTGGCGAAGCACAAGTCTAGAAATCCTCAGGGTAGTCCTCAAAAACACTTCCATCTGTTACCCATCCAGGATTTTATCCAAATAATGAAAATAAACAAGCGTAAGTACATCTCGTACTCAACAATAACAACATGGATTTATGAAGTTCAGAAGGCTGACACTGGTATGTTGCGGTTAGCATTTTAGTAAGTCAAGGTTTTAGCACTATATTAGCATTTAGTTATGCTTAAGCCCTAATTAAACCACACAATCATAAACATGAACAATATTCATCATTAGAATTCTCATCATTAATAACATCATCATCAGGTGAGCAACTATTTCATAAGTTTTTTGGGCCGCTCGTGTTCGTCAGCACGACCGATATACCAGTTTTAATACTCTACAGAGTTTGTACATCTTTACCCGAGAGCTGTGATTTACCCTTTCACCCGAGGTAGCTAATTTCTTAACCCCCTTCCTAGGAAGGTCGGCAGGGTTCACTATGAAGCCTTTCAAAGGTTTCCCTAACAAATTTGTAGCCGCTAGGTTTCCCCGACAAGGGAATATAGAGCCCCCCTTCCGAATGACATATTCCGCGTAGGCTACACACATAGGGACAAAGGCCGCACTATACTCAGCTCGGTAGGCCCCATTTGCACCCTTTCGGGTAACTACTAACAAGCTAGAAAATGTCCTACTACTGAGCTAAAGCTAGAGCCATGTGGCACCCCCGGTTGTACTATATGTCTCAGCTTTTGCCAACAGATAAGTCCTTAGGGAGGGCCAAGAGCATCTTGTACAAAAGCCAATAACTCTCTCGCCCTATCGTCTAGTTGCTATGAGCAAGTTTTACCATTCGTTCCATAGAACCATTAATTGTCGTTCAGATCATGTATAGTTAATTTGAGCGCTAGCAGCTACCCATATGCAGGTATAACCCATCGGTAATCGAGCTACAATGTATCAACAACTAGGAGATCCTTACGGGTATCAAATTAGACTCATGTACATGACTAAATAATTAAATGGTGAGTAGGACAAGGAGATTCCATTCTATAATTGCCTTGCTCAAAGTTTCCCTGCTGGTCCTAGTCGTCAAAGTAGTACTCTAGATCACCCACGAATTGCTCACTGTCTATACTCGATCATGACAGCAACAACACGCATCCAAAGACAATCATGCAAAGCAAACAAGCCTATAATTAGAACAATACACCAACAGTATGAAAACAAGATGAAAGGTTTATAAAACGAATCTACGTCTCGCTATGAACACACATACGTGAAGATCACAAAAATTGGAGCTAAAACATGAAAGTTATGAATTAAACAAGATTTCCTATAGCAATTTAATCAATTAAATCTAGCTACGAATTTTAAAAGTGGAAAACATGATTATCAGTGTCATAAACATGTAGATTACTTAATTACGAACCTAACGCAACTTGAACGGATCAAATCGGACCTAAAACATAGTTTTTATGAGCAAAACAAGTTCAGTGGCAAATCTGTAATTAAACAGAACCATAAATATGCTTTTAAAATTGAGAAGGCGCACTATAGATCTAAATAGAGACGGTTTACGCTTTCAAAAAGTGAAAACATAATCTGGGATTGCGCAAGGGTTCTATTATTAAAAAGCCGAGGGGCTCTTTATGAAAACTGACCCGCGAAGGGGTACCGACCATCCTGGGCCGTTGGATCTAAACTGAGCGGCCTAGATCAGATCGGTGAGGGAGGGAGAGACACCGGCTAGCTGGAACAGTAACCCAGCGGCGGCGAGTCTTCGCCGGCGCGCATGAAATAGGGCCCTATGGGCCACGGTGGAGCATACAGAGGGCGTGGGGAGCAAGAGCGGGCAACGACGCGCTCACCTAGGGCATTCGCGTGCCCGGAGAAGGAAGCCAGCGCGGTGGCAGCCATGGCCGGTGGCGAGAAGGTCACCGGTGCGTGTGGAAACGGCCCTAGAGGCCTCGGTTCGACATGGTAAAGATGAGAAACGAAAGAGGGGGAAACAGGGATTCTCACCGCAGGTGAAACGAATGCGGAGACAGAGCGGGGACAGCGAGGGGACGTCGGCGACGGTGAGCTAGGGCTTCGCGTTGGAGCAGCGTGCTTGAGCGAGGCTGCTGGTGCTAGGAGTAGCAGGGGGCGGCGGCAGCTCTTAGGGGCCCTTTATAGGGGTGCGGCGCACGTGGGATAAGCCCAAGCGCCGAGAATCTCAGGCGCGGCAGCGGCGGGATGAGGACGACGTCCTCCCAGGTTCAGCGTGGGAGGTTGGGGACAACACTGTAGCGACAGCGCTGGTAGGTGGGCCCGGGCGGTTAGCGGCTGCGGCAGACTGCGAGGCGTAGCGTGGCAGCGGGAGCGGCAGCGGCGCTGCGCCTGTGGAATGCTGGGCCGGCCCAAGAGGAGAAGTGGGGAGGGAAGGCGAGCGGGCCGGCGGGAGAGAAAGGCAGAGGCAGGCCGGCTGGGCCGAGAACGAGGCCAACGGGCCGAACTGGAGGGAAGGGAGGGAGAGGGAAAAGAATTCCCTTTTCTTTTTCTAAAGCGATTTTCCAAATCCACTTTCAAAAGATTTTAAATTCCTTTTCACTTTTGTTTAAAACCAATCTTCACAAAAAAATAAGAGTGCAGCAGCATGAATGGTTTAACATGTATCTAGCCTTATAGTTGATTTTAATTTCATAAAAAATATTATTTCCCTAAATTTGAATGCTCACAAAATGCACAATTAAATCAATTTCACCTATTTTGAAATGATGCAAATTTTAGGGTGTGGTACTGCAAGGGCCAGACAGATATTTGAAGAGGGAGAGTAAGAGCAAGGCCCCGTTCGCTTCGCTGAAAAAACAAGCCGAAACACTATCCCGGCTGATTTGTTGTGAGAGAAAAACACTGTCCCGGCTGAAAAAACAAGCTAAAAAAGACGGATTATAAGAGAAGCGAACAAGGCCCAAGTATAACAAGGGGCTGTAAGTAGGCTGTATACTGAGGCGAAGGAGAGAAGAGAGGGGAGAGAAGAGAAGAGAAGCGAGCCGCAGGCTTACAACGAGCTTATGCACAGGAACTGAGAAATTTTGTGAGACAAAGTGGGTTGATAGATTGGCGGTAAGTTTTCCTATAATCAGCGTCCGGCTGTATTATTATCCCAAGATTTTCGAACCGGACTGGACCGGCGGTTGAACCGCTAAAAGACCGAACCAGGGCCTACACCGGTCTGGTTCACTTAAAAGATCGTCCATGCAATCGAACCGCTAAAATCCGGTTAAACCGGCCGGTTTTTTGTCGAACCGGTGAACCGGGAGGTTCTGTGTGAACCGGGGCGGTTTTTTATTTAGTCAAAAATACCCTCTGGTAGCTCAGGAGAAGGCTATCTGTTCAGGGGTAATAATGGAATAATGTGTCACTTCTTTTTAGGTTATCATGGGCGGAGGGAGGGAGGGAAAAATTCCCCATTTTCATTCCAGCGGCCGCCATTTTCGCCACCTAGACCTAGCTTCGGCGGGCGGCGGCATCGAAAGCGCGCGGCGCGTGCAAGCGTGAGGCCGGGCGTGCGTGAGCGCGAGGCCGGGTGTCGGGCGTTATGCGTGGCGAAGCGGCGCGCCGTCGCGCGGCGCGTCTTGCGAAGCTGCGGAACTCATGGCGAAGCGGGCGCATTGCCGCGCCGTGGGCGAGCGGGTGCCGTCGTGGCCGTGCGCGAGCGGTCGCCGTGCGGGCGTGCGCGAGGCTGCATTGCCGTGAGCCGGGCATGCGCGAGCGAGCAGCGGGCCTACGAGGGGCGAGCGGGCGCCGTCGCGTCGTGCGCGCAGCGCCGTCTTGAGCGTCTTGTGAGCGAGGTCGGCTGCCGCGAAAGCGGCGAAGCGGGCGGCCGTCTTCTTGCGGCGGTAGGGCAGCTGCTTCTAGCCTGCTACGACTACGACAGTACTTCTTGTCTCTGCTCTGCTCCACGCCTCCAAGTCCAACATGACTACTGGTGAGTTCAAGTTTTAGATTTTAGGTTTGAATTTGATGCCGTATATAGTAGCATCGATGATGGAACATGGAACATGGAAGTAATCTTGGATGGTTCGATCTAGAACTTAATTTGTGCATGCTGAAGCTCTCTGTTAGTATGTTAGCCTACTGTTATATATATATTAGCCTGCTGTTATTTGATTTGATCTAGTGAGTTCATTGGTGAAGCCCTCTGTTAGTATGTTTAGTGCTAGAGTAATAGAGTATACCAGATCTGTTTAATTTGTTACTGACTAAGTTCAACATTTTCATTCATGTGAAAATTGATAACTTTCTTACTGTTTTTTTGTTTTCACACACAGTTGATTCTTCGGACACTCCTACTCCAGTTGGGACTGAAAATTCTAACCAGAATTCAACCCCATCCCAAGAGGCTGCCACAGAAGGAAGGACAAGAGGGAAAACTGATCCAGCATGGGGATATTGCACACAGATTATGGAAGGAGGGAGAAAGAAGATCAAATGCATGTACTGTGACACGACTTTCTTAGGAGGAGGAATCCATCGTTTCAAGGAACATTTGGCCAAATGGCCTGGTAATGTAGCTGCATGTAAGAAGGTTGATCCTGAGGTTGAGCATACAATGTATAAAAATATTGAAGATTGGAATGAGAAGAAAAAGAAGATGCAACAGGAATATGTGGAAGGGCACCCATATGCACCCATATGGACTAGAAATTATGACCCAATAATGTTGGAAGAAATTGGAAATGGAAATGAAGCTTGGATTTTAGAAGACAATCCACCTTGCCTTAACTCTGAAGAGCTAGAAGCGTTTCGCACTAAACTGTCTGAGCTAAATATACAATGCAGCAGTGATGGTAATGTCCCTTGTGAAATCAGTTTAACATATATACAACTTTTTGCTTATATACCATCAAATCTAAATTGGTAAAAAAATTCAGATTTGGAGCTTAATATGGACATGGTGGAGGCTGATGCCATGGATGATAGTGATGAGATTATAGAGGACCAGGAGTACCAGAACCTCAGGCAGGAAGACGCATATGATTATAGTGGATTTGCAGTTGATGTTGGAGGAGCATAACCTCGAGCTCAAAATGAATGGGATCCAATACGTTTTTATTGAGTACCATGCTTCATGTGTTTCTATCTTATCATCACGCACTTGATATTTGAATTTACGAACCTGTGATTGTGAGACTATGTTGCTATGAACCTTATGGTTGTGTCTTGTCAGTTGTCACTCTTGTGTGTGAAGATGAACCTATATATGTTATCACGCACTTTGTATTTTGAATTTAAGACCATGTCAATCTGTCATCCTATATTTTCATGATGTGTGAACTTTGTCCTTATGGTTGTACAATATAATTATATTATTCTGTCAATTATATATATATGCACCGGTTCAGAGTATTTGCGGCCGGTTCGATTAATCGGTTCAATTAAATTGAACCGACGGTTCAATCGGTTCTTAACGGTTGGACCAATGAACCATTGAACCGAGAACCTCGCCGGTTCGATCTCCGGTCCGGTTCGAAAAACTTGGAATATTATCCTTGCTCTAGTAAATAGTAAGAAGCCATTTAAGTGCTTTGTTCCAAAGCTTTTTTCGCGTGCAACTTTGGCTTTGTTCCAAAACTGACGACCATTATTGGTTCTGTTCGCTTGTCTTATAATCCGTACTTTTCAGCTTATTTTTTTAGGCGGAACAGTATTTTTCTCTCACAATAAATCAGTCGAAACAGTGTTTCGGCTTGTTTTTTTAGCGAGGTGAACGAGGACCTATCACTCCAATTACAAAGTCGTTCTTCGTGATTCTCTGCTTTACAGTTGCCCCTTCCTCATTTACAGGCTGAACAACTTATAAAATCCGGAAAGCAAAGGCTTTTTGCGTGCTCGCGAAAATAGTTTGACCACTATTAACTGTTGAATCAAGAAGAGATATGAACCTGACTCCCATTTCACTCGTTTGTCTGAGCTGGTAACTGTGACTTCCACTGCTGCATAGCGGTGCGCAAGGAATGGTTCGGGATTATGGACGAATTCGGCAGCTTCCTCCTCGTAACAGGCGATGTCTTATGCCTCTTGAGCCAAGCCCTGATCGCGTAATGCTCGTAGGTGTGGCCATCGGCGGCGACGTGAGGATCCTCCATCAGCTCCTGCACCCAAATTCCATTTTGGTAAGCACAAGCTAAAGAGAGCTGAAACCAATTCAAATGCTGCACATGAGTTACCTGTGTTATAGGACAGATGAAGTGACTTGGCACACTCAGTTTTGGGTTTCTCAAATTGACAGCAGAAGTAATCCTGTGCAGGATCTCATCGAGCTTCGGCAGCACCTCTGACTCAAGATCAGGCCTATCCCTGCACTTCAACGCCGTGCATCTCAATCCGAGCCTCGCAAACATCTCTGCCTCGTCAAGCGGCCAATCAGTCTGAGACCTGTCGAGAATGTCAGAGAGCCTGCCGTTTCTCACAGCGTTTTCTGCGCTCACAATGAGCCCATTTGGGCGTCTGCCGGTCAGGAGTTGCAGGATGACAACTCCCAGCGCGAACACATCAGATTTGGGACGAACGGTCCCGGTCTGCTGGTACTCAGGGTCCATATAGTACAGTGTGCCGGCGACGATCGTCTCCTTGTACTCGGTTTGCCAGTCGGGCACAAGATCAGAGATGAGCTTTGCAAAACCAACGTCGCCGATCTTGCCCACGTAGTTCCTGTCCAGTAAGATGTTGGCCGGTTTCAGGTCACGGTGGACAATAGGCTCTGGGTTTCTTGCGTGCAAGAATGCAAGCCCGCAGGACACGTCAAAGATGACCTGGAACCGGAGGAACCAGTGCAGTGGTTGGCACCCTTTGCTATTGAAGAGCTGGTCTTCTAGGCTTCCATTCTTCAGGTATTCATACACCAGACAGCCAATTTCTGGACAGAAACCATGCAACAAAACCAGGTTGGGATGGTGAAGCTGGCTAAGAATCTCAACCTGCAAAAAGTACAGCGCAATCAAATTGTTTCAGACAATTTACAGTTCATAATAAGGAAAAACTCCAGTACTGTGAATTTTGAATGGTATCTTGGAATGTAGGAATCATCAGTTACCTCCTTCAAGAACTCATCAGTTTTGTCAATGGAGTCTTCCTGAATGACCTTCACAGCTACTTCAGTGTGATCAAGGGTACACCTGTACACATTGCCATAACCCCCCTCACCAATCTTCCTTTCTTCAGAGAAGTTATCAGTGGCAAGCTCTATATCTTTCTTCGAATAACGCCTGCAACTTCTGCTCTTTGACAAAATAGCATCAACAATCTGCACCTTATCCTGAGAGATCATGCTGGTAGCCATTTCTGTCTTGTACCTTGAATAAGCCTCTCGCGTGAACGATTTTCTTGCTTGCTCAACTTCGTTGATGACCTCGAGCTGTTTCGCCTTCTCATCAGATACCATCTGCTTCAAAGCTTCCTCCCACTCTAGTGCATGCTCCACCTTCCTAGCCTCTTCAGAACACTCGATAGAAAGTACATGAATCTGTGTGATACGATGATAACATGGAAGCAAAGTTTACAAATACAGTTTAATTTATTCAGTGGAGATTATGCACAACATAAAGAATGTACACAATTGGAATAGCATAGCCATTTGGTATCAGAAAATCATGAAGATACAAAGGATTCAGGAAAAAGTTTAACCTTTTTCTTAACATTGACGAGGTCTACACAAGCTTTATCATAGACTACTAAGGTTTCCTGCAGCTCCTTCCTTAGTTTGGACACTTCATCTGTAGATTGGCACTGTAAATAAGGTCAAAAAACATGTTTAGCATGTCCTAGAAGCAAGCAAATGCATCTCAAATTTTTACGTGCAACGATATATCTGACCTCTTCGCTGGAGTTTGAGGCAGGACAAGGATCTTCCCCCAAGGAGCTAAGAGAATCATAGTTCTTACTTCCTTCTGTTCCTGCACAATTTACTCCTGAACTCCCTGAAGCAACTTGTTGGGAACTTTCTGAACTTGGAACAACATTAGAAGCACTATATGAGCTGAGGGATTGGGAGAATGAATCTGATTGTGCTTCATCATTAGCAAAGTTGTCAAACAGTAAACTCCTATGTGATAGTGCAAATGTTTCATGGCTAATGGACTCGATCCTCAAGTTCATGTTAGACTCTGCAAAATCGATATCCAAAAGACAAAATGAGCTTATTAAAATAAGCAGAAGGAAAAACGGCATCGATGCAGTATATGGGGTAGAAGATTTTAGAATTCAGAACACACCGCTGTTTGAGGATATCTTGCGAGTTTCATAATTAGTTTCCGTTTGGACACAACAAATACATTGCATGAATTTTGCATAGCTTGAATGACAGTACCGGGGACATCTGGGATGCTCAGCACCCTGCAAAATGGACAATGTGACAATTAATGCCTCACTACAAAAGCCAAGATATATGCGTACAAAATAGGTATGTGCATAGGTGATAAATATTTAATACAAATTTGTAAAAACAGCAAAGCAGAATTATCATGAAGGCTCTGAATTAGTAAGATGGGGTTATATGCACAACCAGGAAAATATTTCAAAATTCCAGCAGAGATGAACAAGGACAATAAGTCAAATTTATGAAAGCCAGAACCAGAAGAAAGTGCACCTAAAAGTAAGGGTGTGTTTGGATTGAGGGCAAGGTTGGGCACGATGGTCTTATCCATATTTTCAAAGATAGCCATCTAAAATTTTGTGTTCGGTTGACCAGATAGGATGAGCCATTTTTTATTTTGTTATATGAATGAGAATGGATGGGATGTGAATAGCTGACTAATTATATATCTTATCTTATAACTAATAATTATACACTAACACTTACCAAAACTGATTTTGTCAAGATAATTAATATTAGCACTTATCCTACCCTAACTGACAAACAAATCGTGCACTCATCAATCTAGTAAGTAACACTGATCAACACTAATATTGCCATAGGAATTAACAACATAACATACTAATTATCACTAATTTGTTTACTCATGATCAAGGTTAGAGAAGGCGGATGAGCTCGTCCAACCAATTTTGCTAGATGGCTTGTCCAGCATTGAGGGAAATGTTCCCCTACTTGGATAGCTTTGTCTAGGCTGCCTTAAAACCTGACACCACCAAAAACTGGGTCCCCTATGCTGAACAATCATATCTCATAAACCAAACTCATCCTAAACTACGGAGAACGAGAAAGAGTATCGGATGAAATAAACATGGAGTCCATTCTACATTCCACCAAAAATAGGTTTGACTGATGATTTTAAGTCAGTCCGAATGTCACAATGAATAATAGAAATGCAGTTTTCGATGAACGAATTCTGGATTATCCTAGTATCCTACACGATCATTGAAGCCGGACATAAGATCCTCACGGAACTGAAGACATCGATAGGATGATACAGTATATGCATACCAGAAGCTTAGTGACTTAGAAGTTGAGATCTAATAATCTCGTAAAAAGTAAAGTTTTTTTTGAAAGCTCGCCAAAAGTAAACTTTAGATGTGATTTAAGACACTGCTCCGTGCACCTTTCAAATCCAACCTCAACCAAAAAGGTAAAATTTATAGCAAAAAAGAAGCCGATCTTTTTGCTGATCACCTTTAATCAAATCAGAACCAAAACTGCAAAGTGACAATGCCCCAACCATAGCCATAACCCATCAATTCAATGCTAGAAAGGACAAGAACCCCCCAAAAAGCAAATACAAGATCATTGATTTTCTATCCGTCCGATCTGGTGTTGTGTTTGTCTGACGTCCCTAGGTTCTTTCCTAGTTTCTTCAATTCTGTCTCCGACCAGGTTAGAGCTCGGATTCGAGATTGGAGTGGTTCGGAATTCGGATTCGGGATTGGAGTTCATTTGGAATTCAGAAGTTTAGAGAGGCACCATGGCGGCAGCGATGGCAGCAGGGATACCAGATGGCGGCGGAGGCGGCCGGCGAGTAAGGTATAGGACAGGGGTCACCATGGAGGCGGCAGCAGTGGCAACTTGGTGAGACCCTATACTGCCGTGGCAGGGGCATCAGCACGTGTCCGCAGCGTCAGAGGTGTGGATCGGAGCTTGTGGAAGAAGTGAAGAACGATGCGGCGGGAGGAAGACGATGTTGATTGTGAGCTAAAATGCTCGTTTTTTTTGCTAGACAAGTGTTTTGACATTTCTTTTTCTTACAAAAATGAAAGTAAAAAAAAAATACAGTAACTCACCTCCGGAACCAGCGGAAGGACGCCGAGCCGAGCACCAGGCTCCGTACGCCGGACTCGTGCATGTACCGCAGCAGCGCCTCCGCCACGCCGTCGCCTTCCACCACCACCGTCTCCACCTGCGCGCGCGGAGAAACCCCATTCCAGTCACACCGAAACACAAGCGGCGCTGCGCTAAAAATGCGAGCTTTCGCGCACTCACGGTGACGTTCGCGCGGCCACAGCAGTAGAGGCGGCGGATCGGGAGCAGCGCCTCCTCCGCGCGCGCGCGCCGGTCCCGCGCGTACGCCTCCGCCGGCTCCCTTCCCACCAGCGCCACCGGCACCCGCTCCCCCGCTGCACCGCCGCCGCCGCAGCAGCGACACCCACGACGTCACTCGTCAGCTCGCGCCCATTTCGGGATGGGGAACAGATGAACAAACAGCCGAGATGGGGTGGACGAGGGGAGCTTACTCGGGGAGGGCACGTAGGAGAGTTCGGGGAGGACGTGGACGACGGCGATGGCGGTGGCGTGGCCGTCTGGGAGTCCCGCGGCGACCCACCGTGCGGCGAGGCGGCTGCCACTGCCGCCGGGGCGCACGGCGACGGCAACGATCGGCGGCGCGCCGCCGGAGGCCATTGGTTTCGGTGTAATGTAAAACTGAAGGTGTCACGCCGCCGTGAGTAAGGGAGGATGTAGCGGCGGTGTGTGGCGGGCGAGTCGGCCCGCTCCGCTCGACGCGGCGAGGCAGGTGGAGGGTGTTTGAGAATTGAGAGCACGCGGGAATCCGCTTGTTGGCTACGCCTACATGTTTACTCGTAGGCTTGGGAAATGCGGGTGGGGATGGGACGTGGGCCGAGGCATTCGAGGTGGGCTGTGGTACTGTCTCTTGGCACAACACTTTATGATGGTATCATAAAAGCCCCTCTAAGATTAAATTTAAGAACATGATTGCTTGGGTTCGTATCTATGATTTACCTTTTCTCAACAACAAAAAAATCTATGATTTACCAACTGGATTTAGAACAAAGAATATTGGTCGTCAATTGGGAAACAAAATAGGTGAATTCCTGAAGGTGGATCTGGATGAGGAAATTAATGGGTGGAGAGACTTCTTATGTATCAAAGTAAAGCTAGATGTGGAAAAACCTCTAACTAGGATTGTCTATATTTCTTTGGGGCCTGGAAAACGAGAAGCTTTTCGTGTCAAATATGAAAAACTTCCTAAATATGGGTCATTCTGACACTGAATGTGGTGATGGAGTGCACGACAAGAAGACCTTCCAGTATGGGGATTGGTTGATTGCGCCTGATAGGAAAGTTATAATCAAAGGAAGTAAATCATCAGGCTCGTCAGATACAAAGGGGTCAAACTCAAAAGAATCAGCCAAGGATTTTTCCCTTCTAAGAAATTCTGAGCATAGAAAAGAAAGTAGCAGTCAAAATATTCCCCATGACTTAGCTGATTTAAAAGATGATGCAAGAAGCACCTTGAAGAGGGACAGTGATCGGCTCCTTAAATATGACGGAAGTGAGGCTCAAAATGGTCTCGTGCTAGAATGTGATGGAAAGCAGGAAAGTAATAATCTGGCCTTAGCTCTAGTCCTTACTTCTGACATGCCAATGGTTTTAATAAGCAAACATGTTCCAAATGTTGGATCTCCTCTGACAACAGTTGATGTTCATAATGATCATGAATATGACAGAATTCTGAAGGAACGTGACCAAAAACGCCTAAGAGTGGAGGTGGTAGAAAATGAAGTAAATGACATTGAAACGAGATCGGCGGGCTCCCTTGAGGAGTGCTGCCGGGAACAATGAAAATCTTAAGTTGGAATTGTCGCGGGATTGGCAACCCTGCAACAGTAAAAGAACTTCGTGACTTAGCGAAGAATTATGCCCCCTCGGTTTTATTTATTATGGAAACTCAGATTAATAAATACCGAGTGGAGAACTTACGTTACTCGCTGGCTGGCTTGGGGCTGTCCTGGAAGACTGATGTGAATGTTTCCATTAAAAAATTCTCAAAGTATCATATCGATACAATTATTACGGAGAGTGGAAAAGAACCTTGGCGTTTGTCTTTCATTTATGGGGAGCCAAATAGATCTCTTAGGCACCGTACATGGGATATCATGAAGCAAATGAGGAGTGATTTTGATCTTCCTTGGCTGTGTATGGGTGATGTTAAGGAAATCCTTAGGAGGGAAGAACAGTTGGGTCCAAATATTAGAGAAGATTATCTTATGGAGGGTTTCAGGGAGGCAGTGGATGTATGCCAGCTTTGTGACACAGGCTACATGGGACTGGACTGGACTTTTGAAAAGAAAGTGGCTGGTGGACATTTTGTTCGAGTTCGTCTCGATAGGGCGCTCGCATCAGCTAGTTGGAGCTCTTATTTTCCATTTGCGGTACTTCGTCACCTCACAGCAGTGAAATCTGATCATTGTCCAATTCTTTTATCCCTTGAGCAAGATGAAAGAAGTAATGTTATGTATGGTCAAGGAAAACCTTTCAGATATGAAATTATGTGGGAAACAAATAAGGGGCTGCGCTCCCTGATTCAAAACACTTGGGAGAATAGAGAAGACTGTAGTTCAGTGAAAGACATGAAAGAAAAATTACATGACCTTGCGGAAGAACTCAGATCTTGGGCAGATAAAAAGTTTGGTGCTATAAGGCATGAACTGCGAGAGCAACGGAAAAAACTAGAAAGATTAAGATCTGACCCAGCCAGAAATTATATATTTGAAGAGGAACAAAAGATAGTTGAACGCATTATCATGTTGAATTACCAAGAGGAGATTATGTGGAAGCAAAGATCACGGGTTACTTGGCTTAGAGAGGGAGATAGCAATACTAAGTTCTTTCATCAAAGAGCAACCAGAAGAAGAATGAAAAATAAAATTGTAAAATTAAATCAACTCGATGGATCAGAATGCACAAATGTAAATGAATTACATGGAATGGCAAGAGATTATTATTGCAACTTATTCGAGTCTGAAGGAACCTCTAACATGCATCTAGTTTTAGACCATGTTTGTCCAAAGGTAACGGATGACATATGTGCCCCGTTTACTGAAAATGAAGTAAAGATTGCTCTTTTTCAAATGTGTCCAACGAAATCGCCAGGCCCTGATGGATTTCCTGCACATTTTTTCAGCGTAACTGGGATATTTGTGGTGAGGATCTAACAAGGATGGTGCTGAGGGTTCTTAATGGAGATGATATATCCACTGAAATCAATAGTACGTTCATTGTTCTAATCCCGAAGGTGAAGAATCCAGTATCTTTGAACCAATTTCGACCTGTTAGTCTTTGCAATGTGGTATATAAAGTCATATCAAAGGCTCTGGCCAATCGGTTGAAAATGGTTTTTCCAGGTATCATTTCCCAAGAGCAATCAGCTTTTGTCCCTGGTAGGATCATTACTGACAACGTCCTAGTAGCATATGAATATTTACATTTTATGCGTACAAGCCAATCAAAAAATAATGCTCATTGTGCTTTGAAATTAGATATGACAAAGGCATATGATAGAGTCGAATGGAACTATCTAGAGGCTATAATGTTAAAATTGGGTTTTATCCGACCTTGGGTAGATAAAGTAATGAAATGTGCTACATATGTTTCCTTTTCAGTCTTATTTAATGGAGAGCAGCTGCAAGAATTTAAACCATCAAGAGGAATACAACAAGGAGACCCAATTTGGCCCTATTTGTTCTTGTTATGTGTTGAAGGCCTTTCAAGTATGCTGAAAAGTGAAAACGGTGTACAAGGTATTTAGATTGCACAATCAGCTCCAAAAATCAATCATATTCTGTTTGCCGATGATAGTATACTATTTTTTAAGGCTAGCAAGTGAAGCAAGAGTGGTGTAATATTCCATATTAAAATATTGCAATGCATCGGGTCAAAAGGTAAACCTAGCAAAATCATCTATATTGTTTAGTAAAGGATGTAGACAAATCACTCGTAATGAAATTAAATCTATAATTCATGTGGAGAATGAGTCCTTAAATGAAAAGTATTTGGGTTTGCCTACTGAAGTAGGAAGATCAACAAATGGAGCTTTCCAGTATCTTAAGGATAGAGTTTGGAATAAAGTTCAGGGTTGGATAGAACAAACTCTATCTGCTGGAGGGTGAAGTTTTAATCAAAGCTGTTGCCCAAGCAATTCCTACCTATACCAGTAAGTGCATCTAGCTCTTTAGTGGGTTTTGGTGAATTGAATGACAACACCATTAAAGATCTAACAAGTTTGCTAAGTGTTGAACAGGAAATTGAATTTATTACATACACTTGTGAATTGTGCAATAAGAAGTGTATATAGATTCAACAAGAAGTCAAACTTGATGATATTCCACATAATGTTCAAATCAAGGCCAAACTTGTGTATTGTTGTGTTGGAAGATTATGGAAACAATTTAGTTCAAGCCGAAGACAACAATGCAAATATAATAGATGAAATGACCTCTATGTTGTGGGATATCATAGTATCATGTGAAAGCAAACATTAATGGCTTGCTTTGCATGAACAAGAAGAGTTTGATAGTGGATTAGCTTTGATCAAGGATTAAAAAATGAGTCAATGCATAAGTGAAGAAATACCAAGCAAAGGTTAAATGACAAAGGACACAACTCATATTGGATATAAGTCGGTCTCTATGTTGGTTTGCTTGTATGGATAAAGATTTGAAAAATCACTCTGCATTAATTTGATCAAGCTAAAAGTATGAAGATAGATATTGAAGTGAGTGTTAGGAGTGTCAAAGCAAAATGAAGAGGACATAAGGAATAGTGAATTGGCTTGACCATATTGATTTTGATTCATATATCTCAATCTATGTGAATCCAACTGAAGCCTGATTGATCTCAACATTCATATCTAGAAGATATTCAAGCAAGGATTATAATATTGAAGAAATAGTTTTCCAATGGATGCTTAATATGATGTGACTTGAGTATGGCTCGATAGGGTGAAGATAGCAAGGAAAGGGCTTCGAGAGACTAAGCGAAGGTGAAGGGCAAGCAATAGCTTAAGGACCGAGGTACCATGGCTAAGGTGAAGAAGCGAGTACTTGCTTTGAGTCGAGGAACTAATCGAGCTATGAGGAGTCATATTGTGTTTAGGATCAAATCATTGCTGGAAGTGACTTGAAGCCATGAATTGAACTCATATGTATGGAAATGGTTCAAGTCACATGCTCAAGGTATGTTTGATCAAAGAGAGGAGACAAAGTTAATTGCAACCCCTTATGAAGTGATATTGAGAAGAAATGGCATATGAAGACATTGAAGATTCAAGTGGTTGAAATTGTTATATTCTCTTGATCTTAAGTATAGGTATGCCGTACTATCAAGGAGATACAATACGAATCATAGACAAGTCTCAAGTGCTCAAACGACTAACCGAACCCAAGTGCTAACATGAGAGAAACACTTTAGCATAACACTTTCACTTGTTTATCTTGGGGCTTGTTCTTGGCTGGGCTAGATAGCCCTCGAAACAAGCTTTCTAGAAAGTTCAAGATCACTGGAAATGGAGTTTGGAGTAAAAAGTTATGGCGATTTCTGTGAGGTGACCTATGCTGTTTTTCAGAGCTGCGACAGTGCCGCGAATTTCACAGCAGTGCTGCATCGCGGCAATGCCGCGGGTCGGCACAGCAGTGCCGTACCTGTACAGATCATAACGGCTAGGTTTTGAACTATAACGGCTAGTTTGTGTGGGGTTGGTATAAATACCCATCCCACGCCTCCTCGTGAGGCTGCTGATGCTCCAAACATTCCAAAACCTTCCCAAGCCTTGTGAGAGCTCTCTCTAACCCCTCTCTTTGTAAGTGAGTGATTAGTGTGTGATTAAGTGTTAGAGAGCTGATTAGAGCAAGCAAAACCTTGAGCACTTGTCGGGCTTCATCAATCATTCGCTGCGCATTTTTTACTCTTGGAGGTGAAGCCTCCTAGATGGCTAGGCATAGCTCGGTGAGCTCCCGTGCTGTGGTAAGCCATGGGAAAGTTTGTATTACCTAGAGATCTTAGTGGAAACCTCGAGCTCAACCTCGGTGTTGAACTTGAGAAGAGGATAGGGTTGGAAGAGACCCAAAGCCTTTGTGGCTTCCTCAACAATGTGGACATAGACAAGCCTTGGTGATGAGCTAAACCATAGGATAAATCTTGTGTCTTGGCCCCTATGTATTGATTTGCATTATTTGTGTTCCACTCGATCTATTTGGTTGTGCGTGTTTGTGAGTGTAGGTATTTAGTGGACTTGCCACTAGACATCTCCACGCATATCTCCAAGTTTGGGTTCTAGGGGCAGCTGTCGTTGGACTCCCTGCACAGGCGCGATAGTGCTGCATTTCAGTGAGGTAGTGCTGCAGTGCGGTAGTGCTCTGCATATTTTGTGAGGTAGTGTCGCACTTAGAATTTAACTTCCGCTGTGAGTTTGTTTTAAACAGGCCTATTCACCTCCCTCCCCCTCTAGGTGACATCAAGATCCTTTTGATACCATGGGGTGCTTTAGATTGCCTAAGGGATTATGTGATCATTTAAATGCTCTGTTACAAAAATTTTGGTGGGGAAGTGATAGAGGTAAAAGCCTGTTCTCGTAGCTACACCGGGTCTTCGATGCGGAGATCAACCGGAGGCTGATGGACCGTGATGCCAGCGAGCCCCGAAAGAATGACTTATTGGCCCTGTTGCTAGACGTCGCCGCCTGAGATGCTGACACGGCATGTCTTTTTTCTTGAATACGCAAAAGATTTATGTATCATTGTATTAAGTAGAAGAGTTTAAATAAACATACAACACGCTTCTATCGAGCACCGAAGAAGATCGACCTAACACAGTTGAAGCTGGACCGTCCTAGCAAAAGACCTCTTGTTTGGATATTACATACAAGGAAACAACCAATATTGACATAGCTTTACGGCCTAGGAGGTGGCCTTGCGTCTTCGCGGCTACCTGAACGAGCCCTTTTCAACGGCCGAGAAGAGCGCGTCCAGAGGCTCAGCATTGGACGCAGTTAGGTTACCGTTGAAGAGCTTGTCAAAGGTCTCCAACTCCGACGCATATGGCGCTGATGGGCCCTTGGTGTAGCCCATAAGCTGCATGATCAACACCTCATCTCGCTTGGAAGCTGGTACTCGGGAGAGGCTCTGAGCCATCAATCGCCAACTCTGCCATGGCAGCACCGGCTTAGCAAGAGGCTGTTTGGAAGGCTCATGAATCAGCGGAGAGTCCCGCTTACGCGTCACTTCGTTGATGAAGCTATCGAGGCAGCATTTGGCGGAGACATCGCTGCCCACAGCCATATCCACTAGTGGTGAACTAGGAGGGCCAGCATCCACCATGAGGTGGACTGGTCCAAAGCCTAGAGGGTGACTGAGCTCTGTGTGTGTCTTCGGCGAGTCCACCGCTCACTGAATGGGGCACGGGGGAGGCGTCCGCTCATAGGAGACCACCACAGGATCCTCATCCTCTAGCTGGGGGGCTGTCGCCACCTGGGCCTCATCCTGCAGCTGTGTGGGCACCGAAGGTGACGATAGACGCTCAAGGGAAGGCCACATGATGATCTGACTGCCGACGAGCGAGGCTGTGAACTCATCAACCATCAGGTCCTCCGTGATGTCATGATTGTGCGTGGCATCTAGGTACAGCGTTAGGGTCAATGGGTCAGGCTCGACGATGCCCGTCTCATTGGTCAGCTCACTGTGCCCAACCTGAGCTCCAGCAACGACCGAGGTGAAGTCCAGTGCCGCCTGGGCGGCCCCTGCTGACCGCCCATGACTGTCGGTGGTGACACATGTTGCGATAGTGGTGTTGCCCCCTTCAGTCATCGCCGACGCCTCTGACGTCTACACCCACTGCCGCTGAATGCAATCGCACCATGCACAACTGCAGCCACACCTAGCATAGCTCTACCCGAGCTCGGTGTGTCGCCCTGAGTACATAGCCGGGTGCCCGAGGTACGCTCCTGGATAGGTCATCGTGGCCGGTCTTCTGTGGCACTAGATGTGCCAGAGCTGGAAGCAGGCACCGTCCGCCATCGCTTATAGTCCCGCATGAGGTGTCCGAACCCCTTGCATCGGAGGTAGCATGGAGGCAGCTTGCAGGTTGCCACCCTATGCACGGTGGAGAGACAATTGAAGCACTTCCCATGTAGGTCCACCGGGTAACGGGTAGGGGGCTGCTGGTTCACCGATGCAGTGTGGGCGGGGCGTGCCCCGCTGGCGCCACATGATGACCCCTATGATAGGACATCATGCCAGCCATCGGCGTTCGGAGCGGAGATGCGCTGGCGGGCACCGCAGCACAGACCCCCAGTGGGGTTGGGAGTGGAGGCCCATCCGCGACGTTCGAGGTGTTGGCGTGTGGCCGAACCGCCTAAAATAACTCACTTCCGGAGGTGCTTGTCTTCCATTAGACACTAAACACCCCAAGAGTGAGCTAATTTAAACAATTCTGTCAAACACACCCCATGGAAAAACCCGAAAATCCACATTTTTCAACAGGATCATAAATGGGAGAATAAAACTTACAACATTTTAGCCATTTCTTACATAACTTTGCAAGCAACATCAGAGTATAATATTTATTGTTTATAACAGTGGAATATAACCATGTTATTAGAGTTTTAGTGGAAACAAAATCATTTAATGCCAAGTTAAACATTAACATGATGATCCGTTATATACATCATAACAGGTTATAAATTTTTCCATTGTAAAACATTTTGGGTGCAAGTTTCAATTAAACCCTATGTCCGCAACGTTAAGGAAATCCTCGCTGAGCCCACCAGAAGATTTCCACACACAAGTGTCAGCTCCACATGTTCCTGTCACCTGCAACAGGGTAGAACAAACCCTGAGTACTCAATTGTACTCTACAAGGCTTACCCGTCAGGAGGAAAGAAAAAACTCCAAGGATATGCAAGGCTATCTGGCTTGTGGGTTATTGCATCTACAGGAGCATTACTAACACGTGTGTCCTTATATTCAATTTCATTAGCAGTCATCATTAGTTCATTAACTAACCATTCTATGTAAGCACATGTGCTACTTTCAAGCAGGTGGTAAGCAATCAGAACCATTTTAACATCTTTCATCTTCCAGTTCTTACTATGGTGCTAGATCATAGACAAGTCATACCGTATCACACGGCGGTTCATGAACCAATGTATCCCAGCTGGGTACCCCAAAACACACGCCCCGCTTGTACCCTAGGCACAAGCAAGACCAACCCACCACTCTCTTGTCAAGGGGTCCAGGTCCCCGTCCAAACTTGGACTCCAAGTCCCCAGTCCTGAGTCCCAGACTTAGTGTGGTGCTTAGACCTCCACCATCCCTGCCTCCAATCAGTCAGTCCAGAAAGAGCCAAAACCCACGACAAGAGAGCAGCGAGCCTTCTAAAAGGTCCTTGTTTGGTTTTGGTAATTGAGTGACAACCTTAGGTGGACTAATGTGTTTAAGTGAGATACACAGGTGACTAGTCCACATGTAGATGTGTGTGAGCAACATATGCCATGACGGTGATGATGGCTCAAAGATGTTGCAAAGCTCACACATATGATGATGAAGGAGCTTATTGCATATGATGATCAAGGTGGAGAAGATCAAGACATGACTTGGCTTGATGGACCGGTTGCAAGCGTGAAGGGCAAGTTGGAGGTTTTGGAGTGATGGACCGCATGGCGGTGAAGCTTGAGCAAGACTTGGCACCGATGGACGAAGGCAATGGTGAAAAGCAAGTGAAGTCAAGATCGATGAACTAATACGGTCACGTGATGATATGAAGTGGATCATATCAATTGGTGATTGGTTGGTGCATGTGTTGCAATCAACAATGAAGGAGATGGAATGGAATGTGCAAGGCAAAGGTATAACCTAGGGCATTTCATTTCACCGGTCATTAGCAAGTAGAGAAGTTTATGACCGGGTTTAGGATAGATGGTTGTACTATCAAGAGGGGCAAACTTGTTTGTATATCGGTCATCTAGTGTCACTTGAGTGATCTAACTTTGCATCATTGCTAGGATCGAGTGGCGTGGAAAGTTGAGTGGCTAATCCTTTGAAAAATGTTTGTGAAAAGCTAACACACATACACATGGTGATGTACACTTGGTGGTGTTGGCACATTTGCAAAGGAGAAGAAGTTGGAGTTGATGAGTATCAACTCGGTGAAGAAAATGAGTTGAATGTGCTGGTCACGGGGTGACCAGACATGTCTGACATAAGGACCGGACGCGTCTAGTATCTTCCCGACGTGACCGGACGCGTCCGGTATTCTGGCTAGGCACGATAGAGTTGACGAAGCGACCGAACTCTGGGTCATAGGAGTGACCGGACGGTGAGCAATCACTGTTTAGCATTCGGTCGAGGTGATGTGGGGCACGAGTTGTAACACCCCTGGTGTTACGATCTTGTTTACCACCATGATTTAGGCCTAAGAAAAATTACCGAAATGATTTTTTGGATTTTAAAATTTAAAAACCAGCTTTTCGAAACAACGGTAAAAATCGGAAAGTATATTTTAAAAGCATTGTTTGTGGCGATTTATTTTGCGTAAAATAATCACATAACGCTTTAATATTTTGTTCCATGGCTTGGTATGAGTATGAGCTACCACGTCCGATATTTTTAGGTGAGCGGCAGTCGCACCGAGCATTCAGGCAGCAGCAGGTCCTTTTTCTTTTCCCCGCTCTATCTCGCGCGCCTGCTTTTCAATGCCTCTTGTCTTGTCTCTTTCCCTACCTTGCGTGGTCTCATCCTCGCCTGCCTCTGTTGTTTCATCGAACTAGTGAACTTGGCATGATGCCCTCGCTAGCACTGCCCTGCACACGCCTTGGCCGGCCGCCCACATGCGCTTGCTTCCTCGCTGGTCCCCCTCTTGTCCTTCCAACCATGGCCGCTCTTGCTGCTACTGCCTCTATCTGTCTACCTCTTCTTGATCTCGGTGCTGCTCCTACATTGATGAAAGTTGGCTGAACACTCTTGTTTTCCTCCTTTTCTATTTCTGTGGCCTACCTTGCTTGTATCTGCCTGCTCCGTCCCATCCTGTTTCCTTTGGCGTGCTTGAAATTGTTGGCATACCCGCACGAGTCTCCTTGTTTGCCTCTGTCTGCTGTCTACCTCTGCTGTCCTTTCGCATTGATGCCATGCCGTTGTTTCCTCTACCGCTGTCGTGTTGCATCATGGGCGTGCCGTCCCATCTTGGTACTCCATGGCACGTTCTTGTCGAATTGAGGCCGCCCATTCGCTAAGCGACGAGTTCATGGTGCTTATCCCCGCAGCAGCCGTAGTGCTTCCGTCGTCGGCCTTGCCTCCTACACCCGCTTACACACGCTCTGCGCACTAGTGTAGCCATGCCTCACTCCTGCACCGGCCGTACCGCACCGCTGAAAGCTCTAGTTTGGTTTTGGTTAATTGATGAAACCCTAAGTGCTAACCTAGTTTATCAAGATGATTATGAGATAGGTACCACTACCCCAAGTGATAAAGCAATGACGAAGATCATGACAATGGTGATAGCATGGTGATGATCAAATGCTTGAACTTGGAAAAGAAGAAAGAGAAAAACAAAAGACTCAAGGCAAAGGTATAAAATGTAGGAGCCATTTTGTTTTAGTGATCAAGACACTTAGTGAGTGTGATCACATTTAGGATAGATAGCCGTACTATTAAGAGGAGTGTAACTCGTATCGAAATGCGGTTATCAAAGTGCCACTAGATGCTCTAACTCATTGCATATGCATTTAGGATCTAGTGGAGTGCTAACACCCTTGAAAATATTTGTGAAAATATGCTAACACATGTGCACAAGGTGTTTGCAGGGTTGAGATGGGTTTGGGTCCCTCTGTTTGAGATTCGGCGCTTTTGGAATTATGAAATGTCTATTTTCTATTGCGCCGGATGCAAAATTCTTGGTGGTTGGCACATTTGAGCAAGGGTGAAGAAGTTAGAGTTGAAATGGAGTTGGTCGAAATGATGTCAAGGCGTCGGTCTCATCGACCGGACGCTTTGGAGTCACTCAATGACCGGACGCTGAAAAAGGCTGCGTTCGGTCGAGTCGCCGACAACAATGGGAAGGTTGAGCACCGGACGCTGGTCTGCGTCCGGTCAAGGTGAACCGGCGCGTCTAGTCGAAAAAACATGCCTCGGGGAGCTTACTGGAAACGACCGGACGCTGGGGCTTCAGTGCCCGGTCAGTTTTGTCGGAGCGTCCGGTCACCTTCAGAGCCGCTGAAATCGATTTAACAGCGTTTGAAGCTGGTGACGCGTGGCGTCCATCGGGTGACCGGACGCTGAGGGCCGCTGTCCGGTCGGTATGACCGGAGCGTCCGGTCGAGCGCGTTTTGCCCAAAGGAAGGGTACAACGGCTCTATTTGATGGGGGTTCTATTTATAGCCCCATGGCCGGCTCAAGGGAGCTCTCTTGCACATTTTCATTGATATAGCAACCTTGTGAGCTTAGCCAAAGCCCTTCCACTCATCTCCATCATTGATCCATCATCATTGTGAGATTGGGAGAGAATCCAAGTGCATTGCTTGAGTGATTGCATCTAGAGACACTTGGTATTGCGTGTTTGCTGCTGGATTTCGCTTGTTTCTCTTGGTGGTTGCCACCACCTAGACGCCAGTTGAGAGCAGCGGTGAAGGATTGGCACGAGTTGGTGATTGTTCGTGGCGCCTTCTCGGTGATTGTGAGGGGAGTTGTACCTTCCCGACGGAGTGCCGAAAAGGTAACTCTAGTAAATTGCTCGTGTCACCGAGTTACCTCACTTGTGGGTCGGTTCTTGCGGTGTCCTATCGTGTGGACGAGGTTTGTGAAACACCTCTTAGTCACCGAACCACCAAGTGTTGGTCGACACAACAGGACTAGCGTGTTGGCAAGCACGTGAACCTCGGGAGAAAAATCGGTTGTCTCTTGTCATTTGCATTCTCCCGGTGATTGGCTATATATTCATCGTGTAATTGGTTCACTCCACGACCCGGTGGTATAATCGTCTCACTTACTCATTTACATTTCCGCAAACTAGATATAGCAAGCTCTTTAGTGTAATTAGAATTGAGAGCTTGCCTTGTGCTTTAAACATATCTAGTGGAGCTCTTTAGTGTAGCTTTTGTGAGAGCTCTTAGTGAGTAGTGGTCAAGTAGATTGTGTGCAAATAGATCATTGCAACTAGAATTGTTGGATAGGTGGCTTGCAACCCTTGTAGAGCTAGAGCAAGTTTGCATTTCGCTATTTGTCTTACTAATCAAATTGCTCTAGTTGATTTGTAGTTTTTAAATAGGCTATTCACCCCCCCTCTAGCCATATTAGGACCTTTCAACCGCTCGCCACCCCGCAGCGCCAAGTTTGCCCGGTGCCGGCCCTCCCCATGCGAGAGCACGCGCCGCCCTTTCCCTCCCCGCGCTGGACCAGAGCCATACCTCTCCCAAGCGCCAATGCCGATCCCGCCGTGGCCGGTCAGTTTTCCCGGCCATGTCCAGCACGCCACCTCCCCTGCCGTCCTTCACGAGCACCCGCGCGTCCCACACCGGTGTCCCCTCTCCTTCCCCCTCTGCCTTGGTCCACCACTGTGGCCAGGTGTGTCCGTGCCCTGCGGCCTCTCTCGTGTGCGAGCTCCTCAACCGCGTTGGTCCTTCAGCACCCGCCTCGGTGAGCTCCCACAGCGCCCTCGGCCCCATGCCAGCTTGCAGCGCCATGTTCCTACAGCCGCTCCCCGGCCACCTCACCCTAGAACACCGCGGCTCCTCCCGTGCCCGTGCGCCAGAGTCCCCGCCACCGCCCGGCCGTGCTGTGACCGTTCATGGGTGCGGCTGGATCCGCTAATGCTTCCGCTCGCCGACCGGACACAACACCGCCGCCGGCGAGCCGCTCCCGTGGCCGGTGGATGGTCTTCTCTGCTCCATGCTTTGCTTTGAGGATGATGGAAAGGTAAAAAAGGACTTAATCATAAATAGCACATTTTACAGTGTTCTTTTTACAAAAGCGCTAGACTCATAGGTTTACAATTAGGGTCTTAGTGGATTTAGAGTAAGTACAGGGGCCTGTTCACAATTTAGTCCCGTCGCTGGATTCTCCCCCGTGGGCCGGCTTGTTGGGTCGACCTGCCGCTGGCTACCGCGCCTTGCTAGGCCACCCACGCTATTGCCGCGATTTGCTGGGCCGCCGACTGCTCCGCTGGCCGTTCACCTTGCGTTGGGCCGACTTATTGTCTGTGCGCGCTGGGCCGGCCTGTGGCCGCCGTGGCTAGGCCGCTCGCACCCCGGTTCTGCGTTGGGCCGCGCCCACCGCACTTGGGCCGCTCGCGCCGTGCTTGCGCCGCGCTTGCTGGGCCACCGCTGCGTCCACGTGGGCCGCCGATCTTGTTAAGTACCACGATTTAGGCCTAAGAAAAATTACTGAAATGATTTTTCGGATTTTAAAATTTATAAACCAGCCTTTCGCTTCAACGGTAAAAATCGGAAACTATATTTTAAAAGCGTTGTTTGTGGTGATTTGTTTTGCGTAAAATAATCACATAACGCTTTAATATTTTTTTCCATGTCTTGGTACGAGTATGAGCTACCGCGTCCGATATTTTTAGGTGAGCGGCAGTCGCACCGAGCATTCAGGCAGCAGCAGGTCCTTTTTCTTTTTCCCGCTCTATCTCGTGCGCCTGCTATTCAATGCCTCTTGTCTTGTCTCTTTGCCTGCCTTGTGCGGTCTCATCCTCGCCTGCCTCCATTGTTCCATCGAACTAGTGAACTTGGCATGATGCCCTCGCTAGCACTGCCCTACGCACACCTTGGTCGGCTGCCCATAGGCGCTTGCTTCCTCGTCAGTCCCGCTCTTGTCCTTCCGACCATGGCCATGCTTGTTGCTGCTGCCTCTATCTGTCTGCCTCTTCTTTATCTCAGCGCTGCTCCTGCATTGATGAAAGTTGGCCGAACACTCTTGTTTTCCTCCTTTTCTATTTCTGTGGCCTGCCTTGCTTGTATCTGCCTGCTCCGTCCCATCCTGTTTCCTTTGGCGTCTTGAAATTGGTGGTGTACCCACATGAGTCTCCTTGTTTGCCTCTGTCTGTTGTCTGCCTCTGTTGTCCTTTCACAATGACTCCATGCCGCTATTTCCTCTACCGCTATCGTGTTGCATCATGGATGTGACGTCCCATCTTGGTACTCCACGGCACGTTCCTATCGAATCGAGGTCGCCCATCCGCTAAGCAACGAGTTCGCGGTGCTTATCCCCGCAGCAGCCGCAGCGCTTCCGTCATCGGCCTTGCCTCCTACACTCGTGTACGCACGCTCTGCGCACCGGCATAGCCACGCCTCACTCCCGAGCTGGCCGTACCGCACCACTCGCCACCCCGTAGTGCTAGGTCCGCCCGGTGTCGGCCCTCCCCGCGCGAGAGCATGCGCCGCCCTTTCCCTCCCCATGCTGGACCGTAGCCATACCTCTCCCAAGCGCCAACGTCGATCCCGCCATGGCTGGTCAATTTTCCTAGCCATGTCCGGCACGCCACCTCCCCTGTCGTCCTTTCCGAGCACCCGCGCTCCCCACACCGGTGTCCCCTCTCCTTCCCCCTCTACCTCGGTCCACCGCCGTGGCCAGGTGCGCCTGTGCCCTATGGCCTCTCCCGTGCGTGAGCTCCTCGGCCACACTGGTCCTTCAGCACCCGCCTTGGCGAGCTCCCACAGCGCCCTTGGCCCCACGCTAGCTTGCAGTGCCATGTTCCTGCAGTCGCTCCGCGGCCACCTCGCCCTAGAACACCGCGGCTCCTCCTGTGCCCGTGCGTCGGCGTCCCCGCCACCGCCGGCCATGCTGTGAGCGTCCACGGGTGCGGCCAGATCCGCTAATGCTTCCACGCGCCGACCCGTGACAGCACCGCCGGCGGCGAGCCGCTCCTGTGGCCAACGGATGGTCTTCTCTGCTCCGTGCTCTGCTTTGAGGATGATAGAAAGGTAGAAAAGGACTTAAGCGTAAATAGCACCTTTTACAGTGTTCTTTTTGCAAAAGCGCTGTAACACCCTAGGTGTTTGGCTTCCACTAATTGCATGTCATTCATAAACATGTGCATTTGCTATGTCATCATGTCATTATCTGTGAAACATACATATGCAACATTTTAAATTGTATGTGTTTCATGCTTGATTGCTTAGAATGGTAGTAGTGCAACATGTGAAACATTGTATTGAAACATACGTATGAATTGCTTGTTTTACTTTCTTTATCACATGTGATCAGTAGAAGTGGAATAACAACTTTGTAAAATGGTTGATCATGGTCTAATATACCTTAACTACATTTAGTTTACTTGTTGGAACATTGTTCATGTAGGTCAAAATGACAGATTTGCCCTCAAGTGAAGGGTTGACTAGAATTGACCATAAGAGTCTCATTGTTTGACTGTTTAAAAAGTGCAACTTAGAGACTTTGCATGGCTGTGCACTCTTTACAAAAGTTGTAGCAAATTTATCAAGGAACAAAAGTTGTTTTATAGCCAAGTCATGAAAACGTGTGGAACATGGTCAAACATGGCCCACAAGTCTGAGATACATGCTGTTCTCAACACTTAGAAAATATTCTAAGTCATAGTGTTTCCAGCTTGCATCAAGCCAACTCTAGCTTCATGTAACTTCGGATCCATGACTTTTTAGGTGTTGATCTTTGAAAAGAAAGTGTAGAGGGCAGATAGGTCTATAGTTTTGATGTTCAAATCTTCCACTAACTCGCCACGGTTTGGGGAGCAAATGATCATTGAAATGGCTCTGTCAACACCTTCGACGATGACCGAATCGCGTTTTCGAAGAACGATTCAATGAACATGGCCGACCGGGTTCGAAAGCGCCGGACGCGGCGCGCGCGCGCTGTCGACGACGCCGACGACAGCTACACCACACGCCGTGCACCTCTCGCGTCCGCAGCAGCGTCTTGAGCACCCAGCTACCGTCTGACGACTTTTCGCCTCCCCATTTCGCTTTTCCTCTCCTCCCACGTAACGCAAAGAACGCGACGAGCTCGGCGGTCCGCCATTGCCGACCAAGCATCGCCACCGCCAGACGAAGCTAACCACCAGAAAAACGCTGCTGCCCCGTCCGCCGCAGCCTCGCCAGGACCCCTCCACCTCCTCCACCCTTCACCGGGTCGCTTTGAGCCTCGGTAATAGCGCATTTCGCTTTTTCCCCATCGCGCCATGGCGGGAGCTCGCGGAGTTGGCGCCCACGCGCCAGCTGCCCTCGCGCCGCCCCCATTCCTTCCTCGGCCACGCGCTGGGTCATAGGAACACCACCGAAGCTTGTAGGGTCACCGCTAGGAGCCGTGTCGCCGCCGGTCCACCGGAGCGGCCGTGCCGCGGGCCGTGAGCCGCCGTGTCGGGCCGCCGACCCGCTAGCCACCACCATAGCACCGATTGAGGTCACCAATAGATGCGCATGTTCAAGGCGAATGTCGAGCGAGATGGTCTCGCCGAGGAGCCACCGGCGGCGAAGCTCGCCACCGACCGACGCCTCCTCCTGTTTCCTCATCGCCGAGCGGGCCCTCCTGTCGGCGCTGTGGTTCAAAGGCGGGAGTCCAGCTCGGCCGCGCCAGAGTCTTGGGCCACACTGTGTGCTCAAGGGCCACAGCTTGCAGGTGGGCTGGCCACTGTGGTGAGTGTTTTTCCGATTTCGTTTTATTTATTTATTTCATGATTGATGTACATCTTGAAAAATAGGTAGCTCCTAGTATATAGATCCAAATGCTATGGTTCTAATTTTGTTAAGTTCCTGGTCATGTCTAGTATTTAACAAAAATATTCTATGAGCACATGTTTTAGAAAAATTTGATGAATTAAATAGGAGTTTGAAATGTGTTTTAGAAGCATGCAAACTTGTTTGAATTTTATCTTGAGTTTCTGTGGTCCAAAAATTATGAAATTTTGTGGGCAGTCTGTTATTGCTGATGTGAAGCTCTAGTAAAAATTTTAGAGCTAGTGCATGTGTAGTTTTTAAGTTTTAGAATTTCCTTTTATTAATAGATGGATCTTGTGTGAATTTTCATAATTTTTCTATAGATCCAGTGAAGGTGAAATTTTATGGGTGCTATTCTTATGCTAGAAGGATGCTAGGAAAAATAGGAAATCTGTTGCTTGACACTTTTTAATAAGGTTTCCTAATTATGCTAGAAATAGACATAGCATCTGTTATTTTGGATACAGCAAGTTATGTTGGTCCAATTGCTTTGGAATTTTTATGGTAGTCTATGTGCAGCATGTGATAGCTACTGTAATTTTTGTAGATTTTTATGAATAGTTTTACTATATATTGCTTAAATCACCTAATTAACTAAATAAATTGGAAAAGGATATTAAATAATTTATTTAGAAGCTAGCACTATACTTTCTGATGTTTCTTAGATATGAAAAACAAGTTGGTAAACTTGGTTTGGTCAAATTGGGCTTTTGCACCATCATTAAATAATTAAGTTAGCAACCCCGTCATTCTGGACAGATTCTAGGTCTACTGGAAATTGATTTGGTTAACTTCAGAATCATGCCTTGATGCTTACAAATGAATTGTAGAGAATTTCATAAGCTTTCCAGAATGTCCTCTTGCAAGTCATTTGGAGTTATAGAACTCTGGTTATGATAGAATTAAGTTACTACTTGTTGCATATGAAGCTTTAACTCATTATTTTAAGCATGTCCAGTACTATTCTAAGTTCATGGTACTGTTGCTAGGTGTTAGGCCTTTAAACTGAAGATGAGCATCTTTATCTTAGGTTATGCAAGTTAGGTAAGTTGCTCTTGTTATTTAAGTTAAGTTGGATACATGCTTAAAGTGATTTGAATAGAGCTAATTACTCGGTAACGAGTGTCCAAAGGATGTTTTCAGAAACACCCATTGTGATTCATTCATCATGAGCATCATGTCATTCTTATGCATTCATGATATTTATCTTGTGCATCGGCATGCAATAGGTGTACCGGAAGGAGTAACCTCATTGAATTCGAGGAACCGAGCGAGCAGCAGCAAGCAATGACGCCGGAGATTCGTGGAGGAGCACCTTTTCAGAGAAGTGCCGACGAGGTCGCCATTGAGTGCCCCGACCACCGCCCTTGCAACTTTGTGAAAGGCAAGCCCTGAGCATATTAAGCCTCCTATTTTCCGAACTGCAGCATGATATTATTATTACATATATTGTTGCATTAAGTTTAGGTGTTGGATGCAAACACTTGCTCGCATTGGTTACCCATTCCTTGTCCGTATATTGTTACCTCAATCCTATGTAGCTCAGTGCTCGAGTAGTGCTTAGCCCCGCTTCAACGCGTAGAAGTCGGGTGATTTCCGTCACCGCGAGATATAGGAAGATACATGTGGCACGGTTGGCTATATTTGCTATCGTGGAAAAGAACCATTTTAATTTGAAATGAAGACCGGACGGAGGCTTGTCGGTTTGCAAAGTGACTCCGTCTCAGGTGTCGCTTAAGGACTGATTCTTGGAGCCTTTCCTGCTCATGTTGAACGATGCCTCTCTTTAGTTGGTCAGTGTCCGATGACCGACCATGGCCGAGTAGCTCACCTCAGGCCGGGAGTCGATAAGTATAAAGTGCGCCTCGGAAGGGAGCCGAGGCGTGAGTCCAAGGGCGAGTGATTTAAAAGTCCCGATCGTCCCGGCGTATGGGTAATCCCCGAGAGTGCCGGGCGCCGATCGAACCCGCGAATTTGGTTCCCGAGATGTTCCAAAGGTGACCCACGGCTACCCTTGCAAAGTATGCCAGGTGAGAGTTAGGAATACCCCTCACCTGAGTTGTAATTCGATTCAATCACCGCCTCTCCCGGTTAGTGAGAACTTGACGGGCTTATCTCCAATGTAGATACACTTAATACTTAATGGTTCGGAAATGATGATATGATGATGCCAAATTTTATTATACCTGCTATGGTTAATATTGTTTGCTCCTAATAAGTGAGTGCTCTAGTACAAAAGCTAATCTAGTGGACAGTAAAATGATGATAAGCTTGATGCTAAGTTTAAATTGGTCACTATGCTCATAAGCTCTTTTATGCAAATGTGCCAAGCTAGCCCACCTGAAAAGCCTTGCATGATCCTTGGTGTCTTTTATTTCTGATTTTTGTCGGGTAAGTCTAGCTGAGTACCTTCTCGTACTCAGGGTTTATTTCCCACCTGTTGCAGATGACCAGTTCTTCTTTGGTTGCTGCAAGTACTGCCTTCTCCCTGCTGGGGATGAAGACTAGACCGCTATGCGCCTCTCTACTAGTTCTCGTACCTGATAATGCTTTTGTGGGACATGACTCTGATCTGGCAATGTAATTGAAACTATGAAGTTATGTACTAAACTATGTTGCTTCCGCACACTCAAACTTGGTTTGTAATATTTTATTTGAACTCTGATGGATGTAATCCGAATGCTACTTGTGAAATGTTGTAACGAATGATGTGTTGTGTTGAATCATTACGATCTTGGTTTGTATGTCGAGAGTTGGTTGAAATCCTTCGTGATTTCCGGACTACCGGGATTATGGGAGCTTAAGTACAGGAATTTGATCGCCTGGTGATTGTTTTTGTACTTACGTTCTTATGATTTGGTCGGTTCTCATATACCGGCATCGAGCAAGATTTGACACTAAACACGCTATTTGTGTATTTAAAACAAAAGTATTTGTGAAAATCCTAAATTAAATACTAAGTATTGCCGGTGGGTCATATCCCTTATGCCCAAATAAGGACTCTTAGGTGGCTTATTAAAGTACTAACTTGGGGTTCCTCGCTTGTTTCGCTTTTAAATTCGTCCATACGGGCGTGCTATTGTATGGGATGCCATCCGCTTGGGTGGTAATGTTTGGATCAAATACCTCTACGCCCGTAAGTGGGAGTTAGAGGGCATGACCGTCCAATCGTCGGTCTAGGGAGAGTAGTTGTGGTTGCTCGTGATATTTACATGTTCAATCATGTATCTATGAGAGTACTTAAATGTGGGTATCTCTCGACGGGTAGTCGTGATACTAGAGTATGTGCATCGTGGGATGTATGTATGAAAGTATTTAGTTATCGCTTGCTTTTTATGCATTGTGGGAAATTATCGGGCTGAAATGAAATTTTCAGCAGTACACTAACAACGTATCGTTGTAGATCGACTAGCTACCGTGATAGGAGAGAACGTATGTATGCCACCGTATATTTCGCTAGCCTTTAAATTTTTCTAGGATGGTGAGGACGTGACGGATCGTGCATGCATCATGTTCAAGCATACATGACATTTCTTGCATTACTCCCTCCTTTAAAATATGATTGTCCCGGATAATTAAATTTCGTATCCCTTAAATGATTCTCCCCTTATGTTGTAACTTTTGCTACAGATGGCGCGCACGAAGCGCACTGCTCAAGTAAGTCCGGCTGGAGGCGAGGCGCGCCACGTCACTGCTTAGCTCTCGTGAGCCCCGTCCCCGAGCCTACACGAGGAGGAAAGGCTGAGGACAGAGCTTGCTCGGGTGATCACTGAGAGGAATGCGGCTCAAGACCGCTGGAGCAAGTAACTCAGGAAAGGGCCCAAAGACCCCTTAGGGTTAGAGGGTTACAGGTTGCTCACCGCAACCGGTGAACGCATGTTGATTCACGTGATGAACCAACGGAATGAAGCCGGCACGAGGAGGATGTGTTGAGAGCACGACAGGTAGAGCTAGAGCAGCAAGTGGCAATTGCCGAGGAGTACAATGACAATCTCCATGAGGAGGTTCACCATACACAATCAACTTCACCCTCTCCCGCCTCCCCGAGGATGAGATGGGTTCTCGTGTCATCATGGTCAAGGTGATGATGACATGGAGGTCAATGGACCTGAGGACATTCCACCTGATGAGGAGGAAGATGAGGAGTTGGAGCCTGCTAGTGATGAAGATGGAGGAGAGATCTTCGACACTGACTCCGAGGACGATGCGTAGTTTAGCTTACTACTTAGCTAATGCGCAAGAGCTAGTCTTTTGTTGATCCTCATGCATGAACGAGTAGCTTTGGAATAAGTAATCGTGGGGATGTAATATCGAACCATAAGTTATCTTTGGATGTAAGTTTGGAACCACTATGGCTTGGATGTAACCTATCGAACGTATTATGCTCCACGTATATGAGCCTTTGATAAATTCCGTCTTTGCGGTCTATGGATCGAGTGGTTGATTAAGTTCATCGCATTTATGTGTCCATTGACGCGCTTGATGAGTTGTGTGGTTGTGATGAATAATTGTGCCTCTGTTGATTATCTAAATGCATTCCTCCAATGGACTCCGGTTTGGGGTATAATTATACGATTCATCTACAAAAATTTCCACATCGCCGCTGCTCATTGGCTATACATTTTGCGATGGCTCATCATAACCTTCGTCATGGGTCGTGGCATGGGAAATGAGGAACAACCACCTCCGCCACCGCCCACACCAAATTGAGCTAATGCGCATAAAGTGGTGGAAAGTCAACAGATGTTAGCGGAGGCTATGCATCGATGGCTAACCGTGAGGATCGCCATGTCCGCCAAGGACCCGAGCCAAACCAAGACAAAGAGCTTTTAAGGACTTCATGGATACAAAGCCTCCTGCCTTTCGTGGAGGCGTAAGAACCATTGCAAGCTGATGAATGGTTGAGCACGATAGAGCAAAGGTTTGATTGCTCCGCTTGACCGAGGGTATGAAGGCCACATATGCGGTGACACCAGCTCCAAGGCCCTGCAGTATCCGTGGACACATCACAAGACCACCTTCCCCGCAAACGCCGAGATAGTTTGGGGTCGGGCCAGCAGCTTTCGAGAGGACACTTTATTCCTCCCGGGTCTCATGGCCATTAAGCATACCGAGTTTATGAAGCTCACCCAAGGCAACAAGAGTCTCAATGAATACCTCCGTGCATTCAACAACCTCGGCGAGGTATGCTCCCGAGTTTGTCGATACCGACGCTAAGAGAATAGCTAGCTTCAAGAGGGACTTTCCCTAAATTGATGAAGTCAATGGCAATCGCAAGTGTGTCACCTTCAATGAGTTTATTAGTGACACTCGACTCAAGAGAACAATGATAAGATATATGTCGCTTCTAAGAACCGCAAAAGAAACTTTGATTGTGTGCTTCTCGGTCTAAGGCACCAATGATATCCAAGGCCCAAAGATCATTCCACCCAATGCTAATGTCCCAGCATCACCCACCTCGTAAGAAGAATCAAGCTAAACCTGGTTTTCGCAAAGGGGTACACAATTTCCTTGCCAAAGAATACTTCAAGGTGTGGCAGCTCCAATGTCCCACCAGCCTAACAGCCGTGTTGGAACCAGAACCACTCGGTCATTGGGCAAATAGGTGTCCCCACCCTCCCAAGAATGCTCAAGGAAACGTCCGTCCGTATGTGTTCATTACACTCATCAGAGAGGAAATTCTCGCCGGTGAAGTGGTCACCACTGTAAGTTTCTTGTTAATGATCACCCCGCAGCTTGTGCTCTTTGATTCGGTGCTTCACATTCCTTTGTGAGTTCTACTTTTGCATCTAAGCATAAGATGAATGTGATTACAATTGTCAAGGGTGGTTATTGTATTAGTGTCATGCTTGGGAATAATATCATGACTAACCAAGTAGTAAAAGATGTAAAGCTTGAAATTGGGGATCGAGAGTTTCTTACATCTCTTGTAGTGCTACCGGGGTAGGAATTGATATAATCCTAGGAATGAAGTGGATGAGTGGGAATGGAGTGCTTGATCGACACGCCAACCCGTGGTGGTAATGTTGAGGGATCCTGTGGATAAGAAGGGTTTTCTAGTGCAAGCTTACCTCGTGATATCTCTCTTCACAATACAGCCAATGCTACCCTAGCCAAAGCCATTGAGGATCTACCATTGTCCGTGAGTTTCCGATGTCTTCCCCGATGACTTGCCCGGATTACCTCCGGACCGCGATGTAGAATTCAAGATAGAACTTATTCCGCACGGCTCCTATATCTCAAGGCCCTATAGAATGCCGCCCAATGAGTTGGCTGAACTAAAGAGTCAGCTTGAATGAGCTATTGAAGAAAGGTTTGATTCGCCTAGTTCGCTCTCCTTGGGGTTGTCCGCTATCTTTGTGAAGAAGAAGGACGAAATCTTTGCGCATGTGCGTAGATTATCGCCCCCTAAATGTCATTACCATCAAGAACAAATACCCTCTTCCTCGTGATCGATATTCTGCTTGATCAGCTTCTAAAGCTAGGGTATTCTCCAAGATCGATTTGAGGTCCGGTTACCATCGATCAAAATTCGTCCTCAAGATATACCTAAGATGCCTTTCTCTACCCGTTATGGTTTGTTCGAGTACCTTGTCATGTCTTTTGGGTTGACAAATGCTCCGCACACTTTATGTACCGATGAATTCTCAGATTCATGCCGAATTGGACAAGTTTGTCGTCGTGTTCATTGATGACATCCTAGTATATTCTCGTAATAAAGAAGAGCATGTTTGAACATCCGAGAATTGTCTTAACTCGGTTATGCGTGACAACCAACTTTTATGCTAAGTTCAAAGAAGTGTGAATTCGGTTGAACAAGATACCTTTTCTAGGTCATGTGTTATCCGGTGATGGAATTTCGGTTGACCCTACGAAGGTGCAAGAAGTCCTTGAGTGGAAGGCACCTACTACGGTCACGTAAGTCCGAAGTTTTCTGGGGTTGGTCTGGCTATTATCGCCGCTTTATCCCGGATTTCTCAAAATCGCCAAGCCCATGACTCGACTAATCGCAAAAAGATGAGAAGTTTGTGTGGACTCAAGTGTGAAGAGGCTTTCCACACTTTATGCGGACCTTGCTAACCTCGCTCGCTCTCAGATAGCACAACTCGACATCGAAAAGCCTTTTGATGTCTATTGTGATGCATGTGGCACCGGTTTGGGGTGTGTTCTTATGCAGAAGGCCGAGTAATTGCTTATGCTTCAAGCCCACTTCGAAAAGCATGAAGTCAACTATCCTACCCATGACTTAGAGCTAGCCGCAGCTTGTTCATGCCTCAAGATTTGGAGACATTACTTGTTGGGTAATGTGTGCAATATCTATACCGACCATAAAAGCCTCAAGTACATTTTTACTCAACCCGAAAGTTGAACATGCGCCAACGGCGCTTGGTTAGAATTGATCAAGGACTACAACCTTCAAGTGCACTACCATCCCGGTAAAGCAAATGTGGTTGTCGATGCCTTAAGCGTAAAAAGCCATTGCAATTCCTTAGTTAGTGAAGACTTTCATCCGTCACACCTCCTTCATCCTCGTAGTACTTCACAATATCACTGTGGATTGCTCTCTTAGAAGTCGAATTATCGAACTCCAGAAAACTGATGTGGGTGTGTTTCACATCAAACGGAAAATGAAAGAGAAAGAGACCAAACACTTTAAGGTCGATGACAAAGGAATTCTTTGGTTTAATGATAGACTTGTAGTACCCAAAGATAAAGAACTTAGAAATCAAATTATGGTGAAGCCCATTCTTCTAAGTTGTCCATCCATCCTGGTAGTAGTAAAATGTATCAAGATCTCAAGCTGTATTATTGGTGGACCAAGATGAAGAAAGAAATCGCAGCTTACGTGGCAAGGTGTGATAACTGTTGCAGAGTCAAGGCTATTCACATAAGGCCCGGATCAAGTGCAAACACTCTCTATTCCTGGTTGGAAGTGGGAAGAAATTAGTATGGATTTTATTGTTGGATTACCCACTACCAACAAGGGTTGTGATTCCATCCGGGTTATCGAGATCGCCTAACTAAATCCGCTCACTTTATTCCGGTCAAGTCTACCTATCATCCTCACAATTATGCTTGAGATTTATTTTCAACAAGTGGTACGCCTCCATGGTGTACCCAAATCCATTGTTTCGATAGAGGACCTCGCCTCACGGCTCGCTTTTGGGAGTGCTTACATCGAGTCTTGGCACTCATCTAATCCGCAGCTTCGCTTATCATCCGCAAACATCGTGACGATCGAGCGTGTTAATCAAATTCTTGAGGACATGCTTAGAGCTTGTCTTATTTCTTGCAAAGGCTCTTGGGAAGACTCAAGGTTACCTCTCGCTGAATTCTCTTATAACAACAAGCTTATCAAGAGAGTATCAAAATGGCTCCTTTTGAAGCTCTTTATGGCCGCAAGTGTAGAACTCCTTTGAACTGGGTGGAACCCGGGAAAGAAGATTCTATGGTATTGACTTTGTAAAAGAAGTCAAGAGCAAGTCCGAACTATACGAAAAGAATATGACCGCCAAGACAAAGCTAGACAAAAAGAGCTATGCTGACAAGAGAAGGAAACCTATTGAGTTTGAAGTAGGTGATCATGTTTATCTAAAGGTATCCCCTATGAAAGGAGTCAAGCGTTTTGGAATTAAAAGGAAGCTTGAGCCTCGATATGTTGGACCCTACCGCATTATCGAGAAAAGTGGAAGAGTAGCATATAAGCTCGATCTACCCCGTGAGATGGGAGCTATATTTCCGGTATTCCATGTGTCCCAGCTGAAGAAGTGTCTTCGTATTCCCGAGGAAAGAATAGCAACAAGGAAAGTCAACTTGAAATCTGATCTTTCTTATGAGGAAAAGCCCGTGCAAGTTCTCGGATACCCAAGAAAGAGTGACTCGTACACGAGTGGTTAAGTTATACAAGGTAGTTTGGAGTAATCATAGTGAACGGGATGCAACTTGGGAGCGGGAAGATTATTTAAAGGAAAACTATCCACTTTCTATACTCACGATTGGTACGCTTTCCAAATCTCGGGACGAGATTTTTCTAAGGGGAGGGTCAGAAACACCCTAGGTGTTTGGCTTCCACTAATTGCATGTCATTCATAAACATGTGCATTTGCTATGTCATCATGTCATTATCTGTGAAACATACATATGCAACATTTTAAATTGTATGTGTTTCATGCTTGATTGCTTAGAATGGTAGTAGTGCAACATGTGAAACATTGTATTGAAACATACGTATGAATTGCTTGTTTTACTTTCTTTATCACATGTGATCAGTAGAAAGTGGAATAACAACTTTGTAAAATGGTTGATCATGGTCTAATATACCTTAACTACATTTAGTTTACTTGTTGGAACATTGTTCATGTAGGTCAAAATGATGATTTGCCCTCAAGTGAAGGGTTGACTAGAATTGACCATAAGAGTCTCATTGTTTGACTGTTTAAAAAGTGCAACTTAGAGACTTTGCATGGCTGTGCACTCTTTACAAAAGTTGTAGCAAATTTATCAAGGAACAAAAGTTGTTTTATAGCCAAGTCATGAAAACGTGTGGAACATGGTCAAACATGGCCCACAAGTCTGAGATACATGCTGTTCTCAACACTTAGAAAAATATTCTAAGTCATAGTGTTTCCAGCTTGCATCAAGCCAACTCTAGCTTCATGTAACTTCGGATCCATGACTTTTTAGGTGTTGATCTTTGAAAAGAAAGTGTAGAGGGGCAGATAGGTCTATAGTTTTGATGTTCAAATCTTCCACTAACTCGCCACGGTTTGGGAGCAAATGATCATTGAAATGGCTCTCACAGGCCACCTTCGACGATGATCGAATCGCGTTTCGAAGAACGATTCAAAGAACATGGCCGACTCGTTCGAAAGCGCCGGACGCTGCAGCGCGCCATGCGACGGCGGGTTGACCGCATACTGCCACGCCATTGCAGTAATTCTCCGGGCGCCGCAGCCTGCGTTTTGAGCACCCCCAGCTACCGTCCGACGACTTTCGCCTCCCCATTTCGCTTTTCCTCTCCTCCCACGTAACGCAAAGACGCGACGAGCTCGGCGGGTCCGCCATTGCCGACCAAGCATCGCCGCTGCCGTCTGAAGCTAACCACCGCAAAAACGCGTTGCCCGTCCTACCGCAGCCTCGCCAGGACCCCCTCCACCTCCTCCACCCTTCACCGGGTCGCTTTGAGCCTCGGTAATAGCGCATTTCGCTTTTTCCCCATCGCGCCCATGGCGGGAGCTCGCCGGAGTTGGCGCCCACGCGCCAGCTGCCCTCGCGCCGCCCCATTCCTTCCTCGGCGCGCGCTAGGTCATAGGAACACCACTGAAGCTTGTAGGGTCACCGCTAGGAGCTCAGGTCGTCGCCGGTCCACCGGAGCCGGCCGTGCCGTGGCCGTGAGTCGCCGTGTCGGGCCGCCGACCCGCTAGCCACCACCATAGCACCGATTGAGGTCACCAATAGATGCGCATGTTCAAGGCGAATGTCGAGCGTAGATGGTCTCGCCGGAGGAGCCACCGGCGGCGAAGCCACGCCACCGACCGACGCCTCCCCTGCTTCGCCATCGCCGAGCGGGCCTCCTCCTGCCGCCGTCGTGGTTCAGGCGGAGTCCAGCTCGGGCCACGCCAGTAGTCTTGGGCCACTTTTGTGTGCTCAAGGGCCGCCAAGGTATGGCCCCCAAATTGTATGGAAAAGTGTTTTTCCGATTTCGTTTTATTTATTTATTTCACAGATTGATGTACATCTTGAAAAATAGGTAGCTCCTAGTATATAGATCCAAATGCTATGGTTCTAATTTTGTTAAGTTCCTGGTCATGTCTAGTATTTAACAAAAATATTCTATGAGCACATGTTTTAGAAAAATTTGATGAATTAAATAGGAGTTTGAAATGTGTTTTTAGAAGCATGCAAACTTGTTTGAATTTTATCTTGAGTTTCTGTGGTCCAAAAATTATGAAATTTTGTGGGCAGTCTGTTATTGCTGATGTGAAGCTCTAGTAAAAATTTTAGAGCTAGTGCATGTGTAGTTTTTAAGTTTTAGAATTTCCTTTTATTAATAGATGGATCTTGTGTGAATTTTCATAATTTTTCTATAGATCCAGTGAAGGTGAAATTTTATGGGTGCTATTCTTATGCTAGAAGGATGCTAGGAAAAATAGGAAATCTGTTGCTTGACACTTTTTAATAAGGTTTCCTAATTATGCTAGAAATAGACATAGCATCTGTTATTTTGGATACAGCAAGTTATGTTGGTCCAATTGCTTTGGAATTTTTATGGTAGTCTATGTGCAGCATGTGATAGCTACTGTAATTTTTGTAGATTTTTATGAATAGTTTTACTATATATTGCTTAAATCACCTAATTAACTAAATAAATTGGAAAAGGATATTAAATAATTTATTTAGAAGCTAGCACTATACTTTCTGATGTTTCTTAGATATGAAAAACAAGTTGGTAAACTTGGTTTGGTCAAATTGGGCTTTTGCACCATCATTAAATAATTAAGTTAGCAACCCCGTCATTCTCGACAGATTCTAGGTCTACTGGAAATTGATTTGGTTAACTTCAGAATCATGCCTTGATGCTTACAAATGAATTGTAGAGAATTTCATAAGCTTTCCAGAATGTCCTCTTGCAAGTCATTTGGAGTTATAGAACTCTGGTTATGATAGAATTAAGTTACTACTTGTTGCATATGAAGCTTTAAATCGTTATTTTAAGCATGTCTGTATTATTCTAAGTTCATGGTACTGTTGCTAGGTGTTAGGCCTTTAACTGAAGATGAGCATCTTTATCTTAGGTTATGCAAGTTAGGTAAGTTGCTCTTGTTATTTAAGTTAAGTTGGATACATGCTTAAAGTGATTTGAATAGAGCTAATTACTCGGTAAACGAGTGTCCAAAGGATGTTTTCGTAAACACCCATTGTGATTCATTCATCATGAGCATCATGTCATTCCTTATGCATTCATGATATTTATCTTGTGCATCGGCATGCAATAGGTGTACCGGAAGGAGTAACCTGCTGGAATTCGAGGAACCGAAAGCGAAAAAGCAGCAATGACGCCGGAGATTCGTGGAGGAGCAGCCTTGAGAGAAGTGCCGCACGAGGTCGCCATTGAGTGCCCTCGACCACCGCCCTTGCAACTTTGTGAAAGGCAAGCCCTTAGCATATTAAGCCTCCTATTTTCCGAACTGCGCTATCTGATATTATTATTACATATATTGTTGCATTAAGTTTAGGTGTTGGATGCAAACACTTGCTGCATTGGTTACCCATTCCTTGTCCAGATATTGTTACCCTGAATCCTATGTAGCTCAGGCTCGAGTAGTGCTTAGCCCTGCTTCAACGCGGTAGAAGTCGGGTGATTTCCTGTCACCTGCGAGATATAGGAAGATACATGTGGCACGGTTGGCTATATTTGCTATCGTGGAAAAGAACCAGTCTTAATTTGAAATGAAGACCGGACGGAGGCTTGTCGGTTTGCAGTGACTCCGTCTGTGTCGCTTAAGGACTGATTCTTGGAGCCTTTCCTGTTCATGTTGAACGCATGCCTCTCTCTTAGTTGGCCGTGTCCGATGACCGACCGCGAAGCCGAGTAGCTCACCTCAGGCCGGGAGTCGATAAGTATAAAGTGCGCCTCGGAAGGGAGCCGTAGGCGTGAGTCCAAGGGCAGGTGATTTAAAAGTCCTGATCGTCCTGGCAGAAGGGTAATCCCTGAGAGTGCTGGCGCTGATCGAACCCGCGAATTTGGTTCCTGAGATGTTCCAAAGGTGACCCACGGCTACCCTTGCAAAGTATGCCAGGGTGAGAGTTAGGAATACCCCCTCAGCTGAGTTGTAATTCGATTCAATCGCCGCCTCTCCCAAGTTAGTGAGAACTTGACGGGCTTATCTCCAATGTAGATACACTTAATACTTAATGGTTCGGAAATGATGATATGATGATGCCAAATTTATTATACCTGCTATGGTTAATATTGTTTGCTCCTAATAAGTGAGTGCTCTAGTACAAAAGCTAATCTAGTGGACGGGTAAATGATGATAAGCTTGATGCTAAGTTTAAATTGGTCACTATGCTCATAAGCTCTTTTATGCAAATGTGCCAAGCTAGCCCACCGAAAAGCCTTGCATGATCCTTGGTGTCTTTTATTTCGATTTTTGTCGGGGTAAGTCTAGCTGAGTACCTTCTCGTACTCGTGGTTTATTTCCCACCGCTGCGATGACCGTTCTTCTTTTTGGTTGTTTGCAAGTACGCCTTCTCCCTGCGCCGGGATGAAGACTAGACCGTTAGGCGCGGGTCTCTACTAGTTCTCGTGACTGATAATGCTTTTGTGGGACATGACTCGATCCGGCAATGTAATTGAAACTATGAAGTTATGTACTAAACTATGTTGCTTCCGCACACTCAAACTTGGTTTGTAATATTTTATTTGAACTCTGATGGATGTAATCCGAATGCTACTTGTGAAATGTTGTAACGAATGATGTGTTGTGTTGAATCATTACGATCTTGGTTTGTATGTCGAGAGTTGGTTGAAATCCTTCGTGATTTCCGGACTACCGGGATTATGGGAGCTTAAGTACAGGAATTTGATCGCTTCGGTGATTGTTTTTGTACTTACGTTCTTATGATTTGGTCGGTTCTGTTACAAGCGCTAGACTCATAGGTTTACAATTAGGGTCTTAGTGGATTTAGAGTAAGTACAGGGGCCTCTTCGCAATTTAGTGCCGTCGTCGTTGGATTCTCCCCCGTGGGCCGGCTTGTTGGGCCAGCCTGCCACTGGCTACCATGCCTTGCTAGGCCGCCCGCGCTGTTGCCGCGATTTGCTAGGCCGCCGACTGCTCCGCTGGCCGTTCGCCCTACGTTCGGCCGGCTTGTTGTCTGTGCGCGCTGGGCCGGCCTGTGGCTGCTGTGGCTAGGCCGCTCGCACCTCGGTTCTGCGTTGGGCCATCGCCCACTGGGCCGCTTTCGCCAAGGCTTGCTGCTTCATCGCTTGCTCTTCGGCCACCGCTACATCCACGTAATACCGATCTCCACTGGGCTGATTGGTGGCTGCTGGTTCCTTAGTTTCTAAAACCTCTAGCTAATTAGGTTTCTAGTTTAACTTGTAAAATCAATATAAAAATTTGTAGTTATCCAAAAATCATGAAACTAGTTTTGTTGAGTTCCTAAAATCATGATCTACCTATTAGTTTATTTTGTTCACATAGTTTGATAATATTCTTGAAATCTATATAATTAATTTAAGATACTTAATATTATAAAAATATAAACTTATAGGAATTGTTGTGATAAATTGGTAATACCGCTAAATCTGAAATTTGTACAGTAAGCTCCTAGCAATATTAGGTACTCACTATAATTTTTGTAGCTCCAGAATACTTAGTTTGCTAGATAGATAATGATGCCATATTTTGAATAAAGATTAAATCGATAGAATGAAATAAAGAAACACCTTGGAATGGTATAACTAAAACATTTGTTGGGAAAAAACGTCTTATTCGACAACGTGGATATGTAGCCTACGTATGGTCACCGTTAGAACTAGCTTGTTCACCTGAAAGGCATAAATGGTATTTTACAAGTTACGATTGTAGTCGATTAATTATGTCTTTGCATTGCATCGCATTGCATATCATATAGGTACGATGATGGGTCAATAGATCAATTGAAGGATGATTGGAAATCCGAGGACGGTGTAATGGTATTCTCTCCAGGAGATGATGCAATGGGCTTTCTATTCAATTGATGGTGGATTATCCGAAGATGTCGATGCTAACTTTCTAATATATATCTTACCCAGGCAAGCCCTGGTGCATAACCCCTACTTTTCTACAGTTTAGATTATATTTGTGCATTAAGTTTTAAGGAGTTGAATGAAACCCACTTGTATATATATATATATATATCTTTATCCTATGAGCCTTACTAGTATGACAGGATCGTGTAGAATGCTATGCTACAAGACTCCGGTAGAAGTCGGGTGATTGCCTATCACTCGCGAGATAGAAGAAATATATTACTGTATTATTATCACTTAGAAAATATAAATGGTGGAAAGAAAAAATGGTGATCAGGCAGGGATATGGTTTGGGTATTGGTGGGTGTAAGAGGTTGTGTCGCCGCGGACGCGGGACATAGCCTGGTTACACTGCTTTCCCTGTCTATGTCGGTTAAGGACCGGTCGTTGCATAAGATGCTAGGCAAGTCATAGATTTATTATCCTGAGCACATACTTGTGTATGGGCGCTTGGAAGACTTGTTGCTCTCTTGTTATGGATCCGACTCTTTCCAGACCGACTGTCAGGGTGGTTTTTGGGTTAGGAGGTCCTTGCACCGCACTGAGTCCGGGACTCAGGGGCGGGGGCTTGGAGTCCCAGTTAGATGCGGACCTAGGCACTCAGGACAGGTGGGTGATGGGTTGGTCCTGCTTGTGCCCAAGGTACAAGCGGGGCATGTGTTTTTGGGGTACCCAGCTGGGGACATTGGTTCGCTAATCGTCGCCAAGTCGGTACGACTTGTCTTAACTCTAGCACCGTAGTAAGAACTGAAGATGAAGATGGAAGATGGAAAAAGGAAATCTAATTGCTTACCAGCTACTTGAAAGTAGCACAGGTGCTTACAAAGAATGGTTAGTTAATGAACCAATGCGGCTGTTAATAATAAAATCGAATATAAGGACACACGCTTAGTAATGCTTCCTGCACATGCAATAAACCCACAAACTAGATAGCCTTGCATATCCTTGGAGTCTTTTCTTTCCTCCTATCGGATAAGTCTTGCTGAGTACAACTGAGTACTCAGGGTTTTATTTTCCCCTATTGTAGGTGACAGGTGGATGCTAGAGCTGACTCTTGTGTGTGGATTCCTCCTAGTGGGCTCAGAGAGGATTTCCTTTACGCTGCGATCATAGTTTTTATGTATAACTCTCACCAAATGTTTTATAAAGGGAAGTTTTCTAATCTGTTGTCATAGTTTACATATCAATGTTTTACCATGCCATGAATAGATAATTATTTCCGCTGTAATTCTGATTACATGTTTATATTCCGCTGTTACATTAAATTGTTCATAACTCTGATAATATGATTACATTCCGATGTTATAACAATAAATGTTATACTCTGATGTACATATAAAGTGATGTAAGAAATGGTTAAGAATGGTGTAAGCTTTATTCTCTCATTTGTGATCCTGATGAAAAATGTGGATTTTTGGGTTCTCCCCTTGGGTGTGCCCGACGAAACCAAGTAATTTAGTGTCTCCTTTGAGTGCTTAGTGTCTAATGGAAGACGAGCATCTCCTGTGAGGCATTAGATTAGGCGGTTCTGCCTCACGGGTGTAGATCCAATGAGGACCGAACGCAGGGCTGCGTCTGGTCGGCCACACCGGACGCATCCGGTCATAGTTGAGCGGCTCTAGGAGCTCTCTGGACTCGACCAGACGCAGCGACCGGATGAACCAGCAAGTCTTGGGTTTTCAGCGTAATAATTGATCGGACGCAGGGAGCGTCTGGTCCGGTGTGACCGGACGCGTCTGGTCGACCCAGAGCGGTTCTGGGAGCTCTCTGCACTCGACCGGACGCTACGTCTCCCGCATCCGGTCATTTTCTACCATCGTGTCCGATCACGCAGAGATAGTCGTTGGGACCGAATGGCTAAACAATTTGAATGGGACACATGGCGGTCAGGCTACGACCGGACATAGAGACCGGACGCGTCTGGTCACCACACCGGATGCGTCCAGTGCTCACGACCTGCGCGTTCGGTCGTCCCAAAAAACACCCAGTGAAGGGGTAACTGCTATTTTAGCCCGTGGGGTTATAAATAGAAGTGTTGGTTGGCCTTTGGCCGATAGCTTGGAAGAGCTAAGCACACTAGAGCCTTGGTGTCTTATGTGGTAGTGCTTGGGAGCCCTCTAACTCACTTGAGCTTGATAGTGTTCATCCGATCGAGTGAGTGAGCGATTCTAGTGCGATTGCATCGTGAGGTTGCATCGAGTGGCACTAGGTGGTTGTCTTGCAAGCCGGTGATGCTTGTTACTCTTGGAGGTTGCCACCTCCAAGACGGCTTGGTGGGGGTCTTCGTCAAAGCCCGCAAGAAGCTTGTGTGGTGCTCCGGAGAAGAGCTTTGTAAGGGGCATTGTTCTCTTCCCGCGGGAGCCATGAAGAGCAACTCTAGTTGAGCGTGTCATTGATCTACCCTCACCTTCAGGGTAGGTTCTTGCGGTGCCCGACGTGCGGGCTTGGCGGGTGATGCCAATTAACCACCGATCCACCAAGTGAGCGGTCGACACAATGGGGACATAGCTTGGTGGCAACCAAGTGAACCTTAGGAGAAAATCATCGTGTCATCCTTGTATTCCTGTTGGTTTGCATCCTCGTTACACAAGCTTGTAATTACTTTCATATACATTGTACTTGTGTAGTTGCTCTTGTAATTAGTTAGCTTGTGTAGCTCACTAGTTACCTTCTTGCTTGTGTAGCATAAAAGTAGCTCCCTTGCGTGGCTAATTTAGTTTGTGTAACCTTGTTAGTCATATTGCTTAGTTTGTATAGCTAAGTATTTGTGCTCTCTAATTTGGCATTGGTTCCCTTATTATTGAGCATTGCTAGTGAGCTTATGTGGCTTTGTACTTTTGCTTACTAGCATGTGTATGAGCTCCCTCATTGCTTGAAGTACTAGTGGCATAGGTTTGTGTGATCTTGCTTCTAAAATTGGTTAGGTGAGCTCTTGCAAGCCCGGCACCTTAGTTGCTTAATTAGGATATTTGCAAGGTGTTAGAGAACATAGATAGAGGGGTCTAGTCTTGGCTAGACCGATAGTTTTAATTCCGCACTTGTTTCGGTTGGCCGACGCGATTAATTTTAGAAAGGACTATTCACCCCCCTCTAGTCCGCCATCTCGACCTTACACCTTCCTGCTCCCATAAGCAAGTATGTGCTCAGGATAATAAGTCTGTGACCTGACTAGAATCCAATGCAATGGCCGGTCCTTAATCGACACAGGCAGAACAAATGCAATCCGAGCCTCGCTCGAATGCCTAACCAAGTCCAGATCCAAAGTACCATTCCGCTCAGTCTCCAATTATTATCCACATATATTCTCTGTGATAGTAACATGATAATAGTAACAATAACATATTTCCTATCTCTCGCAAGTGACAAGTAATCACTCGACTTCTACCGGATCATATTGCATAGCAATCTACACGATCTTGACATACTAGTAGTACTCATAGGATAAGGATATATATATATATGCAAGTGGTTTTCATTCAACTCCTTAAAACTTAATGCACAAGCATAAGATAAAGTACAGAATAATAGGAGTTATGCACCGGGGCCTTCCTGGGTAAAATATAACCAAGTTAGCATTCCATTATGGTGACACAATTATCAAGGCACCATCTTTTCTGCTACTTCAGTCGACTCCATGATCCATCGTTGTTCCTATTATGATATACGTGGATGCAACGCAGAGATGTAAATAATCAACGGCAACTATAACTCTCAAATACGAGTACACTCCGCATGCTAACGAGCTAGCTTTAATGACTAACGTACTAGTCTACGTATCCACGTCGCCAAGTAAGGCTTTGTCTCTAGAAAAATATTCTAGTTTTAAAATCCCAAGGTGCTTTGGCATTTTATTGATTAAATATATATTTTCGAACTAGGGCTCGTTTAGCTAACTTAGCAAACTAATTATTATGGAGCTACAAAAATTATAGTGAGCACCTAATAATGTTAGGGATTTACTATAAAAGTTTTAGAGCCAACACTATCACCAATTTATCCCAAAAATTCATATAAGTTTATATTTTACAATATTACGCATCTCAAATTAATTAGACAACTCTGGAAAATATTATAAAACTATGGGAACAAAATATACTAGCAGATAGATCATGATTTTAGAAACTTAACAAAATTGATTTCATAATTTTTGGTTAACTACATAATTTTATATTGAATTTACAAATTTACCTATAGAACTAAATTAGGAAACGCTTTAGAAAAAGAAAAGGGCCGGTGGCCAACGATTCGACCCAGCAGCCTAACGCGGCCACGCGTGCAGCAGGCCGACCAAGCAAGCGGCCCATGGCGGAGAGCCCACGCGCGTGCCTACGCTTTTGTAGATAAGTCCTCGTACTACGCGGTTATTCCCCGGCGCCTTTGCTCACTATTGCACAAGAGGCGCATTTTTCATCCAGCACCCCCAACAAACCCACCCTCACACTAAGTCGGTCCCCGAGACACCCGCTACTCGTCGGCGCCGCTCCGGACGGCGCTACGCGGCCACGCCGGCCACCCAGGGACCAACTCGGCGCAATAAGCGGGCCGACGGGGAACTATGAGCCAACGCGCAACAACGAGGAGCGAAACAGAGCTCCACGACACACCATCGAATGCTATCTGCGATGACGAGCGGAATTGCACGACGGCGCTGCTGTTTCGGCAATCTAGAGCTCGAACAAGGCGGTCGAGATGGCGGGGAGGCATCATGAGCTCACCACGGTTCATTTTGTGGTTACGGTTGAGTCAGAGGGAGTTCGAGCCGAGCTAGCCACGTGCATGATGCTTCGGTGCGGACAAGGTGGCGTCGGCACGTCGACGACGCATGCCCTGGCCAAACAAAAATGAGCACCGGATAGAGGAAGTTAACATGAGCTCAGAAACACCCTCAATTTGATTCTTTTCTCACAGAGTGGGACTTACCCCCAAACCTATGGCTGCGCTGGAGCCTATGGCCGGCGGTGACCAAATTGCCAAATTGGTCGCCTACGAGGCGCACCTATGCCCTGATACGAGTAGGCCCACAAGCGGTCGCTCTTAATTAGCTGCTGGAGCACTGATCCAAGGTGGCGTGCAATAGACCATGAGCTAGGTGAAAATGGCGCAGCTCTACTGATCAAGGCAGGCAGCGACGGCTATGCTTGACCCGGCCAAACCCGGCTAAGGCCGTGATAAATACGCGAGGACAAGCTCGGAGGGAGCGGTCGTGAGCTACCGAGATGGGACGGCTCCTCCGAGCGGACAATGCCTGCGGCAGCGAAACAGAGCCAAGCGCAAGACGCCACGTGGAGTTAAGGCGCGATGCGATGCGAGAGGAGCGACGACATCTCGACAAGGACAAGCATGCGACGGTAACTGGATTGGACGGCGAGAAGAGCGCCACATCGATCCGATGGTCGCTGCCAAGGCACTGGCCTGGCCCTACGCGCGGCGCAGCGGTACGGTGTGGCCAGGACAGCACGAGGGCTCCGGAAGGCGAGGGGCGCGCCGCGGCGTCGGTCGACATGCAGCAACGACAAGCGCACAGACCCGAGGAGAAAGCTGCGGCCGGCAACAGCCGAGCCTAGCGCCCGCCACACGCGTGCACATGGTGACCGCGAACTCCGGCCGAGCGGCTGCTATCAGTGACGTGCACGAATTTTAAAGTGAACCAAAGGTTGTCAATTAACTCAACTAAAGCCCAACTAACTACGCTAACCCGAGGCCGGTACTACCCACTAGCTAGCGAAGCAAACCTCATGCCCAAGAGCAACTGGAGAGGGAGATAGAAGCATGCCAAAACGAGCTCGTCGTGCCGGCGCCAGTTCGCGAACAGAGCCCCGAAACATGATCTGTCATGCGTTCTAAGGGGTTTTGGGCAATTTTTACGAGTTCCACGTGACAACCAACACAACTTCGACCTACACCATGCTCATGTACTCACTTTGATGCAATCGACAAGACCAAAACATGCAGCTAGTGTTTAAATATTTTTGTTAGAAATTAAATGTCAAAATAGCATTGTCTTACTACTTTTCCATACTCAGAAAAGGTAAGGATTTCAATTGAGGTTAAGTAACCATTAACTCTTTTGTCGTAATTTTTAATAGATCTAAACCTTGTTAACTTCAACCAACAATTACTTCACGCAATAGTCCATACCTTATACTAACCCGTAGGAGCAAAATATTTAAACACTATTTAACTATTTTGCTCAATATAATTCGCCAAAAATGGTACTTTAAACATAAATTCAAGTGTTTGCCGACTTAACGAAAAAGACTTATCTTAATTCATATTTGATCTTTGAGCTCCCAATAACACTAGTTAGCCATATTTGTTTTCACAAATTATAACTACATCTTTAACTACACCACTTGCTCGTCATCTTTACTTATGTATTACACACAAGTTATATATTTTTTGTTTATATAAATTGTTTTTCGTACCAAACAATTAAAACGACTTATCATTTCACGTGCGTCATAAATTTCTGAAACCCGAAAACTCGTTTGGCTAATCCCTCTCGTACCTAAATCTCGGTGCTAAGCAAGCTCGTAACACCAGGGGTGTTACATGGCGGGTGGGGACGCGGCCATTAACAGGCCGAGCAGGCATGCCGTGCACCAGCTGGGGGCGTGTCCGGCCGTGTTTCGTCCGCCTCCGCCTAGGCCCCTGTCGTCCCGCTTCCACATCGGCACGGCCCAGAACCACGATTGAGAGAGGGGACGCAGGTGTCGACTTTGCTGGGCGACGAACGGCATCAAGGTCCCCGTCCGCTCCGTAGCATCCCGAGCCCACGGCTGAGGGAGGCTAGGGTTTCACCGGCCGCCGAACAACATATCTACTATAATGGACCAATCAAAGTTATACTAGGTCTCCCTAGAAAAACGTCCCTCGCTGAGAGCCTCTAACTATTGTGTACCTAGAAAAATATACACATGATTTCGTCTCTGTTAAAATCAAAGACTAATAAAACACCCAAACTCATTCGACGGCCGATGTCTGATGTGTGATGCCAAGCTTCTCAACCCCGCGCCCTCTGTCCCACGCACGCGAGCTTCAAACGCGCACAACGCTGCGACGCTTAAACCTCGGTGACCAGCGATCGAACAGGAAACGCACGATCAGGACCTGGCCGCTTCCTCCTGTATCCGCGCTGGCAGGATCGCCTCCGCCCATAGCCCCGGCGCCGCCGCCGAACGCAGGGGAGGACGGCCACCCCTAGAGCCCAGCGCGCCTCCAACGGCGAGGGGTCACGTGTGCAGACACCACCACCGGATCCGGTTCCGCAGGGGCTAGGGTTGTGATGGCTGCCGCAGGGAGGAATGCTGCTGGCCTCACGCAGTTGATGAAGCAGCTGTGCTAGGTGAGAATTGAGCCCGCTCGCCCTCGTGCTCCTGCTGCATTTTTTTTTGTTGTATGATGAGAAATTACAGCTTCATTTATTTATTTATTTTGGGAGCAGCATGTGACTGTGGGCGTGGTTGGCGGATCCCATCTGCTAAAGATCACCGAGCAGCTCGGCAAAACTGGTGACGAACATAGGCGCTCAATCATTGCACTGATGATGAACTCTGCAACGTTTGGAAGTAATTGGTTTGTCCTTCTTTTTTTGTGATTACGTCTTTAAAAACGGCTAGGTTGCACACAAAAAATGGCCACCTAATTTTTTGGTTCCTTATTTAAGGTGTATTCGCAAACAAGTCATGTAAATAACCGCAGATGAGACAAAAATCTGAACTGTTCTAAATGTGTTGTCACGAATCGCTTTCAGGTTCTCTTTCCAGATCACAATTTAGTAATTTAATGTCTTGTTTATTTTTCTCTCATAATTTGAAGGTCCTGAGAGTTGAGAAGACTGCTTCACAACAAGAAATAAAGAAATCATATCACAAATTAGCTCTTCGCCTCCACCCAGAATGTTTTTCTACAGTCATTTAGTGCAATGTATCTCAAATATAATGTTATATGATGCCAGGAAGCCAAAGAGAAGTTTCAGCAACCGCAGAAGGTTATATCCATTCTTGGAGATGCAGAGAAGAAAGCTTTATATGATCAGACTGGCATCACTGATGATGATGTGTGCACCTCTTTTGTAGCACTCCAGTTCTACCTTTGAGATTCAAGCAATATTTTTCTGATTCTTCCTTTTCATCTTAGGCACTGGTGGGAGAAGCTGCAGACAATCTTCAGGAGTACTTCAGAACAATGTACAAGGAAGTATGGTTGCTTCTATGTCAGTTGCAGGCTAATGTTGCCTATTAATTTACAATTATATTTTTTTGGGGAAATAAAGTAGGGAAAACCCTTTTGTAGCCTATTAATTTACAATTATATTTTTAGGGAAATAAAGTAGGGAAAACCCTTTTGAGTTTAGTTTACCCAGTTTTATCTTATGAAACGTGCTTGCTTAAGAAAAGGAGAACGCTGAACAACTGTAAAAAAATGCTTCAGCATAAACCTTGCAATTGGATTCTTTAGGCACATACCTCAGTATGATTATGTTTTAGTTGGAACACTTACTCCTAATCTCCTGTCATGTTCTCTAATATTTTTGCTAATTTTTTGCCCTCTGCAGGTCTAGTTTGGATGACGACGTACATTGACACAAAACCATGTACGCAATCCTAATCTGCTGCAGTGAAATTCGATTAGTTTCATTGTGCTCAGATCAAGTTCAAAGAAACCTCTTCTCACTTCTCTCTTCTGTTTTATTTTTCTATGGATGCTGAGGCAAGATTGAAACATAGCACATAAGTAACGGGTCTTTCAAGTTCTTTATGTATTGACAGTTTGGCTTGGGTGTCTCATATCTACATATAACTACAAGTGGTGCTTACTAGATTTAAGGGGCTTTGAAGTTTGAAAAAATATGCTAATGACTTATAGCTCAGTGAAGTGCCTATTTTGTCAGGGTCTAGATCAACTAATGTTGTTTTCACCAATCCTCTGAAACTGGCTTCATGATGCAGAGTGATGTAAAAATTGGTAGAGAATTTTTATCGCATAGACTTATGCATTGGCGGACACATTGTTCCCTAAAACCTCCAGATGATGAAGCCAACAGAGGTCGCTATACAGTCCAAGAACAATGAACTTGCTAATGTTGCTAGCTTGCTTGAGAATCTCCTGCAGCTTAGCATGAACAACTCCTCCTCCATAGCCGCCGCCCCCTGCCCTCGCCACAGCCCCCTACCTCACAACATGCGTGTTACAACAATACTTGAGCTTATTGTTGTTTGTTATTTTTAAAAAAAAATTGTATCCTGATGCATAATCCAACACTTGATCCAAGGTCGGCTTCTGCCGAGCGAGTGATGCACAAACATCTCTGCATCTGAATCCTTAACTGTATCTCTCAGTGTTTGACGTTGTTGAACTGTATCTCTGTCTTTTTCTTTGTATCAGATGATGAAACCTCGAAACAATCTTAGGACACCTTCTAACACAGTGCTGGTAGCTCTGTGAGTGAGAAGGCAATTCTTTTCTGATGATAATGCAAGTGCTCTTAATTTTGCCTTTTATTTTTGTTTTTGGGTATATTTTGGTCTTTAAAATTGTTTGCTCTAGGTAGGTATCTTTACAAACTTATACTGTCATGTGATCTGTGGTATGCCAATCTAGAATTACCGTCAGATTACTTATGCTGAAAATTGTATGGCTTGCTGTGGCTTGTGTGATTATACATATTATACATTTTCTGTTTTGGTCATGTACTCATGTTAGTTTAATCTGATTATATAGACGTAGTTGTAATCCCAACGAGGATCTCAAGACCTACCGATAGGAAGTGCCATTTGACAATGTAAACAGCAGCTGCTTCTTTCTGCTGCAAGTGTCTATCCTTCGACCATAACCTCTGATCTGAGATGGAGCCTCATCTATAGTTGTTTAATTCAGTTGTGATGTAATTTAAATCGGGTCCCTAAGGGGTTATAATAACTGCCTGTTAACTTATTCAACGTTTTTAGCTTATGAACTGTAATAATATGCTACAGACAAAAAAAAAACTACAATGAAATGAAATTTCGGGCCTAATGCCACGCTTCTGTTAGCCATGGCATTGACTAGAGATGCTATGATTAGGCCGAAACAAAGTTGTTTCAACATTAGCATGACACACTATTAGCGTTAGCATGGCGCGAGACCAATATTGTTTTAAAATTAACTTTTGACTTAATATGGTCTGTAGCGTTAGCATATGCACTATGCTAGTCAAGGTAGGAGTCTGCAGGCTGCTAGTCGTCGGATTCCTCGCTGCCGGCATCATCCGCCCACCGACTGTGCTTAGAACGCTCTCTCAGTGAGCCACTTGGGTAGAACGGGGCCACGGCCGGCGAGAGTGAGCTGGCCGCAGGCGCTGCGGCGACCTCCGGGGTGCCCACAGGTCCAAAAGGACCGGCCTTGGACCCGGGCTGCACGGATGTGAGCAGATCGACGGCAGCCGGAGTTCTGACGCAGGCGCTCCCTTCGCCGGCGTGCATCGTCGACTGCATGATGCTCGGCGGAGGCGTCCCGCGCGTCGACCCCAGGTCCAGCGACACGCTAAGATCGAAAAGCTCTACTTCCACACACTCGCTGCACGGGGAAAAAGTGCGCATATTTGATCCGACTAACTTTTGACATTTGATGATATTGTCGATAATCTTATTTTATCAACAATATTTCAGTCAGTTCGTGGACACATGTAAGCTCTAGCTTGCTAGTCATTAAGTGGAAAGACAGGACAAGCCGTCTTTCTTCTCCTTTACACCAGTCTCAATAAAAAGTTTGATGGTTTTATTTTTAAAACTGACATGTCACACATATAATGAAATAAAGTATGGATAGGATACCCATTTTTAATGAAAAGTTTTATTCTATAATTTTATAGACATTTAATTTCATGACTCATAAAGAGTTGATAATCGTGACAAGAGAGTTTCATCACTTCTTATCTCTTCTTAGAAAACATCGTCATGTCATAAAAAATACCTATGCGGCAGTCTATAAAATGTAGATGAAACTCACATTGAACTTTCACTGCCGTGTCATATAAAATAAAATTAAACATGGATAAAACTCTTACTCTCAATAAAAAAAATCATTCTATGATTTCATAGATATTTAATTTCATTGCTCATAACGAGTTGATAATCGTGTTAGAGAGTTTCCGCCTTACGAAACTCACTTCTTCTCTCTTCTTGAAAACGTTGTCATATCATCAATAATATTTACGTGGTGGCTTATTAAATACAAAGACGAAACTCCCGCTAAAACTGACTTAGCACTCACGATATCTAGCCTACCATCCCGAGAGACAGCGACGGAGCTGCCCTAGGGGCGTGGTGGGGCAGCCGCCCCAGCTACCGGCGCCGTAGCCACAGACCATCGAACCCCCTTTTCTGCGGTTCTGCCCTATCTCCGGCAACCGGCTGCCGATGACGCGAGGCAGAGCGCCATGGCGAGCGTCGAGCGGTCAGGTCCATGGTTGCTGGCTTGTTGCTCCCTGCTGGGCCTTTTTTGTCAGTTTAGTCTAGCCCAGTAAAGGCCCAAATTTGGTCCCCAGTTCCCGAATCCCAATTGGTCGAGCGCATCGTCATCTGGCCGCATCGAGCACGCGCCGCCACCCGCCGCCACGGCACTGCCGCTACCCTATCTGCCGGCTGCCGCCAGGCGCTAGTGGCCGCCGACCTGCCACCGCCCCACCTGGCGGTGGCCCACCCAGCGCCCATTCGCCCGCCGACTGCCGCCAGGTGCCCAGCCTAGCCCAGGTGCGCCCGCCGTCTGCCGAGGTCCGAGGAGCAGGAGCTGCCCACTGCCCCACTGGAGCTGCTGATGGAGGGAGGAGGAGAGGAGGAGGGGGTGAGGTACAGGAACCTGACGCTGGGGCTGGCCGTGGCCGTGGACAAGTTAGGGGCAGAGCAAGGGCAGCAGCTCCGTTAACGTCAAGAAAGGGATCTTCAAGGAACTTGGTATTGATAAAGTTAAGAAGAGGTTTGATGAATCTATGAAAAACCGAAGAGTGAGCTTGCCAAAGAGCTCTCGATGTCATCAACGTTCTTAGTCCTTCACCACTAGTAAGTGTATTATCATAATGTCCACTATTGTTTGAGGGCTACCATCGTTTTATTGTTATTCACTAAAACGCTAATTGATATTCATTCAATCTACAGGTTCAATCAGTCTTAGTTATTTGTATTTTGCAATGTATGGATCAACTGATCAAGAACTACTAGTTTAATCTTCAAATTTGAGATAACATCTTGTGTTTCTTGTCTACTTTTCGCCATAACGTGTGTGATTGCAGTGTTTTTGCCATGATTTGTGTGATTGTAGTATGTAAATGCGGTGCGTTATGAATACGGTGTCTTTTTGGTTCATTTCCTTGTTGAACTTCGCTCCGTCTATAATTTTTTCTGGCTCCGTCACTGCCGAGAGACACGACACCTAATAGACGTACGAGTTTATCGGCTTGCCTCCTTGGACAAAAAGTCATTATCACCATTGAACGTTTGTTGACAGGCTACCTCTGTATCCTTGTCTGACAGAACAATACGAGATAAATGTTGAGATTGAAGAAGTCATGATAGATGTTTTACTGTAGAGGTGCACATCGAACAAAATAGCACCTTTAACACGTATAAACATAACTAAGATAAATTAATGTAGTGAATTATTGCATTTACTTGTGTTATTCCCATATAATAAATGTAGCATGCAAAACTTGGAACTCCGGAACTACAGGCAGGGTGATTTTCTAATCGCTGAGGCTTAAGGCCCTGCTTTGGATCCCTTCTCTAAAGTTCAGAACTCTAAACTTTAAAGCTAAAGTCTCCGAACAGATGATCTAAAGTTAGCTCTAAACTTTAGTCCACCTCATATTAGAGCTTTAGACCTCAAAATTGAGCTAAAGTGCTCTAAAATTTCTAAAGCTCTAAAGTTTAGAGGAGAGGATCAAAATGTTTTGGTTTTGTGAACCTACAAAATGGGTCTGGTTTATTAGAACCTTATAATATTCTTCTTGATTTATGTACAGTAATGCCATTGATAACATTAATCTCATCGTGTGTTTATACATTTTAGGATCTGTTTGTTGCTGGGAGCCCAGCACAGTGGAATGGGCCATGGTTGAGTTGCTTCAAAACCCATCGATCCTGTATGTCCAAAGCACGCGACGAGCTTTCAAGAGCTCTTCACTCCAGGGAAACCGTCGAAGAATCTGAAATCATTCAGCTACCCTATCGTCAGGCCGTGATCAAAGAAACATTTCGACTGCATCCATCTATTCCTCTACTGCTACCACGCCGTACCGAGGCTCAGATAAAAATAATGGGCCACACGATTCCTGAAGGATCCGGTGTGTTCGTAAACGTGTGGGTGATGGGTCGAGATGATAAGACCTGGCCTGAACCTGAGAAGTTTCTGCCTGAGAGGTTTTTGGGAGTGTCAACTGATCTCAGAGGTGGAGGAGGGTTTGAACTCATACCGTTTGGCGGTTCTGCCCTGGGATGTCGGCCCGTTCGTATGGGTGTGGCTTGTCGTAAATGATCGTAAATTTTTAGCTAAAATAGTATTTTTCTCTCACACAAACCAGCCAGCCGTACTTTTTCACGAACCAGCAACAATACGAACCAGCCTACCGAACAGGCTTGCACCTGCTTCTTGCGTCGCTTTTGAGTCGGTTTAGATGGAGACTCCCGGATGATGTCGACAGGAATGGAGTTGATATGACAGAGAAGTTTGGAGTGGCACTGACAAAAGCCGTGACTCTGTGTGCCATTGCTACACCAGTTTTGAGTCAGCCAGCAAACCACTCTCGGTAGTATGTTTATCTGTCCTCCTGTTCACCAATGTATCTCATCTTCTTATAATTAAATAAAACTGCAGTGATTTATCGTGCTTGAACTAAATGGTTTATTTTCTGTCTGTATCTTTTGTCCTTGTTGACCATGAAGTTCCACATCACTGCGAACTCATAAAAATCAGACCCTCTGCCTCTGGTGTGGAAACCTAAAACACCCGCCCGGAAGGGATCCGCCATGGCAAGTTGTCACATCCAATTTTAAGGATAAAATTGAATGCACTAAACTCATGTGTGCCCAGGGATCAGTCACACACATAAGTTGACAAATTACAAAAGTATCATCACGGTGTATCTTACATCACGATTAATATCATAACGTATTCTTACACAACACAGCGGAAAATAAAAGAAAGTAGCTCTCTCGTGGAAGCTCCAACACAGAGACGATCAACTGGTTGACCACAAGCCTAAAAGTCCTTTGGAAACTCCTCATACTCATTGACATATGTTATCCATCCGGAATTTTTATCCAAATATAGAAAGTAAACAAGCGTAAGTACTTTCCGTACTTAACAAGATAACATGGGGTTATGAAAGCACAAAAAAAATGACTCTGGTTTATTGCGGTTAGCACTTTTAGTAAGTCGGGATTTTATCATTAACTATTATCAAGTTATGCTTAAGCCCCAATTAAACCCACATGATCACAAATCAGAATCAATTGTATCATATTATCATCGTAGAACATCATAAATGAATAACAATAAATAACCAGTTATTCTGTGAGTTTTCTGGGCCGCTCGTGACCGTGAGCACGACTATTATAACAGTTTGTAACCCTCTACAGAGGTTGTGCACATTCACCGCGAGTCGTGATTCCCATATGCCCGGGTTAATTACTCACATATCACTGCCAAGGTGAGCGGGCAGGGTACACTATGAAACTATTTCATAGGTTTCTCTAACAAGTTAGGGCCGCTAGGTTTCCTCGGCAGGCAGATGTAGGAACCCCCCTTTCCTATGGCACATATCCATCGCGGCTATATACATAGGAACAGAGGCAGCCCTATACCCAACGTGGCAAGCCCCTTCTGCGTCATAAAGGTAACCTCTAACAAGCTAGAAAAGATCCTATTACTGAGCTAAAGTCAGAGCCATATGACCCTCACGGTTGCACTGTCAGTCCCAGCTTTTGCCGACAGATAAGTCCTTATGGAGGGCCAAGAGCATCATGATCGAAAGTCATTTGCTCCTTCACCCTATAATTCAGTTGTTTAAAAGTCAATTTTACCTTTTCGTTCCATAGAACCATTATTTCATTATGTAGATCATGTATAGTTACATCGAGCGCTAGCAAACTACCCATATGCATATAACCCGTAGGAGAACAAGGAACAGGATAATCAATCAATAGGATGTCCTTACGGGTATCAAAATTAGACACATGCAAATGAGTAATTAATAAATGGTGAATAGGCATCAAGGTAGATCACATGCTATACTTGCCTTGGTTAACAAACTCCTACTGGTCCTGCTGGTCTCCGAAGAACTCTTGTCTCCAACGTTCTCCTCACCGTCTGAACACGACCAACATGGCAACATACAACATTTCAGGAACATTCATGCAAAGCAAACAATTCTATAATTAGAACAGTACACCAGAAGTATAGAAAACAAGATAAAATGTTTATGAAAAGAATCTATGTCTCGCTACAATCACGTCAACGCGAAGTTCACGAAAATCGGAGCTAAAACGCGAAAGTTATGATTTAAACACTATTTCCTATAGCAAATTAATTAAGTAAACATAACCATGAAATTTAAAAGTTGCAAACATGATTAACAGTGGTTCTAACACGTAGATTATGCAATTACGAAACTAACGCAATTTGAACGGGTCGATTCGGAGCTAAAACGAAGTTTTTATGAGCAAAACAAATCCAGTGGCATTTCTGTAAATAGAATGAACTATTTTTGAATTTAAATAAAATCAATTTCGGAATAATTAAACTGACCGAGGACTGCGGGTTCAATTTGCCAAAATCTAGGGGTCTCTTTAGCAAAATGACCCGCGAAGGGGTATCGGCCCTTCGGTGACCGTTGATCAAGTGATGGATGGCTCAGATCAGATCTGAGGGGGAGAGAGAAGGCAGCGGCCGGAACAGTGGCGGCCGCGGCGGGGCTCCATGGCCGGCGGCGAGGAACTCGTCGGCGCGCGCGGATCACGGCCTATAGGCCACGGTTCGACGAACCGAGGGCACCGGGGGAGAGACGGGGTGCACGTGAACTCGCCTAGGCCGAGAGAGCGGCCGAAGGACACGGCCGAGGCGGTGGTCGCCATGGCCGGCGGCGGGAAGGTTCCCGGCGCACGCGGCTAGGGCCCTAGAGGCCATGAAACTAGAAAATAACGGCACAGGGAGAAGGAGGGGAGCAAGGGGGTCTCACCGCGGGGAAAACGGAGGCGGAAGAGGCTCGGGGATAGCGGACCACGCGGAGGGGCGTACGGCGGACCTCGGCGCTCCTCTGTGCGACGGTTGTGGCTTCCTCGAGCACTGGCAAACGCGAAAACGGAGTGGGGGCGACAGTAGGGAGGGCGGCGAAGCGCTCAGCTCCGTTTTATAGAGGCCGGGGCGCGGGGAGACGCTCCCACGACTCGAAGTGGGCGCGGCGGCGGTTGCGCTTGACCGGGCGCGGGGCGCGCGGGAGGTTGGGGATGGCGCTGGCAGGCGGGCCCGGGCTGTCAGCGACAGAGAGACAGAGGGGAAGGCGCGGCAACGGTTGCACCCGAGCTGGGCTGGCCCAAAAAGAAAAACAGGAGGAGGCGAGCGAGCCAGGGAAAAGTTGGGCCAGCAGGCCAAGCCAGGCCGGCAGGGAAAGAAATGGCCAGCAGGCCGAATTGAGGAAGGGAGGGGAGAGAAAATGAATTTCCTTTTCTTTTTCCAAATCAAAATTTTCAATTTCATTTCCAAATGATTTTTGAATCCTTTTGAGTTTAAATCAAAACCACTCAACATATTAAATAAAATGCTACAGCATGAATGCATCAACATATATCTATCCTTATGATTGATTTTAATTTCACAAAAAAATATTATTTTCCTATATTTTAATGCACACATAGTTGCATAAATAAATCAAATTTACTATTTTAAAAGAATGCAAATTTTAAGGTGTTACACAAGTGCACCCATATATAGTTGATCCACAGTTGATAGGCCACCCAGAACATCTTACTCAACAGCAATTATGCTTTGAAGTTTCCCTCTCTTAAATTAGGTTTTCGTCGATAAAATGCAAAAGAGAATTTTTTTTCTCAAAACAAATGCAAAAAGAGATATTTAAGGGTGCTCTTAGGGATTCAGTGGTAAAGGAGGCATAGATATAATCCCTTGAGGTCATAGTACCAAGACCAAGCACAAGAATCATCCAACAAATCTCAGCTCAAAGGAAATGTAGCCAATAGACCTGAAGACACATGTTTAATCCAACTCGAAACTATTGACTCAACAACCATAGGGATTTGCTGAGGAACAAATTAAAGCAAGAAGCGCATGCAAGGGTGGTGAAAGGTTTTGGCCTAAACCGCTCACACTTTCATCTAAGTTTTTTTCTCGAAAAACGCAGGCTACGCATCATTATATTAAGAAGTGAACAAAGGGAAAGAACCCATACAACACACCCTAGGCCAGCCAAAAGGCAAGCCCACGCACTCACACCAACTCACGCCAACTCACGCAAAACTCCCCCAAACTCTCTTATCCTTAGGGTATAAACGCGCCCGTGTCTGTTTCGGAGGGCGACCAACAGTAGCACTAGGATCTTAACTTTCTGAATGGGGGGCAGTCAGGAGGGAAATTCCTCGAGCCCCAGCCAACGACCATAGTTTTCACTCTTCTTCGGCAACAATCAGAGTTCTGGCAATATCAGGGGACAGGGGCTGCTCCATCAAAAACACACCTGTTGCGATGAGTCCATACAGTCTATGCTCCAAGAATAATGAGAGAATTGATTCCTTGCATTAGTATGTCACTGGTAGCGCTACTCACTCTATCCCACCAATCTAGAAATGAGAGTTCAGTGGGCTGAGGGGAGAAGGAAGGCATTTAAGTTTGAAAACTCCTTGTATATATCCACTGTACAGACACCAATCACCTTTAAATCCTAAATTTTGCATTTGATGAAATTAGATTATATATTTAATTAAATATTCTAAAAATGTTTTTTACACTACATCCCAACGGGTTGGTGGTGAACTAGTAAACAAAAGGAATTCAGATGCACTCTTCATTGGAAAAGAAGAGCACCCATTATGTTATTTATTAGTTGAAAAAAAGGATGGGAAATGATACACCAGAATTGTCTCTAAAATGACACAAGCTAACAAATAATTCATACGATGACTGTACTGGCAGTAATGAGTCCTTTCATTGTGTGTGCAAAAAACAGACGAACGGACACAAGAAAACAGGAACAGCAAAGCCCCCGTAGGCTGTAACAGTCTAGCCACCCAATAATAGGAGAAAGCTCATGGCCCAAATTTGGTGAAAGAGCAAAACTCCCTGAAAACGCATTTGCAGTTTTGGGTGGCTCAATTACAGCAGACAAACGTGGGAGGGAGGTTAGGGACGAGCAGGACAAAAAAAGGCGACGGGAGAGGAGAGACAAAATTCCCTCTTGTCTCTCTCTCCCCTCCGTTTCGCCCCTTGAATCCTCCTTCCCTTTGTTATCTGTTTGTTGGGAATCCATTGGGCCGGAAGCTGATTGTTGCATTGCGAAAGAGACAGAGACCAGTGGTGCTCACCGTTGAAGATGTTTGCCTCGCCCTTCTCCGTGACCTCTTCGCACAGCAGCGAGCACGAGCCGGTTGCAAGGGACAGCTCCATCATCGTGGCCGTCGACAGGGACAAGAACAGCCAACAGGCTGCAAAATGGGCGGTGGATAAGCTCCTGACCAGGGGCAGCATGCTCCAGCTCGTCCATGTCAGGGGTAGGCGCCTTTTTAGCCGTTTTATTTATATATATGTCAATGTTGGGTTTCTGCATCAACAATTCAACATGTATGATATATGAGGATAAAAGTCAATTGCTCGCCTTGCTACACCAACCAACCTCAACAGCCTTTGAGCTAGGACAATTTATGTCCATTAGGAGATCTTCAGATTCAGGCTATACAATGCTAAACCATTTCAGCAATATTACACCAGACCAATTCTCCTTACAACAAGCTGATTTTAGATTAAGTGTTAACCTACAAGTATTGTTTCTGTCGTAGCAACATGACATGATGCCATTTTAGATTACCAACCAAAAAAATGACACAAGAAAATGCCTATTCCTTTGTAGGATAATGAGCACTCAAAAAAACTCATTCTTCTATTGAACATGGTCTGCTTTATGTTAAAATCTTGGTCTGATCAATTAAGGCCTATCTTGTTTCATATGACCATTTACAGTTGAAGCAAACAAAGATGAGGGTGACGCAGAGATAACACAGCTATTTATATCATATAGAGGGTATTGTGCTCGTAAAGGGGTAAGTTCCCATTGAAAATTACCTTTTTTCCAAATATTGGAAGCATATACAAATGATATCACTGCAGAATGTTTATCAACTACAGAAACATCATACTGAACTGTACACAGTTTAACTGCTAAAAAGAGAATTTTGGAATCAAATGCTTCGGTATTAAAATAAGAGCAGTTATACTATTCTGAAAATATCCAGAATGGCTGCAGGTAGTATTCACGTTTACGCCACCTTTACATCGCAGATGCATCTGAAGGAGTTGATCTTGGATGGCACTGACATCTCCAAGGCAATAATTGACTATGCCAGTAGCAATGCCATCACAGACATTGTCGTCGGCGCATCAACTAAGAACACATTCATCAGGTATATTACCTGCCCATTCATCTCCCATGGTTGCACGCCTTTACATTCCCATGATGCCTATACTGAAAACAGGCATGATCATTGTACTCTGCAGAAGGTTTAGAAATCCTGATGTCCCAACGTGCTTGATGAAGATGGCGCCTGATTATTGCACAGTACATGTCATCCACAAGGCAAAGGCCATCCAGGTGAAGGCAGCCAAAGCTCCTGCACCCTTTACTACTCTCCCTCCAAAGCAACACTCCCAACCAAACATAGAGTCTGATGCCTCAAGGTAAATCTGAGGATGAATAGCACTTCATTAGTTACATTGTGTAGCTGTGAACATAATATGGTTCCCGCTAATCGGCAGTCTGCACCCTTTCGTTCTTATCATTGTAAAATGCATGGACTTTCTTAGTCAGGTCACTCTTTGCCTTCATAACTTGTTAACATCCATGTTTTAAAAAAGAACTTGTTAATATCAGCTAAAAGGAGCATTCGGTTTTTTAAGCAGGACCTCAAGAGGGGACTGGAAGAAGACTTCTCATACATCGTCTCCGTTGGCAAGTAGTAGAAATTCAGTGGACCGGTTATCTGCCTATGCAAAGGCCCCGTCGAGAGATAGGCCTCTTACCGGAGCTAGGACAGCACCCCAGAAGGATTTTGACGACTACATTGATTTCATAGCACCACCGAGGCCCTCAGTGACTCGTAGCTCCTTTTCAGATGACATTGATTTCGGAATGAGCATGGAGTTGCCATCCATAGACTTTGGTGAATCCTTGGAGCTCTCCTCAGCGATGTCCATGGAAAGCCTAAGTTGTTCCGGGGTAAGTGCTCCTCAATAAGTATAACATTAATATCGAGTTCTTTTTGGCAAATGACACAATCTCTTGTTTTGTTTCACTTGAAACTGGAAGGATGTGGAAGCTGAAATGAGACGCCTGAGACTAGAACTGAAACAGACAATGGAGATGTATAACTCTGCATGTAAGGAAGCTGTTGATGCCAAACAGAAGGTGTGTTTGCTTCTGTATTGCTAAGTACCAGGTTCTTGTGTGTTTGCTTCTGTATTGCTAAGTACCAGGTTCTTTCTTCCTAAGCTAACCTAAAGATATTGATTATTGAAACAATGAACAATGATCTGACTGCAGGCAGCACAGATGCACCAGATGAAGGTGGAAGAGTCCAAAAAGTACCAAGAACTACGGAATGCAGAAGAGGAAGCTCTTGCACTGGTTGAAATGGAGAAAGCAAAGTGCAGAGCTGCACTTGAGGCAGCAGAAGCTGCGCAGAAAATTGCAGAGCTCGAGGCGCAGAAGAGATTGAGAGCAGAATGGAAGGCAAAGCGGGAGGCTGAGGATAGGAAGAAAGCAACTGATGCACTGAACAAAAATGATATCCGGTACAGGAGATACTCCATTGATGACATAGAAGCTGCTACACATAAGTTTGATAAGGCGCTAAAGATAGGAGAAGGTGGATATGGACCGGTATATAAAGCAGTACTGGATCATACTAACGTTGCTATTAAAATCTTAAGACCTGATGCATCACAGGGACGGCAACAATTTCAGCAAGAGGTAAATCTGATACAGCAATCACAGATTGTGCTAGCCTTGAAATTTATGAAACTTTAGCTAGTAAGTTCTTTGTTGATATGGTCAATCTACATTTGGACAGCTTTTCTTATCTAAAAATCACTAGAAGCGCATCAAACACCAAATATATTATGTTTCTTATATCTGCGACGATTTGTTCACTCTCACGAAGTGGACATTTCTTCTCTCCTCACATGAAACAAATCTTGTAATAGACTTTTATCGCTCCAATAGTTAAAACCTTGTCAATTATGCATATGAATTCATGACCATGATCAACCTATTTATAAAATGGCAACAATAGTATCATGCCTAAGTAGGAATTACCTGCTAAATCGCATGCTTGTGACAATTTGCAGATCGAAGTACTAAGCTGCATGCGGCATCCAAACATGGTGCTGTTGCTTGGAGCTTGCCCAGAGTATGGGTGCCTGGTGTATGAATACATGGACTATGGAAGCCTAGAGGACCGGCTCTGCAGACGAGGAAAAACATTGCCAATCCCATGGAGCATCCGCTTCAGGATCGCCGCCGACATTGCAACTGGACTTCTCTTCCTCCACCAAGCAAAGCCAGAACCACTTGTCCACCGGGACCTAAAGCCTGCCAACATCCTCCTCGACCACAACTTTGTCAGCAAGATCAGTGACGTCGGCCTTGCAAGGCTGGTGCCACAATCCGCAGCCGATGTCACACAGTACAGGATGACATCGACGGCTGGCACCTTCTGCTACATTGACCCAGAGTACCAGCAGACTGGAATGCTCACCACCAAGTCTGACATATACTCGCTTGGCATCATGCTGCTCCAGATCATCACGGCAAGATCACCCATGGGGCTCACGCATCATGTAGAAAATGCCATAGAGAGAGGAGCCTTCCAGGAGATACTTGACCCGACGGTGACAGACTGGCCGGTGGAAGAGGCTCTGGAATTTGCGAAGCTGGCATTGCGGTGCGCGGAGCTACGGAAGAAAGACAGGCCAGATCTTGGAAAAGAAATCTTGCCAGAGCTTACCAGGCTGCGTAATCTTGGGCATGATTATGAGACTTCCCAGGTTAGCAGCTCAAGTACAAACTGTTCAAGCTCCGCACCATACAGTTTCAATAATGATGACATCTAAATGCGATGAGAAGGAATCTTCCGCTGGATTAAGCAAAACAAGCATACTTTATAACAGTATAGAGTATAGACAGACATAAGGTTGCCTTCCAGGTATGGAAAACCACTGCTGTCCTTGCTTGTTCAGAATTCAGTCCTAACTCAGATGAGATGATCATGGACTGCAGCGCCTGATGATGGGGCCTAACATAGTTTCAGTCAACCAAACGAGATTGTTAGCGTGTAGATAAGGGGAGCATACAAAGGAAACTTATGGTGTGCATGTGTGTAAAATATGTTAATTTCTTTTTACTGTAACAGCAGCCTCAAGTTTTCTACTATGGTTTGCCTCGATTTTTTTTTTCTTCACCAGCACGGTTCATGAAAAAAAAACTTGTTTCCACCAATCTCAGTGGCATCATAACAATTAGTGAATTTTCATTCCAACAACCACAAGACAAAATAGCAAAAGCTGGCCACTCCCCTTCTCTTCCTTTTTATCGCCATAACGTTGGACAGGTAAACAGTAAATTAGTTATTCACAGGCCAGGGCATCTTAATACCCCAACAAAATAGTAACAGAACAAACACAAGATAACTGAAAACCAAAGTCTCTAGACTATACACATTTGAGAATCAATGATTTTTTGGTCTCATGCAGCACGCAAATGCAATATTCCATCTAACATTGTATTCCACAAGAGTGCAGTATGATATGTCTACCATAAGACCACATTTGTTACAAACATGCGTACCACAAGTTCGAATCCTTGAGACGATAACTAAGAAACCATCCATTAGATGCGAAGCATAGTATGGATTTGATTCTAGTAGCCTACAAGCTTCGCGATTTTGTCCTTTATCTTGATTCGAGCATTGTAATAGAGTTCAAAATCAAAATCAGTACACTGCAAGAAAGAGTAATTGAGGTTATTTCTATTGGTTTGATATGGAGTCGCTCAAGAATGATTATAAATGTAATGGTACTCATTTTATAATTTGGATAATAAAATCCCAAAAAAAACTTTGTTGTGGCTCGCTCAGGGGCATATAGTCCTGAAGGCCTCGCGTCCAAAAATCTCCCACTACCTCTAGCCTCTGCCCTTTTGCTCCTCGCTCTTCCTCCCTCAATCATTCCCACTCGCCAAGCTAGTCAACCCTAACGGTGGTGTGACTAGACCTTTAGTAGTGGTGGCCTAATCTAGACACAACCATTGGAGGCTGGACAAGCTCCACCAATGCCTAATGAGGCGAGCGAGTGGACGCTATGGTGCCGACTACCTGGCAGTGTAGGAGACACCAAGACTTGGTGCACGGATACCAAAACCAGACTACCAGTGCCGAAGGCGGGAGCCAAATAAGTAGTGAAGTAGATCAGTGTTTCATCCCTCATTTCCTTTTGATTTCTCCTAACAAGGCAGTCTCTGTGTTCAAGTCCAATCCTCTCTTTCAAATTTTCTCAAATTAAATTCATGGGTTATTAATGATGCCATTTGTTGATTTCTACTAGAATTACAATAAAAAAAAGACCATGACTTTAAAATCCATTCTTTAGTACGTTGTGTTCCCTATTATCAATTTTTTTGTTCACTAATAATTACATTTTTATATTGCATCCCCAATTGATTTTAAATGTTCAAGCTTTTATGTATAGGTTCAGATTCACCTGTTAATGTAAATGATAATTAAGATAGGTAGAGATAAATCAAATAATTGTCTATAATTACTAATTAGGTACTTATAATTACTAATAATTGTCTATATTTTTGTACCTATTATAGATTAGTTAGGCACTTAGATAGCTTTAGGTGTGGATTTTTGCCAACTCTGCCATTGTCCGTCCTATTAGCAGGTCTTAGATCTTCACATGTTAATTTTAATTGCTAGCTATTAACCAAAATGGATAAAATTTTCTCTATCCCAAAAAAGTTGACATTGTAGTATTCACAAAATACTTGACATTTTGGCTTCTCAATGTACCTTTCTCCTTTTCCAATATACATTTCCCGTTTCTCAATGGGGACCGTGCCTACACCCGGTGCGCCCACGCAGGGGCTTGCACCACCCGGACCGCACACCCAGCTCGCCCGACCTAAAACACGCAGAGACTGTTCGATGCTCGTGCCGGTGCCGGTGCCGGTGCCCCGTTTCCTGCACCTACACCCGGTGGGCCCATGCGGGGGGCCGCACCACCTAGACCACACGCGCCGCTCGCCCGACTGGAAAACATAGTCGATGCTTGTGCCTCGTACGCTTTCCACGTGCTTGCAGGCGGGGACCGCTCGTGCCTCGTACACTTTCCAACGCCCCAGCAACTACAACAGGCGGCTGCGGCAGGTGGTCCCATTCTAACATATGCAACACCAGATTTACTTTTGCAACATCAAGATGAAACACTTACAACACACGTCTGAACAGTTGAAACACTTGCAACATACGTCTGAAACACTTACAAAACACCTGAAAACGCTTGAAAGCCATTGCAAACGCATGCAACAACCAGATCTAGTTTTGCAACATCCAGATAAAACACTTGCAACATACGTATGAAACACTTAAAACATATGCTTGCAACATGCATGTTATGCAAAATCCAGATATACTTCTGCAACATACACATGAAACACTTGAAACATACGTTTGAAACACTTGAAACATATAATAGTCATTGCAACATACGCAACATCCAGATGAAACACTTGAAAACAACTTCTGAAACACCTGGACCACTTGAAACATGGCGTCGCTGGCATCCATGGCCTACCTGGTGGGGAACTGCGGTAGCCAGCAAGCGGCGCTTGGGTGCAGTGGAGAGGGAGGATGGTGGCAGGCAAGCAGCTGGGCGTAGTGAAGAACGCCACGCCAGAGCAGTCGCCGTGGACCAAGCCGCGTCGGCTCGAAGAACTCGGCGGCGAGTGGTGAGTGGCAGTGGGGACACAAGAAAGCAAGCGGCGGCGCTCGGGTGCGGTGTAGCTGCGCCGCGTATTCTGACATGCATGGTGCGGGCGTGTGCCAGCGGTCGTGGTGAGTGGGTTCGAGAATGGATGCGAGCAAATAATTTCGAGAGGAAGGTGAGAGCAGTGATTTTTTATTTTTATTTCCATGCGGATGACAGTGTTGCCTGTTAGGTCGTTCCCGCTGTTGGCACGAGAAAATGATCCGCGCAACAACACGATAAGTATCGTACTTTCGCGACGATGAGCAACTAGTTTTCGGGACAAACTAGCAAAGGAGTTCCTCGCTTTCGTGTAGGAGAGCCGACCGTTTTCCAGCGCAAAATGGCAAAGATTACCAATCCCTAATGGAGATTAGGGTTTGGCATGTACTACTATCCTAAGGTAGAAGAAAGAACAAACAAAGATAAAAAAATAGTAGATATATTATGTCGATTGGCTAGAGAGGAAACAATCGGCCATGTACCCAGTAATTATACACGGGAATGCCACGGTCTTTGACAAGCTAGCTGTATCCGGCCAGGATTCTAAACTGGACTACATACGTGTCCGATCCTATCAACAGGAAAACTAATGGCCGGATATAAACAGCCCAATTAGGCCTCGTTTAGATTGCAAAATTTTGCAATCTAGACACTATAGCACGTTTCACTTATATTTGACAAACTTTGTCCGATCATGGATTAACTAGGCTCAAAAGATTTGTCTCGTGATTTATAACCAAACTGTGCAATTAGTTACTTTTTTTACCTACATTTAATGTTCCATGCATGCGTCCAAAAATTGATGTGATGGAGAGAGAGTGAAAAAATTTGGAATTTGGGGGCAATCTAAACAAGCCCTTGGTTACAATCTTCTATATATTCTGACTCTTCACGTACATTAAATCTGCATGTAGATAATAATGAATAAAATATTCCTTTTCTTAACTGATTCGGCCAACAAATCTGATATATCTCCTAGTCCGCCAGGAACTTAAATAATTGTTAACTCGGCCAAATAATTAATAAATGTGAAATCCTTACAATCCACGTCTCTTAAATCCTTCCTTCCTTGCTTTCTCCACACGTGAACTCCAACATGCATGGAACGCCCTTGGCCCTGTTACTCTCAAGCAACATGTCAACTAATTTAGATTAATTATCAATAACATATATATTTCGGCAGATCGTGACATATTCTCTTGCCAAATTACACCATCAACACATGCCCCCCTGTTTTCGGTACAATTGCATTTACCCAAAACACTTTGATCAATATAGCATTAACACACCTTTTGCCACATTGATGACCGAATGTTTAGGTTATATATCTAGCAGTAAAGTAACCTCGTCGAACTGGTACAAGCACGTCCATGCTCCCGGCAATTATGAACCGGCTAAAGGACACCATTCACATGCAGTTCTCCATACAAAATTAGCAGCCACATTATAAACATAAAAAACTTAGCCATGATGACTAACGCATCGGCTGTATTTGTTTCTTTTTATTTAGAACGATATTCCATCATATATCGGCCAAAATTTGTTATAAAAGCAGTGCAAACTCATGACCCAGTTTCATTCAAGGGCAATGATGAGCTAGTATCGGCCATATATATATATATATATATATATATATATATATATATATATATATATATATATATATATATATATATATATATATATATATATATATATATATATGTATATGTGAGGTAATATCTCAGCAAATATATTCAATAATCCTGCTAATAACACTAAGATTTTATATTATTATCATTCGGCAAAACAACTAATCATGTAGCAAGCAGCCGAATAACCAACATGTATATCACAGAGATATTGCATTTACCAAAAACACAAGACACATAAACTCTTACTCACAAATTCGGTCATGGTCTAGCTACCATAATAATGTTTAATAGATGACTTTGGCAAAATCTAAAGACCGAATTTTAAGCTGTATGCAAAAACAAACTCACCTGAGCCGGCTCAAATAATTATTTATTATTACTTCTTCTGAACCAGCACAATCATGCTACCCACCTGCAATCCTTCATACAAGATTTATCCCATGCATCAAAATCTGAAAGCCATGACGACTAACGCAACGGCTATGCTATTTTTCTTTTATCAGAACATGCTTACATAGCACAATAGCCAAATCTTGTATTTAATTCTTTTTTACCTAGGTCGATATTCAATTGTATATCGGCCAAAATTTGCTGGAGAGACAATGATGAACCATGACCCCATATTTTCACTCCAGAGGCAACGATGAACCATCGGCCATATATATATGTCAGCAAGAATAATATCTCATGGGTCTGTCAACGGCTGGAATGGTTCCAAGTGCCCTATTGGTCATAACTCTAATATTTATTGTTATTCGGCAAAATGAACTATCAGGTATCAACTTGCTTTAAGAAATAGCCGAATAACCACCTCATATATCATATAGTTCGGTCATCCATAATTTTCAAGTAAAACAAAGCAAACTAATAACTATCCCTAACCGAACTCTTGGTCCTTATAATGTTTACCTATTCTGAGGGCAATAGTGATAATGTTAGTTGCATGCTTTAATTCTAAGGGCGATAAATAAATTATCGGCCATGTATTTGTTCTTGGGGCGATGAAAAAGTAACCATCGGCCATGCATATATTTCTTTTCAATACACGACAGCAACCGAAATATAATTCTAGCAGATCCTAATAATACATACCTTATATCTCAATCAAGTATTTCGGTTTAAAAATGAACAGATCACATACATTAATCATCACTTGGTTTTACAGATCAAACCAATTAATTAGCAAGTAATGATCTAATCCGGTCAAAATAATGTTTACTAGTTGCATTAGCTAATGGACCGATTAATCATCAACTTGTCAGTGTAATTCAGCCTAAACTATATATGTCATTTTTATCAATACAAATTAATACAATTACAAGCAATCTAATATTTTAGCTTCCTCAGGACGATGGTAATTAAAGCATCGGCCTTAATTAGGTGTTCATATAGTTTCGCTCACAGCAAAAACATATTCATACCTTTTTTATGCGGAGTACCATGCTAGTTCGACAATGAACCTCCATCAACCAAGATTCTATTTTCATCATCGCCAGCCAACACCTTCACTTGTTTTGACCTCCACACCTTCTTAATGGACACCACAGATTGTCAAATCCCAAATCTCACAATTTTTGTTTTTCCTTAATCCCTATGGCTCGAAGTCGTTGTACCCATCGCTTTTGTGTATGCGTGAGACCATCCGGGCACCACTGTGGTTTCGGTTTAGTTCCTGGAACAACTGACCCGATCCTGTTGCCCCCCAAATTTCTTGGTCTGTTCTGAAACACTGCTGCTCCCAGCCTATACACAGTGCTTCTGGAATGAAAATTGTTCTGCTGCTTAAAATTTTGAATATGCAGTCTTCTATTCGCATTGGGCACTACATCTCCGTCGCCACCACTTGCTGAATTGCAATACTGAGACATGACTTTAGAAGACTCTGCACTGCTACTTTGCATGTCCAGCATCAAAGACTGTCGATTAGTAGTACTAGCAGCCACAAGAGTTATCTTCTCTGAATTTTTCTGCACGTCACGTTCTGAACCATGCAAACTGCCCTTTTCTGCAATATTATTATTTTCCAATGCATTAGTCCCCTGCTGACACTGCGGTGTATTACTACCCGGCTCCCTTGAACCAATGACTTCCTTCTGATCTGAATCAGAGCTCGATTTGACAACAGTTCTCTAAGGATGAATAGCATCCGCAGCCGATTCAGATTTATCAGCCATGATGATTTCGCCTATTTTCAGACCACGAGCAGCACCTGTCCCAACTGAACATGTCATAGGTTGATTAGGTCCACCCATGTCACGTGATTTTGAATCCTTTGTGTGACACCTAGGTTTGACTGGCACCCACTTAAAATTTTGCGTGCCGATTCGAATCAGCCCATCAACATTTCGTGTGATCATCTCATCAGCATCAAATGCTCCGTGATCGGCATCACGACTAAGTGATGTCCTCCTAGCACCCAGAATATGATTGCTCATTTCTAGATTTCCAATGGCACTATCACCGCCTGAACTAAAAGGTTCATTGACCAGAATCTCTTCTCCACCATGAACTAATATTGTATCTCTTGGCCGGTAACCTTGATCTGAAAACCGTCCAGTGCCTTGCTGTTGTAACAAGCTCCTTTTCCTGTGTACTTGCTGCCCAAACAGCTGCCTTGCAGGTTGCCAACCATGATGGAGGAGGTGTGCATTTTCTGGGAAGCCTGGCCTCCACTGATTAAATCCCCATGATGGATGTGACATTGGCATATTAAATGGACAGCCCCAGTACGTTTGCTCCATTGAAAAATATGGCTGTGTGTATACATATCCTTTTGTGATAAACCGAGTGGGCATCTCGGCTGTGATTCTCTTGTGAACTGCAGCAATTCATCCTTGACTTTGGGAACTTTAGGCTTCTTTTGCTCAGATTTGACATCTAGATTATTAGTACCTAATTGCTTCATCTTTTTGCTAATGGTAGCCGAAGTTTCCAACACATTAATTGGCTTTTCATTATTTGAATCTAGAACTGAACTTTTATCTTTGCGGCCATCTTTTTTCACGTGATAAACTTGCTTGACTACCTTCTTATTCACCAGAGCTCCAGACCGATTCTTTTCCTTAAAACGGTCATTAGCATGTCACTGTCTTTCAAATGTTGATTCTCTTGGAGCTGCATACTCTAAGTGGTATGGTCTAAAATATGATGGAACATGCATCCATGGATCATACCATTCGTATGATGAATAAGGAGAACAAGCAAAATATGGTTCATATGACATTAGCATTTTTTGTGGACATTCCCGGTACATGTGCTCCATTGGAAAATATGGCATTTATGTGTACTCATTTTCTTGCCAATGCTTGTAATCATCAAAATATCTCCTAGAAAAAGATTTAGTATTCCTGAAATAATTAGACCGATTAGAACCTTTGTCGGCCTTTTCTTTTTCATATTTAGCCAGAAGTTGTTGGAACGTCACCTTCGGCTTTTTTGATTTCATAGTGCTAGGGACAGATGTTTGGGACTCACTCTAATACATTTGCTAATTTTATGGACCCAAACCATTTTCTTCTTTTGGCTCACAACTTTGCTAGGCTTTTCAATCTTATTATGAAAAAGGTCAATGTTGATTTCACTAGACAACACTAGTTTCTTGCCTTTTGTTGAAACTGCCTGTTCTAGCCGAATCAACACCTTTTTATCCTCAAAATTAATTACATGTTTGGGGTTAGGTTTTTCAATTGATCTGTGCCCCCCCAATCCCTTGAGGTTCTACAGAATCCAACGTACCTTTGACAATAGTCGATTGAACGTTGTCGGATGTTTTAGAATTACATCCTTTCACCGTAACATCGGTCTTTTATCTTTACTGTCAGATTTTTATCACTACTTTTAACACCACCCAAATTACTATCTGATTCGGCTATCTCAACCTTGCTTGAACTTGCATTATCTGATAACTCAGAACCGTATTTGATCCCATTAAAATCAGTCTCTTTTATTTTATCGAGTTATCAATTTAATACTCCTCCATCACCGTAACATAGTGCATTCTAGCATTCAAGTTTGTCCTCGAATATAATGCACTCTATAGGACAAAAACTAATTTTACATTAAATACTTTTCATTTATCAACCAATCACCATTAATCACGTTGATGATAGCGTCTGATTAGGAAATAAAATGAGGGTACATGCGTCGTTTACGTTATCTTTTAATTTGTCTTAAAATTCTTAGAATACACTATATTACGGAGACAGATGGAGTATTTTGAGTAGCAAAATTATCATAAAACATATCCCTTAATTTCGAGCAAGCATAAATTGACTTTGGAACAGATAAGGTGGAGTCCACAAAAATGTTATTGCCTAGGACATATAACCGAGAACTCCTTCGATAATCACTGGATTTATCTAATATAAACACTTGATTAAATTGAGAAATAGGCAATGTATTTGCGATCCATACCTCTTTGAATTTGGTGGGCCGAAAGTGATCTACTTACCTCGGTGCTAGGTGATGCAGCTACCTTTTTGATGACGTCATTCTTCGTCTTTTGAAGGCCTGCTAATTTTCTCTGTAGACTCTCCTGCCTCTCTTCCTCGAGCTCCCGTTCAATTTCTCACCGTCCATCTTCAGAAAGATCGAGCGTGACGGCGATGACATTGTCGAGGTCAATTGTAGTCACCTCACTCTCTTCTTCATGTTTTTGCATAGCCAGATGTGTGTCTTCTAATATAATTGAATCGTAACAAGTATTGTTTTCTTGACTCTTTCAATAACGAATTATCATTCATATCTGAATCAATTTTATTGTCTTTTAAACTTACACGAGGTTTGAAACCACATTCTATAAGAATCTTATCAATTAGGTCCTTACAAAATCGAGATGGCTCTAGAGAATTAGGTTGTGGCTCAGATGCAACATAGGTATGTGACTGTAACACCAGCAAAGAGGGTTGAGCATGTGACATATGCTGCGGAGATACATTAGAATACACATCTGGAACCGGCTCACACGGAACCCCAATACCTATAGGTGGCGAAGGTGGTGTGCTACATGCTACTTTTTGATAAAAAGGTTGTTGCATATTAGACCTAAAGCCAACACTTCGGTTATATATGCCAAGATTTTGTGAAACCGAAGTTAAGACAATAGAATTGTTAGTGTTAGGTACAAAGCAATTGGCCGAATAAGCATTATTATACTGGTCATCATGATTATACAGCGGCATCTGGGGTTGTGAGGACATAGGTGCCATAAATACTGCTGATGTACTAGAATTCGAAAATTCATGTTGTATATTGTTTGCGTGATCGATTAAAACTCGTATTATGCATAGGCTCTGTATAATTCTGAACTGGGTAGCTAAAATAACCATTAGCCGATGCAACAGGTCTATCAACATGCCTAGCAACATTATTATATGATGAATCCATCGTAACTGCAATAGGATAAAATATCTTACTTACAGATTACGCCGACGCGGACAAACGAAATTGATGATATCGTGCTCATCTAGAACCAGCGCCTACAGTTTTTCTGTTACGGAACGTTCTGCTGGTTTCTCTGTGTTGCTTGCTTCTTGAAAATCGATGTGTTGAATATGAGCCGAACCAAACTTGGACGTCAGCCTTTGACGAGATTGCCGCGGCGTCTTGATAGATGGCCGATTAAATCCATCGTAGTATCGGCCTCTCCTTTGTCGACGAAGAATTCCTCCCCAGCGGAGTCGTCAATTGTGTTGGCACGAGAAATTGATCCGCACAACAACACAATAACTATCGTACTTTCGCGATGATGAGCGACTAGTTTTTGGGACAAACTAGTAAAGGAGTTCCAGCGCAAAACGGCAAAAAATACCATCCCTAATGGAGATTAGGGTTCGACATGTACTACTGTGTAGAAGAAAGAACAAACAACGATAAAAAAAAATAGTAGATGTATTATGTCGATTGGCTAGAGAGGAAACAATCGACCATGTACCCAGTATTTATACACGGGAATGCCACGGTCTTTGACAAGCTAGCTGTATCCGGCCAGGCCGGATTCTAAACTGGACTACATACGTGTCCGATCCTATCAACAGGAAAACTAATGGCCAGATATAAACAGCCCAATTAGTTACAATCTTCTCCAATCTTCTATATATTCTTACTCTTCACCTACATTAAATCTGCATGTAGATAATAATGAATAAAATATTCCTTTTCTTAACTGATTCGGCCAACAAATCTGATATATCTCCTAGTCCGCCTGGAACTTAAATAATTGTTAACTCGGCCAAATAATTAATAAATGTGAAATCCTTACGATCCACGCCTCTAAAATCCTTCCTTGCTTTCTCCACACGTGAACTCCAACATGCATGGAACGCCCTTGGCCCTGTTACTCTCAAGCAACGTGTCAACTGATTTAGATTAATTATCAATCTCCTACAGCTAAAAAGAACAAAGCATGGACACTTTTTGTACGACATTTGTTTTTTTTGGTCTGCCTCTCCCCCCGTGCGATCCCGCGTGCCCGTCACCTTCCTCTTTCGCCCGTCTGTGTGGTGGACCCGGCTCTGCGCTTCCTCGCGCGCATGGTCTTCCCCTCCCCCTCTCCCACACGTGCGACTCGCGGACTCCTCCTCTCATCTCCCACACGGACGAACCCCAGGCAGGGCACCAGCGAGGCCGCCCGCCCAGGACGCCGGGCCGTCGGCCACAGGCCCCGTCGAGCGGCTTCCTAAAGGCGGCGTGCGGAGTGCTCTTCAGTCGTGGCGGCAGCGGCCACGGCGGCCCATCGCGTGGCGGCGCGGATCCACTAAGGCGTGGCGAGCCTTCATCATGGCTCCGTCGACGTTGCCAACTCCTGCGCCGGTAAAGCTCCCACCCCTCACCTCCTGTTTCTCTGTCCATCGCTAGGGTTTGCGCCGCTCAGGGTGCACGGATCGATCTGCTCTCCTAGTACGCACCAATCCCTGGATTGATCCGTGCGCGAGCTCGGTCCACCTTGGGGTTCCGATCTGTTCCTCGCCTCGCTAGAGGAGGAGCCGGAGGAGATGAACGGCGCCGGGGGTTCCGATCTGCTCCCATCCCTGGACCGATTCGTTCTTGGTACAATAAATGCATATTCAGAAAGGTTCTTTATTTGATTCAATTGTACGTTTGCAGGTACTTGATCGGTACTATTTACTGGTAACTGCAGTTGAAGGACTCTAATGTATATATTGACTACTACCATTGGGATCAGGTTTCTCTATTTTTACTACTACCATTGAAGTCAAATTAGGTTGTGATGTATATATTGGCTTTTGTTCCTTTACAAATGCAGTGGAAAAAATCAGTTTGGATTTCATCTCATAGGGCAAAAGAAATAGTCATAATGACAGGACCAATGCAACAAGAATTATATTATTTTTCTTGGTTTACAGCTACCTTCAGTGTATGCGTTGCCAATTTATTTGAGATGGAGTACCTCTTTATACATTCTCCTTTTTGTAAAGAACAACGTAGAAAAATTGTACTCCTTTTCACTTTTAGACTACATATGTTTCCTATGTTTGATGATGGATTAGCAATTTGTGAACTGCTACAGTACTCATTGCAGGAAATTGAGAAGGTTGCTGAAAGAGATCTTACTGAACTCATATGGAATTGACTTGATGTTGCATAACGTGATTGAAATATCTGGACAAGCATAGGCTAAGAGAAGTTGAACCAGCAATCAAGGTTTGTGGTATAATTTTCTTTAAGGCTATTGAGTGAGGTTTTTCTTTTTGGAAATTGGAAGAGTGGAGATAAACTTTTGGTTGGAGATTTCCTGTGATGAGTACTGATTATCTGCTTTACTGGTAGTGAATATATGGATGCAATGTTATCTCACATTGTAGGCAAAGGACAAGGCTTGTTTCTTTTTGGGTGCTTTAGTGCTTTTCTACTCATCTGATAATCTGAATATCTGGTCCTCCACATAAATTGAAAATGATTGTACTCATGGTATAGTGTCCAGACCATGTATGGCAAAAATGGTGCATATTTTTTATATTATGGGCATGATAACCTAAGATAGTCGCACACAAAACCCCTTCTTCAACCTCCTCCACCCTTTTTGTGTCGTTCCTAAGCTGTCATTAGTAGCTCAATGGCCAGATCACATTTTCCTCCTTAACCGATGACCAATGGCTCTCAATGCATTGCATCAAACATGTCCTCCCTAATCCTACCGTGGGTACTACCATGGTTGCTCTGCCCATCACTCAAAATCCTCCCCTAATCCCATCGCTTAGGCACTACCACTTTCTTGCTCCATCTATCACTTAGTAAGGGTTGAATCATGAATGCTCCAACATCCTCCTAAAAACATTCAGCTCAAAAATCTTGAAAATTCTCCATTTCACCTCAACCGTCGACGAATAAATATCTGCATTTATAGCTATATCTAAATGAAAAATGATCATCATCGGGTGTCACAATTCACAAGTTACCAGCCTTCAGAGCACCTGCCTTCTTTTGCATCACATCCATACTACTGTAGCCACCAAAAGAATATCAGTATATTAAAGAACCCAATTGCGAGTTACAAATGATAATTACAAGTAGTATTGAATAGTAACAATTAGTGTAGAATGGATGTAGTATATGCAACAATGGATGAGCAACCAAAACAAGTGACGAAAACTTGAAGTTTACAAAATACTCAAGTTCTCAACTTACAAAATATCATCGGATTGACACTTGGTTTGGGAGGTTGGGGCTTCCAATTTAGTATTTCACCACGACCATGGCAATGTTTATAGCATATAACTAACTTGATTAAGTATTTCATGGTTTCACCTCAAAGGTCCGGTTGGCGAGTGAAATGTCAATTTGATATTTTTGGCACTTTATCCCCGATTGAATGTATGGAAAATGATCTTAGGTTATAAAATGAAGATAAGTCATGAGCCTAGCTGAACTTATCGGCTAAGACGGTAAATAAATTAGCCATTTGTCTAAGAAGAGATATTGATTCAAAGCTCAAACAGAATACTATTGTATGACACTATGTGTTTAAAGATATAGACATGAGTCCAATCTGATTTCAGTGGCATGTGTATTAACATACTTTATAATATTAATAAATGGCGTTACAATGTTTGTTAAGAGTTTGCTGCGGGAGCACTGACACAACAAACTCACCATTTATAGTGATGGAGGATACATGCCTCTTACTTTGTAATTGATAACACGGCAGACACCGCCGCCGCGCATTAGGACAAAGGCGACAAACGGGCCCCTCGTCACCGCCGCCCACTCTGGCGTCGTCGTCTTCCCCACATGACCTCTCCTCCCGACCGGAGCCGACCAATGGCAGTGCGGGCAGGCGTCCACGCAAGATGCATGACCCGGTTTCCCCCTCGCGCGCTCACGCTACCGCCCGTGAGCCGTCGAATGCGCCGCACGCATCACCACCGCTCGATCGCCGTCCGCCATTGGAGCCCTTGGAGCTCGGCTATAAAAGCCAACGTCCGTGAGCCCTAACCCTCAGCCCGTTTGCCACCGCCGTTGGTGGCACACGACCACCCTACTGACAAGTCAAGCCGAGAGAGAGGAGGAGAGAAGCAAGGAGGGAAGGAAGCGCCAGAACCCGGACCTCGCCGGAGCCAGGACCGCCGCCCCGATCGGCTACAATGACATAGCTGCTCGGCACGGCACTACATCGCCTCATCACGGCCTCGCCTCGCCACCGCACCGCCATCCTACCGCCACGAACCCTAAGGTGAGCACACTTCGCTGAGACCACTCCTAGCCTCTCGGACGCCATGAACGGACCGTGTTGGAGCACGAGCTCTTGCTCCGGCTTAGCCAACCGGTAGCATAGAAGGACCACCACGACCCTCTTGTTGAGCCAAACGAAAACGCGAAGCAAAGGGAAGAAAGGGGAGACGCCGAGCCTTCGCTTTCGGGAACGCCAGCCTTGGCGCTCTGCTCATGCCATCGCACGCACGCACGCGCTCACCATGGCCAGAGCACAACAGTGGCGAGACCACCGCGTCTTCTACATCGCGGTAAAAGCGACGTTGACACCCCGACTGGCTCCGCCATGACGAGAGACACACCGCGCTCACCTTAGCTGAGGAAGAAGCCCACCGGAGCCCTGCGTTGCCGCACCGCACCTCGTTGGAGCGCCACCGCCTCCGCTTTGCCCCCCCCCCCACCGTGGCCGGAGCACCAGGAGCTCCTTCAACATGCCTACCATGGTGAGGAGCACCGTGGAGCTCACACGCTCCTCCAACTGAGCTCTCGCTACCACTGCAGCCCTGTCCATGCATGCCGACAAACCCACGCCGCCGTTCACCGTGGCCGGAACCCTAGGAAGCCCCAGCCGCCACCTTGACCCCCCATCGCACTTTCGGCGAGGCTTGGCGATGCTTTTGCCTACCTTAATCGCTTTTCAAGATCTGCTTGAGAGGCTCACCGGCGAGCTCACCACCGGCGGGAGCACGCCGGGGAAGAAGATGGGGATTTTCCCCTCGCCGGCCACATGTCCGTGCACTTGGTGCACGTGGACCGAACCCTGGGAAGGAGTGAGTGGACCAAGTCCTTCATAGACCGGCTCTGCGGTCTATGGACCAACGCAGGCGGGTTCACCATGAACCGCGCCTCACCTGTCAGTCACCGTTTGACCCCGGACCCACCTGTCAGTGACCAACCAAGATGTTAACGTCATGCTGACGTCAGCGGGACCCCCCTGTCAGCCGCGGTTTAGCTCTGATGACGCCATGCTAACGTCATGCCGGAGATAAGACCACGCCAGTGTCGGGGACCTCAGCGACTTCTCTGACCACCTCGGCGATCTCACCGACCACCTCGGTGATCTCACCGACCCACCTCAGCGATCTCACCGACCACCTCGGCGAGTTCTCCGACCACCCCGACGATCTCACCGACCACCTCGGCGACCTCACCGACCACCTCGGCGACCTCTCTGACCACCTCACCAGCTGATACACCACTCCAAGTCCCTACATGCCACGTGAACCAGTCACAGTGTGACACGTGTCAGCCCAGAATTAATCAGCCTTTATTATTTTCAGAAATGGATCTAATCTTCAAAAAAATTCATAATTAATTCATACGAACTCAGAAAAATACAAGACCAGGACCAAAATTCATCTAAAATCGAGCTCTACGCAATGAAACCATGTTTGAGTGCATTTGGCTCTTTTGAATTTTTATTGCTTCTTTGTGCTATTCTATAGACGTCGCTAACGTGACCATAATTCGATCGTATGCGGACTCGGAGGAGAACCGAGATTTAACGAGGACCGAGAGTACCGTGAGGAGTACGGAGATTACTACTGCTTGAAGGTGCCACATCCCACCTAACCTCGTAGCACCTATTACGCATGGCTAATATAGAACTGCTAGTGCTTTACTTTATTGTTATATTCACACTATGATAGGACTTGCATGGTAGTATGCTTTTTTGATGGCCTTTACCTTGACGCAACCTTACCCCTGCTCACCCTGCTATTAGGCTAAGTCACACGCTCATTGCTATATTTCACTTTGCTTATTACTTCTACTACGCTTGTACTACATTGATGCGTGGTGGGCGGTGTTATCCCGAACTATGGGGAGAATGTTGCGTGTGTGACTTGGGTGCGTGGAGGTGAGGGTTGTGTCGACCAAGTTGGAGTATCTGACGAGCACAGGGCAGTCTTGCCGTGGGGTGCTACACAGGCACCCTGGAATGGATACTTGTGGTGGGTAAATGGTATATGAGGTGGCCACAGGTGTGAACTCAGTGATGGGAGGAGCCAGGTGGTGAGGTGCTGTGGTGGCACGATAAATGGAAACCCTGATGAACACATTCTGGCTTGGTCATCCCTAAGGACTTACTAGTACTTAGATTCACCGGGAAGTCTTACGTACCACTCGCCCTATATGGTGCGGGACGGCCGGACTACTAGGTAGGATATTGCCACTACTGCTAGGTTGATAGCGGACAGTGCGAGGGAGGTACGGGGCACGGAGGATTCCCCCCACACCCTTCCGAGACTTCATGGAGACCTTATGGACCCGGCTCATGACTCACAGTTTCAGCCACCCTAGACTAGACTTGGGGTGTACCAGTGAATGGTAGAGTGGCATTATCCTAGGCTATGGCGGCGAAATCAGCCAGATTGGCGGCGGTCAGCGAGGAAGGCGGATCTTATGGTTATGTAAAACCTCTGCAGAGTGTATGGTTGATCGATCGATATATATGCCAACTTGTTGGCTATGGACCTTTCCTGGGTTTCGCTTAAACTAGATAGTGAGATGAGTCATTCTCTTCTTTCCCCGTGAGAGAGTGTCGGACGTAGCCAGGGGCTACGGGCCTTGAGACAGTGCCGAGAGGGAGTTGGCCTGTCGACTGAGCGATGGTATGGTTGTGATGTGGTGATGGTGTGGAGATGGTGGTAAACCGATCCCAGGATCGAAACCTGGTTCTGGACAAAAATGGGGTGGAATGGGTGTGGGAATGGTGTTAAAACTTGACCAACTATTATTATGTACTTGATATGCAAATACATAGGAAACCCCAGCCTTATAGGTTTCTTTTGATTATATCCAACTTGCATCCAATTTCCACAAAGCAATGCTCATAGGGTGGGAGTGGCCAGTACAAATCGTACTGATAAATTTTGGCACACAGGTTCTGCTGAGGAGTATAGCTCTGAGGAGTTTGACGGTTGAGGGGTTCGTTCCTACGCTCAAGTTTGACGATCTTATCTTCAAGTTGTTCTGAATGAATGCTACTTTTGATTCCGCCAATACGGCGATGTAATAATTTATGTAATTCCACACTATTTATACTCTGATTATTATCGTTGTATGGATATGATATTCGACTGGAATTTAGGTAATATGATCTACAATGGTCTTATTACACTTCGACTCTTTGGATTTCCCTTCGCAGAAATCAGGTCGTTTCACAAAGTATGGGCACTAAACTAAAAAACTATATATGTAACTACAAATACGGTTTTGTGATTGTTGTGAGTAGGAGATGCATGGGTATTTAAATAAATGTCTCCATCCAAAATTACAACTATGGGCTACAAACGGATGGTTGCGAACGTCACGGTCGAAATCATTTTTTTAACAATACAACGCACGATCGAATTTAAATTATCGTGGCATTATCTTGTTCCCGTTGCAACGCACGGGCATGATCCTAGCTGCATCACGGAAAAGTCTATACATTAGAGTTGTGAGCCTGCGACGCCGCGCTCTCCATGACTGTTAATTTCACAAACTATGTTTTTTGGATTAACTGTCACTTTAACGTTGGTATTTAATTTTTACAGTATTGTTATCTTATCGTGCGATCCGTATGTTTTTACTACAAATTGTTAGTTATCCCGTAGCAACGCACGGGCACGCTACCTATAACATATATATTTCGGCAGATCATGACATATTCTCTTGCCAAATTACACCATCAACACCCGCGGGCCTCGAGGCCCACCAACGCGCGTTTGTCAATACATCTCTATCTCTATCTCTATATTTCTCTTTCTCATAGTGACGCCTTGGTCTTTTGGTTATACAACATTGATATCTGAGCACAATCCTATAACGTCTATCATTTTGTTATTTTGGAACAGAGGGAGAATGTTAAGAGAAGTATGTCCTATGTCTAGCCTTCTCTTTCTCCGATTGCGGCGTTCGTGCAGCACCCTGACACTTAAAGATGGCAACGGGCCCCGATACCCGATACCCGACGGGTATTTGATCCATTAGGGGATGGGGATGGGATCATATCTTTACCCGTGGGCATTTAAATAGGCAAGAATCTATCCCCGACGGGTATAGCGGGTACGGGAACGTTCCCTGTTTACCCGTCCCCGTTACCTATTGGAGAACCCGACTATTTGAGCTGTCATGCGAGTATTAGGCCCAAAGAAGCTCAACATAAGTATTTTTGCCCAAATCTGAACAATCATATATATAGTTTGTGTGTTTTAGAAACCCTAGTTCAATTTTTCCTCACCATTTCCGCCAGCAGTACAAGCACGTCTGTCTCATGAGCGCTCGTGCCCCTCGCTTCCTCAGTTCGGTCTCTCTGCCACTTTTGCTCGTCCTCCTCGCAACCTCTCTCCTTCTCCTCGACATCTCCGAGACTCAGACACTTATACCCGGGTGAAGAAGAAACATCTCTGATTGCAAAGCTGCGACCCCAAGTGTCCTTGTTTATCGGGTATGCAGTACCCGTCGGGTATCTGTTACCCGACCGATGCCCAACGGGTACGAGGATGGACAAGAATCTATACCCGAGACAGTTAACGGGGACGGAGACGGGATGAATTCTCCATAGCGGGAAAGAGAAAGTTCCGGCGATACCCGACGGGTACATCCCCGTTGCCATCCATAATGACACTGTTATCCTAGACGAACATCGCCTCCTGGTGTCCATGCCGCTTCCTTCTGCCGTGCTAACCATGTAAGCGCCGTCAAATTATATTGTGCAAGTTTTTGAAACATCCAAACTCTGGTTATTTCGACCAGCACATAGTGAAATTATAAGTACATTTCATATTCATGTGAATTATACAAAATATATTTGTATTTTAAGGTCATTTAAGGTTTTATACATGTAAATAATACATTATGCTGCAATGTAAATGAAGTCAAACCCTAAAACAATGACGAAGTGTACATTTGGAAGCCAACTCGCAGTCAGTTATTGGAACAAATTTATCGCTCTCCTGTGCGACATGGGCGATACGGGCCTCATAAGGATATAACCGATGAAATTCGACGCATGGTAACTTTCGCGCAGAACAGTTTCTAGGAATCTACGGACAAGGCAGCTCAGGACGACACACAACCCTTTATTAATCCACTTGTTTCAGAGCACAGGTTACATCTCGGCACTAGGGACTACACAGAAATGAAAGTGACCGTCTCTGATCAGTGCTTGTGAGCCAGCTTCTTGAGAACACTGCCGAGGTCAGCCTCAGCCTTGATGTTATTGACCCATTGGGCATTGATCCTTATTCTCTCGATGCTCTGCTTCACAGTCCTCGCAATGTTTGCCTTAGTTCTGCTCTTGAAGAACTCCTCCGCCTCATCACCATGTTCATCGGTGGCCAGCTGAAACCATGTTTCATGATGTGTCAGAAAAGTAAAATGTAAATCGGCTTATAAAAGAGACACGATGCAGATAGGTTATGCATCGTACTGGCGCGACGGTTATGTTGACGAAATTGGTGAGCAAAGTTCCAGAGTAGGCTCCCAATATGTAGTCCCAGTTTTCCTGAAATTATAGAGTAAGCATATATGGAAAATAAAGTCACAAAGCTAACCAAGAAAAATAAGGACGGCAGTGAATACCTTCAGCCATTGCCATGCGACCTCGTGTGCCCCTGAACTCACCCCTCTTAGCAAAAATATTGCGTCCTGATTCCTCACCTGCGTGTGCAATACAACATGAGACCGTGCAATACAACATGAGACCAGTAAGATGAAACAAAGTTTAACCATATCATGTGGAACACACATGGCCACCTGAACTCATGCAATAGTAAACCAATAGCACAAATAATAATTAGCATATAAATGTAAAAATTGAAGAATTATGGCATGTTTATTACCTCAGGTGACAATATGAAATCCAATGCTTCACAGACAACATCAGGGTCAGGGGATGATGCCAAAGAACCTACAGAAGGGTCAGAAATTTCATGAGATCCCAGAAAAACAAGCTCACCTTCGAATGGCAAAAGAAAAATGTTCACTTTCCTAACACACGAACTTTCTCCTGGCTTAGATCAGTTTCTCTATATATCTTCAATAGTGATTTGTAGCCAGTTTTGTTCGATTTGCTCACTGTCTGCATCAAAGCAACATATGCAGCCTACAAAACAAAACAGGATCAATAACTGGGCTGTGGACCATTTAGTAGTTAGCTATATATACAACTTAAATTCCATTAAGATGCTAACCTTTCTAACATCTGGAGGGAGGAGTGGTGTCTCTCTGTCTACCAGAAAGACATTAAATCGACGAACAGCTTCATTTATGGTAGTCTCATGGCCAAGTTCTGCAAGAGCAGTTAATAGTGTGCCTCTTAACAAAGCATTCAGGTGGCCCTCACCACTCTTAGCATCCCAGCCAAGTTTCCTACAAACAATTTCTGAAATGTTAGGCAAGATCTCAGTATAAAATGTTATTCCCATTACAGAATAAATAGAGCAATATACTTACAGTGCAAATGGCTCCAGGAAATCAATTAGGAACTTCTTCAGATTAACCAACTCCTCTGGAGCAGCAACAGCCATCATCTCGGCAATGTGCAGACTCGTCTACAGAGACAAATGGTTTAAATTGCTAATGAAAAAAAAAACTAAGTATGTGAAAAGGACTTTTCAGGTAGAGAGAACATTACCGTGATTACGTGTGCAAGCACAGTATACTCAGTCTCATCCTTGTACACAGAAATCAACTGCAACAAGGAGACTAGCTTTTGTTTGCCAGCCATACAGAGGGCATAAGCATCATCGAGCACACCTGTATTTTTAATTTAAACAATAACAATGTAAGACCAGTTTGACGGGGTAAGAATGGTTCACTTGAAATAAGATTTTGGCAGAATTTACCATATCTGTCTGCTGCACTCAATTTGTTGGTTTCAATTGCATACCGAAGTTGGGATGCAAGTTCATCATCATAGCTCACCCTATAGAAGCTGGTCTGGTTGACATTAAGTTTAATCCAGAAGCTACACTTCTTTTGGCATTCTGTGAGCCCTAACCCTGACAAATCAAAATCTTCTTGTTTCCCATGAAAAAGGAACTTCTCTTGGCGTGAGTACGCACAACAACATAGTGTGACAGGAACCACCCATTGCCCAGATCCTGTGGACCCACTTGAAAGAAATTGTGTCTGCAACAAACAAGATCGAAAAGATTTTCAGAAGGCCTCTAAAGCAGAAACTAAACTTGATTTTGCAAATGGAGAAAAGGTCTTGCAAATTTACAGGATTTCATAAACATGTCTTCAGAAAGGTCTACAATATACCTGCTCCAGCTGGACCTTTCCATCCTTGAGTTTCACACTGACAACAGGATAACCTTGCTGTTTTGTCCATGAATGCATTAATGTTCTAACTGGTTCACCAGACCCTCTTCAAGGGCAGCCCATAAGTCCTCTGTCTTTGCATTTGAATACATAAATCTTTTGATGTATGTGGCCAAAGATTTCTAGCAAAAAGAATAAAAGGACAGCTTCTGGTTACCACTGAAAATATATTTGAGATATCCTCATTGACAAGTGACAAATAACATGAAATTTATGTGCATTTTGCAATAATGTGTTCTCAAAGAATAGCATTAATGTACAATTAATATGTCTAGCATGCCGCCCAATTGTCTAAGTATATAGTTAGGAAGAAAAAACATATTAATTAAACTCCTAACAAAAGCTTATGTGCATAGTCCAAAGATTGCCTCCATTATTAAAAAAACTAAGTGGCATTTCACAAGTGGGGCTAGGTGAGATTATAATTCAGCCACACAATTATACTACTATTTTTTTAAACTGTGCATTTTTTTTCTTGACAAACAAAATGAAGAGAGTAATGAATAAGAAAACCAAACCTGAAAGACCTCAGCCCCAAGATAGCTTTGCAGCATCCGAATGACAGAAGCTCCTTTCCTATAGCTTATAGCATCAAATATCTCATCTATTTCATCAACATGATTTATGTCCACCTGAAAATAATATATTATTAAGCCACGTGAAATATGTGCCAGTTTTAAATATGCATTGATTTTTTATTCTGCCATTTAAACTGCACTATCAGTATTTCATAGTGTGCCCCAAGTCTCTACAGACAATGCCACAATGGTTTTCGATTTTTAGAACAATGATAATTGTACCACGCTTTCTAAAAGCACTAGAAACCTGGGACTTTGTTGACATTTTTTTTAATTCTCCCATCTCCAGTAGAATAGGATATTTTGATTGATTAGAAATATGTTACAACCCCATAAAAATATTCAGCTTACATAATGGCATCAAAATTGGCCATTATACAACCACACATCGTTTTCATCAACAAAATACTTCAATCGTATTCGAATTAATAACTTTGCTAACATATAACAACCAAAATTTGGCTAAGTTAGCCTTGAGACAAGCAGGTACGAGGTAGTAGAACACAATTCAAAACATCCATTATAACATAAATTATGATGGGTGTAATCCCAACTTTAGTCCCAGTAGTCAGTAGAGGCATCCACTGATACACCAATGTTTTGCCACAAAATAAAGGTGTAGTAAATATAAAGCCAATCATATTTATATTTAGGACTGATAAAATTAGACAAGCAATCAACGGTCACATCCATGTCTCAGACCTCCAAGTCCACTTAGAATGTAAAATATACATTTGTAAATTCCTACAGATATGGTCATAACATTGCAGGGAAAAAAATTGTTACCTCAATTGGATGTGAACCTGCAAGAGCATCCAACTTGAAACCTGTTGTAGATTCCTCTAGAAACTGAGTCCAAACATTCCATTCAGGGAAGAACTGATCTGAGGCTAAGTAAGACACCTGCAGTGGAAAGAACAAATTATATGAGAAACATAAAACTATATGGAGGTTTTCAATTACTTTTTTGTTCTAATTTACTACCCAAGTCGCAAAGCCCTCATTAAGCCACAGATGTGTCCACCACTCCATTGTGACAAGATTTCCAAACCATTGATGAGCTAATTCATGAGCTACAACAACTGCAACCTGGATAGGCAAAAAATCATCATAAGGTTGGTGTGACAGCACATGACAATCAAACAGCTACTGCATATCTGAATCAAACCACTACAAAAATACTATAACATCCTTCTGCATTAATGATTATTAAATTGGTTAGTATAAAAAGAAATTAGTTCTGTAATCAAGTTCAGCATTCTCAACTATTGCCCAAGTCAAATGGTTTCAGGTACCATGGGAAAATACATAATTAAGATGGTGAATCACATGACCAGCTTAGTACAAATAATTGAAAATTACAATTTCATAGTGACCAACCCGTTGCTTATTGGCAGCTGCAGAGTGTCTTTCATCAAATAGCAATGCTGTTTCACGGTATGTAACCAAGCCGTAGTTCTCCATGGCTCCAAGGGCAAAATCCGGAATAGCAATCATGTCCATTTTGGGGAGGGGGTATGGCACAGCAAAATACCTGCCAACATAAAGAATTCATCAATCATCATTACCTGATACCACAAAGAGAGCTTTCGTGTGTGACAGTGAATCAAGCAGAGGATGTGGCACGGATGCCTCAAATGATCATCAAATTCACAAGAAGCAGATGTTCTTTGAAAGGGTATGGAAGGGCCATAACATTGATATTTTTTATAATCAAAGCATGAAACATCATTTACAAATTTGGAAAGGCCTTAAACCGTCAGTCCGATTTTGGGAAGCCCAACATCACATCATCAATACTGCAACACTGCATCATCAATATTGAAACATGTAAATACCCACTAAGCTCGTAATGGAATGGAATGCATCCAAAATTATACTGGACATCAAGAAATAGAGCCTCTAATGGAATGCATCCACAATTTCACACACATGGCAATCAAATCAATCAACCTATAGAACTCAATTCTTTGCAGAATATCTTGGCCAGGATCAGTATCAAAATTCCAAAATGATATATCGGATTAAATAAACTATGCATCTATGAGCACTGCAACAAAAATGTAGGCGATCTTTCAAATATCTGAGAATGTGAGATAATTACTCCTTAAAGAGGACCAATGTCTTCAAGGCAACCTCTAGAGCAAACTTCCCCTGCGCACTCTTACCAACTTGTGTATAAACACGGACCCTAGTTCCTGCAAAGGAATGGAGAACAGGTCAACTTTTGAGGCATGAATGGCCATAAGATGAAAGATAAAGAATTGGATGTTAATGTGACAGAAGTTACAGTACCATCTGTGGTGAAATCTTCCACATAGTCAAAAATGCCAACAATAACAGCCACTAGGTATGTAGACATTATCGGAGATTCTTGGAAGTAGACTATTTTGGTAGGACCATTGATCTTCTCTTCAATGACTGGCATATTTGACAAAGCAATGGTCTCAGAAGGAACTTCTACAGTAATTTTGAACACAGCCTGCAGGGAGAGAAGGAAAGGTCAGACATAAAATAGTGTTTGCCATGTAATATAAAGCCATTAATGTTTTTTCTGTGCCAATTACGCATTTTAAACGCCAGTTAAACCGGTGAAGTTAAATCCTAACCATGAAATCAGGGTAAAATGAATGAGCTCATACAATAATCCTGTAAAATGAATGAGCTCATACAATAATCCTAACCATCAAATCAGACTAAAATGAATTGAGATCATCTATAGAATCTATGAAAGGACAACTACAAAGAATCTCAATCTGCATGAGCACAGATATGTTCATGTAGAGAATAAAACCTCTGTTTTATCCTTAACACTAGCATCAATTGAACTTGTTCATGATTACCATGCAAGACTCTAAGTCTATACACATCTTACCTCATGCAATGGAAGCAAAAGCAAACATAAGATAGTATAAAGAATAGAAGGGAGTAGATAGAAAAACAAAGTGGTGAAGCATGAATGGTACCTCTCCATAAACCCCATGCAGGGTTCTATTTCCTCATGCAATGCAAATAAAAAGCAAACATATTGGTTTGAGAAAGAGATCAAAGCAGTAAACCTTGAAAGCAGGCTCATCCCAACAAGGGAAGCAGTGCCTTGCATCAGCTGGTTCAAACTGTGTTACAGCCATGTTTTTCTTCTCTCCATTGAGCTCATACACACTATAAACAAAAAGTTTCATTCTGAATATGTTGCTTGATTTACAAACCAACTTAATACTAGAAAAATGATTACCTTCTGTAGAACCCATGCATCTTATCATTCAAAGTTCCCTGGAAGGCAATGGTCAAAGTTCCCTCCCCAAGAGGAAGCACCTCATTGAAGCGAATAATCAGGATCTCATCTTCTGGCACGTTGGTAACCTCCAAAGGTTGCAGCACCTGATTCAAATGGTAACATGATTTAGAATAAATGCAGAGCAAAGTGCTAGTGCATTGTTAGAAACACCATCATAAACCCTCCAAGACGACTATCACCATCCACACATGGCCCTTTTTGCAAACCATCCTAAGTGCAAAAGTGCCATTCCCACTCAGAGATTAAAACATGCAGCGTACAGTTTCAAAATGAGAATACTTGTATGATTGCAGGAAACTCTTATGCTTGAACAAGTATACAAGCAGCCGTAAGTATTAAACCATATCACTGAGGCATCTACGAGTATTGAGACCTTCACTGACAGTTATATTTATATTCGTGCTCCAAGTGTAATCTAAAATTGTTTGAACACAAAATCATGGATTTCAATCAATCAACTAAGAAATTTTAAGGCAGATTTAACTTGCAATCAATCAAATTGCAAGAAATTCCGAGGTAGCTATAGCCCTAAAAAACTACACTAAGTTTAAGACAGCGATCTCATGCCCCCAACCCCAACCCCCTCCGACAGACAGTCACCGATGGCTGAACTGTGGAAATTGCTCTGAGCAGATCAAAACTTAGTGTTCTTATGCGACTGGTATTCTGGTAAAAAAGCACTCCATCTAAGAATCCTAGCTGGCACCTCCGAAAAGATCGCCACATCTAATAATTCTCTAAACCCCTAACCATACACGAACAGATCAATCAAACACACCGGCGCACAGGCACAGCGACGGGCGGGCGGGAGCAAAGGCAAGGCAAGCGAGCAAGCACGCAACCTGGTCGGAGCCCTGCGGCGCGAAGCTGACGCCCGCGGGCGCGACGTCGAGCTCGGCGGCGTTGAGCACGAGGAAGCGGGTGGGCGCGGCGACGGCGAGGGACACCGCCACGGAGCCGGCGAAGGCGCAGGCGGCGAGGTCGGGCGTGAGGCGCAGGTCGTAGCGCCGCGGGGTCGCGAAGTGGGGCAGCCGCGCCTGGCCCCGGAACTGCTCCGCGGTCTGCTCCGCCGCCATCGCCCGCAGCCGCAGCCTAGCGGAAGGAAGGAAGGAGGCAGAGATTCGGATGGAAGCTTCGGAGGTGAGTGGAGGAATAAAACTGAAACTGACGAAGCGCTCGGCGTGGCGAGGGGACGGGGGGTTTTAAGCGCTTTGCGGTTTGCGACTGTGATCTGGATGATTACGCGGAGGAAGGACGATTTTATATATATAATAATGTTTTTTTATTTTATTTATTTATACTCGGGGGGTGGGGACCCCTGCGTCCCTGCCGCAACGCAACGGATTGGCTTGTGACCAGGGGCGGCGGACGCGAGGCACAGCAGCAGCAGAGGAGAGCAAAGCCGTCATCATCGAATGGCGATGGTGATGGAGACGAAGCCCTCTTCGTCCTCCTCCCCGGTACACCTCTCTACGGTATCTGCTCTCTTGCTCCGGTTGATAATCCGCGTCCTTGGCATCATCACCATCGGTTGGCGACAGCTAGCAGACTCATCAAGCCTTAACTTCTTCGGTGCCCCACACCTGAGGCAAAAGACCACGTGATCGAGTGGCTCTCTGCAATATGAAAGAAAGGTACAAATAAAGTGAATTGAGCGACCCAACATAACAACAGTGAGTAAAGACTACAAATGCTACCCTAACCTACGGTGCCAATAGAACGGTGTTGGGTTGTCCCTCCTAAATTTTAGTCGCTGTCCCATCGAATATTTGGATATATGCATGAAGTATTAAATATAGACTAATTATAAAACTAATTGCATAGTTTGCGACTAATTTGCGAGATGATTTTTTAAGCCTAATTAGTCCATGATTTGACAATATGGTGCTACAGTAAACATGTGCTAATGACGGGTTAATTAGGCTTAGAAACTTCGTCTCGTGAAGTACTGACACATTATGTAATTTATTTTTTTATTAGTATCTGAACACTCTATGCAACATCTCCCAACACACCTCCTAAATTTTAGTCAATGGATCAAACACTCATCAAACAAAACAGTGCTACGGATAGTCCTGGCGGACCATCTGGCACGTCACCGGACCATCCTCAGGAACCCTAGACGGTTCCGCCTACACTCTCGCGGACCGTTCTAGAGAACACTTGTTCTAGTAAACTGTCCGGCACACTCCTAGACCATCAGCCAAACACGAACGGTATGAATAAGACCAGCGGCGAAGCCAGTGCATATGTGTCAGGGTCATGCAACCCCGATAACTTTGTACGAATCAGTGGAACCCCGCGTATTCCGGCCAGCTACGACCCCATCAAATTGAGTTCATGAATCTATGCGACCCCGGCAGTAGTTTAGTCTAGATTCGCCGCTGAATAAGACCCGTGAATCACAAATCCACCCATATCTTCTAATCTACTTAGTTCTATATCGCCAAATCTCACACAGAGGTTCGCCCAAACATGCTCTGCAAGATCGCCAACAGCTTTTACATCAATCCATAGCCAAAAAGTAGACCGACTCAACACTAGGGTTGCATCCATGTAGAAAAAGCAAATTCGGAGCAAAGGAATCGGATGGTGAAGACAAAAGAAAAAAACAAAACCGAGAAAGAAAGATTGGTGAAGAAAAAAGAGAACGGGAAAAAGATGGAATACTGAAACAGAAAAAGAAATAAAGATGAAATGACAAAAATAATTGGAATAAAAAAGGCGGTGGAAAAAACTAAACGGGGCTGAAAAAATAAAAAAAAGGGAAAAACACGGCAAAAAGATAGAACGAAACAAACGAAATGTTCTCGTGAAAGAAAATCCAAAACAAAAAAAAAGACCGAAACCAAGAAATTCTTCATGGTTTAATGTTATTACTAACAAATATGCATGTGCGTTGTCACAAAACTCAATATGTATAGAAATTGGACTCTGTATTTGCTAGACGCGAATTGTCCTAACGCGTATGACCTGATCATGAGTCCACACGAGTTCTTCTAACTCGTATAAGCACGGGGCATGATCCCGTGTCACATACAACAAGATAACGAAGGCGCGAGCCAATATGTCTTAGAATCGAACTCTCTATCGATCATCGCTAGATACGAGTTGTTATAGCTTATATGATCATGGATCAAGAGTTCAGGTCACATACAAGACGTAGAGGGTGTGAGTGCAGATTGAGAAGTTAAAAAGCCGGACAAAAGAAACTTTCTATTGTCCAGGTAGATAGTGAGACGTGGACGAAAGTAATAGGCTAAAATTTTGGCTCTTGGATATTAGGTATAGATTATGATAAGATTAGAGCAAGATTTGTCTAACTTTTACTTTTACCTTTTTTAATTGATTCAGCTTCTTTAGATTCAGAAGAATCTATTTAAATTAGGATTCGTAGCTACTCAGGTTATCTTAAGTATCCAAGCCATACTTATGTGATAGTTTCCACACTCACGGAGTGATTTACGAGAGCGTCACCTTTTTTTCTCTTTAATATTAGATATAGATATACTATATTTTTCTTTTGACAAAAAGTTAGATATATCTAGAAATACCTAGAAATTACTATACCTTTGCACCTAGCTTGCCGATTGAAGACCAAAACTAAGATGAAGAAGTAAGTGGTATCGAGTAACTAATCAAATCATGAGGAGTCATACGACGTGGAGTACATCAAATCGTTTTTTGGTTTAATGTTGAAGTAACTTGAAGGTTAAAGCTATAAATTGAACTCTTACGTGTTGATTGAAAATTTGAAATATAGTTCAAATCAAATGCTCAACCAGCTAAGCGGAATCCACTTCCAGTGGACACCTGAGCCTTCTCCACCTCTCCGCCCAGCGCACCAGTCATCGTAGCACCCACCCACATACCTATAAATAAATAAATACAAAATACTCGATCGGACGAACATCCCCATGCTTCCATCATCCTCCACACTCTTCCGGTGTTCCCTCCCCCTCAGGCCCTCACTATATAAATCCTCCTGCTGCTTACCGTCTCACCTCAATCCCAAGAGCAACGCGAGATCACAATTCACACGACCTCAGATCACCTGCAATTGTCGATCAGCAAAGCCAGCTTAAAGCCAGGAGCAATGGAGTTCACGTTCGGTGGCTTCGGCGACCCGGTGTTGTCGGCTGCGTTGCAGCAGCTGATGGACCTGCCCGACGAGCTGGAGCGGCACATGAACGCGCCGACGCGGGCCTACGTGCGCGACCGCCGGGCCATGGCCAACACGCCCATGGACGTCAAGGAGTTCCCGTCCGGGGCGATCGTCCTGACCGTCGACATGCCCGGGGTCAGCCCCGCCGACGTTAAGGTCCAGGTGGAGGAGGGCAACGTGCTCACCATCAGCGGCGAGCGCAAGCGCCCCGCCGAGGACGGCGCTGCCGCTGAGGGCAAGCAGCAGGCCGCCGCCGGTGCCGACGGCGAGAAGCAGGGGGTGAAGTACCTGAGGATGGAGAGGCGGATGGGCAAGTTCATGAGGCGGTTCCCACTGCCGGAGAGCGCCGACCTGGACAGCATCCGCGCCGAGTACAAGGACGGCGTGCTCACCGTCACCGTCGACAAGAAGCCACCGCCCGAGCCCAAGAAGCCGCGCGTCGTCCAGGTCACGGTCGGCGGCGAGCAGCAGGGCGAGTAAGGAGGCGACATACGCGTGACCGATGCTCGTCATCAGCCGGACATGGCGGGTGACGAGCGAATAACAATGAGGGTGTGATGCTTTCTTTGTTCTGCACTTCTGCTTGGTAGTAGTTGCTAGTTAGTAGAATAAGTGACTGTAATATAGTCATTGTACATGCATGTACTTCGAGTGCTTCTGCTTGTATCAGTTCCCGGACCCCCTCCCTCTTCCGCTCCGGCAGCTCTCCGGCGCGCGACGGGAGGTGGGCCGGCCCCTGTCCAGTCGTCCAGTATATCTAGTTTACCTTCCGTACCGCCCATAGTGGTGCGTTCTTTGGAGCTCCGCCAGCAGATGGTGCGGTGGATGCTCCCAATCTTCTTCCTCGCCGGCGTTTTCTCTACGTTTGGTGGGGATGCGCTCATTGACGTTGCTCTTCCCGTTGATGTCGTCATCGGCAACCGTGTGTCATAGGGCTCGCATCGGTGTCGTCCTTTGGGCGCGCTCTTCCGCGAGAGCTGCTGAGTGCTGACTGCCGCGTCCCGTGGCCGGGTCTTGCTCGGAGTGGGCGTGGGGTTCCTCGCCGCCGCCGCGGGCGGTAGTTCCTCGGCTCCCTTCCTCGCCGGCCCCATGGATTCTCGGCAGCTGCATCGTGCGCCTGGTCGCAATGGTTGTGCGGTCTTTGGCTTCATTTATCGAAGCCGTCGGTGCTGTCGCTGTGACTCTGTTGCTGCAGTTTGTGCTGCTGCCGTGCCCTGGAAGGTCTCGTCGCCGGCGATCTGTCTCTGCCGTCGTCGTTGGGCGGTCTCTCACTCTCCTCGATGGTGCTCTGGAGTCCTGCTTGCTGTGTTCAGATGTGGGTCCCACATCGGCCTGCACAACTTTCGTACGTCGCTCGTGGGGCTCTCGAAGCGTGTCCTCTTCTAGAGCCATGTTCGGCTGCCAATAAATTAGACGTAAAAATTAGCACATGCGACTTATAGATCGATCGAACATGTACATCAGTGTCGGTTAAGTACTCTGCTAGTACTTGTTTTAATTGTTTTCACAGGTGCCCAAGTGGCAAAGCGTCAGCAAAGGTTCTGACCTCCAGCAATCGTCGAATTGATCCTCAAATTCAAGGTTGACAGACAGCAAGATGGTCCTCAGATTTAAGGTTGACAGACGTGGCGTTCAAATTCAACGTTGACAGGATCAGATTTACGGTTGATAGATGTGGCGTTAGATGGTCCTCAGATTTACGGTTCACAGATGTGGCGTTATTATTTTCTTTAGTCCCGTGTCTTAGAGAGTCGTGGGAAGCGACAACTTCAGGGCCTGTTTGGCATGCGATTTTTTTTTTCAAACACTTATTTTCAAAACAGTTTTATAGGCGTGTGAAGCTATTTTTCTCCTCTCTCATAAAGACATGAGTTGTAATAAAGCTGAAAATAGTAGTTTATCTTAACTCTCTCCCTCATGAACAGTTGGTGAAACTATTTTGCTAAACACTTTTTTTAAAACAGCTTAGCTTTACTTAAGAAAAAAGCTACTCTTCACTAGTCAAGCTAAGTTGTGCCAAACAGACTCTTAGTATTATAATATATACTGAGTCCTTAGAAAATGTTATAGATGTATTACTTGCTAATTGCTATTCCCTTCGTTTCAAATTACAAGATGTTTTGACTTTTCTACATACACTGCTTACATATTGTTTTTAATATGTATCTAGACATAATGTATATGTAAATACGTAGCTAAAGTTATGTATCTAGAAAAACCAAAACGTCTTATAATTTAAAATGGAGAGAGTATATAGCTATGACATGGAGTATGACAACGTGTTTTGCGGAGTAGAAGTTAAAAAAAACGAATCCAAAATTCAGAAAGATTCAAACCTAGCTAATTCCACATTGACTACCAAAAATAGCAATGATATATCAAAATCGATCCCAGAACATCTTTCATCACCAGAGGATCATCCTGGACAACCTCAAGGAGCTGAACGCCCCATTTCGTCTTCCGCGCACTTGTTTCGTTCTTACTTCTACCGTGGCATCTTTGCCACGCTCTTCTGAAGTACCACCTGCTTCTTTTCTGACGAACAATGCAATGAAGAAGCCCTCCAGGCCATCCTCAGGGTCCGTCCGAAGCAAATGTTCAGCTGCAAAGCAAACGAGGGAAGCCATGGTGACGTGAGGGGGCTACGTTCAGAGACATTCACTGGGAGTTGAACGCGTAGAGGGCGTACATCCTTGGAAAACTGGAAGGCCGCGGCGATGCCACTGAGGGAATGGTGTGGCAAGCTCAAATCCGAGGGATGTAGCTAAGGGCAGGACGGAGTTCACGACATCCTCGTTCTCTGCCTGGTGGATTGAGCAAGTGCTGTAGACCACTCTCTCCACAGAGGGAACTGCAAAGGTGAAGCCGTGGAGGGAAGCTTCAGTTCGTGCAAATAGTTGTGCACTGACATGTGACTATTCATATTCAAGTGACAAATGGCATAGGGACTTACATGATAGAGCATGGGAGAGAGCTTTCTTTTGGAAAGCGGAGAGTTTCATGACCCTTGAGCTTGTACTCGCGTCATCCTCATTATCTGCAGAGCAAGGCTTATTTCATGAGATATTGCGATGAAAAGTTACTAAACGCCCCAAACTTGAACCCCTCCCTTCCCCTCCTTCAAACTAGATAGATAGTCTGCAGATCAGGACGTAGTAGGCCAAAATAACGGTGGAGTACCACTTTATTATACGCCAAGAAATATATACAAACTATAAATATATGGTAAATACTGTACTAGTCAGTAGCAAAAAAAAATGAACGTGGTGTATATGCATCATTATTGATAAATGTGACTTTGCACCTGCCCCTGATGCTGATATGCAAACAATTCTTAGTGACAGTTGTTTCATAGTTTCAGTCCAAATAAGATAAGTAGGCATATTGTGCTAACTACATAAGGTTAACCTTGCCCAGCAGCCTACAATGTAACTGACGCAACTCACAAAACAATGATGCCAACAGAATCAAATAACATTCCTTCTTTTTTTTATGAAGGTAACAGAATAAAATAGCAAAATTTTTGCTACAAAAGCCTTTAGTTACCTCTAGAATGTGAAGGAAGCAAATAATCAAGTCTCTCTGTAGATATTCCAGAACCAGAGCACGAGGGGTCCAATAGAATAGCACGGACCTGCAGCAATCACCATCATCACATCAATGCAAATGACAAAATCATGGATAATGGCTTTGCAAGATGAAAGAGAACTACTAATGTGTGCCCAGTGAGGTTAATAAGCTACCAATAGAAGTGGAGGTATCTACAAACCTCAGCATATGATGGATCGTTTCTATCTACTTCCAGAAAGTCGCCATTAACTATTTGAATATCTTTAGCAATAAGTTCAGAAATGTGGTTGTCGTATCAAATGTACTATAATGAATATTGTTGAACATAATGGATAACATATGACGAGAACACATATCATTGGATGAAGATCAAACTAGTCAATACATATCAAAACTAATTCTATGCCTTTGTGCTTTGCAGTAAGGAGACAAAGACAGTTTAACAGTAAAAACTACACAAAAAATAAAATATAATTGCAAGGTTGATAGATCTGAAAGATCATCAGGAAAGGATACTATTGGCTCCAGATCTTCTGACAGTATGTTGCAATGTCTTGGCCCTCTCTTTGTTAAGTTCGCAAGCTACAATACTTCCCTCTCCATTCATGAGCGCAGCAAGGTGGACTGTTTTGTTCCCTGGAGCCGCACATGCATCAATAACCTAAGTTTAAATGTTCAAGCTGAAATTAATATTCGAGATTATATAACTCTAAAGGTGATATGACAGATTGAAATTTTCAACTGGTACATCAGATATCAATGAAGCAAATCCACAAACAACAAAAACAACAACAACAACAACAACAACAACAACAACAACAACAACAACAAAGCCTTTTAGTCCCAAGCAAGTTGGGGTAGGCTAGAGTTGAAACCCAATATGAGCCCCTAGTCACGGTTCAGGCACATCAATAGCAGCTTTCCAAGCACTCCTATCCAAACAAAGGTCTCTAGGTATATCCCAACCTTTAAATCTCTTTTTATTGCCTCCCCCCATGTCAACTTCGGTCTTCCTCTACCTCTCCTCACATTGATATCTCGACTTAGGACTAAGCAAATCCACAAACAAGCATAGAAATTCTGTATTCTACATAAAAATAAAATAACATTGAGTGAAAATATCAGTACTATTTATTGTTTCCCTACCTGAATGACCACATTTTTTAAATAAGAAGATGAATAGATAGAAACTTAGGGAGTAGAGACGGTATACTATTTGCCAAGTTAAGTTAAAAGCATACACAGCACTATATTCTAGACAGCATTATTATTTTGTAAATTCCAAACCATCCAGTCCGATCGTAACACCAAAGTTAATAAATAATTCTTATCTTCACTGAAAATGCTGGCAAAATAAAATATCAATAAATTTTAGTCCGTCAGATACAACACACTAACCTTCCAGCCTGGCTTAGGGCACAATGCAACTGCTACCATACAACTAGCTCTCCCCTATGAGAACAGGTAGGAATGAAGAAAAAGGTCAATTACACAATTATTATAAATCATGTGACTTTCTCAAAAGTAAGCAAAAGAATCAGAAGGTCACCTGCAAAAACACTTTCCCATCTGTAACCAGCGGATGGTTATGCAAATCAGTTCCAGGTGGGAGTACCAACATGTCTGGAATCATATCATCTTTGTCAACCTATTCAATACTGAGTGACTGAGTCAAGTGTCATCAACAACGGACAACGGTAGAGCTCAAAAGTAAGGTTGCAGTTGCAAAGATAGCTTCATAGGGAACACCAAACTAGAATGATGTTACTCAGATCAATATGCTTGCTTAATAACCTTAAAAGATAGATGAAATACCATGTGTATTTTGTTTAATTCTTCAATGACAGACTCTGTAGTGATCTTGAGCGTGTTAACACGAAGAAATCGGGGCTTTGGTTTGACTGAAGAAAAAGAGAATAATGAACAGCATGGCATGCATATAAATTCGAAAGTAGCATATAATTTATGTTCACTGAGGACTGTACATCATTGACAGATAGAAATCAAACAAATGCAGAGAAACAGTTGTTGTAGACCCTTTCAGCAATCAGCAAACACGATTGTATCCTAATAGTGGCAAGCAAATCAATTTCCCAAGCATGAAACTAACCGGAACTAGCAATTTATTTTGGAAGGGAATTTCTTGAAATATAATCCACAATTTGCCAAAAGACAAGTCATTGTCAATCACCATAACAGGGCAATTAGACAAATGTGCACAAACATATAGAAATGAAAGCAGAAGATAAACAATATAACATAGCGTGGACAGTAGTTTTGAGTAATGGCACAAGGAAATGAATTCAGATGATCATCAGCACACGAGACATTTTAAGTTCACAATTGCACCACCATGATTATGCAGTGTAAAGAAATTGAATTTAGCTAGCATTTTTTTTAACCACTCCATAGCTTGAAGCCTTGAACAGTGAAATGAATAGATTTGATTATGAATAGTCAAGATCATGACTGGCTCAGGGTAGAATTGGGAGTACTCATATTACAAAAAATTGTGAATTATAAGCTACAATGAAGATGGTCAGGTACAAGGGTACCGGCTGTTTTATTGCCCAATAGGTCTTCAACGCAACTGACTTTCCTTCTGGCACAAACTTTATCAAGAGTAGTCCTAAGAGAATCTTTTTGTAGCATAATTAATTGCTCGACTGATCCAGAAACTGCAATTCCCTGGGAATGCCATTTCATGTTAGATTATCTTTAATTGGAAAAAGAGAATAAATACACAACTGATTAAGCTGAATGACATGCTAAACTCGTTTTTAAATAGTGGAGGGAAGCAAACGAGTAAAATGGTACAATTGATCAAATGCACAGCTCAAAGTATAAACATTAATAGAAACAAGATTTGAACTTAATAATTTAAGGAATAGATAAATTAAATGCACAAAAACTGTACAACAAATTGGTTGGTTCAATACTCTTAAGTAAATGATGACAAACCTGACCAAAGAGAATGTCATAGGTAGTCACATAAACCAATTCCTCCTGTTTCTGCAAGTGAAAAGGAAATACAACTTAGTTAACTCAGCCTTTGCTGCCTACAGGCGGGTTTCTCTCTCTCTCTCTCTTTTTTAGGTAAGGCATTATACATTGCTAATGAAGAGGCATGTCTAAACTCTAAAGCCCACATGTCAAACTGTCAACAACAATGATAAAAACACAATGAGTAAGAAAGATTTAGTTACATCGCAACAATTGATGAAGTTGGCTCACCTTCCATTTGCTGTTCAGTATTCCAGTCAATGCTAAAACCTCTTTAAGAATTGGTAGATCTGACAACAGGAAACAAAGAAACATGAGGGGAGAAGTCAACACAAGGGAACACAATTTGAAGTATCAAAGCACAACAGAACACATAACCATTTGCTCTATTCAAGAAGCAGGAATTATAGTTGTCCTCCATTTACACTCAGATGACTAACACGACATTCCTTAATTACGCGCAGCAAGTATGTGACTTTATTAACAAGTTAAATCTGACTTCTTTCAAAGTTGATGGCTTAAGCGTAAATAGTGAAGTGCCAAGCAGTGAAGTGTATTCATTGTTAAAACTTAAAAGTGTATCTTGCATTGTGCATCATACTCGTATGACATGTACATGCGTGCATCAACAGCTCCATTCTTGCTACAATTCTATGGCTACAAGTCAACAACTCTAAACAGCAGATAATGCACCCAACCACCCAGCACAGACGCACCAGAGCTCTGCAATGGCATTCCGTCGAACACCTTGCGCGCCAGAGCACGCCAAGGCAGCTGGAAGCAAGCTGGGGCGGCGCTTACTTACATTTGAGGGTCTGGCAGACGAGCGCGAAGGTGGCGCGCTTGTTGCGGACGGTTGGGGAGTAGACAAGGGATTTTATGGAGCCCGCGGCGCGCCTGGTGGCGTCCCCGCGGAGCACGCGCCGGAGCACCGCTGCTGCCTCTCGCCGCGCGAAGAACGCGGCCCGCTCCGCCGCGTCCCGGCTCGCCATCCTACGCTGGGGCCGCCGGTTCTCTCCGGCCGGCGCGGGTCCACGGCTGCGATTCTTAGGCTGTTGCGGTGGCGGCGGCATGGCTGACGGCGCCTGCCAGTCTTCGGAGTTCGGAGTTGTGAGTTTTTTTTTTCTTTTGGTGGCGCTGGGGTGCCACGCCCACCGCTGCCCGCTGGTTGCTAGTGAAGAGCCCAAGCGTTTCTAATTTTTTTTAGGCACTTAAGTACACAACTACAGGTACAGCTGCCCCAGCAAGTTTTCAGGAGCATTACACCACAGGCAGATAAAATTCTACAAAGAATGTGGAAGCTCAGGGAACTACGGCCTTGTTTAGATTGAAAAAAATTTCAACCCGATAAATAGTAGCACTTTCGTTTTATTTGGTAAATATTGTCCAATCGTAGACCAACTAAGCTCAAAAGATTCATCTCGTGATTTCCAACTAAACTGTGCAATTAGTTATTTTTTTACCTACATTTAATGCTCCATGCAAACGGCTAAAAATTGATGTGATGGAAAGAGAGTGAAAAAACTTGGAATTTTGAGTGTATCTAAACAAGGCCTACCTCCACTCGTCGAAACGTTCACTTGGAGGGCTCGTAAGACGGCCAGTGGCGGAGCTACAGGGCATGCCGGCATACCCTGTTTTCCCGATGCAACAAGAAATACATATATGTATATTTAATAAAAAAAAAAAAAAAACTCATCCGTGATGCTAGTGTCGTGGGCAAGCGACAGGCAAGTCATGGGCGTGGCTCTGCAGGCGTCACGCTTCGCCAGCCCACGCGCCCCATGCGGCCAGACGCCCGCAGGCGACCACTTTGACGGGATTACGGGAGCCAATATCGCGATTACACAGCGCATCTGTTCGACTTCAACTATTCCGTGTCGTTCCCTTTTCAGTGCACATGCTGGCGGCTACGCCAAATCACGGCGTCTCGCAGACGCACTCACGCCACCGAGTTGCCGATCATTGCTGCGGACGCTGAGTCGCCGATCGCCGACGTCCGACGCCCACGCCCTACGGCCCTATGCCCTCTGGCGATGACGTATACGCAATATCGCCAATCTGGATCGGATCGGATCGTAACTGTTCTCGTTGTTAGAATTCTCTCCCTCACCGATGTTGGGAATCTCTCCACCACCGGTGTTTATCGCAAACACTACCGCTGCTCTCTTTAGTAGATACACGCACACGTCTGAGAATGGCACAAGCTAGCGGTTTTTTTTTGACGCAAGCCACACAACTCCCGTCGCTTTTCATTCATATATAAACTCAAGTACATGCATGAAATAAACGGCCACCAAAATCACTCGGTACCGAGACTTACGCGCATCTCGCAACGTGCAACCATGGAAACATGCTAGCGACATGCAAGTGCCCATCCTCGGGCGCCGCGTCCTATTCTTCCGCCATGGAAACACTTCGTGGCTTTGACCTGAATAGAATCCTATGCATGGCTAGTTCCTAATTAATCTCGTCGTGCACCTAAACATGTTACAACAATTATCACGAGCATGCACTGCCACTTCACATGGCATGGCTTCTCACCAAACGTGTATACTCCTATGTAAACATGCAGAGAACTACACACAGACAATTATTTTCTAAATGCAACTGACAACGTAAACATGCAATGCTCTAATGACAAGATTAATCTCTAACACTCGTGATCTCGTATGGTTTGGTTTAGGCTTCAGGTGAGATTCGTGTTCTTCGGATTTTTAAAATTTTATTTGTACATCAATTGCTAATTTTTTAGCGCTAAAATTATATAATAATCTTTCACGCAGCGAGGTGGAGGATTTTTCCCAACATCTGAGTGGATATTACGATCTATTGTTCAATGGCGTATCATGTAAGTGATCCATAATCATATATGTGAATTCAATCGTGCAAGTATAATTTATTTAAATATTTGGCTCTGTTTTCTTTGTTAATTTTATGCAGTTATGAAGAGAACCGGGAATATTGCATCTATTTTTTAGAAGCATGAAGAAAAGAGAAAAAAAGAGGCGGTTGTTGCCACTTGTAATCGCTCTTCTGATCCGGTTGTAGCTGTGGTGGAAGAGCAGAGTCATGAGAGTAGTCGAGGAAACTCAAAATCCTGTGCTACCACCGCCACCGCCGCCACCACAGCCGTCTTCAGTGCCACCAGTTTATGACATCAATCGCCTTCCACATGATCCAGGTGAAAGACGTCCTATTCTTAGTTATCCTATTAATGATCAAGATGCAATTCGAAGAACATATATTACTAAAGGTCTAATCAAACCTTTTGCACATGATTTTCCGAAAACAAAGATTTCAAGAAAAGATCGTCAATTCAATTATTGTTGGATGTACAATCATGAATGGCTTGAGTATAGTATTAAGAAGGATGCTGTATTTTGCTTTATATGCTACTTGTTCAAGAAGGACGCTGGGTCAGAGGCATTTACTGTTGATGGATGGAATAATTGGAATATGGGAGAGAATGCACTTCTCAAACATTTGGATTCTAAGGCACATATTGCAGCTCAAGAGAGATACATTGGCTTTATAAATCCCAAGGTAGCAATTGATTATAATATTCAGAAATGGAGTGATGAGGATCTTCGACTTTATAAGAAAAGGTTGACTTATTCATTTAGGTGTATCAAGTTTCTTTTGCATCAAGGGTTGGTATTTCGTGGACATGATGAAAATGAAGAATCTAGCAACAGAGGGAACTTCATTGAACTTTTGAAATTTCTTGCCGGAAATAGTGAATAAGTGAACAAATATGTTTTGGACAATGCTCTAGGTAACTGTACCTTAACTAGCCCAGACATACAAAAGCAAATTATTCACTGTTGTGGCCTAGAAACTAGAAAGAAAATAATTGAAGAACTTGGTGATGAGCCATTTGCAATTTTAGCTGATGAGTCTAGTGATATATCACATAAAGAACAACTAGCTCTTTGCTTGCGTTATGTTGACAAATTAGGAAGGCCATGTGAGCATTTTATTGGAGTTGTTCATATAGATGATACTACCTCTTTATCACTGAAGGCTGCAATTGAAGCTTTACTTGTTAGTCATGGCTTGAGTTTGACTCAAATCCGTGGTCAAGGATATGATGGGGCTAGCAACATGAAAGGAGATATTAAAGGGTTGAAAACATTGATCATGCAAGAATCACCTTCTGCTTATTATATTCATTGTTTTGCTCATCAACTGCAATTGGTTCTTGTTGCTGTTGCTAAGGGAAATACTGATTGCGGCTCTTTTTTTTATCAAGTATCTATCTTGTTGAACATTGTTGGAGTTTCTTGTAAGCGTCATGACATGCTTAGAAATGCTAGGCTTGAGAATGTCAAGAAAGCACTTGACTGTGGTGAAATTGAATCTGGAACTGGATTACATCAAGAGATGGATTTATCTAGGCCTGGGGATACTCGATGGGGATCTCATTACAAAACTATATGCAACATCATTACTATGTATGAATCAATCCATGATGTACTGGTTGATCTTGGGGATGATCCGACATATAAGGATGATTGGACCAAAATACATTTTGTGACTGGAGCGTTTGAGATCTTTGAGTTTGTTTTCTTTGCACACTTAATGTATATTATTCTTGGATACACAAATGAGTTATCTGAGTGTTTGAAAAGAAGAGAGCAAGATATTCTTAATGCAATATCACTTGTTAATGTGGCAAAGAAAAGAATGCAAGAATTGAGGTCTGATGGTTGGCATAATTTTCTTGAGAGGGTCACCTCATTTTGTGATAAACATGGTGTTGATGTTCCTGTTATGGATGGTAATTATGTTCCTTATGGAAAATCAGTAAGAAAAGCTCGTGCTCGAAAGCAAACCAATGATGACCACTTCAGAAGAGAGGTATATATTGGTGTCATTGATCAAATAAGTCAAGAACTTGATAATCGATTTGATGAGATTAATATGGAGTTGTTGTCTTGTATGGCAGCCTTCAATCCTTCTAACTCATTTGAGTCTTTTGATGCACGGAAGCTACATAGATTAGCTGAATTCTACCCAAAAGACTTCTCAAATAATAATTTACTCACACTTGAATTGCAGCTAGATAATTATATTGATGACATCAGGCAGGATGATAGATTCAAAGGTCTAGAAAATATTGTTGATCTCTCAGTTAAGCTTGTTCAAACAAAGAGGTATAAAGTGTATGATATGGTTTATCAGCTTCTCAAATTGGTATTGCTTCTACCTGTGGCAACGGCAAGTGTTGAAAGGGTATTTTCTGCGATGGTTTTAGTGAAAACAAAGCTACGAAATAAGATGGGAGATAGTCTTTTGGATGATTGTCTAGTCACTTTCATTGAGCGAGATATTTTTTTTGAAGTTGATGAAGATGATATAATTGAGACATTTATGTCCCTTCGAAAGCGTCGAATAAAAATGTCGGCAAAATAACATTGTAAGTCTCTGGTACTCTATTATGCATATATTTCAGTTATCGGTATAGCTTTTGAAACTATTTATACTATATTTAGCAGATACGCTGTCCACTTAATTCATGATTATAAGCCTTAATACCGAATTGGTAAATGGATTTACCAAATTATGTATGAATTTTTTTTGAGAGGCATACCCTAACCTAAAATCCTAGATTCGCCACTGAAGACGGGCACCGGCGACGGAAGATAGAGCTGCCACACCTCGCATTGATAAAGATTCTGTTCGCCGGTCTTACGAGACGTACTATTTCAACGAACGAATAGTGTTTTTCTCTCACAACAAATCAGCGAACAGTACTATCAGTCATGGCTTTTTAGCAAAACGAACATGACCAAACACTGCAGTACCTGTGGACTAATCGAAAATGATGCCCATTTGTTCTTCAGCTGCGACTTCGCTCGTGCGGTATGGTTCTCAACTCAACCTCCTCTTCGCACGGATTCTTTGTGACAAGAGGATGATGGTGTTCAGTTTATTCTCTCCACTATTATTAGTTTATTCTCTCCACTATTATTACTGACTCAATAGATAACTCTTTAATGCAAAAAATACTTATAACTATATGGTATCTTTGGAAAGCGAGAAACGATAAAAGATTTGCAAAAAAGAATTGCACTGCATGGCAGCTACACCATGCAGTTGCTGCTTATATCACCGCAATCGACTCAGACACAGTGTACCGGACGAACAGCCCCAGCCAGCTAGCTCCCGATCCAACAGGGAACAAACTGATGGCGACACAGTCACCATCGCGACCACTCCATTACTACAACACCACAGCAGCCTGAACATTTCAGGGCAAGGTATTACTTCTACCTTTGCAGGCAACGATGCAACACACACAATCACACAGCAGGAGCACACGAACCAACAGTCAGTGCACACTACAATGCAGGCCATTCGGTCAGGTATGAATTATTTCACTGCAGGAAATGGATCATCACCATCACAGGCGTATAGACACATGACAAGTACAACACAAAGATTTAATGTCTCGCTTCCAGCATTGCTGGAAGGACGTTGATGCTACACAGATGCCTTCCACTAGCCGGATCAGGTTCCGTCCGCTCCAATGAAGGCTGGAATTGGAATCTTCATTATCAATACCCAGGTCCAGCTGACGCAAAATATCTACATCAAAGCAACCATGTCCAGCTCAGTCTCAGTCCTCATGGCTGAGGTGGCAGCTAGGTTATTACGGATCGACTACAGCTACAACATACAAACTTCCGATCCGATAACCAGGAGCTGGTTCAATTCTTCAATTCCGGTGACTACTCAAATCCTCCGGATTGGAGAATCAAGCATCTAACTCAAATATTTGTCAACCACACTCAACAGAGAAGTACAGGGACATTCAAGATTAACAGGAGTCTAAACCAAACTGCTCATACTCTTGCAAGGTAGGCGTTTCAGGAATGCCAATCTATGTACACACCTACTACTGCTGCTTGTACTTGCTCCAACTTAGCTCATGTACATCAGTGCCCCTTAGCGGTGCTACTGAAGAATGTAACCCTGACTCTAATGGTTTTAACAGCTAGATGCTGTTGAAATGGGAAAGCTGTTTGTTGTAAAAAAAAGCGTTTCTATTCTTCTTCTTCTTCTTCTTATACTTTATATGTTTCAAATTATAAGTTGTTTTGACCTTTTTTTGGAACATCTAATTTGCTATGTACTATGTATCTAGATATAATGTATGTCTAGATATATAGCAAACTAGTTGTATTAAAGCAGTCAAAGCGACTTATAATTTGGAACGGATGGAGTATTTCTTACTCTCCAGTCTTCTTAAAATAAATGGACATCTCAATCTTAAATTTTAACTAGATTTATAAAAAATTATATAAATATTTGCATCTCTAAATAAGTTTATTATAGAAAATATTTGACGAATCTAATACGTCTATTGATATCATAAGCATTAGCAACTTTTGTATATATTAGTTAAATTTAAGATTTTTTACTCCCCGAAGTACGAAATGTGCACTTATTTTGAGAAGAAAGAAGTAAGTAGTGATAATTTCATGTCGACCAAATACAATAGTTAGTTTGTGTTGAGTAAGATCTACTCAACTAGGAGACGATGAGAAGACGACTTGAGTCGAGTGAAATCATGTTCCTATTTCATGTCTGACACTGCACATTGAGGAGTATTTATAGGGGTTGAAATCTTCGATGACACTATTTTATCCATATAAATGGCTTTATACATTCGATAGCGATTATTACATTCGCTGAGGACACCTAATCAATTACACACCAGGCTACATCCTTCACGACGTCAAATGGAGCCTTCATATAAACAAAGCTTCTTCGTTACTCTTCGTTCGTCGTTCCCTTGAACGGTACATCATTTGTGTCTTCGCTCTAACTTCGAATGTTCTTGCGAAACCTTAAACGCTTCTACAAAGCTTTTAATTTCAAAGGTTTCATTCTTGAAATATGGGTCGGTTGGACAAAGGCTATTTTATTATGCTATTTGGGATTGAGTTCACCGAGGTCGAATTTCCAATAGATTGAAATATATTTTCTAAATCATTTGAAACAGTTCTTTTACTCATGAGGTATTTATTAGAGTAGCAATCATCGCCTGTTTCGATCCACCCTCTACACTTTAAACCTCTAAATTTTAGGGCCAAAGTCTCTAAACATGTGGTAAAGTTAAATCTAAACTTTAGGCCATATCACATTATCTAAACTCTAGGGCTAAAGTCTCCAAACAAGGGGTTTAAAGTTAGCTCTAAACTTTAGCCTACATCAAAATTAGAGCTTTAGAGCTCGGAAGTGAGTTAAAGTGCTCTAAAGTAGAGGAGAACATCCAAACAGGCCATTGTTTACATAAAGCCATCTTATATTCTTTTGTACGATAAAATATCATAGCATATTGCTACTTAAAAGAAATTTGACATATGACTATTGCAAATATTACCAACGCTTATTTTTAAAGTTTTTGCTCCATATTATTTTATTTCTTTTATTACTTATATTATTATTATGATTCATAACTCCAAAATCCTATGAGCTATGATGACGACGTGACCTTGACAACTCATGTAACGAATGTTGTTTCGAAAAGGTGTATAGTAAAAAACATGGGATAACTATTTAATTTCAAGTGTAATTTTGAAGATATGGTAGCATGAAAATAAAATACTTATCTATTTGGAGTATTCAAGAAATAAAGAAAAAATAACCAGGGCCAACTACATCTTTCTATGTTATTCTATTTGTCTCTTTTTTTTTAACTTGGCGGATTTCATTACTTAGCTGACAAATCGTCAGACACAATTACAAGGACGTCATTAGAGATCGAGCTAGTGATAGCGCTTCCCCTTCGACACACTCATAACCTAAACCAGCCAAAGCATGAGCAGCTCTGGTGCCAGCTCTACCCAAAAATTTACAAGAGAACTCAATGAAATTCAAACTACACAGGTACTTAAGTTCTTGAATCAAGCCTCCCTCCATACTTGAATCATAGCTTCAGGACGTGAGTGCTTGTTGCACCAACAGGGCGTCGGTCTCCAAAATGAGTCTTCCAATTCCCAGATTAGTAGCCACCTGAATGCCCTGTAAGCAAGCAACCAGCTTGGCCTGAAAAGCACTTAGAGCATGGTTAATTCTTCCTCTTCTCGACATAATCACATCCCCATCATGGTCACGGATCAGAAAACCCCAACTCCCCTCCATGGTCTCCTTGACAACAGAAGCATCACAATTTAGTTTCAGAACCCCTATCGGGGGTTTGCTCCACTGAATTTTACTACTCATCATTTGCGGTGGTTGAGTCTGCTGGGGGATCTTTGATTCATAAGCATATGACCTGATAGCACGAGCCAGGTCCTCTCCACTTCTTCCTCGCCCTTCTTCTCGGATAGCATTCCGGTTTGCCCAGATGAACCATCGTGTGGTCATCAACAGGTTTTAAATCTCTTCATCCTTCGACAGAATCACCGACATAACATCTCTTGGAGAGTTCTGCAGCGCCATTGTTTGTCTCATTCCTTCTAAGCCCAAAAAGTTCCATGCTTGTTTTGCAAGGCGGCACTTGAAGAAGAGGTGACCGCCACGTCATCTCTCATGCACACATGACATATTGGATCAATTTTCATGCCCCGACGCACCAAGTTACGTCTTAGCAGGTGACTGTTATGAACAAAACGCCGCATGAAGTGTTTCACTTTATTTGGGCATGCCAATTTCCAGATTCTTTTCCACACCGGGTCTGGCGTAATCCTGTTGCTCCCTCGGTTAGTTCTGTTGTTCTGGCTTCTTACAGTATCATTGCGACAAACTTTGTAGGCACTTCTCACGCTGAATCTGCCCTTTGTGTCATAGTGCCAGGCCAAAGAGTTCTCCCTACCCTCGAACACTGGTAGAGCCAGGATGAGTCGCTGGTCCTCCTCCCAAAAAGTGTCTTGCATGAGCACCACATCCTAGGAACCCGCTCAAGGATTTATTAGCTCGTCAACATCAGTGATCAGATTTGCACCCCTTGGAGTAATTGGTCGCCTAGTGTGATCTCATGGCAGCCAAGGGTCTGTCCAGATTTTTAGCCCTCTCCCATCCCACACACACCATACCATACCTTTCTTGACCAACTCGACCCCCTTCAAAATGCACCTCCAAGTATAAGACATACATGCTTTTGGTTTGGCTTCCAGGACAGAGGAATTATTGTACTACTTAGCTTTCAAGATACGTGCACACAATGACCCTGGATTCTCCCAAAGGCGCCAAGCTTGCTTCGCCAACATGGCAATATTAAAGGAATGAATATCTCTAAAACCATGTGTCGGATACCGAAAGAAGGGGTACCCTAAGCAAGAACCAAAAATATTGCTTAAACCTTGCAAAAATCAAAGCCGAAAGACTACCGCAAGGCCTCAGCAGATTCTCCGATTCGCCCGAGGCCTTGCGCCGAAGCCTCATGCGAAAGGCCAAAAGCTCCCCGCCCCGCCGAGGCCCTCTCGCCGAGGCCCCGCCCCGAAAGGCCTCGGAAGGGATGCCAATTCTCCGATTCGCTCGAGGCTGGGCTCGGCAAACAACCTCGTTACCTCCGTCCCGACCGAACTCCTCTGACAAAACGTCATGTCCGGATTAATGCGCCCAACTACTCCATCCCCTCAAGAACGCCACCAGACGCTGGTACAGTCTGGGCGGCAGAGCGACCGACGGGACAGGGACCCACACCGGGGGGTTACCGCCATCGTGTTCATCATCATGCTCCCCATCGACACCCGTCTCGCCTTGTGCTACCTAACCCCTGCGCCAAGGACAAAGAGGCGTGGAAGGTCAAGTCCAGGTCCCTGTAGTCTCAGCAACAGCAGAAGAGCCCAACTGCTCGTTCTCCGCCTCGTCCGAGACCCCCCGATAGGGCCTCGGACGTACTGTTCTTTCTCCGCCTCGGCCGAGGCCAGGCTCATCCCGCATCCTCGTCGCCTCCGCCTCAACCATCCCCCTGGCAGGCTGTCCCATCCATTTAATGCGCCTGAATGCACCCGCTACGTCAGCCACGACCGGCAGGGTACAGCAACAGGAGCGATGGGACAACGGTCAAATCTCCTTTTTTACCATGCCCTGCACTTTTTCACCTAAACCAGGTCACTATAGCCTCAGAATCAGTGCATAGGCCCAACTGCTCCCTCCAGGGCCTCGGCAAATCAGGCCTCGGCGCGGTTAGCTACAACCCGCCAGGCCTCGGCACTCCACCAGGTCAAGAGTCCACCAAAGCACGGCATGTCTCCGGCCGTGGAAGTCATACTGACTAGACATCGACAAGGACCCCCACGACCTCAACCACTTCAAACCTGACTAGCACGGCGCGCTAGACAAGTACCGATCTCCATTCCCAACGCCATGCTGCTACAGGACAAAACTGCAGTAGGCCCCACGTGTAGCTTACTCATGTACTCCTGGCTCCTTCCTTGCGATTATAAAAGGAAGCGGCCAGGGATAGCTTGGAAAGAGAAGAAGAACATACGATAGAACCGCGCTCCCATATTCGCCCTAGACACATCCTGTAGCACCCACGCTCCCGAAGCCGCTTGAGAGCAGCGTCTCAAGCACCTCGCACCGTCCCCACGCCGAGACACAGGGACTAGCTCCTCTCTCACTCAGCTTGTAACCCCCTACTACAAGCACTTTTGCAAGGAATACAAGACCGATCTCTTAGATCGGGACGTAGGGCACCAATTGCTCGAACCAAAGATAAACCTTGTGTCTCTTTGCATCACCATCGGGATTAGGGGCACGCAGCTCACTTTTCTTCGGTTGGTTGAGGACCCCGGTCCGAAACACCGACGACGATTAAGCGCGCCAGGTAGGGGCCTCTGCGTGTTATTGTGATCGTCCCAACAAGTTCCGGATGGCTGACCCCATACGCCCACTACGTCTCGGCACGGTGGTCTGGTTTGGGAGCCTAGAATTCATGTCTGTAGGATGTGAGTACGATATGGTACTCCTCACACCCAGAGCCCCACCGGCCGGCGACGACGTCATGCATCGGCAGCCCGAGCGCAGGCGGCGCCCGGGTCGCCGCTCTCGTCACGCTCGCCAGGCACGACGCGAGCGGGGCCACTCCGACACCACGCGAGCTCAGAGCTGCGCGCCGCACTCCGCCGACATCCCATGCCCGGCTGTTGGTACAGAATCCCTGGCTGGGGACCTGTCTAGCCTAAGCCTGGGCAGGGGAAGGACGCCGGTAGCGCGCAGCGACGTCCCGTCGTAAAGCTCTGCCCCACCACATCCCGAGGAATCAACTCAGGCGGAGCGGAGCCCAGCGGTGGCACCATCCCCGTACCCCTTTGGGCTGAAAAACATCGCCGCCGCCTACGCTTTCGCCTACGCCTCTGCGCACGTGGAACCCTCGGAACACCACCAACGATTCGCCCTCGACTTCTCCACCACAATCTCGACCCACACTGACTCCTCGGAGGAGGAGGAGGAGGCATGGACCGGAGCGGACTTCTCCGGGCTTCGTGACCTCGAGGCTATGCGCCGCTTCTTGGCCGCAAGCGACTACTGCTTCAGCTACTTCGACTCCGATGACGAAAGCACTTACGATCCCACTCGAGAGTGTTTCCACGTTGGGCTCGGAATGCCAGGGGCAAGTAATGAGGGTGAGAGGGCAGGCAACCGGTCCCCGCTCCACCAAGGGGCGGGCGACGCCACACCCCCGCTCGTCGAGCTCCGGGCGGCGCAGAACGTGAACGTCGCCCCCGAGGATATCCAACGCCTAGACCTGGAGCAGCTTCGTGAGCTCCAATCAAAAGTTGACCAAGATCGACTCCTGCCGCAGCAGCTCCAAGACACTCTCGAGCAGGAGCAGCAAGGCCACGGTGATGGCGGTGGGGCCCGGCAGAGGGCCCACGACGTGCACCGCCGCATCAACAACGACGAAGCAAGTGAGCAACCCCCAATCTTCAATCGCGCTAGCCAGAACGTCGCGGCGGCGGCGGCGATGCTAGTCCGAGTGATGCCCGAGCCCTCTACCATGGAGGGGCGACGGGTCCGTGGCGCGCTTCGAGACCTTCTCGAAACCACCGCAGTACAGCAGGCCAAAAGCTCCGCGTCTCGGCGATGTGAGAACATCTCGAAGCGGCCTTCAGTGCACGATCACCTCAAGGCCCCCTCAGTCCACGACCGCCTCAGCGACCGACGCGAGGCACAAGAGGACCACAATGTGGTCAGCAGGCGACGGCGCCACGACAACGATGGGCTCACCCGAGGCTACCAGCCACACCGAGGTGGCCGCTACGACAGCGGGGAGGACCGCAGTCCTTCTCCTGGGCCGCCTGGCCCTAGAGTCTTCAGCAAGGCCATCCGCAGCGCTCCATTCCCTGCCCGGTTCCGGCAACCGGCCAATCTCGCGAAATACAGTGGTGAGACCAACCCTGAGCTGTGGCTGGCCGATTACCGCCTGGCTTGTCAGCTAGGTGGCGCAAACGATGACCTGCTCATCATCCGTAACCTCCCCTTGTTCCTGTCAGACTCGGCGCGAGCATGGCTCGAACACCTCCCTCCCTCATAGATTCACAACTGGCGTGACTTGGTCAAGGTCTTCGTTGGGAATTCCCAGGGCACGTACGTGCGCCCTGGGAACTCCTGGACCCTTAAGAGTTGTCGCCAGAAGCCGGACGAGTCTCTCCGAAACTTCATCCGGCGCTTTTCCAAGCAGCGCACCGAGTTGCCTAGCGTCGGCGACTCGGAAGTTGTCTAGGCTTTTCTCTCCGGCACCTCCTGCCGAGACCTGGTCCGAGAGCTAGGCCGGAACGTACCAACCTCGATGGCCGTGCTCCTCGACATCGCCACCAACTTCGCCTCGGGCGAAGAAGCTGTCGGGGCCATCTTCCCCGACAGCGAAGCAAAGGGGAAGCGGAGGGACGAGGCCTCTGGGGCCTCGGCCTCCCATTTCTCCAAGAAAAAGAAAAAAGGGCGCCAGGAGAAGCAAGAGGCCCTCGAGGCAGATTTCGTCGCAGCCGCGGATCGCAGGAATCCCCAAGACCCCGCTAGAGGCCCCGGACTATTCGACGATATGTTCAAGAAGCCGTGCCCTTACCACCAAGGCCTGGTGAAGCACACCCTCGAAGAATGCACCATGCTCCGACGCTACTACGCCAAGCTCGGACTTCCCGACGACGACGCTAGGAAGAAGGGTGCCGATGACAGAGACAACAACAAGGACGACGGGTTCCCTGAGGTGCACAACGCTTTCATGATCTTCGGCGGGCCTTCAGCGTGCCTCACGGCACGTCAACGAAAGAGGGAACGCCGGGAGGTCTTCTCGGTTGAGATAGCTACTCCCCAGTACCTTAACTGGTCTCGGGAGGTGATCACCTTCGATCGAGAAGACCACCCTGACTATGTCCCAAACCCCAAGCAATACCCGCTTGTCGGCGTTTCAGAACCGGGGGTCCTTAACCGACTAGTGAATTTGTACTGCGTGCTCCCAATTCTGGATGGTGATGCAAAGAGACACAAGGTTTATACTGGTTCGGGCAATGGATGCCCTACGTCCAGTCTGAGAAGATGTTCTTGTATTCCTTGCACCGGGGTGCTCGTAGTAGGGGGTTACAAGCTGGGCCAGAGAGAGGGAGTTCGTCCTAGATCTCTGTGAGGGGAGGTGATATGAATTACAGAATGAGGTGTGTTGTTCGTGCGAGTATTCGTGACTCTATCTGCCATCCCTAGAAACAGTCCTGGCCGCCTCCTTTTATAGCCGTAGGGAGGAAACTAGGAGTACATAAGAGAGCTACATGTGGAGCGGACTATTCGATGACGTATTTACTCCTGGAGCAGCATGGCATTGTTGTGGGAGTTCCCGTAGATGTCTAATCGGTATGGTCTCCACTGCAAGTAACATGCTGCGCATTTGTTGACTTGGTGGATTGCAGAGGCTCGACGACCATCGTAGTCGGTCGTGCCGAGGCTGTTGTTGCCGAGGCTGTTGTCTTAGGCTCTGCGTCTGCGAGGGCTCGAGAAGTGACCCAGTGCGATCGCGGGTCTCGGCCGCCATCAAAGCGGAATAGTGCGAGACGTGTGCCTACAGGATACGGTACCTATATTGTCAGTAAGGGATGGTAAAAAATGTGATCTAACCATTGTCCCGTCGCTCCTGTTGTAGCGCACTGCCGATCGTGGCTTACGTAGCGGGTGCAATAAGCGCGTGTCGGATCTGACGACCTGCCAGAGAGACCTTTGAGGCGGAGGCGACGAGGTTGCGGGATTTGAGCTCGGCCTCGGCGAAGCGGAGCGAGGTGCACCAATTCGTCCGAGGCCCTATCGGGGGGTCTCTCGGCATGCGGACGGGCGAGGCAGAGTAAGATCAGTGAATTCGAGGCCCTGTCGATGGGGCTCGGGCGAGACGGAGCGGTCGGTCTGCTGATTCTCGAGGCTACAGAACCCGTTCGACTCCCCGTTGCGATGTCCTTAGTGCAGGAGTTAGGCGGACAAAGGTGGTCGGTAACCCCGCTTTCATGCCATCGCAGAGATAGCGAGAGGTTGACGCGATGGCGTGTAGTCGGTCACTTACATCTTGTGCCATCGCAGCATCCGTCCGAAGTGGTTGGGCGCTTGGATGCGATGTTCGGTCAGAGCAGTTCGGTCAAAGAGGCGGTCACGGGGCTGGTCCCGAGCCGGCCTCGCGTGAATCGAAGAATCGGCACTTCTTCTGAGGGCCCAAGAGGGGGGCTCGTGAAACGAGCCTTGACGAGGGGCCTCGGCGAGGTAGTCTCAAGTAGTCGGAGAATCGTTTGCTTCCGCTGGGGCTCGGCGACGGGGTCTCGGGCGAATCGGAGATTTCGGCCGAGACCTCGTTTGTTTATTCCGTTGGTTCTGTTTTTAGGGTCTAAGCAGTTTTTCGATCTTTGCTTGGGGTACCCCATTTTCTGGTATCCGACACCACTCGTCGTCAACCCGATTATCGGCAACACCCGGCTCACCAAAGTGCTGATGGACGGAGGTAGCGGCCTCAACATCCTCTATGCCAACACCATGGAGCTCCTAGAGCTCGACCAGTCGATGCTCCGAGGGGGTGCCGCACCCTTCCACGGCGTCATGCTTGGGAAGCGCACGTGACCCCTCGGACGCATTGATTTGCCGGTCTGCTTCGGCACTCCCTCCAACTACCGCAAGGAGATCCTCACCTTTGAAGTGGTTGGATTCAAGGGAACCTACCATGCCATTCTAGGGTGCCCGTGCTACGCCAAGTTCATGGCGGTCCCGAACTACACCTACCTCAAGCTCAAAATGCCGGGCCCCAACGGCATCATCACCGTCAAGTCCACATACGAGCATGCATATGACTACAACATCGAATGCATCGAATACGCAGAGGCTATCGTGGAGGCCGAGGCACTCATCGTCAACCTCGACCAACTCGGTAGCGAAGTACCTGACTCCAAGCGCCGCGTCAGGACTTTCAAGCTCGCAGAGACTGCCAAGCTCATCCCGATCGACCCCAACTGCTCCAACGGCCGAACGTTGAGGGTCAGCGCCACCCTCGACAGCAAATAGGAAGTCGTGCTCGTCGACTTCCTCCGTGTGAATGTCGATATGTTCGCATGGAGCCCATCGGACATGCCGGGCATACCGAGGGAGGTCGCCGAGCACGCCTTGGACGTCCGGGCCGGCTCCAGACCAGTGAAGCAGCGCCTGTGCCGATTCGACGAGGAGAAGCGCAGGGCCATCGGCAAGGAGGTGCAGAAGCTCTTGGCGGCCAAATTCATCAAGGAAGTATCCCATCCAGAGTGGTTAGCCAATCATGTATTAGTTAGGAAGAAAAATGGAAAATGGCGGATGTGTGTAGACTACACCGGTTTAAATAAAGCATGTCCAAAGGTTCCATTCCCGTTGCCTTGGATCGATCAAATCGTTGAGTCCACTGCAGGATGCGAGACCTTATCCTTCCTTGATGCGTATTCTGGTTACCATCAAATCAAGATGAAAGAGTCCGACCAGCTCGCGACTTCTTTCATCACCCCATTCAGCATGTACTGCTATAGAACTATGCCATTTGGTCTCAGAAACGTAGGGGCCACGTACCAACGGTGCATGACCCAAGTCTTCGGCAAGCACATCGGGCAAACTATCGAGGCCTACATGGACAACATCGTAGTCAAGTCTAGAAAGGCCAGTAACCTCGTCAATGACCTGGAGATCGCCTTCAAATGCCTCAGGGAGAAGGGCATCAAGCTTAACCCCGAGAAGTGTGTCTTCGGGGTCCCCCGAGGCATGCTCTTGGGATTCATAGTCTCAAAATGCGGCATCGAGGCCAACCCAGAGAAGATCTCGGCCGTGACCAACATGGGGCCAATCCGAGACCTCAAGGGAGTACAGAGAGTTATGGGATGTCTTGCGGCCCTGAGTCGCTTCATCTCATGCCTTGGCGAAAAAGGCTTACCTCTGTACCGTCTCTTGAGAAAATCTAAACACTTTTCCTGGACCCCCGAGGCTGAGGAGGCCCTCACCAAGCTCAAGGCATTACTCACCAACCCCCCCATCCTGGTACCACCAACCGAGGGCGAGGCCCTCTTACTCTACGTCGCCGCAACGACCCAGGTGGTCAGCACGGCAGTAGTAGTCGAGAGGCAAGAAGAGGGGCATGCTCTCTCTATCCAACGACCCGTTTACTTCATTAGCGAAGTACTCTCCGAAACTAAGACACGCTAGCCCCATATCCAGAAGCTGGTCTACGCCATAGTCTTGGCTCGGCGCAAGCTGCGTCACTACTTCGAATCCCACCCGGTGACCGTGGTGTCCTCCTTCCCTCTGGGGGAGATAATCTAGAACCGGGAGGCCTCGGGTAGAATAGCCAAGTGGGCTGTCGAACTCATGGGGGAGGCCCTGTCTTTTGCGCCTTGGAAAGCAATTAAATCCCGAGTCTTAGTCGATTTTGTGGCTGAGTGGACCGACACCCAGCTGCCACCTGCTCAAATCCAATCAGAATGCTGGACCATGTACTTTGACGGGTCTCTGATGAAGGCCGGGGCAGGTGCGGGTCTGCTTTTCAAATCCCCCCTCGGAGTGCATGTGCATTACATAATTCGGCTCCACTTTGCCGCCTCCAACAACGCAGCCAAGTACGAAGCTCTCGTCAACGGCTTGCAGATCGCCATCGAACTTGGAGTGCGGCGTCTCGATGTACGGGGCGATTCGTAGCTCATCATCGACCAAGTCATGAAGGACTCGAATTGTCACGACCCTAAAATGGAGGCGTACTGCAAACTGGTACGTTGCCTTGAAGATAAATTTGACGGTCTCGAACTCAACCACATTGCGCGGAAGTTCAACGAGGCTACGGACGAACTGGCGAAAATGGCATCGGCACGGGCCTCGGTCCCCCCGAACATATTCGCCAGAGACCTGCACAAGCCCTCGGTGGACTACGCCTCGGCAACACAAGAGGGCCCACCGGCCGAGCCACCCACAGGGCCCAAGGCCCCCTCTGTTGCCGAGACCCCGGCGGCCGAGCCCGAGGCCATGGAAATCAATGTAGAGCCTCCTGAGGCCGACCGAGGGGCGGACTGGCGAGTCCCCCTCCTTGATCGCCTCACTCAAGGAGTGCTTCCTGCGGATAGAGCCGAGGCCCAACGGCTGGCGCGATGAGCCAAAACTTACGTCGTCAGCAACGATGAGTTGTACAAACGAAGCCCATCTGGCGTCCTCCAACGATGCATCACCACCGGGGAAGGCCAAGCCCTGCTTTGGGACTTGCATGCAGGAGCCTGCGGACACCATGCTGCACCTCGGACGCTCATCGGAAACGCCTTCTGCCAAGGGTTCTACTGGCCAACGGCGGTTGCCGACGCCACCAAGCTGGTACGCTCCTGCGAGGGATGTCAGTACTATGCGCGGCAGACACACCTCTCGGCTCAAAGCCCTCCAAACCATCCCCATCATATGGTCGTTCACCGTGTGGGGACTGGACATGGTTGGGCCTCTGCAGAAAGCCCCCGGGGGCTATACCCACTTGTTGGTAGCTATTGACATGTTCTCCAAGTGGATCGAGGCTCGACCGATCAGTCAAATAAAATCCGAGCAAGCGGTGCTGTTCTTCACGGACATCGTCCACAGGTTCGGGGTTCCGAACACCATCATCACCGACAACGGGACACAGTTCACCGGTCGTAAATTCCTCACATTCTGCGATGACCACCACATATGTGTGGCCTGGTCAGCCGTAGGACACCCAAGGACAAATGACCAAGTAGAACATGCCAACGGCATGATTCTTCAGGGCCTCAAGCCAAGGATATACAACCGGTTGAAGAAATTCGGCAAGAAATGGCTGGTCGAACTCCCGTCGGTCATCTGGAGCCTAAGGAATACACCAAGCCGAGCCACGGGGTTCACGCCGTTCTTCCTGGTCTATGGAGACGAGGCCATCCTCTCCACTAACTTGGAGTATGGCTCCCCAAGGTTGCAGGCTTACAAAGAGCAAAGCAACCGCACTACCCGCGAGGACGCTCTCGACCAACTGGAGGAAGCCCGAGACGTTGCGCTGCTACATTCAGCCAAGTACCAACAAGCCCTACGACGCTATCAAGCCCGGCACATCCGAAGCCGAGACCTGAAGGTGGGTGACCTGGTGCTGAGACTGAGGTAGAGCAACAAGGGCCGCCACAAGCTGACCCCGCCATGGGAAGGACCGTACATCATCGCCCAAGTGCTAAAACCCGGGACCTATAAGCTGGCCAACGAGAAGGGCGAAATCTTCACCAACACTTGGAACATAGAACAACTACGTCGTTTCTACCCTTAAACCTCCAAGCATTGTATATATTGTTTCTCGAAATATATTAAAGAAGCGTTCTTTAGTTATTCTAATTTTTCGAGAAAACTCCCCCCTCGATGGGGAACCGATGTAGAAATAATGTTATAAGGGAGACTCGGCTCTGCCTCTACAGAGCCGAGCCCCCCTCAGGGGCTAGAATCGGGGGGAGCCCCTTAAGTCCCAGGCACTATTTTTTAATCGTTTTTCGAATAAATTTCCACGCCAAACTCTCTTGCGTACTCTGATAGGCCGTGTGTAAAAATCTAAGGACCAAAAGCGCGCCTCGAGTGCAAGAGGCCGTCCGAGTCATGAGACTGCTTACGCCTCTGGGCTACGGCAACTCCCTCGCCACCTTTCGCTGGAGGGGCAGCTCAGGTTTCGAGGAAATCGTTTGCACAGACCTTGTCTAGAAGCAATGCAGAAGGCAGAGGCTTGGAAAATGATATAAACCGATTAAAAAAGCGTACGCACGAATACTTTAAAAGGCCTCGACGGCCACAAATGTCACGACACGACAATAACTTAGTTCGTTTACATGGCCCCTTTGGCCCAGGTCAAGGCTCAGGATCTCCTGCGTCGGTGGCGGGCGCAGGGGGAACCACTTTTTCTTCTAACAGACTGGCTAGCGCCGCACTAGGGACCTCAGGCGCCTCCATTAGCTTGGTGACCTCCTCATCGGCCTCCTCGTCATCATCAGGCAAGATGTAACCGTCGCTGACGGCCTTGAGGTTGACGGCATAGTGTGAAGAGACGATGGCCATGGCACGCTTGACGCCTGTATGCAACACCGTCCGAAGTCGCTCCCGCATTTGGCCACTCAACGCAGCCAGGCGGCTCCTAAGGGAGCTACCCGACTGAGCCCCCTCAACAGCCAGAGCCTCGTAGATGGTACGGGCGGCGGCTTGCAGCGCGTTGTGCTCCTTGATCTCGGCCTCGAGCGTCGCCTGCATTACGACAGAGGCCTCTGCCACCCGAGAAACCTCCTTCTCCAACCCTGCGCCAAAACGAGCAGGATGAGGTTAAGTACGAAAGAAGAATAAGTCAAACAGGGGCAAAGGCCTATGGGACTTACCCTCGGATTTCTCTTTCTAGTGCTGGACCTCGACCCGTGACTCCTCGGTCACCTTGGAGGCCTCCTTCTCCAGCTCTGTACCACACCAGAGAGTTAGGGGGCCGAGCGCAAGAAAAATAAACAAAATAAAGGGGGCAGAACTTACCCTCGAACTTCTCTTTCCAAGCCAAGGCATCGACCCGGGAAGCCTCGGCCGCCTTGAGGGCCTCGTCCAGGGCGTCCTTTGTCTCACCCAACTGCGTAGCAATGGACTTGGTAGAGACTGTCGCCTCTTCAACCCGGGAAAGAAGGGTGTCCCGCTCGTCGGCCACCCGGGTCACCTCCTCCTCCAGCTCCTTGACTCGCGCCGCCAAAGGAGCGACCTGCTCCCGAGCCGTTGCCGCCTCAGCCCGCATATCTGCACAACGAAGGCGGAGGTCCTCTGCCTCCGCGCTCCACGCCGATAGGAGCTTGTTAGCATTTGCGAGCAGGTCCCTCTGCTACCCAAGTTAGTCCCAGACATCTCTCTCTTGACGGAGGAACAACGATTTCCTGAGAGACCGGGCCTCGAGCTCCTGGATAGGTAGAACAGAGGTCATACATTGCGAAAAGACTCAGAACAAGACGACACCACACGAGAAAAGAGGACGCGTACCTAGGTGACGCCGGGCAGATCATCGTCCATGACGGACAGTGCCGTTCGCAGCGACTGCACCGCCAGCCGGCGATATTGCTCGAAGGAGCTCCAGCGCCCCCCCCTCGACCGCATACTCGAGGGCGAATAGAGGCTCCCCCTCTGGGTCGTCCCGGCTCTGCCACAATATACGCGGGTGATTCCACCCATGGGGCTCGGGTCGTACCCACGCGAGGGCCGAGTTCCCCACGCTAGGAGCTGGAACTGGCTGCTCGGCGGTGCTGTCCGCCTCGACATCCACCGCATCCTTCCCCCGGGAAGTATCGGTAGGAGAGGTCGTCGGAACCTCCACCTCTCGGGTGCTCTCCTGCGACGGCGGTAGGCCTTGGGCTAGGGGCGGCACCAAAGGTTGCCCCACCTCCATCTCAGAATCCCGGGCCACCGGGCCCGCCGCGCTCACCTCGACCATCTCGGCCTCGGGAGTCCCAGGGGCCTCGGCTTTGCTCCTGGCCTCGGCGACTAGGGGCGCCCCATCCCCATCAGACTCATGGGCCTCGGCAACGCGCGGCGTAGGCCCTTCCTCCTCCGTCTGCTCTATAGCCGCCCTGGGAGCCTCTTCCTGAACGACCGACCTCTTCAGGTCGGCCCCAGCCGACGCCACATCAGGCTGCACAGCAGTTTGCGCCTCTGCCACCTGTTGAGCAGTGGGACCGGTGCTCACTTTGAGTGCCTTGCGCGGCGCCAAGGCTGGCACCTCCACCCGATGCTTCCGACTAAAGGCAAAACACCCACTTGGTCAGCCGATGACCATGAAGCGAGCAAGAGACAATGCGAACGTCACTAAAAAAACACTCACCTCGAGCGGGGTTGCAGCCGCTTCGGCACCGCGGTTCTCCTCTGCAATGACCGCGGCAGTGGCGGAGGCACGGCCCCGGCATCCACTGGTGCCGGCCGACCCTCGTCGGGCTCCGGCGCCCCCTCGACCCCCTGCGGTGGCAGTTGCGTCGCCCCCGCTGCCGCCTGCTCTGTCACTACCGTCGAGCCCGACGGGCTAACAGCACGCTTCCCCAGTGCCCGCAGCTCGGGCGTGTCAGCCTCGGACGTAGGGTGAGCGATAGTCGACCCCGGGGCGCTATCTCCTCCCCTTCCTCCTAGGAGCGTCGGGCTACTCGCCGACACCCCGGGCGCCGTCTCCTCAACGTCAGGGAGATAGTCCAGGGGACCCCGCCCCCTCTCGCCCTCGTCATCTCCGTCCGAGGTGTCCGTCGATAGCGACGGCGACGGGGACTCCTCCAGTGGGAGGCCGTCCTTCCTTTGCTGCCGACGACGCTCATCTAGCTTCTCGCGCGCAAGAATCCGCTTCATGCGCTTGGCCGCCTTGGCGTCCTTCCGTTTTTTCTGCGCCTCGGCGTGCGCCCGGTTGATCGCCCGCCGCCTCGCGTCCTCAGGAACGGGCGGCAGGGAGGCTTGCACGTCCCTCATCCCCTGTAGGAACGGCGAACGCGCATAAGGGAACGAGAAATGATGAGAAATTGAGAGGGCTCGGGGGCTGCAGCGGCGCGTGACTTACCAGGGAGAGATACCCCCGCGACGGGCGCATGACAATGTGGGTCAGACCACCGCTCTTCATCTTCCCGTCCACTGTCTCCCTCACCCGACATAGAACCGCCTCCTCGGAGAGGGCAGCGGCAGACATACGGATGCCCTTGATTGGCTCATCCGGTCTCATATCGAACAGGCGCCGCCACCGAGCCATCAGCGGCAGCACCCTCCGGTGGTGGAAGGCCGCCACGACCATAGCCGCCATAAGGCAGCGGTTCCGCAGCTTCTCCAGCCCATCCAGGAGTGGCTACAGCTTGGGCTGCTCTTCTCTCGGAACGCCATACCTCCACTTCTCCAGACAGTCCTCCACGATCCGTTCGGTGTAGGGGGGAAGCCCGCCGTCATCGTTGCGGAGATAGAACCAGCTGGTGTACTAGCGGCGATTGGATGACGCGGGCTGGGCTGGGATGTACAGGTGCTACCAGTCTTGGCGCACCTGGAGAGTGCAGCCGCCGGCCCTCACCATCTTCCTCGTACCCGCCGTACCCGCCGGCTTGGTGGTATGCCCTGCTCGGAAGAGGTGGAGCCACAGCTCCCAATGAGGGGCAATCCCCAGATACCCCTCACAGACGGCGACAAAAATAGCCGCCTGTGCGATGGAGTTGGGGTTGAAGTTGTGTAGCTCCACCCTATAGTAATGCAGGAGCGCCCGCATGAATCGGTCCGCCGGCACGCCGAGACCACGCTCGTGGAAAGAGACGAAGCTCACGACGTACCCTTCGTGTGGCCGTGGCTCCCCCTCGCCCAACGGAGCAATCCACTCTGGCCTGTCGGGGTCGGTGATCGGACGAAGAAGGCCGTCGTCGACGAGCGACTGCAGCACCTCCATGGACACGTTGGATGGCTCCCAAGGATCCGTCGAGAGGATGATAGGAGGACCGCCGGCCATTGCATGATGGAGAATGAGGGCTACAGCGGTAAGTCTCTCTCGCTCTCTCTCTCTCTCTCTCGCTCTCCCTCTTCTCCCTTCTTCTCCTCAGCGCTCTCTGTTCTCGGCAATGGCTCGAAGGCGAAAAAGGCGAGTACGGGCAAGGTAAGGAGGGGATGGTCGAGACTCGTTTCGTATTTATGCAGGGAAAGGACGAAACGGTTAGGCGACAAAATCGGGGAAGTTTCCCTCGAGTCCGGGCACAGTAAATCCAGATCCGATTTCACCACCCACGCGCCCACCTTTTCCTCATTAATCGCACGGGCGGTTATGTCCTGTCCGCTGACACCACGTCGCTTCCAACCGCAGTAACGGCAGGCCCTGAGAGACTACCTCAAAAGGCGCGCCTGCCATTGTCAGTCGATGGGAGGGGAATATTCCCCCAGCCGATTCCTTCTAGGCTAAGGAACTGGGCGCCGAGCCCATTACGGTCCAGGGGTTCGAAGGCTAGACCCCAGAGGGTTTCGACAGCCGCCCTAGGACAATAGAGTCAGGGACAACTATGGGCGAGCCCGTACATGGCCGAGGCCCGAGCAAGCGATCGCTCGGGATGTCCTAAGTCGTGTCCGAGACCAGCAGGGAGTTCTCCGAATGGGATCCCACCGTAGGGAGGCGCCGAGCCCTCGGAGCCAATTGAACAACCCTAGGACCCAATAGAGAAGCCCTCTGGTACTTTTGGAGTGCGTCTCCGGACCACTAGCCAACCCCTATCGAATGGGGCACAGGCCTCCACTCGGACTTACCCGATAGCAGCTCACCGGAAGTGTCATAGCTCGCGCCCACCGAGGGTAGCCTGGCATATTCCACCCCTCCTTCCGAGCGAAAAGGATGCACGAGGGTCGCATAAAAAGCCAGGGGAACTCCTGACCGTCCTCTCGCTCCATACGGAGGCTCGGGGGCTCTCCCTACAAACTTTGCCAAGACCCGGCGACCTAGGCTCGCACTCGAGGGGGCTCGGCAAACAACCCCCCTCCTTCTGAGCGAAAAGGATGCGCGAGGGTCGCATAAAAAGCCAGGGGAACTCCTGACCGCCCTCTCGCTCCATGCAGAGGCTGAGGGGCTCTACCTGCAAGCCAAGAGAGCACCTAATGGCCCTCTCGCTCCGTGCAGAGGCCAGGGGGCTCTTCCTGCAAGTTTGCCAAGACCCAGCGACCCAGGTTCGCACACGAGTGGGCTTGGCAAACAACCCCTCCGTCTGAACAAAAAGGATGTGCGAGGGTCAAACAAAAAAGTCAGGGGGGCCCCTGACCGCCCTCTCGCTCCGTGCGGAGGCTCGGGGGCTCCTCTTGCACCCAAGACAAGGACAAGCGACCCAAGCCCGCACCTGAAGACTCGAAAAACACGATAAAAGGGCATCAAGCCTGTTACGGTCCAGGGGTTCGAAGGCTGGGCCCCTAAGGGTTTCGACAGCCGCCCTAGGGCAACAGAGTCAGGGACAACTATGGGTGAGCCCGCGCTTGGCCGAGACCCGAGCAGACGACTGCTCAGGACGCTCTAAGTCGTGTCCGAGACCAACAGGGAGGTCTCCGAATGGGATCCCACCGTAGGGAGGCACCGAGCCACCGGGGCTTAGCGAACGGCCTCGGCACCCACTAGAGAAACCCTCTGGTACTCTTGGAGTGCGTCTCTGGACCACTAGCCGACCCCTAACGAACGGGGTTCGGGCCTCCACTTGGACTTACCCGATAACAGCTCACCGGAGGTGTCACTGCTCGCGCCCACCGAGGGTAGCATGGCACCCTCCACCCCTCCTTCCAAACAAAACAGATGCGTGAGGGCAATGCAAAAAAGACAGGGAAACTCCTAGTCGTCCTCTTGCTCCGAGCAGAGGCTCGGGGGTTCTTCCTATAACTAAACCGAGGCTCAACGACTCGAACTCGCATTCATAGGCTCGGCTAGCGCAATAAAAATCCATCGCACGACATAAGAAAAGCCCCTGGAGGAGTCAAATCACTCCTCCAGGGCCTCGGGGGCTACACCCGGCGGGTGCGCTCGCGCGTACCCACCGAGACCTCGAGTACAAAACACAATCCCAAACATGAGCTGTTGCGAGCCAAGTCTCGGCAAAACCTCAGGAGAGTGCCCTCACTCCTCCCGAGGCTCGGGGGCTACTGTCGGATACCGCAAGAAGGGGTACCCTAAGCAAGAACCAAAAATATTGCTTAAACCTTGCAAAAATCAAAGCCGAAAGCCTACCGCAAGGTCTCAGCAGATTCTCCGATTCGCCTGAGGCCTTGCGCCGAAGCCTCATGCGAAAGGCCAAAAGCTCCCCGCCCCGCCGAGGCCCTCTCACCGAGGCCCCACCTCGAAAGGCCTCAGACGGGATGGCAATTCTCCGATTCGCTCGAGGCTGGGCTCGGCAAACAACCTCATTACCTCTGTCCCGACCGAACTCCTCTGACAAAACGTCACGTCCAGATTAATGCGCCCAACTACTCCCGCAAACGTCAGCCGCACGCGGGTATAGTGCGGGCAGAGCGATCGACGGGACAGGAGACCGGGCGCAGCAGGGGTTACCTGCCACTGTGCTCATCACTGTGCTCCCTACTGACACCCGTACTGCCTTGTGCTACCTAACCCCTGCGCCAAGGACAAAGCGGCGTGGAAGGTCAAGTCCAGGTCCCTGTAGTCTCAACAACAGCAGAAGAGCCCAACTGCTCGTTCTCCGCCTCGTCCGAGACCCCCCGGCAGGGCCTCGGACGTACTGTTCTTTCTCCGCCTCGGCCGAGGCCGGGCTCATCCCGCATCCTTGTCGCCTCCGCCTCAACCATCCCCACCCGCTACGTCAGCCACGACCGGCAGGGTACAGCAACAGGAGCGATGGGACAACGGTCAAATCTCCTTTTTTACCATGCCCTGCACTTTTCCACCTAAACCATGTCACTATAGCCTCGGAATCAGTGCATAGGCCCAACTGCTCCCTCCAGAGCCTCGGCAAATCAGGCCTCGGTGGGGTTAGCTACAACCCGCCAGGCCTCGGCACTCCACCAGGTCAAGAGTCCACCAAAGCACGGCATGTCTCCGGCCGTGGAAGTCATACTGACTAGACATCGACAAGGACCCCCACGACCTCAACCACTTCAAACCTGACCAGCACGGCGCGCCAGACAAGTACCGATCTCCATTCCCAACGCCATGCTGCTACAAGACAAAACTGTAGTAGGCCCCACGTGTAGCTTACTCATGTACTCATGTCTCCTTCCTTGCGGTTATAAAAGGAAGCGGCCGGGGATAGCTCGGAAAGAGAAGAAGAACATACGATAGAACCGCGCTCCCATATTCGCCCTAGACTCATCCTATAGCACCCATGCTCCCGAGCTGCTTGAGAGCAGCGTCTCAAGCACCTCGCACCGTCCCACGCCGAGACCTGGGACTAGCTCCCTCTCTCACCCAGCTTGTAACCCCCTACTACAAGCACTTCGGTGTAAGGAATACAAGACCGATCTCTCAGATTGGACGTAGGGCACCAATTGCCTGAACCAGTATAAACCTTGTGTCTCTTTGCATCACCATCCGGGATTAGGGGCACGCAGTTCACTTTTACTGGTTGGTTGAGGACCCCCGGTCCGAAACACCGACACCATGGATCTTGTGTTTGCCTTCTTGTTGATTCCACCAATATCTATACACCATTGAGCTCACTTGGTCACAAAAAGATTTGGTTAAATCAAAGCAGCCCATATCATATGTTGGAATGGCCTGAGCCACCGCCTTAATTAGGATCTCCTTCCCTGTCCATGACAAAAACTTCTCCTTCCAACCTTATATACGACTCCAGATTTTGTCTTTTATATATGCAAAAGTTCCTTATTTGGATCTGCCGACATGCATAGGTAACCCTAGGTACTTCTCATTCATAGTTTCCCGTGTGATCTGTAGAGTGGAACATACCTCTCCTTTCCTCTGTGGCTTAGTATTTTGGCTAAAAAGAACAACAGCCTTAGCTTTGTTGATCATCTGCCCCGAACAACTCTCGTAAAGGTTCAAGGTGTCTTGAAGCTGTTTAGCATCCCCCTCCGTCGCACGAATCACAATCAAAGAGTCATCGACGAACAAAAGGTGTGAGACACTAGGTGCATTCAGACATACACGCACTCCCGCAATCCGTTGCTCCCTCTCCGCCTGCTGAAGAAGAGCTGAGAAACCCTCTGGACAAAGGAGAAACAAATATGGCGAAAGAGGATCCCCTTGGCGCAGACCCCTCTCTGGTGCAAACCTCTCAGTCAACTCACCATTACTTTGATTCTATAACTGATAGAAGATACACACTCCATGATCAGCTGGACCCAACATTCATCAAATCCCAGTCTCCGCATAATATCCCGTAGAAAATGCCACTCCACCCTATCATAAGTTTTGGACATATCCAATTTAAGTGCTGCATGTCCAATCTCACCCTCCCTTTTATTCATGAGGTAATGAGTTATCTCATATGCTACGAGGACATTGTCTGAGATCAGCCGACTCGGAACAAAGGTGCTCTGGTTTGGAGTGATAATCTCATGTAAAATATCTCGGAGATGCCTGGACAGAACCTTCGAGATAACTTTGTATTGCACATTACATAAGCTTAATTATAGGGCGTAAATCAGTCACCTTTTTTGGTTTCTCAACTTTCGAAACTAGAGCCATGATCGTGTCATTCCACCCATCAGGGATCTTCCCACCATTGAGCGCATCCAAAACTTGGTGCATGAGTTTCCTGCCCACAACATCCCAAAATGATTTGAAGAAAATCGATGGGAGTCCATCAGGGCCGGGTGCCTTGAGATCCCCAATTGAATCCAGGGCACTCACCGTCTCTTCTATTTTATTTTTGAGATGGTCATCATCACCTGCTCTGCTTTGTTATAAAGCAAACTATTATATGAGCCCCAATGAGACCATGTAATAGTTTAAGATGCAGCTAGAACTTAAGATTGTGATTTTGTCACCCTACAAAATAAAATTAGGTCTTAAACTGACTCCAACAGAGCATGCATAGCGTGACCTAAACCCAAAACGGGTTGTTCACAACATTTTATCCGCGTTTTACAAGCTCCAACAGTCTACGCAAACGAGTGATGCATTTTGGGTGTGAGCCGACGCGGGACGCAAATAAGCGTCCTCTCTCCATCCTTTTTATGCGTCTCACGAATTCCGACCAAGACTCAGACTGGCGATGCGGATGCACGAGCCGAGCGGAGCACCCAGACAATGGCAATGGCAAGGCGGCGCTTGCGACGGAGGCGGGGCGGCGGCCCACCGATCTCGACGGCACGCGCCTGCGCCGCCAGATCTCGCCAAACCCTAGAACATGAATCAAGTCATAGAAGGGACGAATCGAGAGGCAAAAGCAAAATCCCAAAATACAAGAGGAAACGGGAGCACATGAGATCGCTCATGCCAACCGTGGCACCACCATGAGACCCACCGCAAGACCGACACGAGCACCATGAGCGCCACATGAGGAGAGAGGAGAGGGAAAGATGAGGACGAATGGCCTGCAGAGGCCATGCCTCTGCTTTGCTCACCTGCCGGACAAGCCCACGCGCCCCGGTGGTAGATCAAGACGGAGGGAGAGAGGAGAGGAGGGGGCCTGCCTGCTTTGCGCCACCACTGCCACAAGGCACCACCTCGGCGGAGGGCTAGCTAGTCTGGCGGGCTCATACAATGCGCCTGCACACCGGGAGAGGGGGAAGAGAGAGAGAGGCGCGCCACCCGAGCCGCCTCGCCCATCCCACCGGGGCCTGACCACCCACACTTGTGTGTGAGGGAGGCCACCACGTTCGGGACCACTTGCCAGCAGTCACCATCACCTTGGGAGAGAGGAGATGGAGAGAGGAAGGGGCTGACGGAGCAGGCAAGGCGACGTTTTTGGGTCAGCTGTTGGAAAAGCAAAGTTTTTGGGTCCGTGACCCTCTCAATGTGGGCTACCCAATCATCGAATGCCTCTCGTTTTTAGGTCCGGCCTGTTGGAGACAGTGTTACTTAGCCAGTTCCAAGAATACGTACAATTGTAACATAATGTTGACTCAGACGTCCTCAAATTTGATCAAAATCATACATTCACCATGTAATATATTTTATAGTATATCAATTTAAAGTTACAAATATTTTTATAATATAATTAATGTCAAGAGTTTGATTCGATCAAACATAAAATTACATTCTTTTTTTTTTTGAACGGAGGCAGCACACGTAACAATTGCCCTCTTTGAAAAATTGAAACGCTGGCAAGAGCATGGCCAACCTACGACTACGAAGTCTTCGTTGACCAGCTCCCCTGGCCCCTGCCAAATTACAATTCCATCCCTCCAAAACTACCAAACCACACACGAACCCCAGCCCGACCTGCCCTGCCCGCTCTCTGCACACCTGGAACGAGGTGTTCCCCGTCCCGAGAGAGAAGAGCCGAGGAAAAATCTCGCATTCGCAAAACAAACAAAGCAGCGTGCCCCCCAAAAAATGGAGGCATGAGCTCCGCCTCCTCCCCGTCTCTCGCCGATCTCCCCCAAACCCTAGCCCCGACCTGACCGCCGGCGGGCCCGCCGGCCGGCCGGAGAAGGACTCCCCCCCTGGGCGGGGGGAGCGGGCGGCGGACGAGATGCCGTCGCACGGGGATCTGGACCGGCAGATCGCGCAGCTGCGCGATTGCAAGTACCTGCCCGAGGCGGAGGTCAAGGCGCTCTGCGAGCAGGCCAAGGCCATCCTCATGGAGGAGTGGAACGTGCAGCCCGTGCGCTGCCCCGTCACCGTCTGCGGCGACATCCACGGCCAGTTCTATGACCTCATCGAGCTCTTCCGCATCGGCGGCGACGCTCCCGACACCAACTATCTCTTCATGGGCGACTACGTCGGTGCGTGTCTACGCTCCCCCGCCCTAGCTTTCCCCCACGCGGCTCTGTCCTGCTCACGGTTTCTCTCCCCTTAGCTGCTCGCGCGCGGAGCTGTGCTGATGCCTGACTCGGCCGATCTGTTATATGCGGGGCTTGGTGCGGCCGAAGTAGGGGAGTTTTAGATCATGCGGTAAACCTGAAAGGTTGTTGGTTTTCGTGCGTCTGGCCGGATTGTTGGAAGAATCTGGTTATCGGGAAATTAGGGAACGTCTTTACTGCTTAACATAGTCTACTGGAGCGTCTCAAAAAAAAAAAAAACATAGTCTACTAGAGTTCTTGTAGTTTGTCTTGTTATTCGTCGCTTTTGGGTCTAGCCTGCTAGGATGTTGTTGTTGCCTTTTAGCTCATTTGGTTACCGAGAAGACAATAATTCTCATCTATTAGCATTTAGATTCCTCCTCCAGCAGTTTCATAAGAATTGTGAGTGTGCTTTGGATTTTGGAGAGTGTAGTTGATTTGTTGGCCTGTTGTTTTTGAGCTGATCTTTATTAAATAAGACAAAAAAGTGAACAATTGCCATGTCATTTGGTAATTTAGATGTGCAAAGAGTTAAATGCATGAGCGGTCCCTGAACTTGTCAAAGGGCGCCACTTAGGTCCACAAACTTTGAAAACGTATGGGTCTCTAAACTTGTTAAGTGGTGCACCGCACGGCCTAAACTTCTTAAAGTGGTGCACCGCACGGCCTCCACTGTGGTGCATCACTTAACAAGTTCAAGGCAGAAATGTGTTTTCAAAGTTCATGAACTAAGTGGCACCCCTTAACAAGTTCAGGGGCTGCTCATGCATGTAGCTCATATGCAAATGCCATACGATATGCCGTTTATTTGAATGCTTGAAGGTAATTTTATAATTTCATTTTGTGTTGAGGGGATAAATAATTTAGTAGACGTTCATTACTTTATTTCCATGTGTCAGTTTTGTTAAATTGATTATGTGTCTCTTGACTGCAGATCGTGGCTACTATTCAGTTGAAACAGTTTCTCTGTTAGTGGCTTTGAAAGTCCGTTACAGAGATAGAATTACAATACTTAGAGGAAATCATGAGAGCAGACAAATCACTCAAGTGTGAGTTTACATCTACTAGTATTTGGATTTTGTATTGCAACTCGTAATTGCTACTCCCACTTTCATTATTAGTACTTCCACAGCAGCTACAAGTGTTTGAGATGGATCCCTCCCACCCCCACCACACAACACACACACAAACAGCATACTTGATCATTTTGTCTTCTTATTCCTCAAGTAACCTGTCTACAATAGTAAATGCTTAATAATTTGGAAATGGATAGTTCCACGTAAAGCTAACGTTCGTGTAGATAAGGCTTCAGAAACACTCGTTTGACAAGGTATCTTCTGTATGCTGGACTAGGACAGTGAAATTGCGTTGATTTAGCGTGGTAAACTATAATGTTAGTGTTCTGTCAACATGCTTGGCATTGTCAACTACAAGGTTACATTAGGCGCTAGGTGATCTCTAGGCGGTTACCTTCTGCATAGAGCTTAGGTGAGCCTAGGCGTTCCACAAATATACATGTGTACACATATTAACTTAAAAGAAAAGAAGAAACAGGAGACTGCAGGCCTAGGTTGGATAGAAAGGCCCATCAAAAGCAGCCCACCTCACCTTATACATTCCCAACTTATCCATCCACCCTCTGACCTCCCAGCCGCACCTGCCTCCTCCCTGCCGCCTCCACCGCCGCCCGCCTCTTCCTGGCCTGCCACCTCTACCACTGCCCACTTCTTCCTGGCCATGCCTGCCACCTCCACCACCGCCCGCCTCTTTCTGGCCGTGCCTGCTTCCTCCGCCATCACCCGCTGTCCCCGCCGCCTCCGCTGCCACTGGCACCCGATGTCCCTGCCTTCTCCTCTGCCAGCGCTCACTGCTCCCGCCTCGTGTCGTCACTGCCCTCTTTTCATCTATTCCTGCCTCCTTCCCTGCCGCTCAACATCCCTGCCTGCAGGAATCTGCATGTATGGACACCGGGTTTCCACCGAGGGCCCGCCTGCACCCCAAGGTGCCGCGGTACCCCTCCGCCTCGCCTACTTGCACGTAAGCGGCCCCGGAATACCGTCTTTTGGAACACTATGTTGCTGCATGAAGACATCCAGCTAGGTCTGTGGCCACCTGATTGCCATCAATTTTGTGCCCTAACAAGGCACTGCTAACTGTCTCCTGTGTTCTTCCTTAAACCTTCCATGGGTTTTACCACTGTTATTATGTCTCTATGCAATACTCTAGGTCATTGAAATGAACTCCACTTGTTTGCATGACACATGCACGATGGACCTGTACACCATTGTGTTTCCAAGCTATTCTGTGAACTTTGTAGTGTATGCCTGTAGTGCAACCACACAATTGTTGACCTTGATTGGTTTGTTTCAGGTATGGCTTCTATGATGAATGCTTAAGAAAATATGGAAATGCAAATGTATGGAAGTATTTTACAGACTTGTTCGATTATTTGCCTCTCACGGCTCTTATAGAAAATCAGGTATGCATCTCAATTTGTTATGGTTGATGCTACTATAGGCTTGCTGAATATATGCCTTTGACGTTTGAGAAACGTCCATTTTGCAGGTCTTCTGTCTTCATGGTGGCCTCTCTCCGTCATTGGACACATTGGATAACATTCGTTCTCTTGATCGCATACAGGAGGTAGGCACAACATTGCACTGCTTTCATTATGAACCAGGTTTTCTTCCTTGCCTCCAGTATATCATGCTGTGACTTATGGATGTCTTGTATGCTGCAATGGTTTTAAATTGCCTAGTTGAGCCTAGTCATATGGGTAGCGGTCAGGTTCAATTGGTCGGTGGCTAGTCAGCTAGTCGGGCAGTATAATTCTCCTGCCTACCTGCACTGCTTGTGCGAAGAAATTAAAAATGCCATCCTTAATCTATTGCTTGCTATTGGAGAAGTGAACATCATTCAGTGCAAACTCTATTCCAACAGTTTAGACAGATTCAGTGAAGCCCTATCCTCCCAGTATAAATTATACTGAGACATCCTATAGATATAAATCAAACATAATCCTATTCATGATTAGGCAAAAAACATATCTAATTCTTGGACTCTCACATGCATAATAAAAATAAAACATTTGGGCACATGAAACTACAAATAGGAAATAGCCTACGATTATCTTGCTGCTTGAAAACAAGAAGTGCCAATTGATCTTTCCTACTGAGGCACAAATAGCGGATTTGGTGGATGATGATGAATATCTGAAGTAATATTTCAAAGGTTCATAAGAGTCGCTGACCCTTGCCAAAGAAACGTGGGGCATAGAAGAAGTCCAATATATTTTACTCTTGTTGGCGTAGTTGTTACAGAAGTGAAGGAAAATTAATGCATGTTCATTACTGATATACTACTTTGTTTAGCCTTAATGGGAAGTGGGAGTGGTGATAGCACCGTGAATGTGAAAAGATGTTCGATGCAAGCTAAATTGATTAATTAATATAGGAGAGCAATGGGGTAAATGGCTTGTACGGTTGAGGAGCTAGAAATGCAATTTATTTGGAGTTCATCGTTGTCTCCTCATTCTGATTATATTTAGTGGGATTGTAATTTAGTGACCGAGCTTAGTAACTTGGTGGGGCTTGTGGGATGACGTGGCTTCATGAAATTGCAGAGAAATCTGCTAGTGGGGGGTTTCCTATTTAGGTATAGTAGATTCTAATATTGTTATATCGGTCCTAGATATACAGGATTACTATGACCGACTAGGCTTGACTAATCAGGCTGGTTGACGACTAATCATGATTAGTCGCCTGTCGGTCCCATGGCAACTAGGGTCGACTAAATGATTTGATAAAATTGCTTAATAACACTGATATGCTGTAGGTAGTTTTGTGATGTTGGGAGAATTAACATATTTATGTATTTTTGGGTATGTGCAAATAGTAGATCAGCCATGTTTGATGTGGTCGTAATGTTTAATGTTTATGTACAGAACTGTGGATCCTTGATACCGATTAAGGTACAAACATGGTGCTCTAACCATGATACAGTTATTTATCTAGACAAATGCCACCATATTTGATTATCTCAAGTCATGCTGATACAATTTTGTAACGACATTTGATTTTAGAGGGACGCTCAACATCGTTTAATCTTCTCATGTAATGGGCTTACCTAAGGAAGTAAGGAGAACTAAAGCACAGCAAATAAAAATCAGCAAATTTAGGCATGTGATTGAATCATGAAAGCTTATATTGAAAGCTGACATTTTCCAACACTTATTCTGTCACTTTGCACTTGCACTTAGCAATACAAAGGATTTACCTTGATCTATACTTGATACCATTTAGTGTTAATCGGTGACTGATTTGAGGTCTCATTTTTCTCAAACAAGCTGCGTGTCATTTCATTAAGAGAGGAAAAAGGTATACGGGCAAGTTAAAACAGCCCCACCTGAAGACACCACACAACTGGCTATCTACAAAAAAAAAAACAAAAACACTCGCCACTGACTGAAGTAGAGATCACAACCATGATGAACGATTTGATGACGCAACGCAAACCAAATGTCTCAGCTAGGCTTGAATTTTGGATCGGATTATTCCAAACTGCTTCATGACGTAAACCAAACATGCTGCAAAGTGAGTTGCATCAACTGGAGGTGCAACTGCAGCCATGGAAACTTTCTTAAAAACCATAGTCAAGACCTGCTGGTTGAACACACAAGAGATTAAGATGTGCTAAATTGTTTCCTCAGCCTGATCACAAAACAGGTAGGCAGGCTGGTGAGGCAATCGGTGCTTTGCAATGCGATCCCCCCCCTAGCTCTTCCAAATTCTTTTCCAAGGACCAAACATGATAGTTCCCAAGAAAGAAAGGCAGCATGGGATGTTTGGCTAGTGTAGGAGCCAGATTGGGTCAGCTTTCGTCGGTGCTGGTTAGGAGTATCTGGTTGCAAAACCATATCATCCACTAAGTCCCAAATATATAGATACTCGACCAGCACTTGACTGTTTTGGCTCCTTTGGTATCAGGCACCCAAGTGCATTTTTGAAGTGCCTGAAGTACTGTCCGGGTCTTGACTGTCCTTTTGAAATCATCTTGTCATCTTGTGCAAGTTAGGAACTAGTTCTGCTATGTTCCTTGTAGCCATGGGTCAGCCTAGAACTGTATCTTGTCTCCATTTCCAACTATAGAGCCTAAAGCCACATCAAAGAGAGCTTGGGCATTTTCCGGCACTTGAACTGACAGCAGCTGATGGACACAAAGGGTCTGTCCTTTGTGCCCACAACCAACAGATGCATAAAGCCCAACCCAGAGTTTCAAGACTGTATACCCAAGCCGCCATATTCTAGTGGTTGCTGTACTCTTCCCAGGACACCAAGCAGTTACCTCCTGACCTCCATTGGCTTGTTCCTTGACCTTTCCAAAGAGGGCCTCTGCGTTTTTGTCGTTGGCTTTGGTCAACCATTTGGAGGACCCAAAGCGATCTTAAGAGAAATGGGAGTGACCGTCATCACCGCTCGGACCATAATAAGAAGCCCAGCTCTATTCATTAGGGAAGCCTTCCACCCCAGAAAATTGTCAGCAATCTTCTCAAACAGGTAGCAATTCAGTCTTGAAACATTGCGGACAGTAAGGAGAAAGCCTAGGTAGGTGCAAGGAAATTCCTTTACTGTACAAGCCAAAATTTCAGATGTATGCAAAGTCTTCATCAGGGCAATGAATGGGAATTGCAGAACTCTTTGCCAAATTAGTTCTCAGATCCAAGACATGTCCAAACCTATCCAGAAGCTTGATAACATTGACATCATTGAAAGACGGCCATAGAAAAATCGCAGCATCATTGGCATAGAAAGATACCCAGTGCTTGAAGTGGTTTGTTTTTTCTCTTTCCTTTTTTTTTGTTTTTTTTTGGGGGGTGGGGGGTGGGGGGGTCTTGAGGCTGGCATAGTGACATCTCACTATTAGTGAAGTGACCAACCAGTAGCCATTTGCAATGAGGTTTGCTTATGTTAATTATAATCTGCCAGCACATGCATACTCCCTCTGTCTCAAAAAGAATGACGCTATGGGATGCGTGCTGAGTTTGACTAGTTTTATCGAAAATATTATCAACATTTATATCACTAAATAAATATATTGTGAAAATATGTTCAATGATTTGTTTAATGATACTATTTATGCATTATAAATATTAATATTCTTTTATATATAATTGGTCAAAGTTAAAAATAATTGTTTCTCGAGAAGTGCGAATGGCATCCTTTATGGGACGGAGGGAGTATTTGTTTGTGAAACATTTGCATCTGATAGTGAACTATTTTAAGAAGGTACTTTGAATTTCTGTTACTATGATTACAGGGTTTGTTAGAGACCTATTTCTTTTTTAGATCACCGTACTTTGTTATGCACATTATTATGCATATAACTAAAAATAATTGAGCTGATAGTGCCCCTTGCCCTGAATGTTGAGGTGATGCTTATAGATGCTAGGAAATGGTGCCCGTTGTGATGGGTCTTGAATTGATAGCTTGCTAATTCTTGCGCTGTATTAATTGAATGCATTATACGTCTAATCTTTTTAATCCTCAACTCCTATACCTAAAAAAATGTGTGCAGGTTCCTCATGAAGGACCCATGTGTGATCTTTTGTGGTCTGACCCAGACGACCGATGTGGATGGGGAATTTCACCAAGAGGAGCAGGTTACACATTTGGGCAAGACATTGCGCAGCAGTTCAACCATACAAATGGTCTCTCTCTCATTTCAAGGGCCCATCAACTTGTAATGGAAGGATTTAATTGGTGCCAGGTAGGTCTTCAGAATGTAGCGTCGCATTTTCAATTTGTTTATATGCTCAACCAATTGGATTGGTATCGCGAAAAAGTATACTAAATTATGAATATAACCTTTGTAGTTCCTTTCTAGCTCAGCTTGCAGTTACAATATGGCCATTGTGGATTCCTTTCTCATAGAACTTACTACCACAGTACCACCCTTGTGGTTGCAACTTGCTGATTATGTATCTTTGGTGTGCTGCCCTTTGAATGTTATTTTGCCCAGATATTATCCCACTGGAAACTTAAATGGTTATTGTTATAATTTATGCAGGATAAGAATGTAGTCACAGTCTTCAGTGCGCCTAATTATTGTTACCGATGTGGTAACATGGCTGCTATTCTTGAAATCGGGGAAAACATGGACCAGAACTTCCTTCAATTCGACCCGGCACCTCGGCAAATTGAGCCAGACACAACTCGCAAAACCCCAGACTACTTTTTGTAATTGTGGCGGTGACCTTGACTTACTGGTGTTGATGCTCCTCTCTTCCGCAGCATCAGGGTCTGTAGATCTTCTGTCCTTAGATATGGGTTCCATGAGCCCGACCTGTACGTCTCCCAATTCTTTTGTTTGGAGATTTTGTTGCTGCTTCTCGATCTTTATACAAGATGTTAAAAGTGCCAGTGGATTTTTTTTCCTTTCTGTTGTACGTCGACTTTGTATTATTTGTAGACAGTGAATGGAAGTTGCAGTGGGAACGCCCCTGCTATGTTTTTATTTCGGCTTAGAGATGTATCATCCGCGGGGCTGAATAAATTCCGTCCAGATGGGGAGGTTTTGGTTTGGGTTTGCAGCATCCCAATCTGATGTGCCGTAGTGCTGTATATAATGTTGGTGCCTTGCAGTTTCATTCTACATACATGTGATGGCTAGAATGGTTTCACGGTGTTTCTTATACCATTTTTACAGTTTAGCTATTCATGCTTACGTTGGTTTCGTGGTGTTTCTTATAAGTAGTATCATTTATGGTACATCCAGATCATTCAATATGTACAGATGGCGCATAATTTTGTGGCTATTCGAGACGCGCGACGGATCTCCTGGGCATGGCATATTGCAAGGACAAAAAATCACAGCTAGACAAGAATTTTGTTATCTCAACCGCAAAGTGGATGTTGGCGTTTAATCACGAGAAGAAAACAGAACACAGAAAGCTCTTGCATCGTTTCTCTTGGTTAGTAGTGGGACATAGAACGCTTAGTTCTTGCGTACTGATCAGGCTTCGTACCATGTTAGTGAACTCGCGATCAACAGCCTGCTTGGTAAGTCCCCCGGGCAAGGTGCAATGTACGTCAGCTTCTTCCTAGAATGTAGAATGTTAGTTCTTGGTGCACGCAGATAATCTAAACTCACATATTAGCGCTCTCCTAAGCATACCTTTGGATGTCAACATCAGTAACATGAATGAATCCGGCAATATTGCTGCAATGTATCGTGTAGCAGGTGTCAAACGTATATCAAGAAAGGTAATGCAACTTCTGATGGAATGAAAGCTGAAAATTCTGTGGGTCTTGCTAAATAGTAAAGGAAGAGTTCAAAGAAAGTTTTACGGAAAAATTAAAAAAAAAAGTAATCTAGCAGCAACCACACAAGTAATTTTTCATCATGCCCAATATGAACACACTAAAAGAAGAATATCATCCATACTATCTTTGTCCAAACTCCAAAGCATGACAACTAAAATCATTCCTAAGAAAATATTTATTGCCAGGATTTGAGCCACTTGACAGACGAAAACCTTGCTGTAAGATAGACTAGTCAGAAGACTTTGGCTTCTCGTATCTATATCTAAATATGACTTACTGCTGACGACACTCAAAAGAGTATAGCAGTAACATAAGCAAGATGGAATTGCCATGAACTTAGCAGTAACATAAGGAAGATGGAATTGCCATGAACTTACGAGAGCTTATGGCTAGGCTAAGCTACTGGTGAATTGGATAATAACAAAATCAATAACTCCTGAGAAAGGAAAATAAACTGGGTGCCTAAAGATGTGGTGGAACATCGATGCAAGCAAATCCAAGGCTCAATTACTTGCACCATGTATTTTAATTTTCTGAAGGCTGGCGTATCAGCTGTACTCTATAAATAATGTAGCCCTTTGTGATAAATTACCTCTAATCCGAGTTACTTTTGCATAAAAGCTATCTTATTGGACCAAGCCTACATAAGTTAAACCTGGTATGAAATTATTACCTAGAAATTATTTCATCAGGTTCCTTAGCATAGGAAACGGCAAGCACTGTATGGATCATATCCGTGCTGATGTTGACAGCAACAAGTCGAGTAGGATCTGCCACAGGCTCTGCACCGATAGGTAATGCTGAACGGGGAGCTTGATGGCCACCACCGATTTTGTACACCGAGACATCACTGAAATTGACAATGTTTGAGTGCGGTGCAAGATCATTTGCAATCCCATAAAAGTATTCCTGCAAGAGCACATTAGGACTTGGCTTGAACAAGACAGATCGAAACATAAGGTTGAGACAGTGAAACATTACCCCATAAAGGTAGTAAGGGCAACATTAGAAGAGGGGAAAAAGAAAGAGGCTACTAAGACTGTGACGGTGTACAATGATGACAACTATGCTATCATCAATAAAATTTCACATTAGATAACAAACAAAGCCTTTTTAGTTTAAACCAATGTTTGAGGGCATAGCTGGTCACTTTCTACTCCAGAAAAATAGCTTACCCTGATTCGGAAGCTTCTCGTTTTTTGCCGATATTTTGAATTTCTGAGGACAACACCCTCTGATTTATGAAGTTTTACAACATCAATGTTGGACTTGCTTTGAACTGCATCTTTTAACATTTTCCAGAGTTTCTCCTGCAAGCCATAAGATAGATCAGATAATACCCAGAAGAGCTTCATTATCATATGGTTTCATAATTATACATGATTTTACATTCAAGATAAAATGACTAATATTACAGAGCTCTCTAGTGCACTTTATATCATATCACGCTGTGTGCGCCAATATGACAAATCATACATGCTAATAGTTGCAGTTGTTAGCGACATCTGCCATTTTTCCTACTCGACACATGTGCTTATATGCACTTTTTCTCTCTTCATCATTCTGAATTATCAGTTGTTGCAGCCTGAGCACTCTTTTGACTATTATCTAGAATTAGACATGTCAGTAGAAAGCTTTATTTTCAGCAGCTGAGGTTTCTTCATATGGCCCAGATTTTCTTTTGGCTTATTTGAAAAGAAATATCTCAATTAACTTCAATATAGCACACTTGATGCATCAATGAAGCATAATGATACTGATGATCTGTTTATAAGAAAACATGCCAAAAGGGATACTGCTAGCAGAGTATGTTTTGTTTCTACTTGAGATTAGCTGCTACTTACTGCTGCAACACATTCCTACTTGTGTCCAAGATGTCTCTACCAGCCCCAAAAACAAATATCATCTTACTCAATAGGGTCTAAATTCTTTTATGAATGATTTTATAGGGAACATTTACTTTTAATTTTAAAATGATTAACATGGAACCTTGATTATAGCATACTGGCATACTGCTATAATGAAATGTTTGGATGCCTATGACATTTGGCTATAAGTTGAACAAATAATATAGTCTATGTTTGAGAAGTTGAGTGTGAAATGAAACACAGGATGAGTCATCTACAGCATAAACCTTCTGAAAAAAACCAGTAATGTTCACATGAACAAAACAATGCAGAACTTGCCTGTCCCAGTACCAGTACTACATTGGCCTTGAAGGTTTCAATTGCATTGAGAAGTAACTGCAGAGCGTAAAAATGAATTATCACTTACTACACAAAGGGGAACAGTATGAATCTGAAAAATGGCCATTAGTTACTTGAAGCCAACCACTAACCTCATACCCAAGGCCTTCAACCCACCCCATTGTATTGATAACCATTCCTGCTGCCCTAGACTCAGCATTGCCAGAGAACTGTTTCTCCAATGTTTTAGCTAGCTCCTTCATAAGAACTTTGTAAACATCCGCATTAATACTGTTGGTAACACAAGCAACGGTTAAGGTGCCAAAGCAGTAGACAAAAGAACAGTGTTAATGCAGAAAGCTCCAAGTAGTATCAACTGCCAAAGAATAAAGTGGAGAGATACCTTGGATTTGGGTGGCCATAGAAGTATACCAGTGGCATCTCCAAGGGAATCCCATCAACTATATCTATAGGTTTCTCAATCGGTGAGGCAGAAATACATCCAGGGATTGTTATAGACCCCTGGCCAATATCTAAATCGACATAAGTAGGCTTCCAGCCCAGTTTGGCAGCCCAGCTAAGGAGCATCTTGCAGAGAGTACTTTTTCCGGAATCTGTTGGCCCCACAACAATCACTCTAGGTCCCTAAGCCAGATATAGCGAGAAAACTTCAGTGAAATAGTCCAGGGAAAAGGAGATAAATATAGGGTCTGGTTGGTTGCTTGTATAAGCCTCAGCCTAAGTCAACATAAACGTATGCAGTGTCTTGGTGTTTGGTTGTTCTGCACAAGCAAGCCACATTTGATAAAACTGTATTTGATTGTTTACATTTTGTTGCATGTAGTCACATCCATGTTATAGTTGAGGTCTCATGTTTCTATTAGAGGTACGAGGATGAGAATCAACAACAACAACAACAACAACAAAGCCTTTAAGTCCCAAACAAGTTGGGGTAGCTAGAATTGAAACCCAGCAGAAGCCATCAAGGTTCAACCATGTGAATAGCTGTTTTCCAAACACTCCTATCTAAGGCTAAGTCTTTGGGTATATTCCATCCTTTCAAGTCTCCTTTTATTGCCTCTACCCAAGTCAACTTCGGTCTTCCTCTGACTCTCTTCACGTTACTATGCTGGTTTAGGATTTCACTACGCACCGGTGCCTCTGGAGGTCTCCGTTGGACATGTCCAAACCATCTCAACCGGTGTTGGACAAGCTTTTCTTCAATTGGTGCTACCCCTAATCTATCACGTATATCATCGTTCCGAACTCGATCTCTTCTTGTATGACCGCAAATCCAACGTAGCATACGCATTTCCGCGACACTTATCTGTTGAACATGTCGTCATTTCGTAGGCCAACATTCTGCACCATACAACATAGCAGGTCTAATCGCCGTCCTATAAAACTTGCCTTTTAGCTTCTGTGGTACCCTTTTGTCACATAGGACACCAGATGCTTGGCGCCACTTCATCCACTCTGCTTTGATTTTATGGCTAACATCTTCGTCAATATCCCCGTCTCTCTGCAGCATTTATCCTAAATATCGAAAGGCATCCTTCCTAGGCACTACTTGACCTTCCAAACTAATATCTTTCTCCTCCCGAGTAGTAGTGCCGAAGTCACATCTCATATACTCAGTTTTAGTTCTACTGAGTCTAAAACTTTTGGACTCCAAAGTCTCCCGCTATAACTCCAGTTTCTGATTCACTCCTGTCCGGCTTTCATCAACTAGCACTACATCGTCCGCGAAAAGCATACACCATGCCTCCTTGTATGTCCCTTGTGACCTCATCCATCACTAAGGCAAACAGATAAGGGCTCAAAGCTGACCCTTGATGTAGTCCTATCCTAATCAGGAAGTCATTCGTGTCTCCATCACTTATTCGAACACTAGTCACAACATTGTTGTACATATCCTTAATGAGCCCGACGTATTTCGTTGGACTTTATGTTTGTCCAAAGCCCACCACATAATATTCCTTGGTATTTTATCATAAGCCTTCTCCAAGTCAATAAAAACCATGTTTAGGTCCTTCTTCTTCTCCCTATACCGCTCCATAACTTATCTTATTAAGAAAATGGCTTCCATGGTTGACCTTCCGGGCATGAAACCAAATTGGTTCATAGAGACCCGCGTTGTTGCTCTCAAGCGATGCTCGATAACTCTCTCTTATAGCTTCATAGTATGGCTCATCAACTTAATTCCTCGGTAATTAGTACAACTTTGAATATCCCCTTTATTCTTGTAGATTGGTACCAATATACTTCTCCACTCGTCAGGCATCTTGTTCGATCGAAAAATATGGTTGAACAGCTTGGTTAGCCATACTATAGCTATGTCCTCGAGGCATCTCCACACCTCGATTGGGATACCATCCAGTCCCATCGCCTTACCTCCTTTCATCCTTTTCAATGCCTCTCTGACCTTAGATTCTTGGATTCTCCGCACAAAACGCCTATTGGTGTCATCAAAAGAGTCATCCAACTGAAAGGTTGTGTCCGCACCATTGAACAATTTGTCAAAATACTCTTACCATCGATGTCGGATCTCATCCTCCTTCACCGAGAGATGCTCCCTTTCATCCTTAATGCACTTAACTTGGTTGAAGTCCCTTATCTTTCTCTCATGAACCCTAGCCATCCTATAAATGTCCTTCTCTCCTTCCTTCGTACTCAAATGCTGGTAAAGATCCTCGTACGCTCTACCCTTTGCCACACTTACAGCTCGCTTTGTAGTCTTCTTTGCCACCTTATACTTCTCTATGTTGTCCACACTCCTGTCATGGTACAAGCGTCTATAGCATTCTTTCTTCTCCTTAATAGCCCTTTGGACTTCCTCGTTCCACCACCAAGTATCTTTAGCCTCGCCTCCACTTCCTTTGGTTACTCCACACACCTCTGAGGCCACCTTCCGAATGTTGGTTGCCATCTTCTTCCACATGTTGTTTATGTCATCTTCTTCATTCCAAGAGTCCTCTTTGATAACCATTTCCCTGAATACCTCTGACGTCTCCCCTTTCAGTTTCCACCACTTTGTTCTTTCAATCTTAGCTTGTTTATCCCTCACGGCACGCACTTTGAAAAACGAAAAGTCTGCCACCAAAAGCTTATGTTGAGAAACAACACACTCCCCTGATATCACCTTGCAACCCAAGCATGCTCGTTTGTCCTTTTTTCTTGCGAGGACAAAGTCAATCTGGCTAGAGTGTTGTCTGCTACTGAAGGTCACTATATGAGATTCTCTCTTTCTAAAGAAAGTGTTGGCTATCATCAGGTCAAAAGCTACCGCAAAGTCCAGAACTCCCCCCCTCCCGATTCCTACTACCATACCCCAAAACCTCCATGAATCGCCTTTTCGAAACTCAAGCACTTGTAGTACCTACATGCCCATTAAGATCTCCTCTTATAAAAAGCCTCTCACTACTAGGTACAGCTCTAATCAGGCCATCTAAGTCTTCCCAGAACTGTCTCTGAGTACTCTCGTCGAGGCCTACTTGAGTGGCATACACACTAATTACGTTCAAGACCATATCACCAACGACAAGCTTGACTAAGATAATCCTATCTCCTTGCCTTCTCACTCCCACCACACCATTCTTGAGGCTCTTATCAATCAAAACTCCTACTCTAGTTCTATTCACGACTGTCCCTGTGTACCAAAGTTTGAAACCTGTATTGTCCACCTCCTTCGCCTTCTGACTCTTCCATTTAGTCTCTTGAACGCATAATATATTTACACGCCTCCTAGTCGCGGTATCAACTAATTCTCTTAACTTACCTATAAGCGACCCTACATTCCAACTACATAAACGGATCCTAGTTGGTTCGACTAGCTTCCTTACCCTTCGCACACGTCGACTCAGATGTGAAGACCCTTGCTCATTTTTCACTACACCCGGACGCCGATGTAGTGCGTCACTAAGGAAGCGACGACCCGATCCTTGCTCACTTGACACCATGCCCAGATTGCGACACGGCGCGTCACCAAGGGGGTGCCGACCCAGCCCTTGCCCATTAGGTACGAGGATGAGAATATTTCTTTTTTTTTTTTGTCTGTGCATCGGCTTGTACAAATCTGTATCGTCTAATACGACTAAATCTGGCGTCCTAGCTAATCTAGCATTTGGTCTGCTTTGAGCACTGGACAAGCCTGCATAAGAGCCTACCAAACACGAGCAAACTGCACTGCAAAAAGCCTAAATAAAATGCTAATGCTAATATAGGCAACCAATCAGACCCATAAGCACAAAAGTCCTGTGCCAAGAACAACAGCTCACTATTCATGTTCAAGTTCAATCTGTGATGATGTTCTGCCACACTCGTACCCTGTTAGGGTTCCAGTAAAATTTATTCCTACACAATCATATGGAACATAGAACCATATTGCAATCTAGATGTTATCATCAACACAGAGCTACATATGATAATTACATTCTGATCTGTCTTTTGAAAATAATGTCAGAATCACAAAGGACAATATCACTTGTAGGCTTGCTTATGTCTTTGAACATTAATAAAGAATTAAAAGTGGCACTATGTCAAATTTCACATTGTTTTACACTCACTCTGACTATCTCTAGGAATATACTAAACTAGCATTCCACACAATTGACCAAAAATTGAGAAACTAACAAGCTGACTAACTAGTTGTTCTGAGATAAAGCTTTGCATCTCCTACAGATCCTTAGCTATGCAACAATCCTACAATCGAATGGTCATGAGATGGATTGAATCAGGATAACTCACTTGTGAGGCTTCCATATCGCCCCCCTGAGCTGCAGCAGCCCTCGCCCTTGCCCTACGGGCATCCAGAATGGCGTGCGTGTTGACATAAATTACCATTGGAGTCTGTAACCCACAATAACAAAATCATCTCACCACAGCATCACCCCCAATACCCTCATTATTCCCAAATTTACACAGAAACGATGCCAAAAAAGAGAAGGCCACCGAGCGCTCACCTCGTCAGACGTGTACTCGCTCTCGCTCACCCCGTCCAGTTCCACTGTCGCGCCGTGCCAGGTGAAAACCTAAGCAAACAAACACAAACAGCGACTGAAATCAACACCGACGAACAATGACCGCAAAAGTAGGATGAGGGGCCAACTGGGTTTGCTTACGGCGATCTTGGATCGGGGAGGGACGGGGACCCAGCCCTCCGGGGGCAGCTCGGTGCCGAAGATCTCCGCCGTGCCGGTGACGAGGCGCACTCGGAGGGGCGCGTCGGGGAGCACCTCCACACGCAGCTCGCTCTGCGGAGCTAGCTTGTACTGCCGTGGCGGCTGCGGGGTCGCGGCTCCGGCCCCCGCAGTTGTCGCGGCGGCCATGGTAAGGGGATTTTGGAGACGGCGCGACGGCGAGGGTTTGGGCGTCGCCGGGGCCGGAGGGTTGAGGGATTTGGGGGTGTCTCGGCTGGAGGCTGGGCACGACCTGGGTGGCTAGAGTGTCCAGGGAGTGGTTTGGCTACTTGTGGCCAGCTGGGGCAGCCAGAGAAGGCTGTCAAGTGGTTATGGTTGGTCGTGGCCGCCTGCAACATATGAAGGACGCCATGGCCAGCCAAGGATGAGCTAGGGATAGCTACTGCAACTGGGAGCGACCTAGGGCGGCTAGGGGGTGCATGGAGTAGCTAGGGCCTTGTTTAGATACCTTCAAAATTCCAAGTTTTTTCACTCTCTTTTCATCACATCAATTTTTAGCCATTTGTATGAAGCATTAAATGTAGGTAAAAAAAAAAACTAATTGCACAGTTTAGTTGGAAATCACGAGATGAATCTTTTGAGCTTAATTGGTCCACGATTGAACAATATTTACTAAATAAGACGAAAGTGCTACTATTCATTGGTTTGAAATTTTTTTCAATCTAAACAAGGCCTAGATGAAAGAATTTCTGGATGGATTCAGGGAGATGAATAGTCTAATTTAATTCTACAAAGCACAACACGCTTAGGCAAAGCGTTAGGTAATAGGGGCAATGGGGAAATTTCTGCGTGCCATTAAAAAAGATCGTAATGTCCCGTGGAAAAGTTCAGCGGTTTTTAGCGTTACTGTAGCAGAACCTCCTAAGTTATAGGGCCCACATGCACCTGTCACTGTCCAATGACCTCTGATGACTATGCATATGTTCTCGGTAACTTAAGAAGACTGTCGGGTGTCCTCGGGGAACCGCAAATCATTCACGATTTCTGAGCAGGATCCCATTACAGAGTCATTGTAGTATTACAACAGTTTATTCAAACATATACATCAGAGTAATATAGCGAAAGTCTTACAATAACTTAGTTTACAAAATAGTTGTTTCAAACCTTACAAACTAAGTACGATTAATATTACAAACCATAGTAGTGGAGTGGCATTAGTAACATAAAACAAAACACACAATTAAAGTGCCCTGCCTAAGGGCCACACATTTACTTGTCATCTTTAATTTAAAAAACAGTCATGCAGCACGGTCCAAAACAGACCTACTCATGAGGCTAACCTGCAACAAGGGTTAACAAACCCTGAGTACAAAAATACTCAACAAGACTTAACCGAAGTAAAAACTGATAAGACTCAGGAATGCAGGCTCAGGGATTCAAGGTATGGCTTTAGCAATAATAAAAATTATTTTACGTAAAAGCTCTCTAACAAGATTCTTTCATTCAACATTTAAAACTTTATCAAGATCATATATGAATCTGCCATGATCCGTAATGAGATCATGAACTTCATATCAAACTCTGTCTCAAAACCAACTCAAGTTTCAGTTGTTAACTACGATGATGAACAGTGAGTTGAGTCTCCATAACCGAGGAGCAACGACGATTCGAACCGATTATAACCCAGCTGGGGATTCCCGACCACACGACATATGCAGGTCTCTGACCTACATATACCAACCTACCCTCAGATCCTCTAAAACAAGAACGGGTCCGCGCCACCCGAGAGCACAGTACTCCACCAATCCAGCCCATTGCCATGTGGGTACACGCTAGTCCCGCCATCTCTCTACTCCCAGTGCGCGAGTAGCCATTCTTGTAATAAAATAGCCAAGTTAAGGCTTACCAGAGTATGTGGCTAGTACTACAAAGTCTCACCTCATGCAATTCAACAACGGACGGTTCTTAATCGACACAGGCGGAAAGAACCCGCTCACCAGACATCCATGTCTTGTGGCTCTCATACACCGAGTCCGCCCGGTCTAGATTTATTACTCCATAAGATTACATCTCAGGATAACATAAATAACCAATCGTATCCAAAAACCCATTTAAATCTCGCAGGTGATAGGTAATCACCTGACTTTTATCGGTCTAAGCATTGCTAAGCATAATTAGACATTCTCGAATTAAAACTGGTAACAAGGTTGATATGGAAAAATAAGGTTGGTAATGCACCAATTAGGTTTTCACTCAACTCCTAATAACTTAATGCAGTATATAAAAGCAAAAGCGATATAAAATTTTTAAATACAAGGTAGGGTTAAATGCATCCGGGGCTTGCCTTGATTGTCGGAAAAGTCAGGTTCCGGAGATGTTCCACAGATATCAAACCCGACCTCAACAGGTGGGTTAACCTCCCCAACAACTTGATTGACTACCACGTTCTCACTTTCGTTCACAACACGAAGTAACAATGCCATGTTTAATATGACGCGAGATATAAAACATGATGCTTGACGATGGATGCAAAAGTTAAAAACTTGAATACAACTTTCCTTCGCGGTACAGTTGCAAACCAAAAACTAACTAAACCTTTTTCATAAACTCAAATATTTACTTTAAGTGACAAGGATCATTATACGCTAATGACCCAAGGTCATCATTCAATCCAAAAATTCAAACAAAACCTAAGTCATTAAAGCATACTATTTGTTTTATGAATTAATTATTTAATTCAAAATTATGAAATAAATCAACTTTATCCAAATGAGCTCAAAATTTTTGTGAAGACTCATCTCATGATAACTAAGTGGCAAAACAATTTTTATAATTTTTGGATAATTATTTAAGCCTAGAAAAATCATGGAAGCTCATTTATTAATTAATTAAAGCAATTTTTTATCACATTCAAAATGTACTAAAAATTAACATTTAATATTTTTCCTAAATAGTTTACATCTCAGATAGGTCACACAAAAATTTTCATAATTTTTGGAGCTATATTTAATTCTACAAAAAAATAACAAAAACTAACACTATTCATACATTTCTGAAAAAGAAAAATTTCATTTTCAATCAACGGTCACTGACATCGGGTCCCACTGTCAGCCCGCGCTGACCACGGTGACGATGCTCGCTGACCGGCGATTTCTTGCCGACGGTGAGGCCACTGGCCACGGCGAATGTACCAACGTGATCCCTATGGCAAGGCGCACCCAATGGTGGCACTAATTGCACCAGTCACAGCTCAAACCAAGCTCGACGCCGGCCATGGCGGCTCGACCGAGCTGTGCGCGACGGCGCCATAGCATTCAAGCTGCTAGAGTTCACTAAAGCTTCCTACAATTACTCGAATAGCATCAGCGGCTCACCTAGATCGGTTTAGAGCACTTGGTTGACTGCGAGCAACAAAGGATGCTTCTGTCGACGTTGATGGCGACGGCGGCAATGGCAAGCACGGCTTTCGGTGGCTGCTGTGGACAAAATGATCAATCAACAAGGCACATAGCGTCACGACAACATGGAGAAGCGGAAGGTATGCTTAGCAAGGGCAGGGATGAACCATAGAACGCTGGCCACGGTGAATCGAGGTCGTCGGTGATGCGGACGGCCGTGAGGAAGAAAGGCGGGGAGCAACGAAACTCGGTGAAGTCAGGCGCCTAGGACCGGTCGACTGTGTTCGCAAGGAGTAGGCGGAGCTGTGACAGGCTTTGCTGAGACTGGGTATGCGCTACGGCGGCGGTGCAAGCTCGACGGAGTTGAGCGGCGACGTCGGGAAAACAGGGCAAGGAAAACGGAGAAGAACGGCGACTGCTTAGGCTATATAGCGCGGCCAAGAAGCAAGTAGAAGCCATGCAGGAGCCTTCCCGTGCCAGCACAGAGCCAGAGATGGCCACGGGCGTGACTGGAACGCGGAGGAAGCTCACCGACGGTGAGGTGTCGCCCGTGGGTACTGTTCAAGGTAATTACCGAATTGCCACTCGTCTAATTTCCCAAATTACTCCTAAATTTGTATGGTTACTCAAAAATCTCCAAAAATAAAAGTTGTTTCAAATTCAAAGTTCTACAACTTTGCTTTAATAACCATACCCAAATTATGTCTATATTTTGAAATGCAAGTTTAAAATCAAAAGGGGACACTTTATGAATTTATCCCTTTTCAAATTACTTTAAAATTTATAATACAACTTTGAAAACTCTAAAAACCAACTTTGTATAAAATGACAAGCTCTACATTTTCTCTTTTAGGCTCAACCCCAAAATGTGCTTAGATTTTGAATTGAGTTTTCCAGGGTAGACTTTAAATGCTAGAAATCAGGGTTTTCGGAAATCCAATTCAATACAAACGTTTTGAAATTGATTCATCCATACAAGTCAACACATATCATCATAACAATAAACTTGTTTTAGTGAATGCATACCAAAGTTTTCATTAATACAAAAATGATGTGCTATGCATATGATGACATGGCATATTTTAGGGTTTAAAACACTAGAGGTGTTACAATCTTTCCCCCTAAAAGAAATCTCGTCCTGAGATTTAAAGTCATAGGGTAAGTAATGAAAAAGGAAATGTGTCAAGCAAAAACATTCAAAACACAACCATAAAACAGCTAAGGTCCTTTTATAAAACATGGTTCGTAACAACAGAGAACAACTAACATTATTCTATATTGACGCAAGAAACTCCGGAAACCGTTCTAGTAAGTAATCTTCGGATTCCCAAGTAGCTTCTTCTTCGGAATGTTGATTCCATTATATCTTATAGAACTTGATTGTCCTCCTTCGTGTGACACGGTCTTTCTGATCCAAAACTCGGATAGGATATTTAGGATAGGTCAAATCAGGTTTAAGTTCAACTTCTTCAACTTCAACATTCTGATCAGGCACTAGAAGACATTTCTTTAATTGAGAAACATGGAATACATCATGTACAGCTGAGAGATGTTCTGGTAACTTCAAGCGATATGCCACCTTCCCACACCTCTCCAAATTTTGAAATGGTCCTATATAACGAGGTGCCAACTTGCCTTTAACACCGAAACGGGTGACTCCCTTCATTGGTGATACCTTCAGATATACATAATCTCCCTTGTTAAACATCAATGGTCGACGTCGTTTATCCGCATAACTCTTTTGTTGGGACTGAGCTATCTTCAAATTACTTTGTATCTGCCTAACTTTCTCTTCTATTTCTTTCACAAGGTCAACTCCAAAGAACCATCTTTCCCCGGGTTTAGACCAATTTAGTGATGTTCTGCATCTTTGACCATAGAGTGCTTCAAACGGAGCCATCCTAATGCTCTCTTGATAACTATTGTTGTATGAGAACTCAGCCAAAGGCAAACATTCATCCCACTTATTGGAATAGTTAAGGACACAACACCTTAGCATATCTTCAAGTACTTGATTTACTCTTTCAGTCTGACCATCAGTATGTGGATGATAAGCGGTACTATACAGAAGTTTGGTACCTAACGAAGAATGCAATTGTTTCCAAAAGTTGGAGACAAACTGTGTTCCCCTATCTGACACAATGGTCTTTGGTATTCCATGTAGGCTCACGATTCGTGCTAAATACAGCTTGGCATATTGGATAGTGGGATATATACTCTTGACTGAAAGAAAATATGCTAACTTAGTTAGTCGATCTACAATAACCCATATTGAGTCAAATCCTTTTGATGTCTTGGGTAGACCAACGATAAAGTCCATACTAATATCCTCCCACTTCCAAGCTGGAATAGGTAATGGCTGCAACTCTCCAGCAGACCTCAAATGTATAGCCTTCATTTTTTGACAAGTATCACACTTGGCTATATACCGAGCAATCTCTATCTTCATTTTGGTCCACCAAAATCTCTGTTTCAAGTCATGGTATATCTTATTACTTCCCGGATGAATAGATAACCTGGTTGTATGCGCCTCTTCAAGAATTGACTGTCACAACTCAGGAACATTCGGTACCACTAGACGATTCTTGAACCATAACACACCTGCATCATCTATCCTAAAGCATATCGCTTTTCCATTCCTGACTCTTTCTTTGATATGGACTATACCCTTGTTTTCTTTCTGAGCGGCAACAATTTGGTCTCGAACAGTTGATTCAACAGTTATATTGGTCAAACTACCTTGTTGAATTATCTCTATATTCAACTTTTCCATCTCTTGACATAAATTCAGATCCATTGTTTTTACTGTCAGGCAATTGCAATGACTTTTACGACTGAGTGCATCTGCAACCACATTTGCCTTACCGGGATGGTAATGCACTTCCAAATCATAATTCTTAATTAATTCCAACCATCTTCTCTGCCGTATATTCAATTCCGATTGAGTAAAGATATACTTTAAACTCTTGTGATATATATAAATATGGCAAGTATTACCAAGCAGGTAATGTCGCCAAATCTTCAAAGCATGGACAACTGCTGCTAACTCCAGATCATGAGTTGGATAATGTTCTTCATGTTGCTTAAGTTGCCTGGAAGCATAGGCATTGACTTGACCTTCTTGCATCAATACACACCCAATACCAATACCAGAAGCATCACAATAAACATCAAATGGTCTCTCGATATCTGGCTGTGCTAACGCTAGGGCAGTGGTTAATAATTTCTTCAAAGTCTGGAAAGCTTCTTCATAGTCAGTTGACCAGACAAACTTGGCTTGATTTTTCAACAATCCAGTGATGGACTTGGATATTCTAGAGAAATCTAGAATAAAACAACGGTAATAACCCACCATTTCTAGAAAACTCCGAACCTGATGAACAGTGGTTGGTGGTTTCTAATCTAGTACATCCTTAACTTTGCTTAGATCTACTACAACTCCTTCTGCTGACAAGACATGTCCTAAAAACTGTACTTCCCTTAGCCAGAAGTCACACTTACTGAATTTGGCATATAACTGATGTTCTGTTAAACGTGCCAGAACAACTCTGAGATGTTCAACATGTTCTCTCTTGTTCTTGGAATATATTAAGATGTCATCAATGAATACCACTATAAATTTGTCTAACTCAGGCATGAACACTGAGTTTATCAGATACATGAAATGAGCTGGGGCATTCGTCAAATCAAAAGACATTACCAGGTATTCATATAATCCATATCTTATGGTAAATGCTGTTTTGGGAATATTTTTAGGCTTAATTTTGGTTTGATGATAACCTAACCTCAAATCAATCTTGGAGAATACTTTGGCTCCAGCTAGTTGATCAAAAAGTAAATCTATCCGAGTTAAGGGATATTTATTTTTAATTATCACTTCATTCAACGACCGACAGTCAATACACAACCTTAGGGTCTCATCTTTCTTTTTCACAAAAATTGCAGGACATCCCCAAGGTGATGAACTAGGTTGGATAAAGACTTTATCAATCAACTCTTGCAGCTGAGTCTTCAACTCGGCTAATTCCTTGGGAGGCATCCTATAAGCTCTCCTAGAGATCGGAGCTGTTCTAGGTTTTAGATCTATGTTAAACTGAACATCCTTATCAGGTGGTAGACCGGGTAAATCTTTAGGAAAAACATTTAGAAATTCACAAACTACAGAGATATCTCTAATCTCCTTGACGAAAGTTGCACAAACTTTTTCCACTGATCTCTTTAAGATTGGAAGTTGGATAAAAAGCTGAGAATTACTATCTGGCAAACTCAACCTTATTGTCCTATTCAAAGCATCTATAACAGCTTTATGCTGATACATCCAATTCATTCCCAAGATCACATCTATATCCTAATCTTTTAGAATAATCATGGTAGTGGGAAAAATATGCCCACCCAGGTTTATGAGTACCTGGTATACCATTTCCTTAGTACACAGATGTCCCCCGGGCGACTATATATAGAAATTTTCCTTTATTGCCCCAATTAGAATTTCATGCTTTATGACAAAGGTTCTATTGATGAATGTATGAGATGCACCAGAATCAAAAAGCATAACTGCAGGATGATCAGTGACAGAAAACATACTCAGCATCACGGGTTCCCCTTCTAGAATCTCCCCAGCTTGAATATAGAAAACCCGCCCCGTCTTCTTTTCATTTTTGCCCTTCTAAGCATCTTGATTATTATTCTTGTCCTGAGCTTGACCCTGTTGTTGATTTCTAGGAGCCTTCTGAAAATTTGGATTATACTGCTTAGGATATGGACATTCCCTAGAGAAATGAGCTGACTTCCCACAATTGAAACATGGGTAATTATGGCCTTGGGGTGTTGGAGCACGAACACTAGAAACATTTGACTGTTGTGAGTTTGGATAAGTCGTAGCAGGATGGACATTAGGTCGTTGACCGGCTTGGAACTATGACGGATGATAAGGAGGACGATAGTGATTCACTAGATGATAAATTACTTCTGTGTCTTTTGATTACCACCGAAAGATCTAGATGGCACACTCTTTTTCTTCTTTATTTCCTTATGCTGCCGATATTTCTCCTCTGACGCAATAGCAACGTTAACTGCCTCATGATAATTGACATTGGTGCAGGTAGTCATCATGGTCTAAAGTTTGGTATTAAGGCCACGCATGAACCACTTCTTCTTGGCATCTATGTTAACATGCTCAGGTGCATACTGTGAAAAGTGATTGAACTTGCCCACATACTGCATGACTGTTTGATCACCTTGCTTCAAAGCAAGAAACTCATCAAGCTTCATGGCCATAACTCCCTCTGGAATATAATGGGCATGAAAAGCAGTGCGGAACTCGGCCCAAGTTAACTGAACACCGACTGGTTGCATAGCCACAAGGTTCGCCCACCAAGCACCTGCTGCACCTCTAAGCTGTTGGGCAGCAAAAACAGGCTTCTGGAATTCATTGCATGTAATGAGGTCAAACTTCGCTCCATGGTACGAAGCCAATCATCAGCTTCAAGCGATTTGTCAGCCTTGGTAAATACTAGTGGTCGTGTATCTGTGAAGTCAACATATGTAGCTTCTTGCCTTTGATGATTACGACCACGGTTCCCTTGCATCATATTCTGATTGCTTTGAGCTAGCTCCCGAAGCAACCGAGCATTATCTACAGTCACATTGACTAATGCTGCGATAGCATCAGCCAAATTCGGCGGAACTAGTGGCGGATCAGGAATACCATCCTCGTCTTGCGAAGAACTAGGAATATGCGAACCCCGCGTATGACGCATTTGTTCAGGACAAACCAAACTTTACTCACAAATATTTATTGAACTGATAAAGAGCTTACTACAACACATTACATTGGGTTCACTTATTTAGACACATGTTGCACTTAAGCAAGGCTACCCAACTAAACTAGAACTCACTATTTTACAACTCTACTCTTCTCCTTGATCACCTCAAACCTCATGATCGGTATCCATTCTCGAAACATTTCCGCCTTCATTATCATGTTCATTAATCATCACTACTTCTTCTGGATCTTCTTCTTCTTCTTCTTCAAGTTCATCATCATCTGCTATGATGACACCTGGGTCCATTGCATCTGCTTGAGGCTCATGATTTGGATTCAGGAGATTATTCAGCCTATGGACTTCTTCATGCAGATTGGTATAATACTCTTCCAAGTTTTCTACATAGAACTCTAACTCATGAGCTCGGGCTCTAGCTACATCTTCTCTATGTCAAGCTTCATTTCTTCCTTCCACCACATGAACTAACATATGCTCACAGTTCTTATGAGCGGTGGTGAGACAACTCAATTGATCCTATAACTTGCCCACCTGTATGGCATCTAAGGCCTTATCTCTAGTAGCCTGTGCTAATTCTGCTGAAAGCCTCTGTACCCCAGCCTAGGGATCAGGCCTAAAGCTGCTACTGCTAGCACCATCGCTCCTAGGGGCAAGCTGGTGACAAGGAACTCCTTTGGGTCCAACGGACTTATGGGGTGTTACCTTAGTACGAGCCATACTGTCGAAAGCAAGATTTCATAACAATAAGTAAACCTATGAAAAGTCTTTTGAGTAGCAAGAATAGATTACACTACTTAACCCAGACTAAGAGGGAAAGGAAGTAACATGTGGATTAATCATGATGCATGAATCGTCCATACGAAACTGAAACATCAAAGTTACTGAGGTATATAACACTAGTTCTTGTTATATAGGGCATAATAAGATTACTACTCCAACATACAAATCCTTTTTAATCAAATATGGAATGGCGAGAATGAATTAAGATAAGTCAGAAGCAATTTGGACCAAATTAACAGGCTAAATTTATTTGTCCCAAATCATTTTGAAGTTTTTGTAAAACAATACTACAAAAACCTTTGTAATGGTCGTTCTGATACCATTCTGTGGCAGAACCTCCTAAGTTATAGGGCCCACATGCACCTGTCACTGTCCAATGACCTCTGATGACTATGCATATGTTCTCGGTAACTTAAGAAGACTGTCGGGTGTCCTCGGGGAACCCCGAATCATCCACGATTTCTGAGCAGGATCCCATTACAGAGTCATTGTAGTATTACAACAGTTTATTCAAACATATACATCAGAGTAATATAGCGAAAGTCTTACAATAACTTAGTTTACAAAACAGTTGTTTCAAACCTTACAAACTAAGTACGATTAATATTACAAACCATAGTAGTGGAGTGGCATTAGTAACATAAAACAAAACACACAATTAAAGTGCCCTTCCCAAGGGCCACACATTTACTTGTCATCTTCGATTTGAAAAACAGTCATGCAGCACGGTCCAAAGCAGACCTGCTCATGAGGCTCACCTGCAACAAGGGTTAACAAACCCTGAGTACAAAAGTACTCAACAAGACTTAACCGAAGTAAAAACTGATAAGACTCAGGAATGCAGGCTCAGGGATTCAAGGTATGGCTTTAGCAATAATAAAAATCTTTTGCGTAAAAGCTCTCTAACAAGATTCTTTCATTCAACATTTAAAACTTTATCAAGATCATATATGAATCTGCCATGATCCGTAATGAGATCATGAACTTCATATCAAACTCTGTCTCAAAATCAACTCAAGTTTTAGTTGTTAACTATGATGATGAACAGTGAGTTGAGTCTCCATAACCGAGGAGCAACGACGTTTCGAACCGATTATAACCCAGCTAGGGATTCCCGACCACATGACATATGCAGGTCCCCGACCTACATATACCAACCTACCCTCAGATTCTCTAAAACAAGAACGGGTCCGCGCCACCCGAGAGCATAGTACTCTACCAATCCAGCCCATTGCCACGTGGGTACACGCTACTCCCGCCATCTCTTCACTCCCAGTGCGCGAGTAGCCATTCTTGTAATAAAATAGCCAAGTTAAGGCTTACCGGAGTATGTGGCTAGTACTACAAAGTCTCACCTCATGCAATTCAACAACGAACGGTTCTTAATCGACACAGGCGGAAAGAACCCGCTCATCAGACATCCATGTCTTGTGGCTCTCATACAATGAGTCCGCCCGGTCTAGATTTATTACTCCATAAGATTACATCTCAGGATAACATAAATAACCAATCGTATCCAAAAACCCATTTAAATCTCGCAGGTGATAGGGAATCACCTGACTTTTATCGGTCTAAGCATGGCTAAGCATAATTAGGCATTCTCAAATTAAAACTGCTAACAAGGTTGATATGGAAAAACAAGGTTGGTAATGCACCAATTAGGTTTTCACTCAACTCCTAATCGCTTAATGCAGTATATAAACACAAAAGCGATATAAAATTTTCAAATATAAGGTAGGGTTAAATGCATCCGGGGCTTACCTTGATTGTCAGAAAAGTCAGGTTCTAGAGATGTTCCACAGATATCAAACTCGGTCTCAACAGGTGGGTTAACCTCCCCAACAACTTGATTGACTACCACGTTCTCACTTTCATTCACTACACAAAGTAACAATGCCATGTTTAAGATGACGCGAGATATAAAACATGATGCTTGACGATGGATGCAAAAGTTAAAAACTTGAATACAACTTTCCTTCGCGATATAGTTGCAAACCAAAAACTAACTAAACCTTTTTCATAAACTCAAACATTTACTTTAAGTGACAAGGATCATTATACACTAATGACCCAAGGTCATCACTCAATCCAAAAATTCAAACAAAACCTAAGTCATTAAAGCTTACTATTTGTTTTATGAATTGATTATTTAATTCAAAATTATGAAATAAATCAACTTTCTCCAAATGAGCTCAAAATTTTTGTGAAGACTCATCACATGATAACTAAGTGGAAAAACAATTTTCATAATTTTTGGATAATTATTTAAGCCTAGAAAAATCATGGAAGCTCATTTATTAATTAATTAAAGCAATTTTTTATCACATTCAAAATGTACTAAAAATTAACATTTAATATTTTTCCTAAATAGTTTACATCTCAGAGAGGTCACACAAAAATTTTCATAATTTTTGGAGCTATATTTAAATCTACACAAAAATAACAAAAACTAACACTATTCATACATTTCTGAAAAAGAAAATTTTCATTTTCAATCAACGGTCACTGACATCGGGTCTCACTGTCAGCCTGCGCTAACTATGGCGATGATGCTCGCTGACCGGCGATTTCTCGCCGATGGCAAGGTCACTGGGCACGGCGAATGTACCAACGTGATCCCTACGGCAAGGCGCACCCAATGGTGGCACTAATTGCACCAGTCACAGCTCAAACCGAGCTCGACGCCGGCTATGGCGGCTCGGCCGAGCTGTGCGCGATGGCGCCGCAGCATTCAAGCTGCTAGAGCTCACTAAAGCTTCCTACAATTACTCGAATAGCATCAGCGGCTCACCAAGATCGGTTTAGAGCACTTGGTTGACTGCGAGCAGCAAAGGACGCTTCTGTCGACGTTGATGGCGACGGTGGCTGTCGGAGACCTAATACCGGGGTACCAAAGGAGGTGGTACTAATAACCATCGAACGTTAAATGCTCCCGAACGGACAAGAGCATGGCTACACTTCTTGCGCGAACGACGAGAGTTTTTGTTCCGCCTCGCCCGAACGCCCGTGGACCCGCTCCACCTTGCCCGACGGCTGGAGGACGACTCCGCCTCGCCCGACGGCTGGAGGACGACTCACCCGACCCCGAGGGATACGCTCCGCCTCGCCCGACCCCCGAGGGCTGGGCTCAGCCTCGCCCAACGCACGAGGGCCGGCTTTACCTCATCCAATGGCCAATGATGGATCTCGCCTCACCCGATATTCGGAGGCTGGCCCCGTCTCACCTGACAAACCGTGCCCTGCACCCTCATGATGACGGCTACAGGGTAAGACTAGACGTTCGGGTCAACCACAGCATCAGACGCCATGCCCTGCACCCCTGCAAGGAAGTACCGACAGGATGTGACAGGACAAGCGCTGGGACCCCTCTAGGGGTGGCAGGGCCCGAACAGTGTTGCGGGCGCCTGCTCTCCACCCTACAGTGTTGTAGGCGCCGCCTCAGCCTCCGGACAAAGAACCCGACACGGACATACGACAACCACTATGTCCCAAGGGCCAACCAACAGTCACCACGCCGCCCGGCCCCCACGGGGGTCGGGGCTCGACAATCCTATCCAACCCACCGCCCGCGGGGGCGGGTTGGGACGCCCCACTTGCTAAAAAAGACCAGGGCATGGCCTACGAAGATCGACGGATACGCTACTTCTGACACAGTCTGCCATGATAGGCAGGGCAGGCGTGGGGAAGAAGGAAGACTCAGGTCTCTTGAAGGACCTTCTATGCTCTTAGTATTTTTTCCTTTCCCCATCTGTAAACGCCTACCCCCCCTTTGTCTATAAAAGGGAGGGCGGGGCTCCCCACTAGAGGGGGGAGACGAGCTAGCACACGCACATGCACCGCACAACCAAGCAGCAACAGAGCTCTTGGCGTCATCTCCACTACTCCATCAGGGACTTGGGATCTCTCCCTCTCCCAACCGTTTGTACCCCCTACTACGAATTTCATTCGGCGCTAACAACACGAGCAACAACGGACTGGACGTAGGGACATTCAGCCCGAACCAGTATAAACCTTGTGTCCATTAGTGCACCATCCGGGCCTAACGCGCATCAAGTACAAATTTACTAGCCGGTGTTTGTTCGAAACACCGACAGCGGCAATGGCAAGCATGGCTTCCGGTGGCTGCTATGGACGAAATGATCAATCAACAAGGCACATAGTGTCACGGCAACATGGAGAAGCGAAAGGTATGCTTAGCAAGGGCAGGGACGAACCGTAGAACGCTGGCCATGGTGAATCAAGGTCGTCGGTGATGCGGCCGGCCATGAGGAAGAAAGGCGGGGAGCAGCGAAACTCGGCAAAGTCAGGTGCCTAGGACCGGTCGGCTATGTTCGCAAGGAGTAGGTAGAGCTATGACAGGCTTTGCTGAGACTGGGTATGCGCTACGGCGGCGGTGCAAGCTCGACGGAGTTGAGCGGCGACGTTGGGAAAATAGGGCAGGGAAAATGGAGAAGAACGACGACTGCTTAGGCTATATAGTGCGGCCAAGAAGCAAGTAGAAGCCACGCAGGAGCCTTCCTGCGCCAGCGCAGAGTCGAAGATGGCCACGGGCGCGACTGGAACGCGGAGGAAGCTCACCGACGGTGAGGTGTCGCCCGCGGGTACTGTTCAAGGTAATTAACGAATTTCCACTCGTCTAATTTCTCAAATTACTCCCAAATTTATATGGTAACTCAAAAAACTCCAAAAATAAAAGTTGTTTCAAATTCAAAGTTCTACAACTTTACTTTAATAACCATACCCAAATTATGTCTATATTTTGAAATGCAAGTTTAAAATCAAAAGGGGACACTTTATGAATTTATCCCTTTTCAAATTACTTCAAAATTTATAATACAACTTTGAAAACTCCAAAAACCAACTTTGTACAAAATGACAAGCTCTACATTTTCTCTTTTAGGCTCAACCCCAAAATGTGCTTAAATTTTGAATTGAGTTTTCCAGGGTAGACTTTAAATGCTAGAAATCAGGGTTTTCGGAAATCCAATTCAACACAAACGTTTTGAAATTGATTCATCTATACAAGTCAACACATATCATCATAACAATAAACTTGTTTTAGTGAATGCATACCAAAGTTTTCATTAACAGAAAAATGATGTGCTATGCATATGATGACATGACATATTTTAGGGTTTAAAACACCAGAGGTGTTACAGTCACTGCTCCAACTTTTTTGTGCCCTCCATACCACTACCGTCGGTTTGGGCTCTAACGCCGTCAAACTGCAGGTGTGAAAAGTCGAAAATACCCTTAAGTCTAAATATGTCTTTAATTTTTTTAGCATGTTAACGACTTCAAATAAAAAAACTCAAAACTATAAAGTTGTAGATCTCGTCGAGATCTATAATTTTCATATAAAAATTATCTTCATTTAATTCCGCAAAAAAGATATGATTTTTCTAAGATATATTAATCATATCAAATCATATTTTTTTGCGGAATTAAATGAAGATAATTTTTATATGAAAATTATAGATCTCGACGAGATCTACAACTTTCTAGTTTTGAGTTTTTTCATTTGAAGTCGTTAAGATGCTCAAAAAATTAATGACATATTTAAACTTAAGGGTATTTTCGACTTTTCACACCTGCAGTTTGACGTCGTTAGAGCCCAAACTGACGGCAGTGGCATAGAGGGCACAAAAAAGTTAGAATAGTGGCGCTAAAGACTGCTAAACTTTTTCAGGGACACACAAAGCATTACAATCTTTTTTAATGACACACAAGGAATTCCCCCATCAATCCCCTGGGTAATAAGAAGGTCCTAATAAGCACTACTGTAGCTAAGATCTTGCAAGCCTAGGATGACGAAGACTACATACACAATCCTAGATTGAAGTGAGTAACTAAGGTAAGTAAGTAAAGTAGCTCGGTGAGCACCCTGGGATTACTAAGTTCTACTGTCTCTGTTTCTATGAATTGTAAGAACACAATTAAATGCACAAGTAGAGAGTGATCAAACGAATAACACAAGATATATTTCACGGTTCTTGACTCCACGTTGAGACAAGTTCAAGAATCACCGCTCCTCTACAAGCTCAACAACCCCTCGAGGTTGGCTCCTATGTGAGCACTGTTTATAAGCTGGCTCGATCACAAGGTGTGATCTATGCACAAAGACTGAATTGCCACCAACAAACTTTCCACATGGGATATATTTTTATTTCTTAGGAGAGAGATTTTAGGAACCATCGGAGAAACCAAGTAAACGTGCTCCTAACATTTTTAGTGACTTGAAAACTCTTTGATTTATCAGTTTCTCTTTTTTTTAACTATTGGAGATATTCAAAAATCAAAATAACTTATAATTTAGAACGAAGGGAGTAAAATTCAAACATGAGCTATTTTATTTGGATTAGACATCGTAGTTTTTGTAGCATTGAAATTTGAATTCTCTCTGAAATGGTTTCGGCACGATTGGCCGCCAGTGCTGCGCCGGTCGCCGGAGATGGAGAGCACGTGGTCGGTACTTGTTGTCTTTTTTCTTCATCACAACTCTTAGGAAGCTAAAACAAACAGGGCCTTAGAGATCAATGTCCTAACATGCCTAAGGACAAGAAGAAGGGAAGGACAAGAAAATGTCAAACCCTCACAACCATCAAGACATGAAACCCATTTAGTAGAAATTCAGATTCTCCCAGAAACATTTCTAATTTAGATTTTCTCGAAAAATAATTCTCTGCTAAAATACAATCACTTGCCCAATTGATTTAGCTAACGATCTCCTTTAGAATTAGTGTAAAACACCTTTTTGGGCGATTCTTGCTCCTAGTGTTAAAATGAGAAACATTTCAAGATGATTCGTGAAACATTTCTAGTTTGCACCATTTGGTAGAGATTCAAATGATTCTTTCCAAAATTAGAAACATTTCACCCATCCAAACAAGCTCTTAAGAAACAAAAATTAATTGGTCATAGGATGAAGGGGTGGCCTAGTGTTTTATGTCGCCAATATATATTGTTCTCCATCTCGCATGTTCATTACACGCCACTACGGTCAAATTTGCCTGAAATGCCAATAATCAAACTTAATGTATTTATAACAAGTTATTTGTTTGTTTATACGATTATATTAGATATCTAATTTGCCTAGGTATTGATCAAGTGCCTGAATAGGCTGCATATATATATAGAAACAAGTATTTGTTCGTTGAATGATCTTATCTTACACATAGTATTCTTATTTAAAAACTCGACCTGAAGGGGTTAAGACTGTCCCCACAACATTCGAAATAAGAAGAAGACCTTCTCACCAGGCCGAGAAAACCCCCGCGCCCACCTGTACACAGTGGTTTTCCGTTGCCCAAGTGAGAAATGGGCCAGTGCCCCCCAGTGCTTTGGATATGGGACGAACGAGGGGATTTTTTTAATCTCAGCCTAAAATTCGCTCTCATGGGGAGTCGAACCCAGGACCTGGATTGCTGTCGGGGTACTCTGACCAACTGGACTACAGGCCCTTTGGCAGTATTCTTATTTCACTTGATAATTAATTTTATTTGCCATACATATAATTTATATGTACCTTTTTTTGAGGAAACTGGAAGGGCTTGCGCCATTACAGTGCAATTTTATTGAAGCAGTTGAAAAGTTGAAGTAAAGTACAAGGCACGAGCACCGACAAAAGTTCAAGAAACAAAAAAAAAGGAAATATAAAAGATGAGGCTTAGCCTACAAGTTAAACCAGAGAAAGACTCCATTGTTCAAAGGCTTGTGCTCTTCTGCTGTTAACTCTGGCCCTGTTCGCTTGGAGGAATTTGTGAGAGCATGAACAGTGAAAACAAGCCGAGAACAGTGGAAACCAGCTGGTTTCCACACCAGCCGAACGGCCCCTCTGTTGTTGAGAAGCTGAAGCTCTCTAAGGAAGGTTGCTTTGCAGGCTGGGAGGCTTGGCTATACTCCTTTAAAGATAAGGCCATTCCTTGCAGACCGTAACATCCCAGATGTTAAAAAGCAACTAAAATTCTGATCATGAGCATTATCAAGCATAAGCATCAAGTGTCATGCCATAAATGCATTTCATGTTGCAATAATAGCTTTCATATGTTGCATATGTTCAGTTTTATATATGTTGCGTGAAATGTATCAATAATGCTAATTAAGGAACTTTGTGAATTTATATATATGAAATTTCTTAAACAAGTAAAGTTTGGTTAAAGTAAACTTTATGGTTCAAAGTGTGCTTTATAATATGGGATCAAACATTGATGATGTTTCTAAATCAAACATGTGTAAATTTGATCTTAAAGATTGGATTTAATAGCTATTTCTCATACTAAGCCATTTTGACTAAGTCCCTGATTTTTGGTTGTTAAGCTCAATCTTTGGAGAACTAATAAATGAATTTTCATAAATAAAATTTGTCAAACTTTTGATCCATTAATTGGAGTGATGTTTGGTCTATGTTACCATGTAAGTGGTTCTGATGTTTGACTAGTAATTAGCTGTTAATTAATTGCTCAAAGTTGCTTAAACAAATCAATTTTTCCAAAACCCTAAGTGAACTTCAGTTTCAGTTTCAAAGTACCCTCTTCTGAGTTCAAAAACTTCAAAAGCAGTGATATTTTGAGTTTGATCCTTTAAGCAATATTGGAGATCTTATATAGATGGACAACTTTACTTTAGGTCGATCAGTGAGTCGTTTTGCAAAATCGAGAGAGAAAGGAGGCAGAAGAAGAGGGTTTCAGTCTACTACAGTACACGACGCCGGCAGCAGTCTGCCTGCCTCCTCACCGACGTCCGCCGCCCTCGCTTGCCGCTTTCTCTCACGCAGCCACGCAGCTGCTTCGCCAGCCGCGTCGCAAGCAGGTGCTGGCTCGTCTCGACACTTCGCCCTCGCCCTTATAATGCCGAGCCGGTCGCCGTCTTCCTTCTTTTCTTTTCCCCGCCGCCGCTGAGCTCCTTCCCTCGCCGGCGCAATTCATCGCAACCGCACCACCATCGCCCAATTGCTCGCGCCTCCAACTCTTCCTGATTCTTGCGCTTCTCCCTGAGCCGCTCGCGCCACCTCTCACCACCAGAATCGGCCATGCGCCCGATTCCTATCATGGCGGTCCGCCATGGCCGCCGAGGCCACCTCGTCGTTGCCAGCTCCCTCCGTTGCAGATCCCTTCCTCCCAACGCTTGTTCTGGTTTCCTTGATTTTCCCGAGATGCTGACCGGCCCTTCCTTTTCCTTGTGCCACCGCATAACACGCTGAAACGCCATGGAGATGCCTGTCCGAACCGCCTCTGTTTCGCCCGCGCGCGTCACCATGTCTCGGTGAGCCTTCCGCACATGTAGGACGCTCTATATGGGCCGATTAGGAGCCATAGTGGCTAGCCACCGTCGCGTTGCCGCGCCGAGCACCGCCATGGCCGCGGTCAAGCTCACGCGGAGCCCTAATCCGATCAACCAATAGCGCCAACGTGATCGCAGGTGTGTGGGGAATGCGTGGGTGCCCTTACTGTGGCTGGTAGCCTCGCCGTCGGCCATTACCGCCGTGCCGGAGCACACCGGGCCGCCATGACCGCCGCCGCGCGTGCTGTGCTGCTCTAGATGCTCGGCTTGTGCTCGGATAGGATGCACGAGAGAGATGGGAGTGCGCCGGTGCAAGCCGCGTCGCCAGCGAGCTTGTCACCGGCGAGAACCCGCCGGTCAGCCGGTCGGCGCCGTGGTCAACGCGGCCACGCTGTGCTGTTCACCCGGGCCCGGTTGTCAGCGACTGCGGGTAGAGGGGGAGTGGGTGAGAAAAAGGATTTCTGATCCTTTTCGATTTTATGAAAATGTTAAATGTGTTGATCTTTGTTTAATTCATAACTAAATCTAGGATGATGATAAAAATATAAACTTTTTTGTAGCCTTGTCATGATGTGCTATACCATGTAAAAATATGAAATAGCCATAATCAGTAATTTTGCTATGCTTAAAAGTTACCTATTTTAATTATTAAATGGACCTTGCATGATTTTTGTAGGTTAAAATATTAATCCTTTAATCATGAAACTTTTTGTGTACGATTTACATGCTTAGACCTACCTTCATAAAAATTATGGTACTTATTTGATAAACCTAACTTGGTCAATTAATTTAAGTGTGTTTAATATACCTTTTATTAATTGAAAAAAATATCAAAATGATTTATATGAATGCTTAAATGACTTTGGTGTATTTTGAATATTGATTGTAGACCTTGGGACACCAAACCCTCTGCTGTTTCTTGGCAAATTAAATAATTTTTTGATATGTTTATAATTAACTTGTGGTTAATAACTAAAAGGACTTACTTAATTGATTAGTTAGCAAATGCATGTGATTAGATCATGTTTTGATCCTTGCTTGCCCTCATGGTTAAACTTGGTGTGATGTTAAGTTAAATACCTTGCCTTGATTGATTAGTATAATAAGTGTTGCTTTCATGATAACAACTAATTAACCTGTTAGTTAAATAAATGTAAATGCTTTTAATAAACAAATCTTAGCTCCTTGGTGAAGGAAAGTTGTACTCAACTTTGTTTAACTTCTGTCATGCACTTGAATGTCTCTCATCATGCATCATGGCATGTAGTTCATCATGTTAAACAAAGCATTATTTATTACGTGTAGTGAATGAGAGTGAGAAGACTTGTGTTGATCAAGTTTCGGAGAAGGTGTATCCACCGTGGTGTTGGTGCCAAGTTTAACCTCTGAATCTTTCTGTGGAAACTAACATTCTCTGCAACGCAGGCAAGCCCCGGAGCATAAATCCTTCTCTAATATTTACAAATCTTTATTAAACTTTAAGTCTTGTGAGATGCGCATTAAGTAATTAGGAGTTGGTCGAATACCGTTGATGCATGTTTACCTTGGTATTTAGGTGTCCTTAGTTCTACCCTGCTAGTATGAATAGGCCGATATCTTTATGCTTAGTAATGCTTAGATGTGGCATTACTGTCTAAAATAACACGTTTTTGGAGACGCTCGTCTTCCACTAGACACTAAACACCCCAAAAGTTAGCTATATCGGACAGTTCCGTCGAGCACACACCACGGAAGAACTTAAATCAATCCACGTTTTACCTCCAGGATCCAATAATGAGTATGAGCTTACAATACTTAATCTATTTCATACAACAAGAGTTCTTGAAAATTATTTATTACAATACCAGGGTTCAGAGTGCGATAATTAAACAGCAGAATAAAAATAAACATCTAACGAAAATGGATCCATCTGTGCCCACCAGAAGAATCCTCCACACATGAGCTACTCATCAAGCTGCACCTACAACAAGGTAAAATAAACCCTGAGTACACAATGTACTCGCAAGACTTACCTAACTAGTGGGAATAGTTTCCCGACTCCAAGAAGTATGATAGACAATATGGGTTTGCTGTTTTCTTTTTATTTGCGTAAAGCATTACTAGAAATACGTCCTTAAGATAAAGTTTAATTAGCAGTCATGATTACTTCATTAGCTAACCATTCTAGGTAAGCTTCTGTTCTACTTTCAAGCAAGGATTGAGTAATCAGAATCAATTTATCATCTTTCATCTTCCAGTTCTTACTACGACGCTAGACCATAGCTAAATCGTACCGTCTCACGGAAACGGCGATTCTGAACCACATAAAAGCTCAAGGAGGATTCGATCCTTAATGGTAGTGGCGTGCGGTTTACACATGGTTGTACTGCGAAATGGAATGTTTAGATCTTTTTTTAAGATATATTTTGTGCATTTAAACGGATCCCATTTGCGCTCTATATGCATTTGGTTGAGCCCTGTATGGAAGAACCTGTGAGAAAAGAACGCGACTAATCAGAAATTCTAAATTATATTGTTGGTACCCAAATAGGCAAATATGACACGGGCCGCGGATGTTTATGGTTTTGAGTTCTCTCGATAGAGGGCAACAATTTCTCCGCACTTCAAATTCGCATACCCTAATAATGTAAATTATTTGACACCCCTTCCAGAAATAAGCAGGTTGAACCATATCTTGATTTCGTTTTACTCTGGAACATATTCCAGATTTCGATGCGTTACACGTTGCTAAGATGTGTTTTTTTCTCGAAAGGAAGGAGCATTATATTAAAACTTAGCACAGTACATCTCCAAATTACATATAAAAATATAAAAAATAGAAAATACACAATATTCTATCTAGATTTCTCTATCTTCTTCTTCCCCAATGTCATCTCTCGAACGCCGGAGACAAAGTGCAATCCTTAAGCCCAATCCAACGACGAACCCCAAAATATTTGACATGCCGCAAGATCCGACGCTTCGGAACTAGTCCAAAACGCATCTGAATCGATGAAAGAATATCGACAGTTGCATCGTCGGAAGTAGCATAGGATGCAGACCTTGATATTCCCTCCGCGACCAACGATGATGAGATCTATCTTCGTTGGGGATGCTCAGAAGCACCCCTCCCCTTGCAAATAATGGCCACAACTTAGCCGTCTATTGAGGAAATCAACGCTTGCAACAACGATCTCGTCATGGCAATCATTGAAATCACCACAGGAAACACGATCCCGACCGAAAATCATCTGAGGGCAACAATTTCGTCACTCTTCAAATTTGTATACCTTAATAATAATGTAAAATTATTCGACACCTCTTCCAAAAATAAGTCCCTGGTTGAACCATATCTTTGATTTCGTTTCACTCGGGAACAGATTCCAGATTTCGATGCGTTACCCTCCGAAGATGTGTTCAGGTACACTAATGGAAACTAAAAAATTCATGTCGGTTTTCCTTCGACCGATAGAAAAATTGATAGCAAAACTTGGCCACAGTAATTCTATTAATTTAGATACATATTCTTTCTAGTTCAAATTGTGGAAGTAAATGTGGCATGGTCGATATTCACTTGAGCTTCTCAACGAAGGTACCAAATGATATTCCTCTGTCAGCAGTAAATTAAATATCGGGCATAAAGGAGGTGAGCTATATTCAGTGTGCTCGGTTCAAGCGGCCACAGCTATGGGCCTTGTTCGCTTGAACTTATTAGTCGGACTTATTAGTCATGGTATAGTATTTTCTCTCACAACAAATCAGCGAACAGTACTTTTCAGCCTGACTTTTCAGCGAAGCGAACAAGACCGTGTGTGCTACGTTGGGAGTGAGTATCTTCTCTGGACTATGTTGTTTGATAAGTTTCCCTTTGACCAGTTTTTTTAGCTTCGACGAAAATGGTAAAGCTTAGGAAAGCTATATTTTTGTAGTTTTGGCTTTATCTTTTTTTTTCTTTTTTGCTTGGTTTTGATTTCATATGCCGTTTTCACGTATGCACGTTTAGCAGAGCTTTCGATTAGCTGTTAGAGAACAAGAACCCTGCTAAATAGGCTCTCACTCTTGCTTGCTTTTGATTTTTTTGAGGTGATGCTCGCTGTCGGTGCAGAAAGTGACCAACACGTAAATATTTGTAGTTTTGCCGTACGTTGTAATCGGATGTTGCCTAGTACTCAATGACACAGGATTTATACTGGTTTAGGCAACGTACCCTACGTCCAGTTTGAGTCGGTCGGTGTCTTTATTCCTGAGCCTCGGTGCTCGAAATTTGCTGTGGGGTTACAAACGAGAGGGAGAAAGATGGGGGGTGCAAGAGGCTCGATTAGACTCCGGACTGAAGGGCCGAGAGTGACGGGAGCTCCTACGTGTGCTAAGTATTCGAGCGTGTGCTCTGTGTGATTGATCGTCCTCTCCATTGGGAGAGAGCGCATCCCCTTTTATAGATGAAGGGGACGACCTTATAAGCGAGCGAGAGAGAGAGAGTACGTATACTACTAAGTCTTGTTGCCCACGCTATCGGGTACGAGATGATGGTAGACGCCCACAATACTGTTTATGTCAGACGCATGTAGGAGGTTTTTACCGCATTCACCATGTGTGGCAAATGACGACGCCCATAACACTGTTGATGCTTAGAGGCATGTGGGGGTATTACCGTGTTTGCCTGGTATGGGGATTGATGGCGCCCATAACACTGTAGGGCAAAACATCGGCGCCCACAACACTGCTTGGGTTCTAACATGCCTAGAAGGTTGCAGGGCACCCTTCTAACATGTCATGTCGGTACTGCAGGTGTACATGGTACGGTCCTTGGTATTGCGGTTAACTTGAGCGCCCTGCCTTACTTGCTCCGTCCGTTTCCTGGGTCCTCACCAAGCGGGCGTCCCCGGTCGGTTGGTCCCAGTCGGCTCCGACTGTGCCAGTTGGAGAAGAGCTGTAAGCAGAGGTTCGGTGCATCCTCGGTCGGAGAGGCGGGTCAGAGTCGGAAGCGGTGTTTGGCCATGCCTTCCAGTCGGAGAGGCGGGTTAGAGTCAGAAGCGAGCGACGTTCCTCCTTGGCCAGGCCTTCCAGTCGGAGAGACGGGCCAGAGTCGGAAGCGAGCGCTATTCCTTCTCGGCTAGGCCTTCCGGTCTAAGAGGCGGGCCGGAGTCAGAAGCAAGTGGCGTTTCTCCTTGGCCAGGCCTTCCGGTCAGAGAGGCAGGCCAGAGTTGGAAGCGGGTGCCGTTCCTCTTGGCCAGACCTTCCGGTCAGAGATTGGATCATCTTTCTGGCCTGTCGTTAGGTATTTGGGCTGGCCCAGGAGTTGCGCGTCGTTTGTAGCATCGTCTGCTAGGCCGAGCTTTTGCTAGGAAGCAGGTCCATGAGGGACCCCGGGTTTATGAACCCGACAGGAGCCCCTGAGCCCCTGGGCGGTTCGGGTAGAATCGTCTGGGTGATTTTTGTCTTGACAGCGGGTGCGCGCGAGCGCACCCACGGGTGTAGCCCCCGAGGCCCCGGGCGATTTGGGTAGAATCATCTGTGGGTTTTTTCGTATTGCCAATGGGGGAATTTTTCGTTTCAACAGGGGGTGCGCACGAGCGCACCCGCGGGTGTAGCCCCCGACCCCCCGGGTGATTCGGGCATAATCGCCTGGGGGTTTTGTCAGTGGGCGTGAGTGTGTGTGCACCTTGGTGGGCATAGCCTCCTCTTTCTAGTTTCTAACGCATCGTTTCTAGGAGCGTGGTCCCAGGCGTTTGGTCCCGTTCGAGGGACTGGGTGAGATGGAGTCGTCAACCAGGGCGTCGGGCGTGCCAAGGGGCAGTCGAGGGATCGGGCGAGATGGACTCGTGGACCAAGGCATCGGGCGTGCCAAGGGGCAGCCAAGGGATCGGGCGAGACAAACTCGTAGACCCATGCATCGGGCATAGCCGAGGGATTGGATGAGATGGACTCACGGACCCAGGGGTCGGGCGCGGCCGAGGGACAGCCGAGGGCGAGACAGACTCGTAGACCTAGGCGTCGGGCGCAGCCGAGGGACAGCCGAGGGATCGGGCGAGACGGACTCGTGGACCCAGGCATTGGACATAGCCGAGGGACAGCCGAGGGATCGGGCGAGGCGGACTCGCGGACCTAGGCATTGGGCGCAGCCGAGGGACAGCTGTGGGATTGGGCGAGATGGACTCGTGGACCCAGGGGTCGGGCAAGGCCGAGGGACAGCCGAGGGCGAGACAGACTCGCAGACCCAGGCGTCGGGTGCAGCTGAGGGACAGCCGAGGGATCGGGAGAGACGGACTCATGGACCCAGGCGTCGGGCGTAGCCGAGGGACAGCCGAGGGATCGGGAGAGACGGACTCGCGGACCCAGGCATCGGGCGTAGTCGAGGGACGGTCGAGGGATTGAGCAAGACGGACTCGTGGACCCAGGCATCGGGCGCAGCCGAGGGATAGCCAAAGGATTGGGCGAGACAGACTCGCAGGCCCAGGCATTGGGCGCAGCCAAGGGACGGTCGAGGGATCAGGCGAGACAGACTCATGGACCTAGGCGCTAGGCGCAATGTGGGATCGGGCGAGTCAGAGTCATGGATCTAGGTGTCGGGCACAACCAATGGATCGAGTGAGTCAGAGTCGTGGATCTAGGCGCTGGGCACAACGAGGGATCGGGCGAGTCGGAGTCGCAGATCTAGGCGCTTGGCGCAATAAGGGGTCGGGCGAGTCAGAGTCATGGATCCAGGCACTGGGCGTAATGAGGGATCGGGCGAGTTAGAGTCGTGGATCCAGGCGCTGGGCGCAACGAGGGATTGGGCGAGTTAGAGTCATGGATCTAGGCATTGGGCGCAATGAGGGATCAGGCGAGTCAGAGTCGTGGATCCTAGCACTGGGCGCAATGAGGAATCGGGCGAGTCAGAGTCGTGGATCTAGGCGCTGGGCGCAATGAGGGATCAGGCGAGTTAGAGTCGCGGATCTCAGCTCTGGGCGTAATGAGGGATCGGGCGAGTCGGAGTCGTGGATCCAGGCGCTGGGCGCAACGAGGGATCAGGTGAGTCAGAGTCATGGATCTGGGTGCTAGGCGCAACGAGGGATCGAGCGAGTCGGAGTCGTGGATCCTAGCGCTGGGCACAACGAGGGATGGGGTGAGTCAGAGTCACGGATCCAGGCACTGGGTGCAATGAGGGATCAGGCGAGTCGGAGTCGCGGATCCAGGCGCTGGGCGCAATGAGGGATCTGGCGTCCTAAGCCCTCAAGCCCCGTTGGGCTCAGTAGGGGTCGGTTTGAGTTTCCGGGCATTACCCCATCCATGGTTTTCGCAACCGGAGGGGCTGAGCTAACGTCGCTGGCCTCGATGGCTCAAGTGACGCGCTCGGTGAGCTCGTGAACAGGCATGTTTGAGTGAAATCTGGGTCCGTCGTTTGTGACAGGGTCGGCATAGCCCTCATGTGGCATTCCACTGCTCCTTAACCCATGTCCCGGTAGATGCCTGGGTCATTCCGGAGACTGACCCGGGTGGCCCACTGGCCTCCTCTTGATGGAGATTCTGTGGGCATAGCTCGAGGTTAGGATCGAACAAGAAGGTTGAGATGACCCTGTTGGCTTCGGAGCAGACTAGGCGAGGGCCGCTGGGGCTCATATGTGTTTTCCTCCTGGCTCTGTTTGACGTGAGGTGGCCTTGAGCCCTTCATGGGCTGGCCTTCGAACCCCAGTCGGTCGTTGCTCATGTTGAATGAGGCAACTGCCGCTTCGTGACACAACACGGAGCGTTGTGATGCATTTAACTGCATATGCGATGCTTCGAATGTATGGGATGAATGAATGCGCGCATGGATGAATGTGTGAATGTGGATATGAATGTATGAATGATAGCAGATGAATGAATGATCATATAAAGAAATAGTGGGGGTTGGTAATGTCACCTTGATGACTCGAGTGACGAGGTTTGAGGAGCTTTTATCGGATATGTCTGACCGGGATCCACGCTCGTCGTTCGTGATGGAGTCAGCATGGCCCACATGGGGCGTCCCTCTGCTCCCTACCTATCTCTCGGCGTTCGCCTGAGCCATCCGATCGACTTAGGAAGCCCGTTGGTCTCTCCTGGGCGGAGATCCCATCGTTGGGCCCTTCCAAGTCTTGCCTGGGAAGGCAGAGGGCCACCTATGCGTAGTTGCGCCTTGTTTCCCACACCCGGCGTGCGGTAGTGGTGGGCCATGCCCAGGCCATGTCCCGTCTGACCAGGCGCCATCTCATCAGGCAGGGAGCATCCCATCGGTCAGGGCGTGTCCCGTCGTATCCCATCCGCATTGAATGGGGGAAGAGAGAGGGTTTTTCGCCCTGATCCCTCATCTTTCCCCAGCTGCTGCGCCTTTTCCATAAATAGGGGAAGGTAGAGGGCTTTTCGCCGCAATCCTTTGCCTTTCTCCAACTGCTGCCTTTCCTCCTTCTTCCTTCTTGCCAAGAGTGCTTGTGTGCCACGGCGGTTCCTAAGTGAGAGGGAGGGTAAGTGAGGGGGAGAACTCACAGATCCGTTCGTGAATCCAGAGCACAATGTCGAGCTGGAGGCCATCCAAAGCGGTGCTGGCCGATTTCGCCGAGAAGGGGCTGCTTCCACCGAAGGAAGTGGCGCACTGGATCCTACGCGGTCTCCTTAATGAGTGGGGCCTGGAGCTGCAGCACCTCAATCCGACTGGGGCGCTGCACGTCACCGGCTTCGTCACCGTCTGTGAGGCCTTCCTCGGGATGGAGCCGCTCATGGATTTTTTTTTCAGCGGATCTTCACCGGGTGAGCTTTGTCAGAGGGGAAGCCACCCAGGACCACACCGGTGGGGGGTTTCGCCCCTGTAGCTGCTCAGGTCGGCCAGTTCATAAAGTTTGATGAAATATCAAAGACATCCTCCAGCTATGGCGGCCTTCCTTCGGCAGGCAGCATCCCTGTCTAGGAGCTGATCTGTTTGTCTGGGAAAGTCCAGAGCTCCATGCTCTTCTGCTGAGCATCTATGGGTGCGACACCCTTGAATTACCCATTGCGCTCGCTGAAGTAGAGGGAGCGGAATCGGGTAGGGCCCTTGCGGTGGTGGTTATGTCTGGTGGCAGTAAACACTCTTGGATGATGCCCATGAACTTATGAACTTTGTTGGGGTACTTGGTGCCTGCCTCTGGAAGACACCTGGACCTAGACTTTGCCGCTATCTATAGAGGGTACGCCAACGACTAGAGGGCGGACGCCATCTATGCGCTCGGGCAAGGCTTGCTGCCACATGCATAGTTTGGTGGCCAAGAAAGTCTCCGCGTTGTGGGTGATGGAGGCTTGCCGTGCGAGCATGGCTGAAGGCGTGCGTCAAGAAGACGTCACCCAGCCTATGGATGGAGTGGAGGTCGGGTCAAAAGCTCCGTCCGAGCCGAGCGTTGCCCCATCGGAGGGCGAACAACCCTTATCTTCGCTGGTCGTGTCGTCAGCCGATGCCGTCGGGTGGCCACAATAGAAGTAGCCAGTAGATGTAATAGTTTAAGTTCGTGGGGGAGCCCCCGTGTGAACAATTGTATTGACGAATAAACCAATTTTCGTTTGTGATAAATTACTTCGTTCAAGGAAGCTTGTCCCGTCCGTTCCTTATTTTTACCTTAGCATAGCTTTGTTTTTATTCTTTCTTTTTCGTACCTACCCGTTCTTCCCGTAGGCTGCAACCTTAAGAGCCCAGGCATGGCCCACGAGGCTCAGCTGCTCATAACCGTAGGTAGAGGTGGGGTGCGATCGGTCTGAATGTTGAAGCAAAGTTACGTAAGATAATTAAAGGAACAGACTACCCTTTTGTTCGGGTAAAAAATGTATTTACCATATGATAGTAAAAAAGAGGTGGTATCACACAATCGTGGAGCCCCCGAGTGACCCGGGCCGAAAGTGTTCGGGCAGGGGTGCTTTGCAGGAGCGAACATTGAATGAAGAAAAACGATAAAGACCGAATTTTAGGGGAAGAAACGACGTAATTGTTCGATGTTCCAAGTGTTGGTGAGAACATCGCCGTTGTCATCCTTCAGTCGGTAGGTGCCTAGTCGGATCACTTCGGTCACCATATAGGGTCCTTCCCATGGCGGAGAGAGTTTGTGCTTCTCCTTGGTCGATTGGGTCCTTCAAAGCACGAGGTCTCCGACCTCGAGGATCCTTCCACTGATTTTCCTCTCGTGGTACCTACGGAGAGTCTGCTGGTAGCAAGCGGAGCGGATGACGGTCGTCTTGCGGGCCTCCTCAAGTAGGTTGACTATGTCTTGTTGAGCCTCCATGGCTCGGTCACGGTCGAAGGCCTTCACTCTTGGGGCACCGTGGTCGATGTCGGAGGGCAGCACTGCTTCAGCTCCGTAGGACAGAAAGAAGGGTGTGAACCCTGTGGATCGGTTCGGGGTCATTCTCAGGCTCTAGAGGATTGCTGGGACCTCTGCAACCCATCGCTCGGCATACTTGTCGAGTCGGTCGAAGATGCATGCTCAAGTCCTTGGAGGACCATGCCATTGGCATGCTCAACCTGACCGTTAGTACGTGGATGTCTGATCGAGGCCCAGTCGATCATGATGTCGTATCCATCACTGAAGTCCAGGAACTTCTTCCCGGTGAAGTTAGTTCCGTGGTCAGTGATGATACAGTTAGGAACGCTGAACCGGTAGATGATGTCGAGGAAGAATTTGACTGCCTCTTTCGAGCGGATGTTGGTGATGGGCTTCGCCTCTATCCACTTGGTGAATTTGTCCATTGCTACGAGTAGGTGATGGGGTCCTACCATGTCGAGGCCCCAGACCGTGAATGGCCAGGTGATGGGGATGGTTTGGAGCTCTTGTGCTGGCAAATGAGTTTGCCCAAGCGTAGAACTGTCATCCTTCAGACCTACGGACGACCTCCTCTGCATCTCGCAGTGCGGTGGGCCAGTAAAAACCTTGGCGAAAGGTTTTTTCGACCAGCGACCTCGGGGCCGCGTGATGTAGAGGAGCTCAAGGAGGAGCTGCTTGCCTTGGTTGGTAGGGACGCACTTCATGAGTACTCCTGACGGGCTTCGCTTGTAGAGTTCATCACCGATGGCGATGAACGTCTTGGCGCGTCGAGCGATCCATCGATCTTCAGTCCTTTTGGTTGGGAGAACCTCCTCGAGGAGGTAGGCGACTAGCGGCACTTGCTAGTCGGTTTGATCGAGTGCCAACACAACAATGTCGGTGTTCGACGTCGTCATGGAGGCACTGGGGTCGGAGCCCCTGAGCGCCGGTTTCGCGTCGGGGTCGGAGCCCCTGAGCGCCGGGTTGGTGTCGGGGTGTGTCTGGATCGGACCTTCCAGGATGCGGGTAGACGGCTCGTAGAGGTCATTGATGAAGACCCCGCTCGGAGATGGATCTTGCCTGGCGGCCAATTTTGCGAGAAAATCCCTGGCATCGTTGTCCTTTCGGGGGACGTGATGTAGCTCGATCCCCTAGAATTTGTCCTCGAGCTTTCTTACCTCTTGGTAGTATGTTGCCATGAGGGGGTTTTTGCAGGAGGACTCCTTTATGACCTGGTCGATGACTAGCTTCGAGTCACCGTGAACGTAGAGTTGCGTAGCGCCAAGCTCGATGGCGATGTGCAGTCCGTTGATGAGGGCCTCGTATTCTATGGCGTTGTTTGAGGCCAAAAAATGGAGGTGGATGGCGTAGCGGAGCCTACTCCCGTTCGAGGAGATCAGAACCACCCCAGCCCCCGACCCGGGTGCCATTACAGACCCATCGAAGTACATCATCCAGTACTCGTGGGTGATGTCCGGGGTCGGTAGCTGGACCTCTGTCCTTTCGGCGACAAAATCCACAAGAGCCTGAGACTTAACAGTTGTACGAGGGATATACCTGATGTCGTGGCCCATGAGTTTGAGTGCCCACTTGGAGATCCATCCCACGGCATCGCGGTTGCAGACGATGTCTCCGAGCGGGTATGAAGTGACGACCATGACTTTGTGGTCGGTAAAGTAGTGCATGAGCTTCTAGGTCGCCATCAGCACGGCGTATAGGAGTTTTTGCACCTGGGGGTACCGGACCTTGGGGTCAGTGAGTACTTGTCCAACGAAGTATACGGGTCGTTGGACCTTAAGGTGGTGTCCCGGCTCCTCCCTTTCGACGATTAGGGCGGCGCTTACCACGAGGTTGCTTGCCGCGACGTAGGGGAGGAGGGGTTCTCCCCGTTCGGGAGCGACAAGGATTGGGGCCGATGTTAGTGATGCTTTGAGGCTCTCCAAAGCCTATTGTGCTTCCTCAGTCCAGACAAACGTGTCTGTCCCTTTGAGTAGCTTGTAGAGGGGCATCCCTCGCTCGCCTAGCCGGGAGATGAACCGGCTCAGGGCGGCCAGACAGCCGGTGAGCCTTTGTACGCCCTTGACGTTGCGTATAGGGCCCATGTTGGAGATGGCCATGATTTTTTCGAGGTTGGCCTCGATATCGCATTCGGACACGATGTATCCAAGCAACATCCCCTTTGGAACCCCGAAAACACATTTTTTGAGATTCAATTTGTTGTTGAACCTTCGGAGGTTCATGAATGTCGCGGCCAAGTTTGCGATCAGATCACAAGCTTGAGCCGTTTTGACCACTATGTCATCAACATAGATGGCAATTGTTGGTTTCGGCCGCTTGGCTTGATCCGGCTGATTGAGCGGGTTGATTTGATCGGCGAAGCATTGCTGCATGCACCTTTGGTAGGTGGTGCCAACGTTCTTTAGACCGAAGGGCATGGTTAAGTAACTGTACGAACCATACGGGGTGATGAACGAGGTGGCGAGCTGATTAGTCTCTTTCATCGTGATCTGGTGATAGCCTGAGTAGGCATCCAGAAAGGAGAGGATCTCGCATCCCGAGGTGGAGTCGACTATCTGGTCTATGCGCGGCAAAGGAAAGTGATCCTTTGGACACGCTTTGTAGAGGCCAATATAATCAACGCACATTCTCCATTTCCTGGTCTTCTTTTTAACAAGAACAGGATTGGCAAGCGACATATGTGATCCCGGGACCATCGACAGCTCTAACGTAGAGGATGTTGAGGCTGCTGCCCCCGTCCATCAGCACCTTGGTGAGGCGCTTCTTGCGGACGATGGGGTCGACAACGAGCGGGTAGCGTCCCAGTCTGGCAACATGGGATGGATGGTCCCTCTGATTAAAAGTGATCAGAGATTCCAACCAACGAAGGAAGGAGGGGACGACCGTTTCAGCGACGCACGCCTCTTGGTAGCACACTTTGTGCTGGCGCTTGGAGTAGATGGCATCGGTTCCCCCAAAGATCATGATGCATTCCTCGGGGTCTGGGAAGCCGTCCCCATCCTTGCCCACCGCGCCTCCTTTCTTGGCTGCTGCCTCCTTGACTTTTCCTTCGTTCGTCCCGCCGGCCTCTCGCAGGAAATGCTTGAGGAGCTTACAGTCCTTGTAGAGGTGCTTGATGGGGTAAGTATGGTTGGTGCAATGGCTATCCATGAGCTTGTCGAAGTGGTCAAGCAGGCCCTGCTGGGGCTGCTTGCCTGCGCGATCAGCTACGGTGACCAACGCGGAGTCGACCTATCGACGCCGATCCTTCTTATTCTTCTTGCCCATCTACGTGGAGGGGCTCTCGTCTTGGTCCTCGTGCTTGGCCTTGCTCTTATCCCTGCCTCCATTGAAGACTGCTCCGACCGCCTCCTCACCGAAGGCACGGTTCGTGGTGACGTCGAGCAGGTCGTGGGTGGTATGAGGCTTCAGGCAGTCGAGCTTGTGGATTAGAGACTCACAGGTTGTCCCAGAGAGGAATGCGCTGATGACGTCCGCATCGACAACATCAGGTAGGGAGTTGCACCGCTTTGAGAACCTACGGATGTAATCCCGTAGGGACTCACTGGGCTCCTGCTGGCAGCTCTTGAGGTCCTAGGAGTTTCCAGGGTGGACATATGTCCCCTAGAAATTTCCGACGAAGATCCTCTTAAGGTCCGCCCAGTCGTGGATGCTGTCGTGCAGGAGGAATTGGAGCCATGCTCGAACATGTTCCCCCACGCAGATGGGGAGGTACTGAATGATGAAGTGATCATCATCCACTCCCCTGGCTCGGTAGGCGAGCTGGAAGTCTTTGAGCCATATACCAGGGTTCGTCTCCCCGGTATACTTAGTGATGTTGGTAGGCGGTCGGAAGCGCTATGGGAACGGTGCTCCCTGGATGCGTCGGCCAAAGGCCCATGGTCCCGAGCCATCCGGGCTGGGACTCTGGTCGTTGGGTCAGTGACCGCGCCTGGGTGCGTTTCACCGGTCCCTTTGATGGTTCGGCCGGAGCCCGTGTTGCCTGCTCTCACTGCCGCCCGATGGACATCATCATCATGCCGGGCCTGATGCTGGTTGCTGATGACGCTGCGAGAGTCTCAGTTTGGCCCGAGGCGTTCACACATAGGTGGCCGGTGTGGAGCCAGTGCCTGGTCAGGCCGTGGCGTAGCTGCACCCTCCTATTCCGCACCTAGCGGCTGTAGTGGTGAGCGGATGGAGCGATTCGTCTGGTGCGTCCCCGCTCCCCTAGTGGGGAGAGAGGCCGCGAGTCGGTGTTGCGACGTAGAGCTTTCTGCCTGTTGAACGGCGGCGGTCGCCACCAGTGCCTGGAGGTTCTGGTGGACCACCTGTTCCTATGGGTCAACGGGCTCGGGAAGGCCACACAGAAGCATCACCGCCGCGGCGATGTTCTGACCAGCCCGAGCGAACTATGGGGGATCGTTCCCCCTGTCGATGTTGTTGTGCTGGACCTGGCGAGCGTGACCCTGGGCGCCGCTCGTCGGGTTACGCGCATGGGGCACATCATGGTGAGCCAAGCACGCCGGTGCAGGTGGCGGTTGGTTCTGCCGCCTTTGTCGTAGCTCCTCGCCGTGCTCCCAGGCACATGCAAGGGCATCCACGTGAGGGTCTGGTGGGGTGTGGGTCTGTAGAGACTCTGTCGCCACCGGTGGCTGTCCCAGAGCATCTGCCATAGCACACTCCTAGGATAGAGAGTGAATAGGTGCCACGGCGTCGCCGATGCTGGAGCCGTCGCTCTCATCATCGTCATCCATGAGGTCGTGAAAAGAGGCAGGAGCGTAGCTCGCCATCCCCACGAATTCGGATGTGAGAGGGGGCGACGCTAGCATCCTTCGAAGCCCCCGGGCGTACGCGTTCATGGGGGACATGAGGCCGTAGGGGAACCGGTCGCATGGCGGTCGATGTAGGGACAACGGGGTCCCTCTGGAGAATCGGCGAAAGACAGTAAATAGCGAGTAAATAACAAAGCGTATGTTACTCACAGTTGGGTTTGAGCCCTGCGCGGGCTCAGAGCAAAGCGCAGGCACCTCGTCGTTGAAGTCACCGGGAGTCCAAGAGCCGATGGAGGACACGCCTCCTCCGACAGGCGCCGGAATGAGTGTCTCCTCGTAGAGGTGTAGTATGTCGAGCCGGTCGGCGACAAAGTCCAGGCTTCCAAAGAGGAAGGCCTAGGACGGCTCGAAGACAGGTGGAACCCACATCCCAACAGGTGGGAGTGCGGAAAAACTCCAGTGTGCAGAAGCAAGTCGTATCGCTTGAGTCTGCCATGGCAAAGATGGCGGAAAGGTTGGCCATCCGATGACCAAAAAGCATGAACGTACGGCGTCTTCCCCATGGACGACACCAACTGTCGGTGCAGAAAGTGACTAACACGTAAATATTTGTAGTTTTGCCGTATGTTGTGATCGGATATGGCCTAGCATTCAATGACACAGGGTTTATACTGGTTCAGGCAATGTGCCCTACATCCAGTTTGAGTTGGTTGGTGACTTTATTCTTGAGCCCAGGTGCCCGAAGTTTGCTGTGGGGTTACAAACGAGAGGGAGAAAGATGGGGAGTGCAAGAGGCCCGGTTGGACTTTGGACTGAAGGGCTAGGAGTGATGGGAGCTCCTACGTGCGCTAAGTATTCGAGCGTGTGCTCTATGTGATTGATCGTCCTCTCCATTGGGAGAGAGCGCATCCCCTTGTATAGATGAAGGGGATGGCCTTACAAGCGAGAGAGAGAGAGAGTACGTATGCTACTAAGTCTTGTTGCCCACGCTGTCGGGTACGAGATGATGGTAGGCGCCCACAATACTGTTTATGTCAGACGCATGTGGGAGGTTTTTACCGCATTCACCATGTATGGCAAATGACGGCGCCCATAACACTGTTGATGCCCAGAGGCATGTGGGGAGTCTTACTGTGTTTGCCTGGTATGGGGGTTAATAGCGCCCATAACACTGTAGGGCAAAACGTTGGCGCCCACAACACTGCTTGGGTTCTGACATGCCTGGAAGGTTGTAGGGAATCCTTTTGACATGTCCTGTCGGTATTGTAGGTGTATAGGGTACGGTCCTTGGTATTGCGGTTGACTTGAGCGCCCTGCCTTACTTTCTCCGTCCGTTTCCTGGGTCCTCACCGAGCGGGCGTCCCCGGTTGGTTGGTCCCAGTCGGCTCTGTCGACAAAATATGGTTGGCAGTCTACCTAGGGGTATACCCAAGGTAGTAGATTGTCGGCAGACAGATGCGCAAGCCACAAACAAGACGGCGACGCAAGACAAACACAAGGTTTTATCCAGGTTCGGCCGCCAAGAAGGCGTAATACCTATGTCCTGCGTCTGATTTGTATTGCTGTATGTCAATGAGAGATGTTTTTTAGAGGGGTCCCCTGCCCGCCTTATATAGTTCGGGGGGCAGGGTTACAGATCTGGAAACTAATCCTAGCCAATTACAATTGCCATATGTGGCCGGATAAGGATTCCTATTCTAACCGACCAGGATCTTGATTGATCGCCAGATCCGCCTTAACTCCTTGCGCGGGACTCCGATCAGGTTAACCGGACCGCACGTCGTCTTTTGGTGGACCGAACCCATCGATCTGGGCCGGCCCAAGCTTAGCCATAAGGGATAGGGGTTAATACCCCCACAGCTAGTCCCCGAGCACCATGTATTATGATGCGACACGCCATTTTAACCTTCTCCGACAAGTAAGGCTTGAGCCCTTGACGTCTCTGACCACCATTGTCACCGGAGAAGTTGGTTGTCTGAAGAATATATGGTGCTCTTAAGAAAAAAGAAAAAGATTTTCGTTCGGTGAAGTGTGCCCACTTGTATTTCTGAAAAGAAATGTAAGTGCGTCTTGAAACGTAGCGTCCTTGATCATCAGAGGCGTAGGGGTCAAAAAACAAACACATTCACCGCAAGGTGAAGTGTGCCCACTTAGTCCCCGAGCCTGGTAGTAGGTGACGTAGGCACGTGGTGCCAGGGTCTAAAAAAGAATTCCCAGTTAAGTTGAGAATCCAATCGTCGTACAGGCGATACGAGATGCACCGGCAGGTGTATCGTACTGATGTAGTCCCCGAGCTTGCTAGAAGGCGAGGTATGAGCCTTGTAGCAAGGTCTAAATAAATGTCTCTCAACTGTATGTGAGTACAAATCACATGTAGCCGAGAAGAACGATCTCCGAGCAGTGGTCGGGACAGTCCCTGAGCACATCAGTAGCTGGAGCAGTCCCCAAGCGTGACAGTGGCCTGAGAGGTGTCCGAGCACGGCAGTGGTCTGGGCAGTCCCTGAGCACGGCAGTGGTCTAGGCAGTCCCCGAGCACGATAGTGGTCCGGGCAGTCCCTAAGTATGACAGTGGTCTGGTCCATCATTGAGCTCAAGATATGCAGCCAAAAGAAAAGAACGCCGATTGTATTATTATTTGGTGTATTTATTTATCTCCTTACTCTGTCAAGTCCAATCTGCCATGTCTGGTAAAAAAAAACAGACGGATATAACATATCACTCTGCCTTCTTACTCTTTCTGACAAACAGTCGCTTGGTGCCTGTATGGAGGTGCGCCAGTGTGGGCCCTCTCACATTATCAATGAAGAGGCGCGTACACTGGAAACGAAGGGGCGTGTTTGCTGGCGTAGATCTCGAGGTTGTGAAAACAACCGTCTGTGGCGCGTGTGCACGCCCCCCAAGAATCTCGGGCGGGCAAAACGATGGAGCCCTTGGTTATTTATAATATACAGCAGGTAAGTTACTTTTCACCGATCCCCATTGTCATTCACCGTCGCAACCTTCTTCTTCCTCTCGCCAAACCCTACTCCTCCAAAAATCACCACCAATCCCTCGTCCACCGCATCCACCCTCTTAACAAGGGCAGATCAATGGCGAAGGGAAACGCCTAGAAGAAAGGCAGAGTCATGGCGAAGGAGTGGTGGAAGTCAAGGAGCAATGAGCAGACCATCGAAGACCTCGTCGCCATGGGAGTACTCCACAACAAGGCACTCGCAGGATGGCGTGCGCCGGAGGGAGAAAGCTTCCCCGATCCACAACCAGGTGAGATTGTGGTTTTCGAGGATTTCTTCAAGCGGGGTTTTGGGGTTCCAGTGCACCCTTTCCTTTAGGTGCTCTGCTTATATTAGGAGATTGGGATTTGCAATCTGCATCCCAACTCGATTCTTCTTGTCTCCACCTTCATCCATCTTTGTGAAGCTTATGGTGGTTTCCAGCCCCATCTCGACCTCTTTCGCCATCTGTTCTGTCTGCGGAAGAAAGGGAGCGGAGGCTCGAAGATAGCCGGAGGCGTATACCTCAATCTGCGTGACGGTATGAAGGCCCAAGACTGACCGCCCATGGAACACCTCACTGGACGAATGGTACAAGAAATGGTTCTACATCCGTGAAGAGCCGAACACGATCACTCTGTGTGACGTGGGGTTGATTCCGGAGAAGAAGAACAACTGGTCGGAGAAGCCCGAGCACTTGGAACAGATTCTGAAATGCTTTCCGTTGATCCTGTGGGGAAAATCGGATGGTCCAAGCGTGGTCGAGGAACTTCATCGGTAGAAGGATCCAAATACATAAAGAGGGGTACATCCTAGCTTCGAGTACCAGGGTAGTGCAGATCCGACGAGGACCAGAAAAGAGGCACTCGACAAGGTAGAAATCAAAGCCAGAATTGGGGAGCTATTCAATCTAGCCGACCCCAATTATGTCAGGTTAAACGACATCGAGCACGCCTTCAAGCTGGCCCGACCTCCCCCAAAGGTAAATGATGCCTCCTTGTGCCTATAGATTTATGTTGCAACAAAAACTTTGACTGTTGTCTCCTTTATGTTTCCCAGAGTAATGGTCATGACCGAGCAGTAGTATTCATGTCTCCGCCCCATGGCGTGGATTGGCCGCAAATTGCTGGCTCAACCGCCTAGACCATTACCGATCAAGGCGCGTCGATGGGCGGTACTCGAGTTGGGGAGGATGTAACGACCAAGGCGCTAGCAAGCGCCGCCGGCTAACAAACGTCGCCAGTTATCTTCCCCTTTCGACGATGAAAACAGAGGATGCGGACATCTTCCGACTCATCCCTCGAAGAGGAGAAGACAAATGGGGTCAACAGGCGGGTAGCTCCTGCGTGCGATGGTGATCGCACCACCGACCACTGTAACACAGAAAACAAGCGGGGGAAGTGTCAAGCACCAAACCCCAACGCCAGTACCGGTGGTGGAAAAAGACCCGGTGGAACCTGCCGAGCACGTGGAGCAGGCGTGGTCAAAGAGACGCTCCTTCACTACATTATTCCGAGCTTCCAAGCTGTAAGTATCTGTAATCTTGATATAATATTATAATTTGTATTGAATACTATTGTTTTCTAAACTTTCTCTGGTATATTAGGTCGGCGTCCACCGAAAATCCCGACCATATAGCCGGTTGTGGCACGGCTTCGCCAGTACTGGCGGAAAGAACTGCTCGGCAGCTAACTACGGAGCCACCTACAGAAGAAATTCCACAGGAACCGCAGCACACGAGTAGCGCAACGTCAGTCCCCAAGCAGCTGGTCGAGAAGACAGCTGAGCAAAGTACAAATGCTCTGAGCACTAGCTCTGCTGAGGCAGATACCTTGGCGCCAAGGGAACCAGACTGAGCCGAGGAGCAGCAACCAAAGTTGGCACAGAATACGCTTGCCGATGCTACGGCTCGTGGGAAAGCCATAGTGGTCGCGGAGACCACCATCTCTGGCCCAGCACCGCCCCCTAAATAAGAGGCCGAAGAGGACGAAGTCGAAGAGATCCTAGGCCGTCCCAAAGACAAATGACAACATATATATGTATCGCGCAGGCGGAGCGATGAGTGGGTTATGTACGAAGAAATCCCCGAGATCGAAGAGACCCAAAAAGTTGAACGAGCGGCAAAGCGTTTGGTGACAGAAGTCTAGGTATGTTTAGCTTGACCACTTGACCCTGTAATGTAGTCAAACTACCTGACTTAGCTTGCTTATATGCAGGACTTGATGAAGACCGCGCAGTACCGAAAGAAGTGCTTCGACCAGATTGAGGGGATCACGGCAAGCAACACAGAACTGGCGGCCGAGGTGGAACGCTTGCGCCGCCAACTTGAAGCCGCCAACCAGGAGAGAATAGAGCAAGAAACACAGAACCAGAAACTGGTCGGCCAGCTCAATGACAAAGAGCATCAAAAAACAAGTAAGTTGTCATTTTGTCACATCAAGTGTATGACACGTGTTGTTGTATTGTTGGTAATGACAGCTGTAATGCAGGCTTAGAAGCTGAGGTAACCCGCCTCCGAGAGGAGAATAGCCGCGTGACCGCAGAGTGTGGTCACCTGAAGGAGGACAACGAGAAACTGGCGCGTAGCCAGTCTCAACTCTAGGACCACACCACCAAAATCAAGGAAGAACTAAAGAGTAAGTATTCCAGGCCACCGTTCTCATTCTGTTGCCCGCCTTGACTTGTCGTGCCTTTAAATTTGATGTCTTGTACGGTGTGCAGTTTTAAAAGCCAATGCCAAGAGGCATCTAGAAGCTGTGATGAAAGAGCGTGACAGCTGGAAAGCACAATGCCTTGAGGCCACCGAGGATCGGGACACATGGAAGAACCGGTTCTAGGAAGTGGCAACTGGCATTTTGCCCATCCTCGACCTTGTCGACCCGGTGCTCATAGAGGAAGAGCCAAGGACCCCCAGCTCAGACTGGTTGAGAGATGCAGACAAGCATGGGGATGGTTCTAGGAGTTCATTAAGGAGGCGGGTGAGTATACGGGCGCCCATGTGCTAAGCATGGTGCGTGCCCACTACCCTCTGATCGATCTCAAGCACCTAGAGGCTGGATACCCGAAGGAAGTAGACCCAGACAAGGCGGAGGAGCTTCGGGTGGCCCAGCTGGATCTGTCATCAAAGATAATTGGCGACATTAATCTGTGTGGAGGTGGGACAGCACCTGTACAAGGTATGCCATCGACAAGTCAGCTGGAAAGGCCATCCGTTGCTAGCCAACCGACGAAGCTCATGGTCTCGACTAGCCAGGTGCATCGGTGGGGCCATCCCTTCACTGCATAGCACAAGAGTCCCCGAGACTCAAGTAGAATATCGGAAGCAACGAAAGCGAGAGTGCTGCGTGCACAGACACCCACCAATGTAATAGGCTTAGAGTCAGAGAAGGAGGACATAGTTGTGTTAATGTAAACTTGGGCCTCTTCAAGCAAGCTTGTAATAACGTGAATCAGATATCATTATAAGCTTGGTTGCTTTGTATAAAGCGTTTTTAAGCTTGAAACTTATGTTTGGTGGAACTAAGTGAGAACATAATAACGTTACATTTAGTTGTACCATTTTACTCGACAAATCATCCCGAAAAGTTTGTGCGGCCCTAGTTTGCCATGTGGTGGGAGTGTGAGGTGCTTGACCAGGCACACACGACACGGACAAGTCAAACCAAGGGGACACCGCCGATCACCCACAACGTAGAGAGCGGATCCCATGCACGTGTTGGGAGGAACCGGACACGTGTCCTCTGGCACGTAAAAAGAGAGAAGGAGTGGTGGTCGGCTTTTTTAACTAAGTTAGAATAACCATATAAGTCGAAGTGACACATTAGAGTGGTCGGAGAAATAATAATAGCTTTATTGAAGTAAATCGAAAATACAAAAGGGGTACATATCTCAGTAGTTAAGCATAGAATCGTCTAAGCTTGTCGATGTGCCACGAGTTTGGTACGTCCGTACCGTCTAGGTGAGCTAACCTGTAAGACGTTGGTCGTGTGACCTCCTTGATCATGAAGGGCCCCTCCCATGGGGTTGCGAGTTTATGGACACCATCCTGGTTCGTCTTCCACTTCAGGACCAGGTCTCCGACCACAAAAAACCGCTCTTTAACGTTCTTGTTGTAGTACCTGCGCAAAACAGCAAGGTATTTGGCCGTACGTACACAAGAATCAAGCTGCTTCTCTTCTGCGCTATTCACTTCTAGCTCCCGTACTTCATTGGCCTTGCCTTCGTTGAAGTTCTCTACCCATGCTGATCTGAAAGCTATATCTGTAGGAAGGACCGCCTCAGCGCCGTAAACCATAAAGTATGGCGAGACGCCGGTGTTACGGCTAGGTTGAGTTCTGAGTCCCTAGACCACGGCTGGTAACTCTTTGAGCCATCTTCTAGGAGCCTTGTCATTTTCTCTATACACCCTCTTCTTCAACACGTCCAAGATCATGCCATTTGCCCGCTCGACCTGTCCATTAGCTCTAGGGTGCGCCACCGAGACGTATTTTACTACTATACTCCTTTCATCGTAGAAGTCCCAAAAAGCGTTCCCAGTGAACTGAGTACCCAGATCGGTTATGATGCTGTTCGGTATGCTGAAACGGTGGATGACCTGGTCGAGGAACGTGACAGCCTTTTCTGAGGATGCCTATACCAAAGGCATGTATTCTATCCACTTAGAAAATTTGTCGATCAGCACGAAGACGCATGTAAATTTCCCTGGAGCTGGTTTGAAGGACCCGATCATATCCAATCCCCAGCATGCGAAGGGCCAGGAGGCTGGTATTGTCTGGATCTCATGTGCTGGTACGTGGATTCTCTTGGCGAAGAACTGACAACCCTCACAGTGGTGAACTAGCCTCTCTGCGTCGGATACTGCTGATGGCCAATAGAACCCTACTCGGAAAGCCTTGCCGACAGCGTTCTTGAGGCCGCGTGATTGCCGCAGGAGCCAGAGTGGATTTGGTCCAGGAGACGTTCGCCATCCTCCTAGGTTATGCACTTCATCAAGATTTCCTCTTTTGCGTTCTTGCGCCATAATTTGCCATCAACGAGCAGATACTGCTTACTGCGGTGCATCAGGCGCTCGTTCTCTGTCCGATCAGTGTAACCGCTGCCATCTGTTATGTACTTGATGAAAGGTATTCTCCAGTCAGGCTCATGAGTGGTCGGAGGGGGCTCGGCGGCGCTTGACGCCGGAACCGTAGCCACCAATTGCTGGTCTGGAGGCTTGTCTGCCGTGGAACCTTTCTCTTCGATGGACGACGTGAGCAAGTCTTGGACGAATATGCCATGTGGGATTTTTGCTCGGGATGATCCTAACTTTGACAGTGCATCTGCTGCTTGATTCTTGTCCTGGACCACATGTATGTACTCGATGCCATAGAACCTGCCTTCCAGCTTTCTGATCAAATTGCAGTATGCTTCCATCTTTTCGCTAGTTATGTCCCAGTCCTTGTTGAGTTGGTTGATGACCAGAGCAGAGTCTCCATAGACATAGAGACGTTTAACGCCAAGCTCAACCGCAATGCGCAAACCATGTAGGCATGCTTCGTACTCGGCGGCATTATTAGATGCTGGGAAACAAATCCTAAGGACGTACCGGAGCTGCTCCTTGGATGGTGATATAAAAAGGACTCCTGCTCCCGCACCGTCAATGTTGAGAGAGCCGTCGAAGTACATCGTCCAATATTCGCTTGGATCCGGGAGAGCGAGCATGCTTAAGTCATCCCTTTCGATGATGAAATCGACAAGTGCCCGAGACTTGATTGTAGTCGCGACTTGCAAATTCAAGGAAAAGGGGCAAAGCTCCATTGCCCATTTGACGATCGCGCGTTCGCATCCTGTTGTTAATGATGTCTCGCAGAGGGGTACTTTCGATCCACGACCACCACACGATATCCGTCAAGTAGTGTTTCAACTTTCGGGATGTTATCGATTATGGCATAGATCAACTTCTCAATGGTAGGGTACCTGGTCTTGGACTCGTTGAGTACCTCACTAATGAAATAGATTGGCCGCTATACCTTGTAGACGTGGCCGGGCTTGTCTCGCTCGACCACCATGGTCGTGGAGACCACTCGATTAGTAGCCGCAATGTATAGCATGAGTGTTTTGTCTTCTCTTGGAGCAGTGAGTATCGGAGATGACGTAAGGTATTGTTTCAATTGCGTGAAGGCAACGTCTCGCTTCCTCCGACCACTCAAACTTTTGGACGCTTTGAGTAGTTTAAAGAACGGTAATCCTTTTTCGCCTAATCTTGATATGAAACAGCTGAGAGCAGCCATACATCCAGTAAGCTTCTGAACATCCTTCACCTTTTTGGGCGGCTTCATGTCCAAAATAGCTTTGACTTTTTCCTAGTTAGGCGTATGTCACCGGTGGTAACGACGTTGCGAGGAGTATGCGGGAAGGAACACCAAAGATGCACTTCTTTGGGTTTAATTTCCAACTGGAATGTGTTAAGGGCTGCAAAGTGTGTCCCAGATTGTCAACAAGGGTATGAGCTTCCTTGGTTTTGACAACTATATCATCAACGTAAGCCTCGACGAGGTCATCTTTTATCTCATCTTTGAGGCAAGCTTGTATAGCGCGTTGGTAGGTAGCCCAGCGTTCTTGAGCCCGAAACGACATGGTCGTAGCGATGGCGCGCGAAGGGCATGATAAAAGATGTCTTGATCTGGTCATCCTTTTTGAGAGCGATCTGGTGATAACCGAGTAGCAATCGAGAAAAGAAAGAAGCTCATAACCGGGCGGTGGAATCTACGACCTCGCTCTATGCGAGGCAAGCCAAGGGTCTTTAGGGCGGTGTTTGTTGAGATCGGTGTAATCAACGCACATTCTCCATTCATTATTCTTTTTGCGTACAAGAACCGGGTTGGCTAACCACTCCGGATGATACACTTCTTTAATAAATCCGGCTGCTAAAAGCCGTGTAACTTCTACCCTAATCGCCTCCTTTTTGTCACGAGCGAACCGTCGTAGCTTCTGCTTGGTAGGTTTGGCCTTGCCGTTGACATTCAAGGAGTGCTCAATCAAGTTCCGAGGTACACCGGGCATGTCAGCAGGTTTCCATGCAAACACATCCACGTTGCTCCTCAAGAACCTAACGAGCGCGTCTTCCTATTTGGGATCCAGGTTGGCCCCGATAAGGGCCGTCTTGCTGGGATCACCGTCGACCAGCTGGATCACCTTGTGCTCCTTGGACTTGATGTTCTTGCGTGGAGCCTCGAGCTCCGGGATCTCCTGGTGGTCGATCGAGGTATTCTTGGCGTTGAGCATGGTCTTGGCCATGCGAATAGAGAGGTCGTGAGCCTCTGCTATTTTGAAACTATCATCTTCGCAGTATAAGTCACGTACCGCTGCCTCCTCGGAGGTTAGAACTCCTTTCTCGGTAGGCATCTTGAGCACCAGATACTTGTAATGAGGTATGGCCATGAACTTGGTGAGCGACGGTCGACCAAGAATAGCATGGTAGGTGCCGTCGAAGTCGGCGACCACGAAGTTGACGTAGTCGGTGCAAAAGTGATCCAGGGTCCCAAACTGCACTGGTAGCGTGATCTGCCCGAGAGGTGTAGAGCTCTGTCTGGGGAGAACACCCCAGAACTATGCTTCGTATGGCTTGAGGTCCGCCTGAGCTATCTTCAGGGTGGGTAGACTGTTCTTGAACAGTATATCAATGGAGCTGCCGCCGTCGATTAGTACTCTGTCGAACTGAACTTTGTTGATACAAGGATCGAGGACCAGGGGAAAACGCCCTGGCTCAGGTATTGCGGCCCAATGGTCCTTTCTGCTGAAGGAGATTTCGCGGTGAGACCATGGAGGGAGCCGCGGATCGGTGAGGAGATTGTCGGTGTTGGCCACGTTCAAGCAAGCGCGGGCGAGCAGCTTGCGTTCTCGTTTGGTCTCCATGGACACTTTGCCTCCGATGATGGTGTGCACGCGATCGGTTGGCTTGACGTACTTGTGACGGGGGTCTGCATCGTCGTCGTCATTATCCTCGTTGCGCTGTTCCCCTGCGTCGTTGGGCTTGTCGGACGTATCCGGAGCTTGTTGATGCGTGTAGATAGACTTGAGGACGTGGCAATTCTCCATGGTATGGTTTGACTTAGGATGGAGCTAGCAGGGCCCCTTCAATGCCTTGGCGTAGTCGTCTTCATAGTTACGACGTCCGCCACCCTTTTTAACGGTGTTGACCTCGCCGTCGTCTTCCCGAGCACGCTTGCTCCTGTAATCGTCAACACGGTTACGCCGCTGATTACGTTGGTCACGGTGGTCGCAGGAGTCGTTGCGCTGGTTGCGGCGGTCAAAATTGTCGTTCCGACCATGGTTGCCGCGGTAGTCGTCGCGGTGTGGGGGGTGGTCGGAGCGCGGAACCCTTGCTGCTTCTTCAATAATTATCTTTTTAGCGTCGTCGGCGTCCGCGTATTTCTTAGCGGTGGCCAGGAGCGCTGTGACCGAATCAGGTCTTTTGCGGAGGAGCTTGTCCCTTAGGGCATCGTGGAAGAGGAGGCCAGTGATGAAAGCCTCGATTGCCTCGTTGTCGGAGATTGATGGGACCTTGATGCGCATCTCCGAGAAACGCCGGACGTACTCGCGCAACGGCTCATCTTTTCGATCTCGAATACGTTGCAGATCGTATTTGTTGCCTAGTTGTTCACAAGTAGCAATGAAGTTGTCGATGAAGGCTTGCTTGAGCTCCTGCCAAGAGTCGAAATAGTTCGTCGGCAAGCTGACCAGCCATTGGTGACCCGCATGGCCAACAACGACTAGGAAATAGTTAGACATGGCGTGCTCGTCCGCCATGGCTGATCTGCATGCAGTCTCATAAAGCATAACCCATAATTCGGGGTTTTCCTTGACATCGTACTTCTGAAGCTTCTCGAGCTTGAAATTCTTGGGCCATATGACTTGGCGAAGGTGTGGAGTAAACTGCTTCAAACCCGGCGGGCCGTGGGCAGTGTCATATTCCATACGGCGATAACTTTCATGGGACGCTTGATCGTCGGCTCTCTGGTTGATGCGAGTGCGCAGATCGCGTCCTCCGAGGTAATGGCGGAGATCGTTATTACCATCGCGGCGATCTCGATCGCCATCTGGATTAGCCTGCGATCGCGGTTATCGCGGCGATTGTCGCGGTTGTCCCGGTGGCAGTTGTCGTCCTGGCCACCAACATGGCCACCGTTTCCTTCTTGACGGTTGTCTGATGGGTCGTTGTTGCATGAGCCACGTTGGTTGGGTGGCTGTGAGCAACTTGGGTGCTGGCGGCTGTGGCTTGACTCGATCGAGATGGATGGAGCCCGAGCTTGGTTTACAATCTCCGCGGTCTGGGCCATAGCAACCGTCAGATAAGCTTGTATTTCATCGCGAACTGCTTGGGTTTCCGGGGTGTTGGGTAGCCGTTGCATTGTTGCCATGGCGACGGCTACATTGGCACTTGGAGTTCTGAAGACCTGCTTGTCCCCCACCCTGTCGAAAGCATCGTTGAGGTCACATGGCTGGACCCTTATGCGTCGTGCCTCCTGGTCTGCTTCGGCTTTGATTTGTCGATGATTAAACCAGTCAATATTGCGTGCTTCGCATGCAGTCCTTTCTTGTTCTGTTTCGCCAACTGCTGGCGGTTCGTCGTTGCTGACAACATGGATCAGATCCCCTCGTCTTGGCGGGAAAGACGGGAATTGTGAGAACCCTGGGGCGTGGTCTGGGATATCCAGATCATACTTGACGCCTTCATCTTCGTGATGCTGAAGCTCAGTGTGGACAGATGCATCAGATGCGATGCCAGACGAGGAGCTGGGGTCGCCCTCTTGGACTGTGTGAACGGATCCTTCTTGATAATCTTCAATCTAGATCATGTTGACGAAGTCGCGTGGCTTCGGCTGAGGTCGGTGCATAAGACACAGATCCAAGCGGCATTGTAGGTCGTAGGCATAGCTGGAGGCAGCGTTTTGCAGGCCGTAGGGCTAGACCTGGTAGTTTTCCATAGAGGCTTCGTACTCGGAGAGCTAGAGACCCGTCGCGAAGGCTGGCCGGCGACGAGCAGAGCGCCCTTGAGGAGTAGATGTGACCACGAGATCTGTACCAAGTCGTGTAGGACGACTGGTCTGAGCTGGTCGGGTAGATCTATTGTGGGGAGCGGTTACCTGCTCATTGGGCTAACTTTGAATCGTACTTACCAGAGCCAGGGTTTCAGCGAGCTTGGTGCCGACCCGATCGATGGAGTCGAGCAGGTCGATGTTGTCGATCTGCCTCCCTTTGTAGCGGGGAAGCGGATGACGAGTTGTCGGCGTGGCTGCAGGTGATGCAGGCGTGGTCGAGCCAGATGTACCGTGGTCGGAGCCAGATCCATCGTGGTCGGAGCCATGTCCACCGTGGTCGGAGCCGCGTCCACCGTGGTCGGAGCGGTGTCCACCGTTGTCGGAGCTGTATCCACCGTGGTCGGAGCCGCGTCCACCGTGGTCGGAGCCGCGTCCACCGTGGTCAGAGCCGTATGTACCGTGGTCGGAGCCGTAGCCGATGTAGGTGAAGCAGTGGTCAACGTAGACTGAATCCACGCCTCCTCCGGGGTCATGGTGATGAAGTCGTTGGAGCCGGTGGTCTAGGTGATCTGGCCAACGGTGAACGTGAGGCCATTTGGTGTAGCCATGGAGCCGGAGATAATGACCGTCTTGTTTGCTTGGGAAGCAATACGCACACCCCCTACCTGGCGTGCCACTGTCGACGAAATATGGTCGGCAGTCTACCTAGGGGTATACCCAAGGTAGTAGATTGTCGGCAGACAGATGCGCAAGCCACAAACAAGACGGCGACGCAAGACAAACACAAGGTTTTATCCAGGTTCGGCCGCCAAGAAGGCGTAATACCTACGTCCTGCGTTTGATTTGTATTGCTGTATGTCAATGAGAGATGTTTTTTAGAGGGGTCCCCTGCCCGCCTTATATAGTTCGGGGGGCAGGGTTACAGATCTGGAAACTAATCCTAACCAATTACAATTGCCATATGTGGCCGGATAAGGATTCCTATTCTAACCGACCAGGATCTTGATTGATCGCCAGATCCGCCTTAACTCCTTGCGCGGGACTCTGATCAGGTTAACCGGACCACACGTCGTCTTTTGGTGGACCGAACCCATCGATCCGGGCTGGCCCAAGCTTAGCCATAAGGGTATAGGGGTTAATACCCCCACAGGCTCCAACTGTGCCAGTTGGAGAAGAGCTATAAACAGAGGTTCGGTGCATCCCTGGTCAGAGAGGCGGGTCGGAGTTAGAAGTGAGTGACGTTCCTCCTTAGCTAGGCCTTCCGATCAGAGAGGCAGGCCAGAGTCAGAAGCGAGCGTTGTTCCTTCTTGGCTAGGCCTTCCGGTCTGAGAGGCGGGCCAGAGTCAGAAGCGAGCAACGTTCCTCCTTGGCTAGGCCTTCTAGTCGAAGAGGCAGGCCGAAGTTGGAAGCAGGCGCCATTCCTCTTGGCCAGGCCTTCCGGTCGGAGATTGGATCGCCCTTCTGGCCTGTCGTTAGGTATTTAGGCCGACCCAAGAGTTGCATGTCATTTGTAACGTCGTCTGCTGGGCCGAGCTTTTGCTGGGAAGCAGGACCATGAGGGACCCTAGGTTTATGAACCCGACATGCTTTTGATCTAAATTGGGTGGCCCCGGTTTGTGCTATAATGTGAGTTCGGGCTAGCAATTGTCTAAGAAAAGGAAAAAGAAATGTTGTTCATCCTTGGCCCAAAAGAGGTAGGGAAAGGGAAGTCCACCTAGTGACATTTCGCAGCCCATGTTCTATTTTCTGTCTGCGGGTCTAGCCGCTAGTGCAAAGTCCACATTACCTCCCTGAACTTTTGCGAAAATTCGTTTTCCTCCCTGAACTCTAAAACCGGGCAAAACACATCCCTCAACTTTTAAAACCATTCATCTTACCTCCCCTGGCCCTGTTATAAGCAATTTTGAAGGCAATTTTGTCTTTTTCTATTTTATTTATTTTGGCTGAATCTTTGAAAAAATCATAGTAAATCACAGAAAAATCATAAAATAAAAAATCCAATTTTATTGAACTCCACATGAGTAGATCTACACAGCGAACATATAATATGGTATACTTTAGTACAAAATTTTTGTTGTGGCTTTAGATATATGATTTTCTATAATTAATTAGAATTATTCATAGTTGTAGTTTCTATGGTCCAATTGTGATGGTTGTCTACTTCACCCCCTCAACTATAGACCATAGAAACTACAGCTATGAATTATACCATTTAATTACAGAAAAATATAGATCTAAAGCTATAGCAAAAACTTTGTACTAAAGCATACCATATTATATATTCACTATGTAGATCTACTCATGTGGAGTCCAAAAAATTTGAATTTTCCATTTTACGATTTTTCTGTGATTTACTATGATTTTTTAAAGATTCAGGCAAAATAAATAAAAAAGAAAAAGGCTAAATCACATTCAAAACCGCTTATAATCAGGTCAGGGAGGTAAGATGAATGGTTTTAAAAGTTGAGGGAGGTGTTTTGCCCTGTTTTAGAGTTTAGGGAGGAAAAATGGACTTTTGCGAAAGTTAAGGGAGATAACGTGGACATTTTTCGTCAGGGAACGACGGCTGCTGGCCCTACAAAACTGCTATCTTCTAGATACTAAAGGCCTGCTATACAATTCAAGGTCATGCAAGCAGGAAGCAACCGATAGGTTGCTAGCTTCTCGCGCAGGCCTTCCTCTGCTGACGTCGTCGCTGACTGGCTGAATTTTTTGCTTTTTAGCTCTTTTTTGAAACATTTTCACAAATATGTCCCTGGAGGTATGCTTTCAAAATCTGGACCCTTAGCTCGGCGCCATCATTGGTGGCGCCGATCTTACATGTCTCAGCGCCATAGATTTTGGCGCTTAGCTCTTGGGCTCAACGTAGACGTGGCGGTGACTTGGCAGCCACCTTGGCGTCGAGCTTGGCACCGTGGTTATTGGCGCCAAGAACGGCACCAAGATCTATGGCGCTGAGGTGGTGTTTTAACCCGGCACCCAACCTTCTTGCCCGAGCCTTCTTCCTCTTCTTTCTCCTCCCTCTCGGGTTTTTTCTCTCCCTACTTTGCCCTATCTCATGAATCGGCATATTGGACCTTAGAAACTTTGATTTGATACGTAGATCTTCGAGAGTAAGGTATCCTCGCTCCCTCCTAGTTTTTTTCAAATCGATTCAGTATATATTAGTCGGATTTTTCAACTTAAGAATCGTCATTACTTAGGGTTTCATGCAATTTTAATATTTATATTATACAACCGTAGGATGCCAAGGCGTGAAAAAACTAACAAACCAAGGTAACCTCAGCGCATGTTGTTATGGTATGGGTTCATTGTTGTGGATCAAATGGGAAACCCTAGGTGTAGGGTTTAATATTAATTGCTTTCGGTTCTTAGAACAGAAATGGCTAAATTGTAGTTTTGATCGGATGACCGGAAATGCCTTCGACCCATTGCCTCTGCCTAGTGATGTTCCAGTGCCCATGTGCTTTTGCGATAGTCCTTGCAAGGTAGCCAAGTCCGATGAAGAGGACACATATAGGCAGAGGTATTGGATGTGTTCTAATTTTGCGTTTGAGCCTACACTTCGTCAATGCCGCATTAACAAGATGGTGAGGAATTGATGTTGTGTAATAATTATTTTGTGTCATATGACATCTTACATGATTTTTTTGTTTTGTAACAATTGCATTTTTTGCAGACTCCTCCACCGCTCTGTGATTTTGAGCAGTGGATCGACACTGAGATCAAGCCTGAAGATAAGGAATGGATGCAGAAACTTTTGCGGTGGGAGGCAGAGGACAAGGAGATGATGAAGAAGAGACACGGAGAGGAGGCTGCAAAAAAGGAGCACAAGGAAGAGGAGAAAAGGAAACATGTTGCTGTGTATAGGGAGGAGAGGGAGAAGAAGTTTGAGCATGCACGCCGAGCGAAAGCAGCGATGGAGGAGAATCTCGATGCCCTGAGAAAGGAAAAGTAGCCTCGTTGCACTCAGTAGTCTCCATTACTTGCTAGTTTTATGGTTTATTCATGAACAATGTTGTCTACTGTTGGACTTTTCATTGTGTTGTCATGTAATGCACTTTAAGTATGGGCATGCTTAGGTCATGTACTGCGTTATTTAGTTTGTCGGCACATACTTCTAGTATTACTATGTTATTTAATGTGTTATAGTATTGGACTTTTCATTATGTAGTTGTTTTCATTATTTATGGTCATAATATTCAGTTTAATATTGTGGACGTAGTGAAATGTGATCACGTGCTGCAAACAAAACCTAACGAAGTAGGGCATTATATAATTCAACACACATAACACATAAAATGACATGTGAGAACATGTACCGAACTAGGGTACAGAGGTCCTGAACTAAACCTAACATGCCTTAGGTAATTGAAGCGAACAACAAGCACAAGAAATGGCATGTGAGAACATGTACCAAACAAGAGTACATAGTTCCTTCGATTAAACCTAACATGCCTTAGGTAATTAAATCAAACAACAAACACATGGATGTGCCATGTGAATAAGATAGGGTCGTCCTAGTAGTGTGGCCACATATCAAATTGTGTTGCACCTTCTCCACATAGCCTCCCATTGTTGTTGGTGGTGGTGGTGAGGGTGACGGCGGAGGCCCCTTGTTCTTGTGATTAGGGCAGGTGAAATATGGATCATTATAGAGTGCCTCCTGTGAACTTGCACCATTGTCGTTGTCGTCGTCTTCGTCTTCCTTGTACCCGCTGCTAACTTCCCTTTGTAGATCAAAGATTTCCTACAGGTAGTAGATGTATTGCTGATGCAGATAAATTGGTCGAGGATCGACCCACCTAGTGAACCCATAGTTTTCTTCAGACTTGGAAGACTACAATAAGTATGTCCTGTGAGTTGTAAGGGTATTCGAGAAACATATTTAACAAACGAAATATAATAGCAATTACCCATGCTCGCGGGCATTTGAAGAAGCGACGACCTCCGTTGATCACCTTGGTGAATATTTGTACTAAGCAGTCCTCACTATGCATGCATTTTGGCCAATCTTCCTTCCTGTTATCATATCCTCTGAGAGGGCACTCTTTAGTGAAATCACTCTTGCTCTCTGGGAAAACTAATAAACTAGTTCCTCAAAGAAATTAGGCCCAAGAGATCCCTCCCACACAATAGGAGTTCCCTTCGTCCCCCTTTCCTCTCTCACTCCCGAAACCCTTTCCTCTAGATGACCCTCCAGACATTCCTACTCCAACAAAACCGAATACTAGTTTGGTTTTTCTTTTGGTTAGCACTGCATCCTAGAACGCATATATATAGGCGAAGGCAGGTTTGCTAGCCATTGTATTATGATGTAAATGCTCCTAGAAAGTCTACTTAGAATCACTGAAAAGCCTACATCGTAGGACACTGGAGAGCCTAGATTCTATGACTGAAAAGCCTATTCGATTTCAGACTTCAATCACTATTTCGAAGGACACTAAAAAGTCTATTCGACGGTGACATGACAAATCATTGTAAAGGCTATTTCTCCTAGATTCCATGACTGAAAACCCTATTCGATTTTAGACTTCAATCACTATTTTAAACCAGAAAAACTGATGCCGCTAATTAATACGTACTTTAGGCAGAAAATTTCACCATAATTTCCCCTATTTTTTGATGCCATCCATACACAAATATGAGATGAATATTTAAACTCAATACACCATGTACAAACATATAAATATATGCCACATTCATCTTAAACCATATACATGAGCATATTAATAGTCCACACAGTCCTTAATTATAGTCCATAGTAGTTCATATTCGACAATAATAGTCCATACAGTCCATAATAGTTCATAATAAAAGTCCATAAAGTCTATAATACTACATAATACATCTACCACAAACCTCCACTGCCTCCTAGTCTTACCCTTACCCTTGTGACCAAGAGCGTCAGTGCCTGGAGTGTAAGGGTTAGGTGGACGGCGTCGCCTAGTGCCTAAAGGCTGTGTAGGCTGAGTTAAGGGAGACACCTAGAGCTAAGACGGGCCAAGCTCTCGTGCCTCTGGTCCACCTTGTCGTCATCCTCATCCTCATCCTCGTCCCTCGTACGCAATGCCTATGGACCCTGTAGGTGCTTGGCTAGACGAACCTAAGCCTCCTCTACCTGCGGAAGGAACATGCATGTCTTGCATCATGGTTGTCCTACAACCACAATGAGAAACCGCACGGCGTAGCCGATGTGACAATCTCTGTTGTACAAAATAATGTTAACTGAAAGAATTTAACGTATTAATAATATATTTCAAAGAATATTTTGAAGCTTACGTCTAGGAAGCTACGCGTGTCGTCGTCCCTGACTCTCAGACGAAAGCGCTCAATGTCTTCAACCGAGCATTTGAGGGTATTACCCTACAACAAAGTTTACAGTAAGATTGTGGTGGACATTAGACACTACTAATCTAGTATGGAGTACTAGTTAATTCCTGATCAGTTCCTCAACTCCATCTATTGTACTGAATTATAAGGATGCTACGACTCAAAGGTGCCACTAACTAAAATAGAGACTTCAAACACAGAATGTATTGGTATGCAACTTAACATAGAAAAATAAGACAATTGATTTACCACTCTGTCCAAGATTGGTCCTGTCTCCACCTGCCTTCCTACATGAGTAGTTTGGTCGTACGCCGTGTCTTCATCGTCGGAGGACTCGATGTCAGCGTAGTCATCTTCTGTCCATTATAGCCTAAGCCTACAACATGTCGCACATTGGTACCAAGCTTGGTAGCGCTTGTACTCATGGTTCATGTGTGGCTCATGTTCTCATCCACGTTGTCATGCAACAGCTCCCATTGTTCAATGTAGTACTGGTGGTGCTTCTCCTAATCAAAAATTTTCCTGTTCTTCTGACGATCCAACCTACACGTCACGTAAGATGTTAGTTTCTGGCAGGTATGAAATTGATGCTATAAAATGATGGAGCCTAAGCTATATGACACGACTATTTGATGTAAGCTTCTTAAGAAAGGTACAGAGTGATTGAAGAAATCATATGTAACAGTATCATCATATGTAAGCTTCACCATGGAAAATGTTACCATGTGGGTTCCAAAGAAAGAAGAGAAAATAGATCACGACATGGATTGAACCCATAGTCCTATAACTTGCCATAATGATGAGAACAAGAAATGCCCATACACGTACATTCATCTCAATCCATGTATATGTCACCATATTAAAAGTGCACGTATGTCATCATTACTTCATCTTATATAGGAATTAATGGAAATGGACAATCACGAGACAATTGAAATAGCAAAACACTTACTTGTGTAAGTCAACGCCAGTTGAGAACGGAGTCGTTGGCCAAAGCTGTCTCACTCCAAATTGATGTGCAACTCTGTCTGGTAGGTGAAACTTGACAGCATAGAAACAGATTAGAGGGCACCTCATCCTGTAGAAGTCATCGTCGCACCCACACATGTTGCTCAACTGAAAAGGAAGTGCTCCCTCGCCATCATACGGCTCCCACGACACCTGCTACATGTCCAAACAAGATGTTAGATGCTATACTAAACTATTTCAAACCAGCATGGGAAATAAAATTTTCTTACACTAGACGCCGTGAGCGTGTCTAGCTCATTCATGAATTTAATGTACGCCTGCTCAAACCTCACGTGCAGAACCCTAACCTAGTCCAAAGGTACGCCCACATCGGCTGCCGACGTGGAGGCTGACCTAGGAACCACTCATGACGAGCTAGAACCTCGGGACGACCAACTGGTAGACGAGCCCATATCCACAACTAGAGCAGGTACACGCATCCACCAAGTGACAATGAGGATGAAGTCCGACGACATGCCTCGCAAAGTTGCCGGTAAAGAAAACCCAACACTATAGAGCCTCAGCTGTACTAACCCGCCCGGTCCCAGTCAGTGAGGCAGTGGACCTCGAAATGGCAACGGGTACCCGAAACCCGAGTACCCGATAAGGAGGCGGGTATGGAAGACATTTTGCACCCGCGGGTATGTTATTGGACGAATTCTTGTACCCATCGGGTATGCGGGTACGGGTGTGGGTGTGTACTACCCATACCCGCATACCCGCGGGTAAAAAAACCTGCATAAATAATATCCAACCTCTGCAATTTTAGCCCATATAAGCATATAGCCCATATTTGGCCCATATAAGCATATGAGTATATATATTCTAGAACTCCCTCAAATCCTAATCCCCATATAAGCATATTTGGAATGAACCAATGAGGCATCTGATCTATTTCAACTAGCTTGACCTAGATATATTTCTGTTTTGCTGCTCTATTGTTGATTTGTTTTGCTGGAAGCTATTATATTTTGGTGTGTGAACTCGGGTATATTGTTGGGTGCGGGTTACCCGTCGGGTAAGAATTACCTGTCGGTGCGGGTATGGAATGAATTTTCTACCCGCCTGCGGGTACGGGTAACCCGACGGGTAAGATTTTGATCTGGCGGGTGCGGGTACGGGTGGCCAGTACCCATCGGGTACATACCCGTTGCCATCTTTAAGTGGACCCACATCCACGACGCAGTGTCACCTATGGCGTCGGGGAAGAGAACGTAGGCAAACAGGTGTAGGATCCACGCCCTACAGTAGTATCAAACTGTCTCCTCATCTGCCTCCTTGGGACACTGTGCGAACTCTTGCCGGAGCCAGGAGATTAGAACTCCAGAAGTGCGAGCCCCTTGCTCGCCAACCTCACGCCCAAGGAAGGCCTCTACTCATGCTCTCCAACCTTCTGACCTACACTGCCCAGTCACTACATTGCCATGAATCCTCAGACCTAGCATCTTCTGACAGTCCTAGAGCGTGACTGTCATCTCTTCGAAAAGCAAGTGAAAGCTATGAGTCTACGCCCACCACCTATATTTTAGACAAAACAAGATTACATGTCAAAAAGGCAAGCGCATGAACAAATGGCCATGAATGGAGGCAATGATTGAAGATAATACCGTCAACCAACGCAGTTGTGGCCGCTGAGTTGAACTTGGGCAACCCACGATTAACCTGAAAAGAGATGACATCTAGGCCAGCTCTTTGCAGGAAAGGAGTGTACCTATTGTCGTACTGCATGTCCAAGAACCCATTGTGGGTTCTAGGACTAAGGAGCGGAAGGTCCTGCATGGAATAAAATATAGTCTCCCGTTACTTCACGAACATATGTACGCTTACAAAATTTTGAACAAGACGTATAGATTATTACCTGCCCCTCCGCTATGAGACGTCCTCGGTGGGTCTCCTCGTACGCCGGGTCGAGCAGGTGGAATTGCGCCATCCTACAAAAAAGTCAATGAAATAGAAATTCAATATATAATGAAACATAAACTTAGAAATGTACAAGTAATTGACACAATTACAAGCATAAATTGAGACATCCATAATTAATTGAATGAATACAATAAATATGAAATAATGAAAACAACCAATAGTCGCACCTCACTAATATGCCAATGGCAAGTGCGTGAATTGTGGCCTAGTCTACCGCACTTGCCGCACTCGTACTGCTCGGGGTCAGTAAGAAATGGGGTTCCTCTCCCATGCCTCGTTCTTCTAGGTATCTGATCCATAACCATCATGTGCCTTGTTCTCTTCCTTCATCCACGCTTATTCCAACGGTAAGCTGGATCCGCAATGTACTTTGGCCACTCTCTAGGGTCCTGGAAAGGCACGAAGCGGGGGCTCCATGTGTGCACAAGCGTGTCGACACTGAACTCGTGAGGTATCCTGCTCTCGATATTAAAGTTGCGATGCCTAGCTACTGCCACCAAATAAGAATATAGAAAGTGGTACTGCCTTGGTTTACCACAAGTGCATGTGAAATCTTGGAGGATTACCACATGCATCCTCGACTCTCGGACCTCACCGTCGGACGTTGTACCGCCCCTATGCTCAACCTGATAAGTCCCTGTGGCGTGGTTAAAACATGTAACCTCATGCGTGCGAGCCCTTTCATTTGCCTTCTCTAGGTGTGTCTTTGGTTTCAGAGCCCATATCTCTCCATCACTCCGCAATTTCAATGCATGGGCGTGTCTATTGTTGAACCAGGCAACAATCTTATAGAAGGTGAATTGAACGATTGCATTCACGAGCATACCATGTATCCCCAATAGCAACTTATTGAATGACTCCGCCATGTTGCTGCACTAAAACTCGTACCTCCATCCACCGGCGTCGTGAGCTCTTGTCCATTTCTCCAAATCTCTCATCAAACCTGTGAGCCATTGTCTACCTTCTGCATTTGATGCAGTTCTGACCTGCTCCAACTTTTTCTGAAAGTACTTGTCCTCAAGCTATCGAGCAGCCTCCTGAAACTGATCAAAGTTATCCTTCACACCATCCTTCCAAAATAGATTCTCAGCAAGATGCTGAGTTGAAAGGTCCTTGTTGGTTTTGGTAATTGAGTGACAACCTAGGTTGACTAATTGTGTTTATGTGAGATACACAGGTGATTAGTCCACAGGTACATGTGTATGAGCAACATATGCCATGGAGGTGAAAATGGCTTGAAGATGTTGCAAAGCTCACACATGTGATGATGAAGGAGCTTATTGCACATGAGACATGACATTGAGTCATGTGATCAAGGTGGAGAAGATCAAGACAAGACTTGGCTTGATGGACCGGTTACAAGCGTGAAGGGCAAGTCAAAGGCTTTGGAGTGATGGACCGCGTGGCGGTGAAGCTTGAGCAAGACTTGGCGCCGATGGACGATAGCAACGGTGAAGAGCAAGTAGAGTCAAGATCGATGAACCAATATGATCATGTGATGATATGAAGTGGATCATATCATTGTTGATCGTGTTGGTGCATGTGTTGCATCGACATTGAAGGAGATGGAATGGAATGCGCAAGGCAAAGGTATAACCTAGGGCATTTCATTTCACCGGTCATAGGTGTGTAGAGAAGTTTATGACCGGGTTTAGGATAGATGGCCGTACTATCAAGAGGGGCAAACTTGTTTGCATATCGGTCATCTAGTGCCACTCGAGTGATCTAACTTTGCATTGTCGCTAGGATCGAGTGGCGTGGCAAGTTGAGTGGCTAACATCCTTTGGGAAATGATTGTGAAAATGCTAACACACATACACATGGTGATGTACACTTGGTGGTGTTGGCACATTTACAAAGGAGGTGGTGTTTGCAGGGGTGAGATGGGTTTGGGTGGGATTCGGCGCTTTCGGGAAAATAGAATGCCTATTTTCTATTGCGCCGAATGCAAGATCTTGTGGTTAGCATATTGGAGCAAGGGTGATGAAGTTTGAAGTGAAAACGAGTTAGTCACGAAGATGCTGGCGTCGGTCAACTGACCGGACGCTGGATCTGAATGCACCGGACGCTGGCAGGCTGCATCTGGTCAGGCTGACGTACGATGACACAGAAGCTGGAGTGTGACCGGACGCTGGCTGCGTCCGATCAAGTGTGACCGGACGCGTCCGGTCGAGGTCGGTACCTTACTGAAAATGACTGGACGCTGGGGGTTCAGCGTCCGGTCAGTTGAAAGCTGCTGCGTCCGGTCAAGTCAAGTGACCGTTGGAACCAGGACGCATGGCCGTCTGCGGGCGACCGGACGCTGAGGTCCAGCGTCCGGTCAACACGACCGGAGCGTCCGGTCAGCCCGACCGTTGCCCAGTGAAGGGGTAACTGCTAGTTTAGCCCTTGGGGCTATAAATAGAAGTGGCCCTCGGCCATGGCTGGTGCTGAGCACCTCAAGGGACTTAGTGTCCATGCTTGTGAGTGCTTGGGAGCCCTCCATCACACACATACTTGATAGCGATCATCCGATTGTGTGAGTGAGCGATTCTAGTGCGATTGCATCATGAGGTTGCATCGAGTGGCACTAGGTGATCGAGTTGCGAGCCGGTGGTGCTTGTTACTCTTAGAGGTTGCCACCTCCTAGATGGCTTGGTGGTGGTCTTCGTCGAAGCGTGCAAGAAGCTTGTGCGGCGCTCCGGAGAAGTGCTTGTGAGGGGCATTATGCTCGCCCCGCGGGAGCCGCGAAGAGCAACTCTAGTAAAGCGTGTCATTGAGCTACCCTCACTCAAGGGGTAGGTTCTTGCGGCGCCCGATGTGCGGGCTTAGCGGGTGATGCTAATTAGCCACCGAATCACCAAGTGAGCGGTCAACACAACGGGGACTAGCGTGTTGGCAAACACGTGAACCTCGGGAGAAAAATCATCGTATCAACCTTGTTCTTCCCGTTGGTTTGCATCCCCATTACACAAGCTTGCAATTACTTATATATATATCTTAAGCTTGTGTAGTTGCTCTTGTAATTAGATAGCTTGTGTAGCTAGCTAATTACCTTCTTGCTTGTGTAGCATAGAAGTAGCTCCCTTGCGTGGCTAATTTGGTTTTAGTAACCTTGTTAGTCACATTGCTTAGTTTGTGTAGCTATGTATTTGCGCTCTCTAATTAGGCGTTAGTTGCCTTGTTATTGAGCATTGCTAGTGAGCTTAGTTAGCTTTGTGCTTTTGCTTACTAGCATGTGTAGGAGCTCCCTTGTTACTTAAAGTACTAGTGGCATAGGTTTGTGTGACCTTGCTCCTAGAATTGTTTAGGAGAGCTCTAGCTAGCCCGGCACCTTAGTTGCTTTATTAGTATCTTTGCAAGGTGCTAGTGAACATATATAGAGGGGTGTAGTCTTGGCTAGACCGATTGTTTTAATTCCGCATTTATATCGGTTAGCCGACGCGATTAATTTTAGAAAAGACTATTCACCCCCCCTCTAGTCCGCCATCTCGACCTTCATGAGTACACCAACGATGGTGGAAAGGTGCATACCCCTCTATCTGCTCTCGCACGACATTAAGTATGCCCTGGTGCCTATCAGATATGATGCCAACCTCCCTGCCAGGCCCAACCACATGTATCCGGACTAGCCTCAAGAACCATACCCAACTATCATTATTCTCCTTCTCAACCAAAGCAAATGCCAAAGGAACCAACTTATTGTTCGCGTCACAGGATATGGCAATAAGAAGTGTGCCATGGTATTTGCCAATCAAGAACGTACCATCAATGGGAGAAGACGGGACGACAGTGCCTAAAGGCCTCGACACACTGAGGGAAGCACCAGAAAGCATGGAAGAATATCTGCCTCCCATCCTTCCATGCATTTAGTTTTGGAATGTACTCATAATGCATGTCTGGATTCACCACTTTGATTGCATTAAAAAGTACTGGCAGCTGCTCATACCCATCCTCCCAGTCCCTATATATCATCTTCCATGCTCGCTGCTTAGCCCTGCAAGCTTTACCATAAGTTATCACATAACCTCCATACAACACCTTAACGGTCCTGATAATTGTCCTAACCTTTATATTTGGTTCTCCCTGCAATATTCCCATCAACCGCTTGGCAATGAGGGTAGATGTCAACTGCCGATGCTTCAGTGTCAGCACATGGTCAGCACAATTGTGTGGTCCGATAACTTTTGTGATCTTCCATTTTTCGGTGACCTTTTGCTTCCTTGCACAAACCCTCCATATGCAGCGTTCTTTGTCACACACAACTGTGTAACGGCGCTTCGCATATGAATGGAAGACCTTGTAAGGTCTCTTTCATATCACTGTAAACGCCTGTAACCACCTCTTCAATGCAGGGAGGTTCTTGAATACCCTATCCTTCTCAATTACCATGTTAGGGCCGGCATCAGGAGCTTCTAGGAGCTCATCATCATGTCCTTCTACACACGCCTGATCGGAATAAGCAAGATCGCTGAACTCGTGAACTCTTGGATCACGGTGACCGGGAAAGATACACCTCAGCATCTCAACATCACTCTCTGTGAGCTCTCCAACAGGGCGATGATCATCAGAATCAAGAGCCATTGCCATCTCATATGGCTTCGAATCATTCATAATTTCAATACTATTGAAGCCACGAAATTTATCTCCACAATGCACTTACGCAGCAATAGTGGACACATCCACATTGTCAAGAATGTCTCCTACAACATAAGTAGAAAAATGAGAAAAGAATGAAAAAACTAGATGTAAGGAAGGGGGTAAGCTCCCAATAACCATACGGATAAGACACTTACTCGTATGATTCTGTGTTAAAGGGATCTCATAAGGAGGATCTGCCACAACATCATGAGTCTGACAAGCATCTCCAACTAGCTCATTGGTGGTAGATTGAGCGTCGGGAACCGTAGGTGCAACCTCCACATCCATATCAGGTTCCGGGATGGGAGGGTCGAAGTGTGCTTGCTGAGTGGGAAAAACCCATGAGGGATGGGATCAACCAACACCCGACGCACAACCACATCCAAACTTTGGAACTGACACTTCATAGCCGATCTCACATAGTTCTCCCATTGGTCTGCATACCCAATTGGGATCATATTTCTTAGGATGTTGGGAGGGGAACCTAGGTAAAGTACACCCTCCACTGTGATGCCATCATCATCATCAGCTCCATGACAATGTAGCTCCTTCCGAGCCATTGCAACCAACTCACTAAATGAAGGCTTCTCATTGAATAACACAGGCACGCTTTGCATCTCAACAAACTCAACATATCCATAACGATCTCTTTCCATGATGCCTCCATGATATATGCTCACAAGGTTGTCCATCTAATAGTTCAAACAAAAATTAAAATACAGTTCGTTTAGTCTAAAGTAGCTACTATATAGTACATCTCTAATAGATACTAACCAACTACACCCTAAATAACTATGTCACTAACTATCTAACTAAATCAACTAGCTATTTAATAACTATATTTATGTACCTATGTCACTAGCTATCTAACTATATCTATCTCACTAACTAAATCAACTACTTACATCATCAAATTTACTAGAAACTACTAAATAATCAAAGTAGCACTATAATTCAAGCTAACTAAGTACCTACATTACATATTCAAAAATTTTACCTATCCAAGTCAATGCAACGATACGACGCGGACGCGGACGCCGGGACTGGAGCAGGACAGGGACGCGGAGGACGGGATCGACGATGAGGTCGCGGCGCGCTAGGAGCAGGGGCCGTGCCGTGGCCGGGGTCGTCGGAGGGAGCGTCTATGCGCACGGCGGACGCAGGGAGCTGGGACGGACGAGGCGGCGCGGGCCGGGAGGGGCGGCGCACGGCGGGCGGGGAACGACCGGCGCTCCGCGCGGCGAGGCGGCGCGAGCGGGCTGGGGCCGCGGGCGGCCGGCACGGCTGGGGCCCGCGCGGGTGCGGACGGATGCCGCGAACAGCCGGGCTCCACGCGGCAGCGGGCACGGCGATGCGACAGCGCTGGCGACGCCCTGGATCAGGAACGGTAGAGAGAGAGGAAGAGAGAAAGGAAGAGAGGACCATACGTAAGACAGGGCTTTGCGCCAATAACACGGCGCCAAGCTCGTCGTCAAGATTTACGGCGCCAAGCTCGACGCCAAGATCTATGGCGCCAAGGTGAATGCCAAGTCACCGTCACGTCTGTGTTGTGTCCAAGACCTATGCGTCAAAATCTATGGCGCCGAGACGTGTGGCTCGACGCCAGGTCTAGATTTTAAAAATATACGTCCAGATGCATATTTGTGAATTTAAAAAAAAAAGGCTAAAAAAAAATCGGCCGACTGGGGCGTGTTGCGGTCGCTGGGACGGATGGGTAACCGTCGAACCGAACCGCGGCCTCGCCGACCAAATGTTCTTCCGACGCCCCGGGTTGGCTTCCCTCGCCGGCCGCGGCAACTTCCGCGAACCTTCGCGCCCAGTCAGCATGCCGCGGCACGGCGGCCGCAGCTTCCGGGAAGCTCCCCCTAGCTAGATGGGCTTCCGCGACCGGTACGGATCTTTATGGACCACTGCCCTGTCATACTGTACTTGTATATAAGTAAAGATAAGACTTGCCAGCAGTTGGATAACAGAAAGGAATCGAAGATTCTCGGAAGCATCGCCGGCGGCGCCGGTGTCGGTGGAGGCGACGGCGGTCTGGGAGGCGCAGCTCGTCGTGTTCTTGGGATTCTCACGATGGAACCGACCTTCAGGAAGCGTTCTCTGCTCTTCGTTCCTTGGGATTTCACCCGTTCGAACGACGGGATCTATAAGAGGTAAAAGACCCTCCAACACTTTTCAGATCCTCTCTGCCTATTCAGAACAAGTTTTCGAGCATCATGTTGATTAATATCTAAATCGGATTAATGGTAACCCCGAAGTAGAAAGAACAGGCAGATCAGATCCAGATCCGGGGGAACAGATTAGGCTGAAGTAGAAAGAACAGGCAGATCAGATCCAGATCCGGGGGAACAGAATAGGCTGGTTCACTTCAAACGATTGTCCCAGAATCGATGCACATGCCCTGTGGGGGGCTTACCTCGCACCTAGGAAAACTAGAAAAAAATGTTCAGGTCGTGATTCCTATCACTATTTCCGGTCTCTCTTTCTCCCTCTTTACGGACCTTTTCAGATACGGCGACGAGCTGTTTGGTGACCCGCTCTTTACCCTGGCAACCACCCATCATGTGGATTGTCAAATCTCACCTACTGCATCCATTTTCGAACTCAAATAATGATATGCTAGTATAGTTGTACAGAAGTCGTAAAGTTCACGGTCCTAGTATGAGCATTTGAGATTTTGGAGCCAAGCACCCATGCATGACAGATTGACAGGACCTGATGACTTTAGTCTTTAGGTAGCTTATGTTTACCAACAATAGACAAATGGATGTTTTAAGTTCAATGTACGTTCTCTTGATCTGAAGACTTGTAGAACTGGGAAATACTATTTTGGTTGCCTTTTTCTTCACAAGAGACCAGCTGAACTTAATTGTTTGCTCCCTTTCAAAAGTAAATGTGATTCAGGTGAACTTTAATTGTTTGCTACCTTTCAAAAGTAAATGTGATTCTTAAACGCTGTTGGCAGACTGCTTTTACCAAAGATTAGGAATTTCTATGGTTGTTATTTGGTTGTTCTGATGTAGCCACTTGAATGCACAAATGCATGAGTACTCTGATTTTTAGGATGCTAAGAGAACATCATAGAAAGCGAACGGACCTGATAGAAAAAAGGCGAACAGGCCTGCAGCATAGTGGTTGCATGGCCTTAGTAGCACCAGTGAGTTCGACTCCCCGTGGGAGCAGATTTTCGAGGCTGGGTTTAAGAAACACCATTGCCCCCTGTTGTTCCATTGATGCAGTTGCAGAGATATACATGGCTTGCAGGTGCGCCCTGGCTGCTCCTGAACAAATGCCCTCTGTGAGTGGGGGCCTTCCGTGTGTATTCTTGGTCTTGCAGCGAGAAAATATATTCTTTGCTTAATACCCGGGTGGTCTATTCCCCAAGGGCCGAGCTTCTTTAGAACCTACTAAAAATAACTCAAAATTGATTGCATAATGTTATTTCAGTTGCCCTTTCCTTGTGGGCAATAATTGTTATAAGATATTCATGGACACATTTAAGGGCCTTAGCTAATCAAAATAGCTTATCTTCAGCCACTCATCGATTTATACTCTGAGACAATACTCGTATGTACCTTTTCTTATCTTTATTAGTATGTGATGAGCTCTTGTTACCTATTACTTTATCTACATTTCCTTCCTTATTCATAGTTTTCCACCTTTGTATCACACTTCCATGTGCATTTCAGATGTGTTTAGCTGAAACTTAGCTTGAGCTTTGTGTTTGACATGGAAATCGATATGGTCATCGCTTACTGCATTCGTATACACGTTAGTTTTTTTTCCTACATTAAGAAGGTAAAAAATGGGGTAGTTTAGAATCATATATAGGAGTACTTTTGGATACTTTACTTATATATACTGGAAGATGTAATGAAAGTAATTTAGATGCATATTTAGGGGTTGCATTATGTTACTCTAACAATAGTGGAGTTGGCCAATTTGTCGGATATCTCTGCAGAAATAGAAGGTGGGTAATTTATATGCAAATTTAGGATGTTACTTTAATTTATTTTTATAATGGCATAGGTGGGTAATTTAGATGCAGATGTGGTTATTTGTTATTTTTCAATCTGATAAATGTGGGTAATTCTGTAATTTAGATATAGATATAGGGTTTGGACTATTTTCATAATGGCAGAGGTGTTTTTTTAGAAACCAGAATAGATCCATTGGCTGTTATTGTTACTTGTTAGTCATGATTTGAGTTTACTAAATTGGTGTCTAGATATTTCTGATTTTTAAGAAAGGTTATCATTTTTTTCTATCACGTCTGATGATTATTAATGTGGAAACTTCAAAGGGAGCCTCTAATCGAATCGATGACCAGATGTTTTCTGTTTTTTATAAGAATTTCCAAGGCCTATATCTTTTCTAGTGTGTGCCATGAGGACTGACGTTCAAGCACCAAAAGGAGACTCTAATTAGTAATAATAATGGGATTTCTCTTTTTTTTATAGCGCATCTCGTTAAAATTAATATTGATGCTTCAAAACGAGCATCTAATTAGTAACTGACTAACAGTAAGGTTTACATGATTGTTAGTATCCTGTATGCATATAGGGCACATCAAGTTATACAAGCTTGTAATATTGCATAAGCTATTTTCTTGGCAATCACATTCTCGTGGTCAAGAATTTTTAACATAACCTAGTTAACTTTCAGAAAGTCTAACAGTAGCTAACTTCTAAAGAAAGAGAATTCTTGTTTTTGAATGTGTATAAGCATGACTATTTGGTTTTCCTCAGGCACTTTTTATAAACTATAGTATGTTTTAAAACGGTTTGGCGGGACTGTTAGGTAGCTGATGAATTTATTTTGGAAATGGGAGTGAAATGTTCTAGGACTTGCAATTGTGTTAGGCAATGGACAAACTGGCAGGAAATGTTAGGCAACTGATGGATATGACAGGAATGTTAGCCAACCGATGAATTTGGCAGGAATGTCTGGCAACAGATGAGCTTTGCAGGTTACGGCGGAAACATAATTTATGACTTGAAAAGGAAGATCTTCTTGATTGAATCTTTATGCAGGTATGCTGAACACATAGTCTATTTCAATCTTTTCGCTGGTATTCTTAACATGTATTCTACGCAGTTTTTTCCCTGGTTTTCTTAACATGTATTCTACGCAGTTTTTTCCCTGGTTTTCTTAACATATATTCTGCTGAATATCTTTTTGTATTTCTACATACTACTTTGTCTATAGAAATGCTTTTCTGGAGGGCTATTAGTGCCTAAGTTAACATAAAACCTTTTGTATCATGACTCGTGAGTCATCCATCTTGCATCAGCACATCCAACTAAAAAAGAATCCATCTTCTTGCGCATAATAGCTTTTTATTAATTGATTGATGAAGCAGGCCTCATTCCATATAGTTTGCATACTTTCTGAGCCAGTCTATGAGAGCCTGAGAAGGGTACATATTCCTCAATCGATTCTTTAAAGAAAGATTTTGCCAAAAGAATGAATGGGATTAATAAAACTGTTTTCCATTTTACAAAGAGCTGCAAAAAAACTGTTTCCTTCAACTTTTTAAATATAGTTTCTTTCAAGTCAAAAGATAAATCAGAAAGCACCATGACGTTTCTCTGTCTTTCCGAATTTTCTTCTGGAATCAATTGTTTCTCAAAAGTCATAACTATACATCGTGAAGATGATGGTGGAGCTTTTACAAATTCTGTGGTGTATCAAGTTTGGTATAAAGACCTAAATCTCAATTCATTACATTAGAACCACGGAGGCATTGCTTTTGGACCATTTGGAGTGAAAGATATTGAGTTAGAGGATAAATATACAAGAACTTTCTACTATCCAAACTGAACCATAGAGTTTAATGGCCTTCCTACGGACATAGCCTAGCTAGGAAAGCAATCTTAGTGCCTGATTCATTGTTGTGTTGGATAGTAGTAGAAATCTTTCATGGAAATTAGGCGAATCTGATATATACATACTCTCAAATAAATCATTTTTGGTGCTCCAAATTGTAAAACTCAAGTAATTTTGGAAAATACTATTTAAGTTTAGAAAATCATGAACTTGAACAGTATGCCATCTTAAATCGGCTTAAAGATGCATTATTAGGGCTTTCATTGATCACATATAGGATTGGTTTATGCGAACGGATGCTTTTGCTACTGTATTGAATTACGCCATGCATAAACTGATATTTGACGAATATTACTATAATATACAGGGCATATCAAGAGACAAAGATTACCAGTAAGGCTATTTAGAGGGCACCCGTTGCAATACGGTTAGTATATCTCTAACTCTTAAGGAAACTTGAGATATATAATCGTCATGATTACTTCGACTTAGATAACATTCTTCGAGATCCTAGACAAACACGAAGCACTATATAAGATGTGCCATGATGTAGGTGCAAAGGTATCTCATATGATCCAAGCAAGAGGACTCAACAATAAACTAGAGTGTTGTAAAAAAAAAAAACAATAAACAAGAGAGTAGGCTGTGGCAATCATCGGCAAGATCTCACCAGTGGCAATCATTCAACTTGGTCGAGATCTATAAAAAAACCCACATATAGTGAAGATATTTTCCCTATATATATCTTTTATGTTTCATGTGCTCTACTCTACAGTAACTATTGTAGCCTGCGCAATTCTGTTACCGAAAATTGATTATTCAGTCACCGAAAATGGTGCTAGGGTAATCCTGAATCGCTATTGATTATTCAGTAACCGAAAATATTCTCATATCAAAGCGCTTTGTTTTTTGTATGGGCAATTTGTAATACAACGTTACGTGCTGTATGGAGGTCTACGCTGGTCTGAAATGAGTTTGAAATGCAGCGAAGCAGGTTAAGGTGCACTAATTAATCAGATTAGTGACTAGGTGTCGCTACTCAGCAGCCACAATGCCACAACTGGATAGGACCTGGCATTGCAGTGGCTCTCGGGAGTTATATTTGTTTGCAGAATCTGGGCATAACTTTGGAACAGGTCAGTGTGAATGCAAATCGTGGGTCAGTCATCGCCAACTCAGGAAGAGATCTAAGAGTGGTTTTCAAATATGGAAATTCTGGTTGGGCTTGGGCCTTCATTGATCGGAAATTTCAGAGAGGACGGAGTTACTTAGTTTCGAACAAGTCGGTAATAAACAAATTGACTGCTGGCCAATCTAAGCTGCAAATTGCAGATTTTCAAACCTTATGTGCCATATATAATGCTACGTATAAGATACGAAGAGTGTCAGTTGAGCGAATGGGTCTTTTGAACTCTACGTGCGCCGACCTGCAGGCTGCAGCGCACACACCTTAATACCCTATGGCCTATATAAGTGTAAAGTCCGCCAAACGCGTCATTGCCGAGACAAGGCAAGGAAATGGCGAGGAAAGTCGTGATTGCGTGAAGACCAAGGCGCCAGCCTAACGCGAAGTCATAATGGCTTCGGTGTCACCGTGGGGCCCAGTGTAACCATCTCCCAGGTTTCCTTGAAGCTTCCGTGCCTTCCTGGTGGTAGCCTATAAAACTCCACCAGGCCACGAAGCACCACAATGTCGACTCCACGGTAGCCCTTGGCAATCAGGACAGCCCGTGTGTTTTAGGTTTTTAGCTTGCAGATTATGGATTGCGGCATACAGTTTGTTATAATCTGTGAGCTGAACAAACAGTTCCCAGATTGTGACTTGTAGGATTGTTACAATCCAACAATTGCCTTCATTCTGCAGCTTTTAGCAAGCAAGTTGGAACAAGCACGGCCTTCAAGCTGGTAAGAAGCAGATTATTATGTTGTACAGTCTCTAGTTCCGAGTGCGCGCGAAGATGTTCGTTTGCTTTAGCTTGAGATTGTGAAAGCTTTCCTCTACCACAATCCAAGCTTTCCTACGTTCTGTTTCCACCCACAGAACCCACTTTCCTGGCTCCACGAAGAACCCTCAACTCCAGTCACGGGTGACCGTCTTCATGACAGCGGCACCCCAAGCAGCCATGGCCGGTCAGCCAGTGAATGCCGCCGCGGTGGACGACCCTCTCCTGGTTGATCAGGAGGCCAACTACCCTCAAGCGGACAACAATGGCGGTAGCAGCTTCCCCTGGCCCACCGTTTTGGGTTTCCTCATCCTCAGCTTCAATGCAGCAATGGCCATCATTCGATCGCAAGGCAATATGATGGCCATCGCCTTCGTCGGTTTCTCCTATGCCGTCCTGATCGCCCTCTTTGTCTGCCTGAGGATGTATGAGCGTGCCCGTGCTGGCTCATCCAAGAGGGAGTGGCTCAAGATCGCTGTATGGATATTGACGACTCTGCTGACATTCAGCTTCTCCTACAAAGTTGCCGCCATCATGCCAGCGCCGGTGGCCGTGGTCGTTTGGCTGATGGCTTTTGCGACCGTTGCAGGAGGCTTCGTCGCATTCTTCATCTACAAAGAGAAGTGATTAAGTTCGTGTATCTGAAGATCATAGGTCGTCTCTCTTAATTAATCAGGCGATTCAATTGTCATCGAGGCGAAAATTTTCTATGGCGACTACGTCGACTCTTTATCCCACTGTCTTGGAAGAGATTGCTCTGTAGCAATTAAAAAGCCTCAACGTCAGATTTTTGAACAGCCAGAACAAGCCCTCTTTTGTAATAGTGCATTCAGTTTTTTCTTTTTTTTGTTTGATCAATAGTGCATTCAGTTCTTAAGACTGAATTAGAATTGTGTTAGATCCAAACCCTAGTATCTAGGAGTGTCATGTATTGTGTGTTGCATTTATGAAGTCTGTTACCTATCTAGATGAGATGAGAACCTTTTTCGTAAGTTATGTCCATCTGATTATTTTGCGTCATTTTGTGCACTTTTTTCTGGAATGGACGGGACGAACTGTATTATTATTACAAGGAAAACGAAATGATCCAAATTATAAGGAAATTATATCTAAAAACCATACAATTAGCGATGCATGTAGGTTGGGAACGGATCAGCCACTGCCATACCCGTACTATATACCCATCAAGGTGATTTTGGGTTCTAGGTTCACCCGACACATTGCAACACTTGACCCGCACGATCCTATGACTATAAGTAACACAAAACACCAGAACTGAGTACACGCTGGAGCTGACATGCTTCGCCTCAGGCCGAATTTTTTATTTTTTAGCCATTTTTTGGAATTTTTTTCACAAATATGTCTCTGTAGGAAATATTTCAAAATCTGGACCCGTATCCCGGCGCCATCGTTGCTGGCGTCGAGCTTACACTGCTCGGCGCTAGCGTTCCTGGCGCCGAGCTCTTGGGCTCGAAGCCAACGTGGCGGTGACATGGCTGGGAGCTCGGCGCCAGTCACCCTAGCGCCAAGCTCGGCGCCGTAGCTCATGGCGCCGAGCTCGGCGCCGAGCTCGACGCCAGGATGACTGGCGCCGAGCTTGTGTTTTAACCCCGGCCCCAACCTTCCTGCCCGATCCTTCTTCCTTTTCTTTCTCCTCTCTCTCGGGTTTTTTCTCTCCCCACTTCGCCCTACCTCACGAATCAGCATATTGGACCTTGGAAACTTTGATTTGATCCGTAGATCTTCGAGAACAAGGTATCCTCGCTCCCCTCCTAGTTTTTTTCGCATCGATTCGGTATATATTAGTCGGATTTTTCAACCTAAGAATCGTCGTTACTTAGGGTTTCATTTTATCCCTCAATATTTGTATTATACAATCGTAGGATGATACCAAGGCATGGAAAAGCTAGCAAACCTAGGTAACCGCAGCGCATGTAGTTATGTTATGGGTTCACTGTTGTGCATCAAATGGGAAACCCTAGGTTTAGGGTTTAATGTTAATTGCTTTCGGTTCTTAGAACGAAATTGGTTTTATTGTAGTTATGGTTCTCATTGACATTTATTTGTGATGTTTTGATTTTTATTTGTTAAATTACATCCGTTTTGTTAGATGCAAGAAATGTATCAGGAGGAGTTTTGGGGAAAACGGGGTCGTCCTCGAGAATTATACCCCGACGCGTCTAGCAAAGATGCCCCCGTCCCTCCTGACCTCCCTGTCCCTAACTGTGACTGTGGTTTCTCGGCCCATGTTTTTCAATCGAAACATCTGGACACAGCGGCGCGATGCTTCTACACATGCAGTCGTTTTAATGTAAGAAATTATTTGCACTATCTTTTTTCTTTATTTGTGTAAGTATGCTACTAATATTTTGTTGGAATCTCGTTGTGTAGGACCATGAGAGGTGCCTTTTCTTTCAGTGGATCGACGGTGCAGACAAGTTTGATCCTAGGTACCTCCTTTTCGATGATTGGTTTAGAGGAAGACATCCACGTGAGCACTTCAAGCGGTGGGTTCCACCCCCCCTAACCCTCCGCCAATGACGGCTAAGGAGAAGCACCTAGCCATAGTTAGACGACTCGAGGAACCTCCTATGTGCGATTGCGGAGATCGAGCTATGATAAACCCTAAGAATACGTTGGAGTTTGTGTGTTCAAACAAGCATAAAGTAAGTGCAAAATGTATGTGTTGAAATATTGAGCTATATGTGTTTATGTACTAATGTCACCTTATTTAGGTGTTTTCAATGGCGAAGTGTTGTTTCAAGGAGTGGTTGTATGGTTCTAAGAACAAATGGCCGAAAGAACCACGAAAGGTTAAGGAAAAGAAGAAAGAAAAGGTAATTTACAAAGCACCTCCTGTCATGTGCGAATGTGGTGTTAAATCCAACTATGGTCTAGTCCATTCGGAGCTTGGAATAGGTCATTATTGTGGCCATATGATTGACTATGATGAGGTTGGTTATTTTTGTGGTAAACATGAAATCGTATTTTGTTTCTTTTGCTAAGACATATATGATATAATTTTTCGTTTGAACATAGCACTAGTAAATGGAAGTGGGAATGTTATGATGGTCAAGCTAAGTTCTTAGTTGAACTAAAGGGGAGGCAAGTAATTGCACGGAAGAGGGGATATGGATCTAACTATGTCAACCTATTCGTTAAACATCACAAAGAAAAGATACGTGAGTTTGCTAGACAGTGCGGTATTTATAACCCGATCAATGTTGGGCTTGACAAATGGGGATTGGAGAGACGGATGACGTTAGAGGAGGAGAGGACAAGGAAGGAGGCAAGGGAGGAGACAATAGTATAGATGTAGGTCTTGAACGAGCATGTTGTTGCATTATGTGCCAGTGAGTGCTTGAAAGCCTTTTTTCGTTGCCTGATTTTAAATGTAATATAATCGCGTTGCTAACTGATTGCATTTTATACATATAGGGATTGGATGCAGCGAGGAACATGCCGCAGAGGTGGCTCGTGCAAGGAATGAGGAAAACAAGTTAGATGAGCACAGATCGTGAGCTGGTCGCACCGTTCAATCATCGATTGTGTTGTTTGATGAGGGAGACGAGGATGAGGATGACACTGGCTGGCTGAGTGAGCTCATCGCTCTAGCAGAGGTGGGCTTACAGGCGGAGGAGGCTGAGGACAACACTAGCAGACTGAGCGAGCTCATCGCTCTAGCAGAGGCGGGTTTGTAGGCGGAGGAGGCCGAGGATGACACTGGTAGACTGAGCGAGCTCATCGCTCTAGCAGAGGTGAGCTTGCAGGCGGAGGAGGATGACGACGCGTTCTTCACTCAGGCCGCAGAGGCCGCAGATGAAGCGGAGGCCGCTTACTACAGGCGACAGGCAGGTCAGAGCAACGCAGGTGACCTAGCCACAGCAACAGGGTTGTGGTAGAGGACTAGTACTCAGATGATGAGTTGCTTACTCAGTATGTTTCAGATTGAGGATTTGAAAGTGCATTTGCCCCTTATGTGGGTTTTGATGTATTGATGACATCTAAATTAGGGACTAATGTGATCTTAATGAGATATGTCGCAGCTATTACTCATATGCACTCTCCAATGGTTTTATTTTTGTTTTTGAGTTTAGGATCCGCCTCACTATAAAAAGGGATGCAAACTTAGTTGGTCTGAGGAAGATATAGTGCTCAAGCATAAAAATAAAATCAAAAGAGAGACACTCTAGCACTCCACGAGCATGTAGAATATTTTTCAGTGACTGTTGGTGTCGGAACTCTCGACGTAAGCCGGAACTCCCGATAGTCGGAAGTCACGACTCATGCCGAAAGTCCTGACGCCCAGTCACTTAGCCTGCGTAGTGATTGTGGCTGTCGAAAGTCCCAACCCAAGTTGGGAGTCCCGACCCAAGTCTATACGATTGGACTATACATGTTCTAATAAATTTACATTTAATCTGTGTACTAGATTTGTGCCTTTTCAGCACACAAAACACATGAAATGGCATGTGAGATCATGTACCGAACTAGGGTACAGAATTCCTTCGACTAAACCTAACATGCCTTAGGTAATTAAACCAAACAACAAACACATAGATGTGCCATGTGAATAAGATAAAGTCGTCCTAGTAGTGTGACCACATAGTAAATTGTGTTGCACCTTCTCCAAAGTAGCCTCCCATTGTTGGTGGTGGTGGTGGCGGCGGAGGACCCTTGTTCCTGTGATTAGGGCAGATACAATATGGATCATTGCAGAGTGCCTCCTGTGAATCGGCACCGTTATTGTTGTCGTCCTGTCTGTTGTCCTTGTAACCGCTGCTAACTTCCCTTTCTAGATCGAAGATACGGTCTTGCAGGTAGTAGATATACTCCGCATGTGGATAAATAAGTCGAGGATCGACCCACCTAGTGAACCCACAGTTTTCTTCAGCCAAGGAAGACTGCAATAAGTATGTCATGTAAGTTGTATAGATGAGGAACATATTGAAGAAACAAATACTAATAGCAAGTACCCATGCTCGTGGGCATTTAAAGAAACGACGACCTCCATCTATTCCCTCGGTGAACATCTGCACTAGGTAGTCCTCACCATGCATGCATTTTGGCCACTCTTCTTTCCGTTCATCGTATCCTCTTAGTGGTGCCTCTTTGGTGAAATCGCTTTTGCTCTCAACTGGGAACCTCTCATAAAGAGCTTCCTCAAAGAAATCGGGACCAAGAGGACTCTCCCACCTAATGGTTGTTCCCTTCCCCTTTCCTCTCCCTCTGGACGACCCTCTAGACATTGGTACTGCAACAAAAGAAAATGCTGAGGAGTGCTCTTCTTCCTTGTTTTGTGTGTGAATGAGAGGGAGTGAGGGGTTATTTATAGGTTGAGAGGAGGAATGGAGGCCTCTCAATGTGCCATATCAGCGATCCGTGTGCCTCTTCACCTCAGCCCTTGGATCAAATAGTCATAAAATGGATGGTGGATATGAAGTGGAGTTGTGCTTCCTTGCATGCCAGTACTATGTCAATGAAGTGATAAATCGCTATTGTCCTTATAACTGAAAAGTCTATTTTCATTGTCTGAAAAGCCTTTATTCGTTCACTGTTACTTGAAAAGCCTAGATTCATCTGCAAAGCGTCTGTACGATACAATTAGACTATACATGTTCTAATGAATTTACATTTAATCTGTGTACTACATTTGTGCCTTTTTAGTAGTGTAGAATGATTAATGATTCACGGAAAAAAAATCACAAGAGTTTCCCTTGTTTCAGGAGCATCCACAGTTACAAACAGAGACATCATTATATAATCCAAACATTTAATCATCCAGAGAACACAATGCAACCACAAAGAACATCACAATCAACATAATATGTCCTGCACAGTCCAAATAGTCCACAATGTCCATACAATCCCAAATAGTTACAGGAAAGTAAATACAAAATCCATAATAGTGCATACTAACATCTACCACAACCCTCACAGCCTCCTACTCTTACCCTTACTCTTGTGACTGAGAGCGCTCGTACCTGGAGTGTAAGGGTAAGGTGGACGGCGTCGCCTAGTGCCTAGAGGTTGTGTAGGCTGAGTCGAGGGAGCATCATGGAGCTGAGAGTGGCCAAGCTCCTCGTGGCTCTGGTCCATGTCGTCCTCGTCGTCGTCCTCATCCCCGTCCCCTATAGCTGCTTGTCTAGAGGAACCTAAGCCTCCTCTGCTTGCGTAAGGAACGTACGCGTCTTGCATCGTGTCTGTCTTGCAACCACAACGAGCAGCCACACGGCGTAGCCGACGTGACAGCCTCTGTTGTACAAAATTATGTTAACTGAAAGAATCTAACGTATTAATAATATATTTAAAAGAATATTTTGAATCTTACGTCTAGGAAGCTACGCATGTAGTCGTCCCTGGCTCTCGGCCGAATGCGCTCAATTTCTTCAACGGAGCATTTGAGTGTATTACCCTGCAACAAAGTTCTCAGTAATAATACTTCTGAACAGATAGCAATAGGTTTTGTTTTCTTTTGTATAAGAATCTAACGTATTATAAGGATGATATGGCTCAAAGGTGGCACTAACTAAAATAGATAACTCTAACGCCTAATGTATTGGTATGCAACCAGTGGTGAAGCTAGAGTAAAATAGAGGGGGTGCCTTTCTCTTATAGGTGTGAAAATTTGATCTACAACCATGGTAAAAATTTGTTCCTAATAGAGGTTTTTCAAATTTCTGTGGGTGCATGGGCACCCACAAGCTACTACGTAGCTTCGCCCCTGTATGCAACTTAACGTAGAAAAATAAGTCAATTGACTTACCACTCTGTCCAAGATCGGTCCTGCCTCCACCTGCCTTCCTGCACGAGTAGATTGGTCGTACACCGTGTCTTCATTGTCGGAGGACTCGATGTCGGTGTAGTCATCTTCTATCCACTGTACCCTCAGCCTGCAACGTGTCGCACGCTGGTACTAAGCTTGGTACCGCCTGAACTCATGGTTCGTGTGCGGCTCGTTGTTCTCGTCCACGTTGTCGTGCATCTCCTCCCATTGCTCAATGTAGAACTGGTGGTGCTTCTCCCAGTCAAAAATCTTTCTGTTCTTCTGACGATCCAACCTGCATGTATGTCATCGTTACTTGAATCCATGTACATGTCACCATATTAATAGAAATGGACCATCACGAGACATTTGAAATAGCAAAACACTTATTTGTGTAAGTCAACGCCAGTCGAGAACGGAGCCATAGGCCAAAGCTGTCTCACTCCAAATTAGCGTGCCACTCTATCTGGCAGGTGGAACTAGATAGCGTAGAAGCAGATTAGAGGGCACCTCATCCTATAGAAGTCGTCGTCGAACCCACAAACGTTGCTCAACTGAAAAGGAAGTGCCCCCTCTCCATCGTATGGCTCCCACTCCACCTGCAACATGTCCAAACAAGATGTTAGATGGTAGACTAATCCATTTCAAACTAGCATGGGAAATAAAATTTACTTACACTAGACGCCGTCAGCGTGTCTAGCTCGTTCATGAACTCAATGTACGCCCACTCTAACCTTGCGTACGGAACCCTGACCTGGTCCCAAAGGTACGCCCACATCGGCTGCCGACTTGGAGGCTGACCTTGGAACCACTCACGACGAGCCAGAACCTCTAGACGGCCAACTGGAAGACGAGCCCACATCCACAGCTAGAGCAGGTACACGCATCCACCAAGTGACACGTTGGACGAAGTTCGACAACGCCCCTCACACAGCTGCCGGTATAGAAAACCCAAGACTGCAGAGCCCTAGCTGTAGTGACCCGCCTGGTCCTAGTCACTAAGGCAATGGACCCACATCCAGGACGCAGTGTCACCCATGGCGTCGGGGAAGAGAACGTAGGCAAACAGGTGTAGGATCCATGCCCTGGAGTAGTATCCAACTGTCTCCTCATCTGCCTACTCGGGGCACTGTGCGAACTCTTGTCGAAGCCAGGAGATGAGAACTCCAGAAGTGCGAGCCCCTTGCTCGCCAAGCTCACGCCCAAGGAAGGCCTCCACTCGTGCTCTCCAGCCTTCTTACCTGCACTGCCCAGTGACTGGGTTGCCAAGAATCCTCAGGCCTAGCATCTTCTGATAGTCCTGGAGCGTGATTGTCATCTCCCCGAAAGGTAAGTGGAAGCTGTGAGTCTCCGGCCACCACCTATATTTTAGACAAAACAAGATTACATGACAAAAAGGCAAGCGCATGAACAAATGGCCATGAATGGAGGCAATGATTGAATATAATACCCGTCAACCAACGCAGTTATAGCCGTTGAATTAAACTTGGACAGCCCACGACGAACCTGAAAAAGAGATGACATCCAGGCTAGCTCTTTGCAGGAAAGGAGTGTACCTGTCGTCGTACCGCATGTCCAAGAACTCATTGTGGGTTCTAGGACGAAGGAGCGGAAGGTCCTGCATGGAATAAAACATAGTCTCCTGTTACTTCATGAACACATGTACGCTCACCAAAATTTGAACAAAACGTATAGATTATTACCTGCCCCTGCGCTATGAGACGTCCTCGGTGGGTCGCCTCGTACGTCGAGTCGAGCAGGTGGAATTGCGCCATCCTACAAAAAAAAATCAATGAATTAGAAATTCAATATACAATAAAACATGAACTTAGAAATGTACAAGTAATTGACATAATTACATGCATAAATTGAGACATGCATATTTAATTAAATGAATACGACAAATATGAAATAATAAAATCAACCAATAGTCGCACCTCACTAATCTGCCAATGGCAATTTCGTGAATTGTGGCCAAGTCTACCACACTTGCCGCACTCGTACTGCTTGGGGTTAGTAACAAATGGGGTTCCTCTCCCACGCCTCGTTCTTCCGGGTATCTGATCCATAACCATCCTGTGCCTCGTCCTCTTCCTTGATCCACGCTTGTTCCAACGGTAAGCTGGATCCGCAATGTACTTCAGCCCATCATATGGAGGCCACTCTCCAGGGTCCTAGAAAGGCACAAAGCGGGGGCTCCATGTGTGCACAAGCGTGTCGACACTGAACTCGTGAGGTATCATGCTCTCGATATTATAGTTGTGATGCCTAACTGCTGCCACCAAATGGAAACATAGAAAGTGGTACTGCCTTGGTTTACCACAAGTGCATTTGAAATCTTGGAGGACAACCACATGCATCCTCGACTCTCAGACCTCGCCGTTGGACGTTGTACCGCTCCTATGCTCGACCTGATAAGTCCCTGTAGTGTGGTCAAAGCATGTAACCTCATGTGTGCCAGCCCTTTCATTTGCCTTCTCTATGTGTGCATTTGGTTTTGGAGCCCATATCTTCCCATCACTCCGCAACTTCAATGCATGGGCGTGTCTATCATTGAACCAGGCAACAAGCTTATAGAAGGTGGCGGGCAGCGGGCGCGGGATGCTCGGTGCTCCGCGCGGCGAGGCCGGCTCAGTGGGCGCGGGCGGCACGGCGGGCGCCCAATAGGCCGGCAGTGGCAGGCGGCACGGTCACGGTCACGGCACAGGCGCGATGGGGCGCGGCCAAGGCGGGCTCCGGTGGCACATCGGGCGAGGCGAGGGCACGACGCGGGCGCGGGGACTGGCCAGGGGACCGGGGCACGGGCGCAGGGGCGTGGGGCGCGGCGGTCCTGCGTGGCCTCGGGGCACAGTGCGGCCGCGGTGGCGGTGTGGCGTGGGCGTCCGGGCGTGGGTCGGGCGTGGTGGCGACGCGGCGTGGGCGGCCGGGCGCGGGCGCGGGGTGCGGCGAGGCGTGTGCGCGGGCAAGGGCGAGGCAGCGCGGGCTCGGGCGGTCGGTGAAGGGAGAGGGCGCGGGCGGCGGTGGCGGTGCTCTGCTCGGGCGAGGGAGATGCGAGAGAGAGAGAGGGAGAGGAAGAGAAAGGATTGGAGCCCATACGTAAGAAAGGCTTGGCGCTAGTCACCTTGACGCCAAGCTCGGCACCAATATCTACGGCGCCGAGCTTGGTGCCAGGGTGACTGGCGCCGAGCTTCCTGCCATGTCACCGCCACGTTTGCTTCGAGCCCAAGAGCTCGGCGCCAGAGACTCTAGCGTCGAGACGTGTTAGCTCGGCGTCAGCAACGATGGCGCCGAGCTAAGGGTCTAGATTCTAAAATCTTTCCGCTAGGGACATATTTGTGATTTTTTTAAAAGGGTTAAAAAATAAAAAAATTCGGCGGCTCAGGGTCCTGTCGAAGCTGTTTGTACCATTGCTGGCGTAGATTTGGTAGATGATAGAAGATAGCTAGCGCCCTCACCAAGCTTGTTCTTGAACAATCCAGGTACTTATTCTATCTCCTAGTAACGTTGATGATATATAGATTAGTGTCGACTACATGGCACCGTATGGCGGCATGGGCATCGGGTATACTCATTAGGGCCTAAACCGAAACCCCCGTAGGGAGTCCGCCGGTGTGGGCAAGTTGCATTGGCTCGACACATGAATCTACTACAACTCCGACCTGACCTCTCCACCGCCTGGCGAGAAGCGGCATTCGATGCTACGACTTGGCTCTTTTTTTTCGACATAGTGATACCGTTAGGGCAGTCCCAATGGTGTATTGATGATGGTTTCTATCCTCATTAAATGACGTGCCACGTAGGTAAAACGCTGACATGGCAACGTAATTAATGAAGAAAGAGAGCAAAAATCATAGAAATGATTTTCTCATAAAGAAATCAGGTCTACTATTGACCCAATGCACCAAGAAACCATGAAATCGCCATAGGCGAGAAACCACCAGTTTCTAGGGAGCTCGTGTCGCACTTCCATTAGAGGAAGGAGATAAAGTTGGGAGAGAGAAAGAGAAAATAATTATTACTCATAGAAACCATGGGTTAGAAAGCAGTACTTTTTTGGTGCGGTATCCTATGTTATAGAAACTACTAGTTTCTTTCATTGAGACCGCTCTCAGGGCCTCCATGACGGACGGACCCGCCTCGTGTCACGCGTCCTTGCTTGTCGCGCCTCGCGCCGCATCCTCCTCGTGTTGTGCGCCCCTGCTCCTCGCGCCTCGAGCCAGACCCACCTCACGCCTCGTGCTGTACCTACCTCGCGTCGCGCGTTGTTTGCTCCTCGGGCTCGCGTCCCTGCGGTTCGTGCCTCGCGTCGCGCGTCGCGCGTCGCCCATGCCTTGCACAGCGCTCCCCGCACCGCGCCAACGAGCTCAATTGGGCCGCAACAAATAGATGAGCACATGTTTGAAACCATATATTTTATGTGTTTCATATGTATGTTGTATATGTTTTATCTGAATGTTGTAAAACTAGATCTGGTGTTACATATGTTGCAATGGCTATACATGTATGTTGCAATTGTATGTTTTAAACGATGTTACTGGTGTTTTATCTTGATGTTGCATATATTGTAGTTGCATAGATTGCAGTGGCTATACACGTAGGTTATATGTTTCAAATGTTTCAGCTATTTCAGAAATATGTTGATGTTGCATATGTTATCATGGTTATACACATTTGTCGTAAATATACATTGTAAATATTTATCAGTTTTAGACGTATGTTATGAAATGCTTCATATTACATGTGTTTTAATTAGCAGAGAGCATGCGAAGCAGCAGCAGGCGAGCATGCCTAGGCGCGCAACAGCACGCACATGCGGGCACGTGCGGCCAAGCAACGGCGCGCAGCAGCAGCGTGCCTAGACGTGCAGCAGCATCTTTTTCATGCGGCCGCGTGCAGATGGACGTGCTGCTCAGGTCATGACTGACATGCATGAAAGAACGAGGCAGACAACGGATACGGACGGCATCTTCATCTCGTCAAGTCTTTTATGGAATTAATTAATTAATTAATGGCAGTCCAGCAAGCCGTCTCGGGAACCGGCGGCGCATGCAGGCAGGCGGAGCAGGCAGGCACGCACGGGCGTCGTATGCATGTATTTCATTAAGAAGGATTAGAAAGTTACATACCACACAGTCCGGTAATCGCGTGATTACCAAATTGCTGCGCACACCCATAGTCATATCAAGCTAACTGCCATCATCCATTCGTTAGCCTCATCCACGATGGAGGCCGTTAGCTGTGCCGCAGTTACTGAACCACGACCTGGCTCTTGGCCTACAGGTTTGAGGTGAACCTTTTTAGCAAAGGGCCTTATATATTGATACATTCCGTAAATAACACCCGAATGTTGTGGCCTACACTTTCTGGGGTGAAAACCGGCGCATTACCAACAAAGGCATTGTGTAGTTGTACTGTGTTGGGTGATTGTCCTGTAACATTTCATAAACGAGGTTGTCTTTGCATTTCATACCCCTTTCTTTTTTAGACCAAACTACAACGTCGGAGAAATCTCTAGGCCTCATTGGATGACATTATCAGCCTGTGTTTAGTTCCAAAAATAATTCCAAAAAAGTGCTACAGTACCTATCATATCGAATCTTGCGATACGTGCATGGAGCATTAAATGTAGACGAAAAAAAAACTAATTGCACAGTTTGGTTGGAAATCGCGAGACGAACATTTTGAGCCTAATTAGTCCATGATTGAACACTATTTATCAAATAAAAACGAAAATGCTACGGTACCCAAATTCCAACTTTTCCTCCAACTAAACACACCCTCAATCGTTATTTTATTACTTTGAATAGACCACTACTCATTGTTTCTACCATGTTTTTCATGTTACTTGCCTACATTTGAATTGAAAATTATTGGAGATTCTTATCCCATTTGCTTTACACTGCTGCTTCATGCTGTTTGCGATTACCCTGGATGCTAGGGCCCTGTTCGCTTCGCTGGAAAAACAAGATGAAACACTGTTCCGGCTGATTTGTTGTGAGAGAAAAATACTATTTCGGCTGAAAAAATAAGTTAAAAAATACGGATTATAAGACAAGCGAACATGGCCTAGAATTGTGTATAATAAACTTGTTTCCTAAGCAGCAGCCATCACTACAAAAATATAGTACAAGCAGATTACAACATATTTCTATTTCTAATGTCTTGAAGCTTGTCATGGAAGTTGCATGCCCGGGTGGAATCAGGAAGTTTACTTATGGCAGCATAGGATCCCAAATGGTGCTCAAATAAACATAGATTAAGTTTCTTTGAAACCCTTTGGAACCTTCTTACAAACGTAACAGTTAATTTTTGCACAAAGAATTGGCTGGTTATTGATACTTTTCAAGTCTGAGTCGCCATGTAAGTTGCACGGGCGGATCCATGTTGTAGCGATTGGGTGCGGTCGGACCCATGTCGAAATACGATTTTCTTTGTAGTATACAAATTTTTACTGTATTTGCACCCACTTGGCCCAAATATTTGCACCCACAGCCCAGGTTATGAGAGCCCACAATCGAAATAGGCAGCCCACTTCCTGGCCGGCTGTCCACACGCACGCAGGAAGCTAGTAACGCTTCATTCGCGTCGTGAGTCTTCGACTGCACACCTCCTCTCCCGCGGCCTTCTCTCCCGTTCCCCTCCGCTTTCTCAGCTTCTCTGATGGAGTGATGGCGTCGTGGCGGGTGGCCGGCTAGCCGAGTAGCCGACGACCACGGCACGACGGCAGTCTGCAACAGCCACTAGGAGCGCCGCACTCGAGCGCCGAGCGGACTGCACAACAGGCAGGACCGGGACCGCAGGTGGCAGCAGCAGCGCACTCCACCCACCTCTCTCCACTCTCCTCTTCTATGTTCATCTTTTACAAAGTAAGCAAGTTCAAATATTCTCCATTCTTTTATAGTTTCAGTTTCCATCAATCTCGTCATCGAGTGATTTCAATTTTGTGGCAATTTGTCTAGATTCTAGGGTTAGGATTTTTTGTTCTTTTTGTGATATTTGGTATTTGTGAAAACAATCAAAGTAACTAAAATTTAAGTATTCTTGTGGATGCTAGGAAAAAATGGAAAGGTTTTTCAAAAGAAAAGCACCAGACAGTCGTCTAGATGATATTAACTGGGAAGAGGAAATCAAATATGACTCAGGCTTAAGAAAGGAAATTAATTCTTACCCTCCTAATCTTAGAGAGAGGGTGAGAAGAAAATATTTAGAGAATGGGCCATGCCAACCATGCACATGCAATTTTCCCTCTACACAGATTAGGGAAAAAGACAATTCAAAAAGGTTTCAGCCGAAATGGTTTGATAAGTTTGGAAGTTGACTTGAATATAGTGAATCAAAAAATAGAGCATATTGTTTTTGTTGTTTCTTGTTCAGAGAAAAGAAGGATGCAGGATATAAAGCATTTGTTGTTGAGGGTTGGAATGGTTATCACAGAAAAGAGAGGCTAAAGATACATGTTGGTAATGTTGATGGATCACACTTTATTGCTATGAAGAAGTGTGATGATTTGTTACAGAGAAGTCAGCACATAGATGTTGTTTTGCATCAACGGAGTGAAGCATCTAAGAGGGCTTATTTTACTAGATTGAATGGATCCATTGATACCGCTAGGCTACTATTGAAGTAAGGCTTGCCTTTTCGTGGTCATGATGAGTCGAAGGAGTCTTTGAACAAAGGGAATTTTTTGGAGGTTTTTGATTGCTTAGCATAGCATGATCCTAATTTGGGGAAGGCGGTGGGTCTTGCAGATAATTGTTGTACGGTGGCTCATGAAATCCAGACGGACATTGTAGAGTGCTTTGCAAAAGAAATCCTACAATCTATTCTTGAAGAACTTGGGGATGATGTGTTTTGCTTGCTAGTTTATGAGTCAAGGGATGTTTCCTGTAAAGAACAGATGGCAGTGGTCTTGAGGTATGTTGACAAATGCGGAATTGTGAAAGAGTGGTTTGTTGGCCTTGTGCATGTGACTGAAACTTCTTCTTCATGTCTCAAGTCATCTATTGATTCTTTATTTGCTAAATTTAAGCTGAGCTTAAAACAAGTTAGAGGCCAAGGACATGATGGTGCTAGCAACATGCGAGGTGAGTTCAATGGGCTACAATCGTTAATTATGAGAGAAAGTAGATCAGCATATTATATTCATTGTTTTGCTCACCAACTTCAGTTAGTTATTATGGTTGTTGTGAGAAAGCATAAGGGTATTAGCAATTTCTTAACCATGATTCATAGCTTATTGAATGTGGTGGGTGGATCAGCCAAGAGAAGGCACATGATTAGGGATATAAATCATGAACAAGTGACAAAGGCTTTAGGGTGTGGGCAGCTAGAAACTGGGAGAGGGTTAAATCAAGAACAATGTCTTCAAAGACCTGGAGATACTCGTTAGAGTTCCCATTATAAAACTCTAAAAAGTCTAGTCAACATGTTTTCTACAATTGTTCAGGTGCTACAATTTGTGGAAAAGGATGATAGAGATTGGAAAAATAAAGACCAAGTATCAAACCTTCTAGTCTACTTCCAATCTTTTGACTTTGTGTTTTACAGGCATCTCTTATTGACCACATTAACCATCACAAACACTTTGTCATTAGCATTGAAACACAAGGATCAAGACATTATGAATGCTATGAAGTGTTTGAAATCAACTAGATTGCAATTGTGTAACCTTAGAAGAGATGGTTGGGGCAACTTATTAGATGAAATAAACGAGTTTTGTGAGATGCATGATATTGCAAAGTTAGAAATGGAAGATGCATATATTGATCCCAAAAAATCTAGGAAGGCATCTGGAATTACAAACAAGCATCACTATGAAGTGGATTGTTTTAATGAGATTATAGATTGGCTTGTTCAAGAGCTTGATAGACGCTTTAATGAGACAAGCTCTCAATTGCTTGTCTGTTCAGCTGCTTTCAATCCAAGAGATTCATTTCATGATTTTAATGTAGAGAGTCTGATAAACCTAGCAAAATTATATCCTGATCATTTTAGCTCTACAGATTTGAGGGATCTTAGCCACTATCTTGGCCTCTACATTGCTGATGTGAGAGGAGACAATCGATTCTCCAACATAAATACTATCAGTGAGCTTTCACAAAAAAATGGTGGAGATAAGAAAAGATCGCTGCTATCCATTAGTTTATCGACTTTTGAAACTTATGCTGGTATTGCCAATTGCTACTGCAATAGTGGAGAGGATATTTTTAGGGATGAAGATTGTTAAAACATCTCTTAGTAACTGCATCGGTGATACACACTTGAGTAATAGATTTATTTGCTACGTGGAGAAAGAAGAATTAAAGAAAGTTACAAATGATGCCGTGGTTCATCGTTTCATGAACATGGAAGGAAAAGGGCGTAGATTTGATCGATGAGAGGTAATGCATCTCTTTTCAATTTTTCAACGATACAATCTATAGATTCTTTGTTTACAAATGAATGATTTATTTCTTTTTCTTTAGGTCAATGAGGATTCGTGGTTGGGATTCTATTTTGCTAACACCAACAATCTTTTGCTGTTATAATTATGGGGTTCTCTAACTATATTTTGATAAACGGTAAGCACAAATGCACTATTACCGCTACTTCATTGTTGATGTACATCATTATTGTTTGTTTTAAATTATTCATGCTACAATCATGGCTATGGTACTAGTAAATTAGATTATTGATTTGTCGTTAGCCTGTAAGCGACACCCCCCTCCAAAATTCTCTAGCTCCGCCCCTGGTAAGTTGCTGTAAATATGTTTTGTTTTCCCTTTTCCTCGTCTAATAAAAATACGGCAAAGCTCTTGCCGCCTTTAAAAAAAATATGCTACTTTTTATGCGTGCTTGGGATGCGAATCCTACAAGCACCAATTTGCACTATGAGTATTCTGCATGGCACAATGGTCCATAATGATTTGAACATACTATTCTTCTACAAACATATGTATAATGTATCATGTATGTGTAGGATGGCTTTGAATTGAGGAAGCACGTCTTGGTATACCTACTCACATACAAGTCGAATATTTAATACATGAAGAACATGCCTGAAGTTGTACGAGAATATCTTGTGCGCTACATTAGTCTTCTAGATGTCAACGTATGAATTGTCGAATCATTCCTTTATCCAGATGATGCCGAAAGTTCAAGTTAAGACCACTACTATAAAAACGATTTTTAACAACGGGGGCTTTTTTTTGTAGGGGCGGCTCCACTACCAACCGCCCCTATAGTGGGTGAGCTCGGGTCCTATGATTCCAGCCGCCCCTAGAAATCTAACAGTAGGGGCGGATGGTGATACGAGCCGCCCCTACAAATGGGTAGATTTGTAGGGGCGGCTCACTCACCAGCCGCCCCTACTGTTCGATTTGTAGGGGCGGCTCAATCACCAGCCGCCCCTACAAATATCCGCTGTATAAATGGCTGCAACCCCCTTCTTCCTCCTCGGGTCACTCACTCCAACCAGTAAAAAAAAGGTAGGGAGACCATGGGCACCTCCTAAAAATTGCTCTACTAAGGGGAAGGTTTTGATCTCAAATCATTTGGTGGAGAGGTTATAGAAGGTAAGAAAATGCTATTCTACACTTTTTTTAAAGTTTTAATGGTTGGTTAGTGAGTAATTAGAGTTTTGTTTTTCTCTCTTCTATGGTGCTTGAGCTACTTATGAAGCAAATTAGACCTAAGTTTTGAATGTACTAGGATAAATTAGGTAGGGGAACAAGATCATACCCTTATTTGGTCTATGTTTCTTGAATTTAGTGAACAATTAGTTAGTTTTATGGATGTTTCATATGCATGTAGATCTAGATCTAGATTTAGGGTTTGGTTTTTTTATTAATTTCATTTTTGTAAATTTATGTTTGATGAAATTGGACTAGGGTTTGCATGAAAGATATTGGGTAAAATATAATTGTTGGTAGTTGTTTCCTTTGAAATTGTTTATTGTAATAAACAAATATGTATTTTAATTATTTATGGATAAATAGTCCACTAATTCATTTTCCTATACCATGGTGTGTTTGTATGCTTAATGTAATTATATTTGATTTATATTCATATATATCTAAAGTATATATAATTCTTCTCAAGTAATTATTAATTTGATTCATTTTTATATATATCTGAATAAATAGTCCTTTAATGTTTGTTTTGTTGTTGTTGTAAAAGATGGAGTACAAGAACTCTTGGATGTATGGTTCGTTAAGGTTCAAGTCAGGTTTTCGTGAAGAGGTGGATAGATTTATTGAAGCCGTAGAGAAGCATGCAACGACGTTGACAGATAATAAGGATACAATTATTTGTCTATGTAAAGATTGCAAGAACCGTATGGCATGGACATATGTGACTATCATCATATCACATTTGATTATGCGAGGATTTGTTGAGTACTACACAGTATGGATTCATCATGGTGAAACGATTATTGTTAACGATGAGGATGAGGAGGAATACGACGATGAAACCCTAGAATCCCTATCCCAATATTCAGCAGAGCTTGATGCATGAATGGATCCTGAGTTTGGCAATCAACAAGGTGGTGATGCTGGTGGTTGGGATGGTAACGACGAAGGTGGTGCCAATAATGATGGCGGAGCACGTGTCGGGGATGAAGATGATTTGGAGGACATGATTCGAGCCCTTAGACCAGAGATTTTACTAAAGAGCCCGAAAGGTCTAGAAAATTTAGAAAGGGTGACAAAAGCATCGAAGGAGACTGTGTATGGTGTTGAAAAAGGCTGTCCGACACATTGGACATTGCTATGTTTTGTGCTTGAGCTACTCATCCTGAAGGCTAAGTACGGCTGGTCAGACTGTAGTTTCAATGATCTATTGCGTCTCCTATCATGGGTGCTGCCATAACCAAACTTAGTTCTCGCTAACACATACCAAGCGAAGAAGGTCATAAGTCCATTGATAATGGGGGTTGAAAAAATCCATGCATGCCCCAGCCACTGTATCATTTTTCATGGCAAAACGTTTAAGTCACTGGATAAATGTCCCCGGTGTGGGGCTAGCCGGTACAAGAACAATGACCTTTACGGTGGGGACGAAGCCTCCATGGGGAAAAAGAGGAATACGAAGGGTACAAAAAAAGTGGTACAAGAATCTCAGCCCCCAGAGGACACTCCATTAGGCAACGATGCAAAGCAGAGAAGAATTCCTGCCTTGGTAATGTGGTACCTGTTAGTGACCGACCGCTTGAGACATATCTTCCTAAACCCTAAAGAAGCCACACTCATGACATTGTGGGATGATGAGCGTAAGGTGGATGATGATAAGATTGCACACCTGGCTGATTGTAGTTAGTGGCAAAGGATCGATGAGAAGCACAAAGAATTCAACGATGACCCAAGGAATGTACGGTTTGACTTAAGCACCGATGGAAAGAATCCCTTCAATGAGAGGATGAGCGACCACAACACTTGGCCAGTGACCTTGACCATGTACAATATCCCAACGTGGTTGTGTCAGAAGAGAAAGTACCTTCTCCTCACTATTCTTATTTCTGGCCCTAAACAACCAGACATTGATATAGACGTGTTCCTCGAGCCTTTGATGCAAGAAATGGAGAGGCTATGGAGGCATGGGGAGCCGATGTACGATGCATTCTAAAAGAAGGACTTCATATGTAGAGCAATAATATTTGTTACTACCAATGATTACCCCCACGCTGTTTGCTTTGTCTGGATAGATTAAAGGGAAGACGGGATGCTTAGTTTGCTTGGATGGTACTTGAAAGCTCTAGTTTGGTTTTGGTGAATTGATGAAACCCTATGTGCTAACCTAGTTTATCAAGTGATCATGAGATAGGTAGCACACTTCAAGTAGCGGAGCAAATGAAGATCATAGCATGACGATGGCAATGCAATGGTGATGATCAAGGGATTCGACTTGAAAAGAAGAAAGAGAAAAAACAAAAAGCTCAAGGCAAATGTATCATTTGTAGGAGCTATTTTGTTTTGGTGATCAAGACACTTAGAGAGTGTGATCACATTTAGGATTGATAGCCGTACTATGAAGAGGGGTGAACTCGTATCGAAATACGATTGTCAAAGTGCCACTAGATGCTCTAACTCATTGCATAAGCATTTAGGATCTAGTGGAATACTAACACCCTTGAAAATGTTTGTGAAAATATGCTAACACATGTGCACAAGGTGATACACTTGGTGGTTGGCACATTTGAATAAGGGTGAAGAAGTTAGAAATGAAATGGAGTTGGTCGCAAAGACGCTGGCGTCGGTCTACTGATCGGACGCTGGGTCGCTCAGCGACCGGACGCTGAAGAGGTGCGTTCGGTCAAGTTGTCGGAATGCTTAGTGCTTAGGGTTAAGCACCGGACGCTGGGCTGTGTCCGGTCAAGCTTGACCGGAGGCATCCGGTCGACAAAAATAGGATTTGGACCCTTACTGGAAACGACCGGACGCTGAGGGTCCAGCGTCCGGTCAACAGTGTCGTAGCGTCCGGTCAACATTTCGACCATTGAAATCAAACGTTCACAGTTGAACGCAGGTGACACATGGCCGCCATCGGGCGACCGGACGCTGAGGACCAGCGTCCGGTCAGTAGGACCGGAGCGTCCGGTCAGCCCGATCAGTACCCAGTGAAGGGGTATAAAGGCTCTATTTCATGGGGGCTTCTATTTAAGCCCCATGGCCGGGTCAAGCTCACCCTCTTGCACATTTACATTGACATAGCATACTTGTGAGCTTAGTAAAAGCCCTCCCACTCATTTGCATCATAGATTAAACATCTTTGTGAGATTGGGAGTGATCCAAGTGCATTGCTTGAGTGATTGCATCTAGAGGCACTTGGTGATTGTGTTTCGCTGTGGATTTTGCTTGTTACTCTTGGTGGTTGCCGCCTCCTAGATGACTTGGAGCAGCGAGGATCATTGAGCGGAGGGTGGTGATTGTCTCCGGCTCCGATCGTGGTGATTGTGAGGGGTTCTTGACTTTTCCTCGACGGAGCGCCAAAAGGTACTCTAATACATTGCTCGTGGCTTGTGTGATCCTCATCTTGTGTTGGTTGTACGGCACCCTATTGAGGGTTTGGCGTGTGATGCCAATTAGCGCGTGAACCTCCAAGTGAGTGAATCGCCACAACGAGGACTAGCTTGCCGGCAAGCAAGTGAACCTCGGTAAAAAATCATTGTGTCATCATTGATTCCGAGGTGATTGGTCTCCATTGATATTCATCATTGTGATTGATTGGTTCCATCCACGACACGGCGGTATAACCATCTTGCTCACACTTTTACATTACCGCAAACTAGTTGACAAGCTCTTTAGTGTAGCTAGTTGTGAGAGCTTGTAAGTTTGATTAGTGTGGCTCTTTAGTTAGCTTTTGAGAGCACACTAAGTTAGCTTTGTGATATAGCTATTGTGTGGATATTTACTATCTAAACTAGAATTGTGGTAGGTGGCTTGCATTTTGAGTAGGCTAGCGTAACACTTACTTCGTCGCATAACTGTCTAACCATTTTGTTAAGTGTTGTTGTAGAAATTTTATTAGGCTATTCACCCCTCCTCTAGCCATTTGGACCTTTCAAGTGGTATCAGAGCCGAGGTCACCGTTATTTGAGGCTTAACAACCTTCGGTGTTAAAATGGCTCAAATCAACAACACCAAGAAGCCACCCTAATTTGATGGCTCCAACTATCCCTATTGGAAAGCAAAGATGACAACTTATATCAAGTCAATTAATAGGAAGATTTGGAAGGTGGTAGAAACAAAAATTAAGATAGAAGATGAAGAGGCTCCCACCGCCGTCGAAGAATTGCTACTCCAAAACAATGACATTGCTCTTAGTGCCATCCATGATGCTTTGGATGAGAGAACATATGAGCAAATCAAGAACATTGAGAGAGTTCATGAGGCATGGAAGAAATTAGAAGAATCATTTGAGGGCACCAAGGCAATCAAGGGTGCAAAGGCATACATCCTCAAGGATAAATTTGCTAGTTTCAAGATGAAGGAAGATGAGAGTGTGCCGGACATGTTCCATCGGATGGAAGTGATTGTAAATGATCTCAAGGCACTCGGTGAGAAGATAGAGGACAAGGAGTTCTCAAACAAGTTCTTAAGATGCTTACCCTCAAGATTTGGTACATTGGTCACTATTCTAGTAAGGAGTGGTTTGGACACCATGACACCAAACCAAGTCTTGGGAGATATCATGACCGATGATGCTTATAGAGATGATGATGAGAAGGAAGAAAAGAGGGAGAAGAAAGATGAGAAGAAGGAAGACAAGAAGAAGAGTGTGGCATTTAAGGCTACATCATCCAAGGGCAAGGCAAAGCAAGAAACATCAAGTGAGGATGATTCATGGGATGATGATGATGATGATGAGAAGATGGCTCTATTTGTCAAGAGATTTGGCAAGTTCATGGTGAAGAAGGGCTACCGTGCAAGAAGAAAGAAGTCTTCATCCAAGAACAAAGATGAGTCAAGAAGGTGCTTCAAGTGTGGAAGCAAAGATCATCTTGTTGCCCAATGTCCATACAATAGTGACAATAATGATAACAACAAGAAGAACAAGAAGAAGGACAAGAAGGAAAAGAAAGAGAAGAAAGACAAGATGGCCTTCAAGAAGAAGAAGGGAGGTTCATATGTGGTCACTTGGGATAGTGATGCATCCTCAAGTGATGATGATGATAGTGATGATGACAAGACCACCAAGAAGAAGGTGTTTGCAAGCATTGCAATCAATGAGAAGCCTTCTCTCTTCGACTCTCCATCATGCTTCATGGCTAAGGCCACAAAGGTACAATCTTGTGATGATGGAAGTGATGAGGAACATGATAATGAAAGTGATCATGAAAATGATAGTGATAGTGATAATGATGAACCTACAAAAGATGAATTATTTGACATGCTTGAATATGCTAGAGAACATTTTGACATCAAGAGAAGGGAATGCAAAAGCTTGCGTAAGGAGATAAAAGCCCTTAAGCAAGTATTTGATGAGCTCAATGCATCTCATGAGAGGCTAAAGGATGCCCATGAGAAGCTTGGCAAGGCTCACAAGAAGCTTGAAAAAGCTCATTCCTCTTTGCTTGATGAGCAAACTAAAAAGAAGCATGTTGAAACTTGCAATATAGGTTTAACTTGTGATATCATTGATGAATCATTATCTATGCCTATCATTGTTACCTCAACTAACCCTTCTTGTAGCTCTTCCACTTCCACCTCATCTAGTAGTTATGGTCTTACTTGTAATACCTCACTAGTGGTTGAGAATGAGAACCTCAAAAAGGAGGTAACTAAGCTCACTCACACCTTAGCTAAGGCTTATGGTGGTGAGGACCGCTTGCTTATGGCCTTGTGTAGCCAAAAAGCTTCTCTCTACAAAGAGGGATTGGGCTATACCCCCAAGAAAGGCAAGGCGGCCTTTACTCCTCACAAGACTAGTTTTGTGAAGAACAATGGTCGGTTTTGCACTAGTTGCAAGCAAGTTGGTCACAAAGAGCAATAATGCACCAACAAAAGCAAAAATGCTAATGTATCCTCCATTAAACTTAATTCTTCCTATATGCTTATTAAGGGTACAAATGGTGTAAAGGCTAAGTTCATTGGCAAACCATGGATGGGCTCAAAGAAGAAAGCCATTTGGGTGCCAAAAAGCTTAGTGACTAACCTTCAAGGACCCAAGCAAGTTTGGGTACCTAAAAAGAATTGATCTTCTTTTGTAGGTCAATTACAAAGTCGAAGGAAGGCATTGGGTTCTTGATAGTGGGTGCACTCAACACATGATCGGTGATGCAAGAATGTTCAACTCAATCAACACCAATGGCAAGGGCAAGGTCAAAGGACTTGGTAAGATTGCAATATCCAATGACATGAGCATATCCAATGTGTTGCTAGTAGAGAGCTTGAACTTTAACTTTCTATCCGTGGCTCAATTATGTGATCTTGGATTCAAATGCATATTTGGGGTAGATGATGTAGAGATCATAAGTGTAGATGGCTCTAACTTGATCTTCAAAGGCTTTAGATATGAGAATCTATACTTGATTGATTTCAATGCTAGTGAAACTAGATTATCCACATGCTTATTCACTAAGTCAAGTATGGGTTGGTTATGGCATAGAAGGCGTGGTCATGTTGGAATGAAACAATTGAATAGATTGGTTAAGCATGACTTAGTTAAAGGCTTGAAAGATGTTGTGTTTGAAAAGGATAAGCTATGTAGCTCTTGTCAAGCCAGCAAACAAGTTGGAAACACCCATCCTAAGAAAAGCATGATGAGCACTAGTAAAACATTTGAGTTATTGCACATGGACTTGTTTGGGCCAACACAATACACTAGCATTGGTGGTAATAAGTATGGTTTTGTGATAGTGAATGACTACACTAGATACACATGGGTATTCTTTCTAGTGGACAAAAGTGATGTATTTGCTACATTCAAATCATTTGTCAAAGGCATTCACAATGAATTTGAAACAACCATCAAGAGAGTTAGAAGTGACAATGGTAGTGAGTTCAAAAACACTAGAATTGATGAGTTATGTGATGAATTTGGAATTAGACATCAATTCTTGGCCAAGTACACACCACAATCAAATGGCCTTGTTGAGAGGAAAAATAGAACACTCATTGATATGGCAAGGTCTATGCTTAGTGAGTACAATGTGAGTCAATCCTTTTGGGCCGAAGCCATCAACACGGCTTGCTATTGTAGCAACCGCCTCTATTGTCACAAATTGAAAGAGAAGACACCATATGAGCTCTTGAATGGTAGAAAGCCCAACATTGCATATTTTAAAGTCTTTGGTTGCAAATGCTATATCTTGAAGAAAGGCACAAGATTGGGCAAGTTTAACAAGAAATGTGATGAAGGATTCCTACTTGGTTATTCCACTACAAGCAAAACATATAGAGTTTGGAATTTGGATAATGGTACTCTTGAGGAAGTACATGATGTTGAGTTTGATGAAACCAAGGGTCCACAAGTAGAGAATGAGAACTTGGAAGATGTTAGAGGCATTCAACTTTCAAATGCCATGAAGAATATGGATATTGGTGAATTGAGACCTAGACAAGTCAATGATAATTAAGATGATCAAGTGCAAGTGCTCTCTAACTCAAATGAACAAGAAGATGCAACTCAAGCTAGTACAAGTGGATCTCATGACAATGATCAAGATCAAGTGGCTAGTACATCATCTCAACCCAATGATCAAGCAAGTGCAAGCAATCAAGTTCCGGTGCTCCAACCAACAAATATTGCAAGAGATCATCCTTTGGACACTATAATTGGTGATATTTCTAGAGGTGTACAAACAAGATCAAGATTGGCTTCATTTTGTGAGCACTTCTCATTTGTGTCATCCATTGAACCAAAGAAGATAGATGAAGCATTGAAGGATGTTGATTGGGTAAATACTATGTATGAAGAGTTGAATAACTTCACAAGAAATCAAGTATGGAAATTGGTAGAAAGACCAAAGGGACACAATGTGATTGGAACTAAATGGGTCTTTAGAAACAAGCAAGATCAAGATGGGATAGTAGTAAGGAACAAAGCAAGATTGGTAGCACAAGGCTATATACAAGTTGAAGGTCTTGACTTTGGAGAAACATATGCCCCGGTTGCTAGATTGGAAGCAATTAGAATCTTGCTAGCCTATGCTTGTGCCCACAACATCAAGCTCTATCAAATGGATGTCAAGAGTGCTTTTCTCAATGGATACATCAATGAAGAAGTATATGTTGAGCATCCTCTCGATTTTGAAGATGACAAGAAGCCCAACCATGTTTACAAGCTGAAAAAGGCCTTGTATGGTTTGAAGCAAGCACCTAGAGCATGGTATGAGAGATTGAGGGACTTCCTACTCTCTAAAGGGTTCACAATGGGCAAGGTTGACACCACTCTTTTCATCAAGAAGATTGGAAAAGACTTATTTGTATTGCAAATCTATGTGGATGATATCATATTTGGATCAACCAATCAAGATTTTTGTGATGAGTTTGGAAAGATGATGGCTAAAGAGTTTGAGATGTCCATGATTGGAGAATTGAGTTACTTCCTTGGTCTTCAAATCAAGCAATTGAAACATGGTACATTTGTGACTCAAGGCAAGTACATCAAGGACATGATCAAGAAGTTTGGCATGATTGATAGTAAAGCCATTACCACACCAATGGGAACCAATGGCAACATGGATAGTGATGCAAGTGGCAATATGGTGGATCAAAAGTTGTATCGGTCTATGATTGGAAGCCTACTCTATGTGACCGCATCAAGGCCGGATGTCATGTTTAGTGTATGCATGTGTGCAAGATTTCAAGCCTCACCAAGAGAAAGTCATTTGAAGGCTACAAAGAGAATATTGAGGTACTTGAAGCATACACCAAATGTTGGATTGTGGTATCCCAAAGGAGCAAAGTTTGAGCTAGTTGGATACTCCGACTCTGATTATGCGGGATGCAAGGTTGAAAGGAAGAGCACTTCGGGCACTTGTCAATTGTTGGGAAGATCACTTGTTTCATGGTCATCAAAGAAGCAAAATAGTGTTGTATTATCAACCGCCGAAGCCAAATACATATCCGCCAGTAGTTGTTGTGCACAAATACTTTGGATGAAGGCCACATTGAATGACTTTGGAATCAAGTTGAAGATTGGGAGTGATCCAAGTGCATTGCTTGAGTGATTGCATCTAGAGGCACTTGGTGATTGTGTTTCACTGTGGATTTCACTTGTTACTCTTGGTGGTTGCTGCCACCTAGATGGCTTGGAGCAGCGAGGATCGTTGAGCGGAGGGTGGTGATTGTCTTCGGCTCCGATCGTGGTGATTGTGAGGGGTTCTTGACTTTTCCCCAGCGGAGCGCCAAAAGGTACTCTAATACATTGCTCGTGGCTTGTGTGATCCTCATCTTGTGTTGGTTGTACGGCACCCTATTGAGGGTTTGGCGTGTGATGCCAATTAGTGCGTGAACCTCCAAGTGAGTGAATCGCCACAACGAGGACTAGCTTGCCGGCAAGCAAGTGAACCTCGGTAAAAAATCATTGTGTCATCATTGATTCTGAGGTGATTGGTCTCCATTGGTATTCATCATTGTGATTGATTGGTTCCATCCACGACATGGCGGTATAACCATCTTGCTCACACTTTTACATTACCGCAAACTAGTTGACAAGCTCTTTAGTGTAGCTAGTTGTGAGAGCTTGTAAGTTTGATTAGTGTGGCTCTTTAGTTAGCTTTTGAGAGCACACTAAGTTAGCTTTGTGATATATCTATTGTGTGGATATTTACTATCTAAATTAGAATTGTGGTAGGTGGCTTGCATTTTGAGTAGGCTAGCGCAACACTTGCTTCGCCGCATAATTGTCTAACCATTTTGTTAAGTGTTGTTGTAGAAATTTTATTAGGCTATTCACCCCCTCTCTAGCCATTAGGACCTTTCAGTACTACATGGGTGTTCCTGGATGCATCCAAGAAGATAGTTTACCTAAGAAACCGACGCTTCTTAAAGTCAAGTCACAAGTACCGTAGCGAATTTTTCTTTAGATTTTAGGACAACACCCCAGAGATTGAACCCCCTCCGGAGAGACGTCATAACGGAGAACACGTGTACAGAATGGTGAAAAATATACGCGTTGTCTATGGAAAGAAGAATCCAGATGGGATGAACAGAGATAGAAGCACACCTCCTATCGAAGGCGTACCTTTTAAGAAACAATTAATCTTCTTTTAGTATCTGCCTTATTGGCCAAACTTGGAGGTCCCCCATGCCATTGATGCTATGCACGTGCAGAAGAATGTCTTTGAGAGTCTCATTGCTACCTTGATGGACATAGGCAAGTCAAAGTATGGTCTAAAATCACAGAAAGACATGGTGCAGCTAAACGTGATGCCACAGCTTCACCCGGTACCTGAGGCTAGTGGAAAATACACTCTGCCCATGGCATGCTTCAATCTAACAAAAGAAGAGAAGAGAGCTATATGTACTTTCCTGAGGGGGGTCAAAGTCTCGACTAGGTTTTCAATGAATGTGAAGAAGCTAGTGTCGATGAAGGACTTGTTAATAACACATTGCAAGGCTCACGATTGTCATGTGATGCTTATAGTGTTTGTACCTATTGCAATCAGGGCTATAAAGCGAGAGTTCTTGAAAGTGGCCATCACCCGCATGTGCTACTTCTTTTTGAAGATCTCACAGAAGACGATTGGCAAGAAAGAGCTAAGTGACCTACATGAATTTGTGGTGGAGACACAAAACCAACTAGAGATGTGTTTACCTCCTGCTTTTTTGATATAATGCCATATCTCATGATTCACATGGTTCATTAGATACAGGCGCTGGGCCCTTGCTACTTGCATGAAATGTGGTCCTACGAGCGGTTCATGTCGGTTCTAAGCCGATATGTGCATAATCGAGCATACCTAGAGGGCTCCATGATAGAGGGTTACAGTACTAAAGAAGTCATCGAGTGCTGTCAAGAGTACCTAAAAGTACAGAAAGGGATTGGTAAACCCGATTCTCGTCACAAGGGTAGGCTGGCTAGGAAGGGCACCAGTGGTAGAAAAGTGTTCGTCGACCATGATTACAAAGAAGTGAGTCGGGCGCATTACAGTGTCTTGCAGAGTACACAACAGATGCAACCGTACATTGATGAACACTTGGCTATCATTATGGCGGAGAGAAATGGTCGTTCAGATGATTGGGTCATGAAACAACACAAGCAACGACTAACTACATGATTGAAGGACCAAAACATACCGCCTAGAGAAACCATAGACTCTATTACCATCAGTAGGTTGGCGGAGGGGCCATCGAGATAAGTGACATCTTGGAAAGCTTATGACATCAATGGGTACACGTACTATACCCACGTAAAGGATAGTAAATATGTGAATCAAAACAGCAGTGTTCGAATAGAAGCTCTCAATGGAGTGGGGCGAAAGATCCAATACTTTGGCATCATTGAAGAGATATGGGAACCTGACTATGGAAGGGATGTAACGGTGGCCCTATTTCGATGTCGCTGAATCAAACAACACCAACTGAACGAGATCGGATTGAGAGTCCTAGACCTCGAGAATCTAGGCTACCAAGATGACCCTTGGGTGCTCGCTTCACGTGTCGCACAAGTTTTCTTTATGCCTGACCCCACAAAGTAACCTCCCCCCAAAGAAGAAGACAAAGCATGTGGTTGCCTCCGGGGAACATCACATTATCGAAGTTGATGGCGTGGACGATGTTGAAGCTTACAATAACTACGATGAGATGTCGCTATTCACAAACTTTCCTAAGAAGATCAGTGTTGTGGAAAAGAACCTGCCCAAAGACATATTGTCATGGGAATGAAAAAAGTGTCAAGGGAAAAGTCGTTATAGCGGGCTAGCTAGTTGTTGAACGTAGAGTGTTTGTGTAAGTGTGTGTTTGTAAGACTTCATTTATGCATGCGTGTGAGACTATATATTTATGTATGTGTGTGAGACTATATATTTATGTATGTGTGTGAGACTACATTTATGCATGTATGTGAGACTACCCTTTGCAACATCCAGATGAATCTATTTCAACATCCACTCTATTACTACTAAAATTTTATGAAATCACTTAACACTTTATGAAATGAAGAAATGACCAAAATAAAAGTTGGAGATCTTGATGAGTTATACAACTTTTATATTCATCACCTTTATAGCTAAAATCATTTAGTGGTTGATAATCAGGTTGAAGTTGTCATTTTCTAAAATTCAAAATTTGAATGTCCAAAATTAGTGACAAAGATAGATGACCAGATTAAAATGATAGAGCATGATTTTAGAAAATTTTAGGAAAAAAACCATCACATTTGGAGTTAGTATGAGGGAGAAAAACTAGTTACAAGTTTTAGCCACAGATGAAAAAGAGAAATCACACTTGTTCATCGTTGATCATCATGAACAGTTGTGATTTTTCTTTTTAATCTCTAGGTAAAATTTGTAACTAGTCTTTCTTTCTCCAACTAACTCCAAATGTGATGATTTTTTCCCAAAATTTTCTAAAATCATGAGCTATCAAGTTATTGTGTTGATTTGGTCAATCTTTTTGTTTGACAAAGTTTGAGCAATTCAAATTTTAAAAAATGACAGGTTCTAACAAGATTTTGAAACACCAAATGATTTCAGCTAAAAAAATGATGAATACCAAAGATGTATAACTCATCAAGATCGATAACTTTTATTTTGGTTATTTCTTCATCTGACAAAGTGATAGTAAACATTGTTCATAAATCAACATGTCTCTCATATAGTTTATGAAACTATGAGTGATATGTGAATTTGTGAACAATGTTTACTAATACTTTATCAAATAAAGAAGTGACCAAAATAAAAGTTGTAGATAGTAATGAGTTCAACAACTTTTATGTTCACGACTTTTGTAGTTGAAATCATTTAAGGTTTCAAAATCTTGTTTAAAGTTGTCATTTATTGAAATTCAAAATTTGAACTGTTCAAATTTTGTTAAATGAAAAGATGACCAAAATAAAAGTTGTAGATAGTAATGTGTTCAACAACTTTTATGCTCATGACTTTCTTATTTGAAATCATATAAGGTTTCAAAATCTTGTTTGAAGTTGACATTTATTGAAATTCAAAATTTGAACTATTCAAATTTGGTCAAATAAAAAGATGACCAAAATATGAGTTATACATCTTGATGAGTTCTACAACTTTGATGTTTACAAAATTTTCATTTGAGATAATTTAATGGAGATGAAATTGTTTTGATTGTTTTAAATTTCAAATTTTCAATTTTTAAAATAATATTTTTGTAAAGAACAAAATATAGAATTATATATTTTGTATATCAAAAAATGTATATATAGATACATTTATATATATAGAATAATCAAAAAACAATATATACAGTTATATATAAAGAAAAATGAATATATAGAACAAGTAATAAAAATAAATTGAGAAATATTTGTAGGGACGGCTCACTCACCAGCCACATTCTTTCTCCGTTGTATATAAATACACTTTTAATAAACAAGTGTGATTTCTCTTTTTAATCTATGGCTAAAACTTGTAATTTATCTTTCTTCCTCATACTAACTCTAAATGTGATGATTTTTTCCCTAAATTTTTCTAAAATCATGCTCTATCAATTTGTTGAGTTCTTACTGCTATTAGTTTATTCATATTTTCCTACAACTTTGTTTGGACAATTTAAATTTTGAATTTAAACAAACTACAACTTCAAACCAGATTTTGAAACACTAAATGATCTCAGCTGAAAAACTATTGAATACAAAAGTTGTAGAACTCATCAAGATTTACAACTTTTATTTTGGTCATTTCTTCATTTGAGAAAGTGTTAGTAAACATAGGTCACAAATTCATGAATCTCACACATAGTTTATGAAATTAGATGAGAGATATGTCAATTTGTAAATAATGTTTGTAAACACTTTCTCAAATAAAGAAATAACCAAAATAAAAGTTGTAGATCTTGATAAGTTCAACAACTTTGTTATTCTTGACTTTTTTAGCTGAAACCATTTAGGGTTTTAAAATTTTGTTTGAAGTTGTTATTTTTTGAAATTCAAATTTTGAATCATTCAAACTTTGTCAAATGAAAAGTCGACCAAAATGAAACTTGTACATCTTGATGAATTGTATAACTTTTGTATTTATGACTTTTTCAGTTCAAATTATATACTCTTTCAAAATGTTGTTAGAAGTTGATTTTTTTGAAATTCAAATTTTGAGTCATTCAAACAAAGTCAAATGACAAAATAATCAAAATAAAAGTTGTACATCTTGATGAGTTATACAACTTTGATATTTAAAGAATTTTAATTTGAGGTCATTTAGTCTCCTAAAATTCTATTCGAATTTCAAAATTTAAAATTTCAATTTTTAAAATATGTTCTTATTTATTTGTAAACAAGAAAGTATGGAATTATTTATATAAATATATCAGCAATTTTTTGTATATATATGGAATAATTAAAAATTATTATATATCAGCAAACTATTTATTTATAAACAAGAAAGTATGGATTTTGAATTTTGAAAAAATGAAAAATATTTGTAGGGGCGGCTTGTTCAGGAACCGCCTCTACAAATCGATTTGTAGGGGCGGCTTATAATATCAGTCGCCCCTATAAATCGTAACCCATATATATACTGGAGCGCCCGGGATGGCTCAAATTGGCTAAGTCTTGGGTGCATTTCACTCTCTCAGACGCTGGCAGGCTGCTAAAATCCGCCATCGTCGTCGCCTCCTCCCTGACCTCTCCGGCATGGACGTAGTCCACTAGCAGCCGCCCCGATGCTGCTAGGGTTTGAGCCACCGAGCCCCCCACCCCATCTCCCCGGTGCTCCCCACCGCCTGGCTCCCCGCCCCATCTCCCTGGTGCTCCCCGGTGTCCGCGCTCTCCGGCAAGCGACCCCGGTGTGCTCCATTCCCCGGCGAGCGCCCTAGTGCCCGAGATCTCCGGCGTCCGCGCTCCTCCCCTATCGTCCTTACTCCCTCCCCCGGCTAGCGGCCCAGCCCAGTACGGTGCCCATTACGGTTTGGCATGAGCGCACCTCGGCCGGCGGGTGACCAAGTTGCTCGTGTCGCCCGGCGTCTGCGGTCCTCCACCGACGCCCTCCACTGGTGCTCCTCTGTCTTCCCCAGCTCCCCCTCGTGCGCATCCTTGTCCATGGCCAGCTCCATCTTCCCTGGCTCCGTCTTCCTCGGCAGTGCCATCTGCCACCAAGGTGCCTATGATGCTCTGTATGCTGATGCTCTATATGCTGCCTGTGATGCCCTATGCTGCCTGTGATGTTGTATACTGTCTGTGATGCACTCTACCTTTGTGAGCATATGTCACTGCCTGTGATGCAATTTAGAAAACTAAGCATTTGCCACTTTTTCGTTATTTTTGTGAGAATTCAGTTTGATCCCTTAACTGAATTTGGCATTTGCATTCATGTTATCTCTTGTGTCTTGGCTAGTTGGAATAATCTTATCATGTACTGGTTATCAGTGTTGAAACTGGAAGGGTCAGGTGAAGCTGTCCCTTGAAACTGGGCTGAACTTATTTCATGGATCCTGTTTGTTACTTACTTAGTTGCTCTAACTTGTTTGCTATTATGTTTTTGAGTGCTTTGTTGGTTTATTTGGGATCTGTGGTATTATGTCATGTATGGCTAGTGCATATGTTGGTGTCGCCACAAGTAATAAACATGATGTTTTCAGTTGATTCATGGTAGACATCTTACTGTCATGATATTCACAGCATGGTGGCATTTATGTAAGCTGTATATACCTTGTTTATGAGGTATGGATTTAGTTTATAAGGTGTTTGAAATTCACTTCTAGTGTGGTTTATGGTTACCCATTTTGGTCTATTGACTTTTAGAGTCTATTTTGATCTGAATAGCCTTTTTCAGCTAGCCCTTACTACAATTGCAAATCTTTTGCTATTGACCTAATTGCATCTCTCATGATTTTATTTTTGTTTCCAAATGTACTTAAGACCCGTCAATTCACAAATTTAACATGACCCAAATTTAGAGTCTGGTGCTCTGATATCTAGATTTGGTGTCACCATAGGATATGTTGCCTTTTTTCTTCCCAAGAAAGCATCTATTATTTAATATGGGGTCCTCACAACTTAATATTGGTGAGAAATGCGAGATACTACAGCTGACATGTCTAGACTATCTGTATTGAGATGATTTGTATTAGTTCTATTTCAGTTTGTTGCATATTCCCACTTACTATGATGCACATGTTGGTTACTTGAATTCATGTACTGGTTACTCTCCTAAAACTGAACTACTCCTATACTACTACTACTCATGTACTGCTGCCATTTTCCCCCAAAAATCTGCTATGGTGTTGGCTAGCTATATGATGCCTATATGATGCATCTATACTACTACTACTACTACCTTTCTATCTGTTGCTCTGTCACTAGATATTAGCTACTACTCTTAACTGAATTTTGCCTCATGCTGCTGGTACTCTACTATCTACTCTCTTCTATCTTCTATGGCTCCTACTGGCTGCTGTTGTGCACTTGTCACTTACTGTGCACTTCTGCTCTTCTGTGGACTTATGCGGCTTCTGAACTTGCTGTCACTCGTTGTATGAATTTGTGGTGCTCTACTATATACTCCCTTCTATCTTCTATGGCTCATACTTTTCTATTTCACTGGATATGTGCCTACTGCCTACTGCTCCTATACACTACTCCTCTCTTTTGCTGGCTCTATACTAGTGGATCGATTTGAAATGGCTGAAGGACTTAGCCCTTCGGCGACGAAGGCATTTACTTGGCTGCCTTCCTCTTCTCCTACTATCTCTACTCCTCTACTACTACTCTACTAATGGGGCAGTCCGTCTTGGTTAACTGTTTTTTGCTCGCCTCCATTAAGTTTTCTGTACTATTGACTCTTTCTTTGTGGCATATGCAATGATGAACTTTTTAAACTTTTATAATAAGTGCTGATGCAGTGGCATATGCAATGATGTGAACCCTTTTATGCTGAGGTAGCTCATATGATGATCGAATGCCCCCTACTTATAAGCAGTTGTTGCTTTTTTGTCACATTTCCTATCCTCTATGTTTGGAAAGCAGCAGCTGTTTTTTTTTACACATTTTCCTCTCTATGTTAGTTAAGCAGCTGTTGTTTTTTTTGCCAAATCTCCCCTCTCCTCTCCTCTCCTTTGTTTTATCGATGATGAAATTGTCTAAGTCCATACATTATATGGAATATGAGTTGATGATCAAGAACTTATGAGTAACTTGGCATCATTACCAGCCGCCCCTACATTACCTTCTCCTCTATTCTATGTTATGATGCCTTGATGCTCCAAGTTCATGATCAAATGATGAGTGACATGTTTCTGAGACCTCTACTACTGCTACTACTCGTTTTTTGATATATTATTGTTTTATAGGACTAATTTGTTTTATATACCTTTTTGATTTCTTATACCTTCTCGCGTACCTAAAGCACACTTTCTTGCATCTATTAGAACAAAGCATGAAATAATGTCATGGACAGCAGACAGTGTAGCCCGATGCCATGAGCATGATGAGCAGCCAACCTATGAAGAGCAAGCACTAGAGGACCAGCTTACTCAGGAGCAGTTCGATAACGAGTTAGAAAATGATCTAGAAGTTATGCTTACTCAGGAGCAGTATGACGAGGAGGAAGGGGGAGCAGAGGGAAGAGCAGGAGAGGTTGCTGATGGCAAAGAAGAAGAGGATGATGATGATGAAGACGATGACGATGAGGACTCAGAAGAGGGATATATAAGTCCTGAGGATCCTTTTCCATGTGAAGCTAGAAGGAGGCCAACGGAGGAAGATTTGGACAAGGATTTTGACCCGAATGAGGAGGTAGGGATACAACCTTAGCTTGTAAATTTTGCTAAAGCTTTGGCTATGTTACCTCTGCTAACACTTTGACCTGTTGTATATACAGGTCCCTCCTAAAACTTAGAAAAGACGACATCGACGTCTGCGACATCTCGTCGGACAAGACGAAGTAGAGGAAAGGAGAGCAGAGGCAACATCCACAGAGACGGACATTGAGGCCTCTACTCCACAACCTCAAGACACAACCACGAACATGACTACCAAGCCAAAGAGAAAACAAGGGGATAGAAAAGCAAACCAATATCCAAATAAGGCATGCTATGTGATAACGGAGGTCGGGCTAGCAGGGGAGATCCTTGAGCCAAAGGAATCCAGAGAATGATTCTGTAATGCGATCGGGGCCCTAGTAAGAGATAAATTGAACCCAGCAATCCCTAACTGGAAAGAAGTACCAGAGAAGAAAAAGGATGAACTATGGGATAAGCAGTTGTAGCTCAATTTTAGATTTCCAGAGGGTAAGCAAGAACTGGTAAAAAATGCTTTTAAGATCATGGGAGAGTCATTCCGACGTTGGAGGTCGGAGCTCAATAAGAAGTATATCCAAAAGGGGTTAACTCCCTTCAACGAGTTCGGCAACATAACTCCTAGTCAATGGGAGGAGCTCATGGCTCAGAAGACTTCACCGGAGGCATTAGAGCTCAGTGCCCGTAATACTGAGCTGACAAAGAGGAATAAACACCACCATCATCTAGGCCCTGGTGGCTACTATGCCAAGGAAGAATAGTTTAGGAAGATGGACGGAGAGGCCATAGCTTCTGAGAATATCGATGTAAAGAATTTGAAGGTACGCTCAAGGAATTAGATATATGCGAGGAGTATAGAATCATCCAACAGTAATCTTAAGTTTGATAAGCCGGAGACCCAAGAGACAGTATCAAGAATACTGAGATATGCTGAAGACAAGAAGAAGGGCTCATTCAATCCTTCCAGAGAGAGGGATGAGCTTAGCCTTGACTTGGGAAACAACGAGCACACAGGCCACACCAGGGGGCTAGGGAAAAGGATTACCTGGAAGCACGAATTCGAAGAAGACAGGCACATGTACAAGAAACATGGTAGAGACCAGGATTCTAATCTTGAGCTCCAAGTGAAGGCTCTAGTTGTGAAGGCGCTGGAGGAGCAAGGACTGTCTACGGAGCCACAGGCATTAATGGCACCACCGGGTGAACTGGCATTAGTTGGCAGCCCTCCAGAAGTTCCTAGCAGCCAAGGTTCCACTACAGCCACAACCCCCATCGATCGCATACGGGAACCAACTAGTTGCACCTTGGTGTTTCTTAGTGGCCTATAGAACAATGTGATGGAGGTGGCAATGGGTGTGGCACATCCTCCCGGTGGCTTACACCACAATAATAAGATACCACCGGACTACACTAGTGTCGAGGTGCATACCGTGAAGCCCGAGTTCATGCAGCGGAGGATAGACTACGCAACTCCTGAGGGGCTAGTGTTACTCGGAGATGTAATGGGGCAGTTCATCCTCTGGCACAAACGGGACATTATATTGACTGCTTCTTCGCCGCCGCCTCCTCTCTCAAATTTGGAGCGAGCTATTGAGGACGGGGAGATATTTTCACCGTCTCATGACCACCACATTCCTGAGATGCCACATTCTTCCCCGCCTCCTAGCGAGCATGTGCCTGATAAGCCACAACCTTCTCCAGCTCGTACTGAGCAAGTGCATGATGAGATGCCTCAGTGTTCTCAACAAGCGCAGCCGATACATGAACAACGAGTGCCTCCTGAAAAAAGTGATGCACAAGAAGATGAGGACGTGCCTGAATGGGAACTTCGAAAGAAGCATCCAATCACTATAAGGCCAATTTATGTTCCGATGAAAGACGTCTCGTCGGTGCACAAGTGGTATGCCCATGACCAGTTCAAGCCTGAGAACCAAGTTAAAAAAGTCCCAACACGGGCTTCTGAGGAGGCCGTCACTAGCAAAGTCCACCAAACAGCAAAGAAGTATCCAAATGTTGTTGCCATCAAATGGTCAAAGGATTGCCTGATAACATATGAAAGAGGCAAGCCCTTCCTACCAAACCGGGACATCCAGTGCCTACCACTTGGAATGAGATGGTTCCATGATTGGTACTTGCATGTTCTCCAAACAAGCATAGACCTCGTACAAGCATGCTTCCCCATCGGCACATTTGGAAGCCTAGCCGGGAAAATTATCTTTGACTTCAATGACATGCAGACATGCTTTCACCTCGGAGCAATGAAAATAAATCTAATTCGCACGTGGTGCCAGTAAGTCATTGTCCTCCCGATATGATATAAATGCAATCTTTGGATTTTGCTGTAACTAACCCACGTCGTGATTTGTAAAATACAAGTGCACATTGTAAAACAAATGCCAAGTGTGAAAGTTGGGTATATAGACCCTCAAGCTATAGCACAAACAAATTTTAATTACCCTAGATAGTGGAAACTGAATGTCAAAGAGCTAGTTGCTAGAAAGACCCTTCGGGAGAAAGATGACATCCGTGCAAAGAAACTAAGGCAAGAGTCCCTTAAGGTTTCGGCATACATTGCCCTGGCTTTTAAAAATATCCAACAACACTCTACTATATGGCTACCATACAACTTCGAGTAAGTTCAAGTCTATACTTAAAGCTTTGTTCGATATATTTTATTTGATGCAAAAGAGCTTATCTAGTTCTATGATTAAATTCATACAGCAACCACTGGATTTGTATAGGCGTCGATGTCGGGAGGAGCATGTCATGGGTCTTTGATTCAATGGATAGGGATCTGGTGATATACAAAGACTTCATATCGATTCTCAAGACGTATACATATCGACAATCCTCATTAGCTTACATGTTTGTATACATACTTGTAACGTTCACTTTTGGATACTAACAAGTTGTATTTGCTAAAATAATTCGAACAGAGCATTCAGGTTCTATGTCAATGAACATCACGGAAGGCATGATCCAGTAAGGAAGGAAATGTTGGCTATAAAAATACTATGTGCGGTAAGTGTAACTTATTTTAGTACTCCATTACATAGCTGTCAAAAGCATTACTTAATATTTCCATATGCAAAACACATAGTGCCCCAAACAGAAGCCTGGAAGTGTACATTGTAGATACTATGTATGTTCTATGATGGGTAACACCGGTGCCTACAGGAGACACCCCTTAAGGGTAAGTTTGAACCTCTTCACCCGTAGTATAAAAACTTCGCACATGATATGAAATACTAAACCGAAACTTGTTCTCTTTTAGTGGAAAGAAGAGAAAGAAATGAAAAGAGACCCATACAAGGATGACCAACTCTTAGAGCTCGTTGGCGACCTTTGCAACTTTATATTGGACCAGATTGTACACGTCAAAGGCACCTACCATGACCAAGATTCTAACTTAGGTAGAAATCCTCAGTACCAACACATTCGTGAGACTGAAAGGCTATCTTTAGGGCGTTGATAACAATATGTATGGAATTTGACATTGGTCTTACCTTGTGGGACGGTTTGGACTTGTGTAACGAATTAGACTTGTGAATTATGTCTATTTAATGATGGATTGTATATATTCTTGTGAATTGGACTTGTAATGGTAGTTTATATAATGCTCTTGTGCTTGTGGTCAGATTTGAATTATATATGCATATATATATATATATATATATATATGTGTATGTTCTGGTCGAATTTGAATTGTAAATTTGAATTTTTTTTTGGAAAAATGTACTGTAGGGGCGGTTATAGAATGAACCGCCCCTACAAACAGGTATTATAGGGGCGGCTGGTACTACAGCATACCAGCCGCCCCTACAAATCGATTTGTAGGGACGACTGGTAACACCAGCCGCCTCGACAAATCGATTTGTAAGAGCGGTCTGGGAACCGCCCTTATAGATGCATGATTTATAGAGACATTATGGTAGGAGCGGCTGACCGAGTCGCCCCTACAAAGCCTCACTAGCCGCCTCTATCTAGGAGCAAACACCACAAGCAGTTTACATAAAGGCCAAACTTGAAGCATGCACTTCAGTGATCATTGCTGAGGCAGCTAGCCTCGCGCTTGCATCGGCCATCATTGACAAACTCAACCTCTCAGGCATCAACTACCTCTCCGACTGTGATCAACCTGTTCAATTCCTCAACGCTGATGACCTCTCCAATCCTCCTGATTGGAGAATAAAGCACTTCACCCAAGCCTTCTCCAACCATTCAAGAGGCAGATCGTCCAAGCTCTACAAGATCCAAAGGTGACTCAACACCACAGCGGACTCCCTTGCAAGACAAGCTGCAGTGCCTTCTCATGACCAGCAGCAGAACTTAGAATTCTCATGCACATTTGAGCATCATGTTTTATAGTGCAACTTGTTTTCAGCCCTACAATACAAGATCAAGATGTAACTATCATTGCAGCGCGTTGCTGCTAATTATAAAGTTGTTTGTTTTAAAAAAAACCAGGGGCAGAACCAGAACCGCAGAAGCAATCCATGGCCGAAGCTCTGATCAAGCCGCTGAAGCTGGTCGGTTTGATGCTCCTCGCATTCAGCTCCGCCATGGCCGTGTCCTCGTGCCACCGGGGCTTTGGCGCCGTGTCCTTGCTGGCCTTCTCCTTCCTGCTAGACCTTGGCATGCTCTTCCACTGCCTACGCCTGTACGCGAGGACGCCGCTGGCGTCTCCTGGCCGGCCGGAGATCCTCAAGATAGCGGTGTGGTTGCTCGTCACGATGCTCGTTGTTACCTTTTTCCAGTTCCTGGAGATTTGGTTCATGACCATGCATAGGGAAAACTGAGAATCCGATTACGGACATCTAGAACCACGCTGCGTCGCCTCAGAAAATCCGAATCCACCATCGGTTTGTGAAGATTTTTTTTACCACACGGGAGAGTCTCTCAGGTACTCTTAAGAACAAAGGTTTGGCGCCGCGCGGGAGCCCGCGCTGCCGCGCTGGAGCCCGCGCTTTAACCACGGGCGGGCAGCTGACCAACCGGCTCCTGAAGATTCCGGTACGCCTGTGTGCCTTATATCGCTTGTTAAGTTATGGCTCAGTAATCCCCGTACTATTTTATTTGATTTATTAAATGATTACGTTGAGATGACACACGCGATGGTCAAAGTATTGTCCATATGCATGTAATACTGCTGGAAACACGTACTTTACCGAGGGCCAAATCTTGGGCACTCGGCAAAGACACTCTTTGCCGAGGGTCAGCCACAGGAGCTCTCGGCAAAGAGGCCTTTGCCGAGGGTACGGTTCTCGTCAAAGGCCCTCGGCAAAGATGTCCTCGGCAAATTAGACCCGTTGGGTCACGGTGGCCATTTCCGATCAAGCTTTGCCGAGGACCACCCGTTAGGCCCTCGGCAAAGGTTTTTTTTTCTGTGAAACCAGTTTTTCGGTAAATTTTTTTAAGACTTTGCCGAGGGCTCTAGACCAGGCCCTCGGCAAAGATTTTTTTTAAACCAGTTTTTTGGCCAAATTTTTTTTTATAAATCGTCTTTGCCGAGGGCCTGAGGCTAGGCCCTCGGCAAAGAAGCCCTTTGCCGAGGGACAGGATAGGCCATCGGCAAAGATTTTTTATTTTTTTAAAAAAAAATTCTTTGCCGAGGGCCACGGGCCAAGCCCTCGGCAATTTTTTTTTTGGTTTTTTTAGCCCAGTTTTTTTGTGGTGCTACAATACATTGTTTTGAACTCAATTTTAAAATTTAAGCCAATTTTGAATTTTTTTGTATATTTCCTTAATTTATTTCGATTCTTTGATTTTTTTCGAATATGTCAAATTTGAACTGCAGGTGCATGGAATATTGCAATGTAGTGTTTCAAAAAATGTTATTCATGTTAATTGGTGCATGTTGAGTCCCTATCCACGAACTCGCATCAAATTTCGCGCATTTTGTTCGCGTAACATGACGACCGACTTGCCGAAAAAGTGTTTTAAAATTATATAAAATTCATACGAAGTTCGAAAATCACGAAACTTGGCGAGATGTCATGTTATCGCATGTGTAGGATGTGGTAAAAAATTGAGATGGTTTTGAGCGAGTTGCAATGTCGGATGCCTGAAACCCAGACATCTCCACATGACATCTCCACATGGCAAAGGGCCCAAACCTAAATCGGGCCGCAGCCCAAATTCCCAATCAGAATCTTGTCAAAAAAAAATCCCGATCGACCATGTCCCTCCCCACGTGCCCGCTCGAGGCTGGCCCACAGCCCACCCACCACCCACACTTGCACCACACATGCACATGCCACACATTGTGCCCCACAACCCACCCAGCCTTCCAGCCCCCTCCGCCACCACCAGCCACCGCCCGCCCGCCCGGCCGCAGCCAGCAGCAGCACCCGCGCCCACAGCACATGCACCACCGCGCCTGCCCACCACCTACCACAAGACCTTCCCGCCACACACCACACACCACCGTGCACCACCCCCCCTTCGGCCGCCAGCCAGCCCCGCCCGCCCCACGCCCGATGGCGGCCAAGGTCGCACCCTGCCTCCGTTCCCCGTCTCCGTCGAGCAAGGGGAGGTCGGCCGCCCCGGCCGGCCCTTCGGCAGCTCCCCCTCGCCGACATTCCCGCCCCGACCCTAGCCCCTAGGCCACCCCTGTCGTCGGCTGCTGTTGGAGGGGAGGAGGAAGAGGGTGAAGTTGGAGGAAGAAGAGAAGGAGAAGAGGAGAAGGAGGAAGGGGAAGAAAAGGAGAAGAAGAGGAGAAGGAGGAAGGGGAAGAGAAGGAGAAGAAGAGGAAAAGGAGAGAAGAAAAGGAAGAGGGGGAGAGGAGTACTCCAACGCCGCTCGACCTCGCCGGAGAAGAAAGTGACCCCCGCACCGCGACGCCCGACTCCACCGCAACCCTAGGTAAAACTCTCATTGTCGGCCTTCGTGCCGTATGTGGTTGTGTGGGCCTTCGTGCCGTAAGTTGATATGAGGGCCTTCGTGCCGTTGTGGTTGTTGGCCTTCGTGTCATTGTGAATGTCGGCCATCGTGTCGTTTTTTTGTAGGTTTTGGAAACCTCCCCGTGCAGGGGAGGTGCTGCCGAAATTTTGAACAAACAATAACCTATTGTCTTTTTATGCAGGAGAAGAGTACGTCGGAGGGGACCCGGAGGACCCTGATCGTCTTCGTCGACGTCGCGGTTCTGCCTGCACTGTGTCGCCTCGCCACTGCGTCGATTCGCCACTGCCCCGCTAGCCTTACTTCACCGACACCCTAGGTATAAATAACCTCTTTTTGCGCATGTCTGTCGTAGCCCGTGTGTAACCTAGTTAGGCGTCTCCCGTCCGAAAGAGATACGGTCGTAGGTATGCGGATCTTTGCGTATCTGCGACCGTATCTATTTCGGATTGTCCACGTTTTTTGGACAGCCCGTGGATGCGTAGATGGGTTAGTTTCCATGGTCCGCTCTGGTCCGAGAAGGAGTTTCGGCAACACCTCCCTGTTGTTCTCCGGATACACACTCTCCCTTGCAGGACGTGTATCGGGAGAACAACGGGGAGGTGCTGCCGAAATTCTGTCTCGGAGAGGAGCGGAGCATGGAAACTGACCTCATCTACGCATCCGCGGGTGGGATTAGGACCTATCCTCACCTATTAGACAGTAGGAACACCGCGTAGATGCAATTGATGGTCACAATACTCTATGCTATAAATGTTAAAGGATGGAGGACCATCAGTGGATGTACATGGGCTGGAGAAGCGGGAGTGACTACGACTATGAATGGGTGAAGGGGACAGATGGTTTCTTGAAACATGCATTTGGCCCAGGAGCAGGAGGACATTCTCTAGTTTGGTGTCCCTACAGCAAATGTGACAACAGGAGAAAAGTAGACGAGAAGACCATGGGTAGACATCTTGTGTTCAATGGTTATACGCCTGGCTACCAGCAGTGGATCTACCAGGGTGAAGCAGATCGTATAAGAGCGGAGGTGGTGAGACCACGCCTCGAGGCTTTTGATGATGATGCCGGGGTAGCAGACATGCTAGATGACGCCCACCAAGCTCACTTCGCTGAACGACGTGAGAAGGAGGAGATGGAGGAATCCGCAAAGGACTTCTACAAAATGTTGGACTCAGCGCAGAAACCCCTTCACGAGCGTACAATGATTTCTCAGCTGGATGCGATTGGACGCGTAATGGGGTTGAAGGCCGAGTTAAACCTGAGTTGAGAAGGCTTAGATAAGATGTTGGCCGTGTTTGGCACCATGCTACCGGAGAAGCACACTTTGCCGACGAACTTGTACGAGGCAGAGAAACTCCTTCGTATGCTTAAGATGCCGTATGACAAGATACATGTTTGTCTGAAGGGGTGCGTCCTATTTAGGAAAGAACACAAGGATGCAAATTACTGTCCGAAGTGTAAATTCTCCAGGTACCTGGAGGTAGACTCTGGTGATGGTCAGAAGAAGCAGCTTCCGATCCCCACGAGAGTGCTACGGCACCTTCCTTTCCTACCGAGGATCCAACAGCTATTCATGACTGAGGAATCCACGAAACAGATGACATGGCACAAAGATGACAAATGGTACAATCCTAGGAAGATGGTACATCCGTCTGATGCTGAAGCATGGATGTATTTCAATGACAAACATCATGACAAAGCAGCTGAGGCCCATAATGTACGTGTCGCGCTGGCAACAGATGGGTTCAATCCTTATGGAATGATGGCTGCCCCATACACATGCTGGCCTATTTTTGTTATCCCCCTCAATCTCCCTCCCGGCATCTCCTTTCAACGGCATAACGTATTCTTGTCGTTGATAATTCCTGGACACCCGGGGAGTAATATGGGTGTGTTCATAGAGCATGTGATTGATGAATTGATCCACGCTTGGGAGAAGGGGGTTTGGACATACGATCGACCTACAAAGACAAGCTTCAAAATGCACGTTTGGTACCACTACTCCCTGCATGACTTCCTGGCGTATGGGTTATTCGCCGCCTGGTGTGTTCACGGGAAGTTCCCATGCCCAGTATGCAAGGAAGTCGTGAGGTTCATTTGGTTGAAGAAGGGTGGCAAGTATTCATCGTTCGACCAGCATCGTCAGTTCCTCCCTCTAGACCATGAATTTAGAGAAGACATCAAGAGCTTTACGAAAGTTGTCAAAGTGATAGACCCTAAATCGCACTTGAGGATTGGTGCCGAGGTTCGTGTTTAGATAGATGCTCTCGTGCCCAATGAAGAAGGTGGTTTTGTGGGATATGGTGAGGAACATATGTGGACTCATAAATCTGGCTTGACGAGGCTCCCCTATTTCGATGACCTTCTTCTGCCACATAACATTGATGTAATGCACACTGAAAAGAATATCGCTGAGGCACTTTGGGAAACTCTCATGGACACTAACAAGTCTAAGGACAACGTTAAGGCTAGAGTGGACCTAGCGACGTTGTGCGATAGACCGAATCAAGCGATGCAGCCTCCTAGTGGCCGAAACAAGAACTAGAAAAGGCCTAAGGTCAATTTCGTCTTGCAAATCGATCAAAGGAGGGAGGTACTAAAATGGATCAAGATGTTAATGTTTCCAGATGGATATGCAGCGAATCTTAGCAGGGGAGTGAACTTAGGCACTCTGCGAGTCAACGGGATGAAGAGTCATGACTACCACATATGGATTGAGCGGCTTCTTCCGGCGATGGTCCGAGGCTATGTCCCTGAGCATGTCTGGCAAGTGCTGGTAGAGTTGAGCTTTTTCTTCCGCCAGCTTTGTGCCAAGGAGATATCTCGGACCGTCGCTCAGGACTTGGAAAAAGCGGCACCTGTGTTGCTCTGTAAGCTGGAGAAGATCTTTCCACCCGGCTTCTTCTTACCGATGCAACATCTGATTGTGCACCTCCCATCCGAGGCATGTTTGGGGGGCCCGTGCAGGCCCGTTGGTGCTATCCAATCGAGAGATGTCTAAAGACTCTTTGTAAAAAATGTACAAATAAAGCCAGAATTGAGGCTTCCATTGCAGAGGCATGCCTTCGGGAGGAGGTGGCAAACTTCACAACGCTATACTATAAGCCGAACCTTCCTAGCAATCATAATCCACCCCCTCGTTACAATACTAGCGAAAATGAATCGACCCTGAGCCTTTTCCAAGGCCAACTTGGCAGCGCAAGTGGATCAACCCCAAAGCTATTGGAAAATGAAGAGTGGCGCAGTATCATGCTATATGTGTTGAATAACCTTACCGAGGTGCAGCCGTTCATCAAGTAAGTTCTCAACGAACTTATTTCAATATGCCGTCACTATTCTGCATTCAACCCCATTGATTCTCGTTCGGACAGGGAATTTGTTCGTGAATTCTGGCATCAATCAAGGGATCCTACCTCGCATGAACAAGACACCCTTGTTTTGCGGGGTGTGGGAGCGGGGAGGCCTAATTTCATTTCTTGGTTCAAACAAAAGGTAATGTCCAATTTAGCTCGTACGTTCGATCGTCCAAGGTGATCGTACGTTTGATTAATATAACGATCTATCATGATTCACCTTGCAGGCCTAGACCGATTCGTCCATGAGTGACGAGTTGAAACAGGCTGCAAACGGCTGTGACGTTAGGGTGAAGTCATTTACCGGCTATGACGTGAACGGATATCGCTTCCACACAACAAGTTACAAGCAGATTCGACCCAAACAAAAAACCACAAATAGCGGAGTTTGTACACCCGGCACTGATGGCCTCGACTATCATGGTAGAGTTGAGGAAATCTATGAACTCTCATTTCATGAAGACGAACCTCTTAAACCTGTCATGTTCAAATGCCACTGGTTTAATCCTCGATCAACGAGACGAACCCCTCATCTTGGGCTAGTCGAGATTCGAGAAGATTCCATCTATCCTGGAAAAGATGTCTACATTGTGGCTCAACAGGCCATGCAAGTGTATTATACTCGATACGCCAACCAAGACAAAGAGGATCTTAAGGGTTGGGTTATTGTGCACCAGGTATCTCCACATGGTAAACTACCTGCCCCAAACGATGATGATTACAACTTCAACGCAAACACATATGATGGACAGTTCTATCAAGAAGATGGGCTACCATGCACGTTTGAGATAGTCTTACCCGAAGCAATCGAAATGGAAGTAGACAACGAAACGGTTGATGATGAGGTTGATGGAGATGTGGTGGTAAATGCCAAGGACATAGCAATGCTTGAGCGATTACTTCTAGGTAATGACAACGATGACAACATAGAACCTTCGGATAGTGTTGCCCATTTGGACAATTTTGACAGTGATGATGAGACCTATGATCCCAATCATGAAGATTATTCCTAATACATGTAATACTATGGTTTTTTAATTTGTGTTTTGTTTATATATTTTGAATCTATTTTTCATATATGTACTAATTAGTCTTGTTCATTCTTTGTGATTGCAGGTGATTGGACAAAGATGGTGAGTAGACGTCCATGCCGTGACACGCCCTCGGTTTACGGGAGAGACCGCCCTCTCCTTCGAGGTGAGGGGTCGTCGTCCGGGGCAGCATCCGCAGGAGGTGACGAGAGGAGGACCAGGGGCAGCCGCCGCAGGAGGCAGCGGTCTCCTCCCTCGACACGTGACGAGGTGCTGGAGGAGGAGCACGTGACGGCCACGGCCTCGTCCTCATCGGAGGACGAGAGGGGTTAGCAGACGGGCGAGGGAGATGAGGCGCTCGAGGGTGAGGGAGGCGAGGCGCTCGAGGGCAAGGGAGGTGAGGCACTCAAGGGCGAGGGAGAGGGTACCGCTACCCGGACTCTCTACGAGCGAGGTCCCGCGAGCCTCCCTCCAGTTCCGCTTCCTCACAACCGCCCAGTGATTCGGCCTATGGCAAAGAGGTAAGTAACTATGGATGTTATCACAACTACTTCATAAGATATGTTGGAAATCTTAAGAGAAACTAATAAATTTTCTTAATCACTTGTGCAGGGCCTGGTTGGTTTTGTCGGGTACTCCAGCACGCACCCCCGCGCAGCATCCTTGGTGTTTTGTGCAGGAAATGGTACCCCGGCATTGTGCAACTGTTCGAAGAGCTGGTGGTGCGGGAGCCGGCCTCCAACTGGGACAGGTACTCGCTGGTCACGGATGACACTTACTGCAACAAGTAGGAGCGAGTATTGGTGGAGTTTTGGGTAAGTCTCTCTCGCACAACATTGCTTAATACATCGCATTCATTGGTTAAATCTTTTATTAAAATAATAAATGGATACATCGGTTTTGTATGCAGAAATATTTCAAGGCCGAAGAAGGACTTGAGGCCCAGGCGGATCGGGCGGCTGCCGCAGCTTGTAGGAAGTATGTCACTGAGATGCACCACCATGGCCGCGTCTAGGCCCACATAGACTACTATAGGTCGGTACTTAGGCAGTCCCTTGAAGTAGGCGAATAACATTCATAATGATTCATTTTGATATTAAGTAGGTTCAATTTCATCTTCCTATATGTCAAATACACGCACGAGAGGCAGCGGGAACAACGTCTGATGAGGCAAGGTCCAACTCACCATCAAGGCAACCGTAGTCTCCCCGGATACAAACAAGCATACGTAAGTGATTTCTTTCATTTATTTTGACGCTCAATTCTGCTTGATTTCTCACCGTCTTCCCATCTTTCTCGTAGGAGGCTGCGCACCCGGGCGAGGAGGTCTCAGAGTTCTCTGTGTGGGCTATGTCCCACATGGGCAGGGCGTCATCCTCTGTCTCCTTCGACCCAGCTGCCCTGCCCTAGGCGTACTCCAACCCGAACGTGTACATTAAAGTCCAAGAGTACACGTCAATGGTAAGGGAGATCTATGGGGAAGATTACAATATGCGCACTGAGCCCGTTGATGCAGAGGCGATCATGAGGCTCGGAGGAGGCAAGAAGCACGGGCAGCTGTGGATTGCAGACGGCGCCATCGACTCCACCATTGTTCCCTCCCTCGACGCTATCCGAGCACGGAGCACGAGCTCTAGCCAGCCCATACGTCCACGGCCTTCTCTAGCACTACAGCAGGTCCAAGCACTCCAGGTAATTCCTGTTTTACTCGTCGTACGTAGATATTTACACACCTAAATTAGATTTGCATTACTGATACATTGGAGTGAAATATTGCAGGCCGAGCTGCAAGAAACAAGAAGGCAAAGTCAAGAGCAGAACGCGGAGCTGACCGCACAGCTGCAGGCCCAGAAGGTCTTGGGCAAGAAGCAGATGGCGGAGATTATGGTGATCATGCAAAGTCTTGGGCAAGCATCGGGTGTACCTGTGCAGTTTTCAGCTCCTCCACCTCCTACTCCTGCAGCTACTCCTGTAAGTATGAAAGTTCACTTTTCGCTTGTGCTTTGCATGTATGTCGGCCTTCGTGCCGTTGTGGATGTCGGCGTTCGTGTCGTTGTGGATGTCGGCGTTCGTGCCGTCGTTTCTTGCAGGTTTTGGAAACCTCTCCGTGTAGGGGAGGTGCTGCTGAAATTTTCAATTGAGTCTAATCTTTTTTGTATTCCTAGATTACTAGATGCAATCTCTAAGTTCCAAAACTATTTTCCAGGATTACTCACACATGTAATCTCTGCTCCTTTGTGTAGCTTCCGTCCGCGGGTTCCAATCAACCCGCTAGTGCGTCACCGGGTGATCCTGCTTTTCCTTCACCATCGTCTCATAGGCTAGCTTGATGAGGACTCGTGCTAGGTGATGTGGTTGGACTTTAGCGTGATTTGTGATTTATGGTTGTGACTTGTGCTTGGATTTCATTAACTTGTCGTAATAAACATGTGAATGATGATGAACATATGACTTGTCGTTGTAATATATTGTGATTTGTGGTTCACAATTATGGTTGTGATATATTGTGAGAAAATGGGTTCTGTGTGATATATATATGTATATATATGAAATGCTTGTGTCGATGAAATGCAAAAAACAAAAAAAAATTTAAATTTCTGTCTCTTTGCCGAGGGCAATGACCAAGACCCTCGACAAAGAAGGGTCCTTTGCCGAGGGCCCTAGCAATAGCCCTCGACAAAGATTTTTTGGAAAAATCCTGAAAATTTCTTTGCCGAGGGTCAGGGAGCAGGCCCTCGGCAAAGGTTTTTAAAAAAAATTCAAAAAAACTATTTCTTTGCCGAGGGCCGGCTCTCAATAAACAATTTTTTTTTAAAAAAAACCTTTGCCGAGGGCCCTTGCAATAGCCCTCGGCAAAGATTTTTTTGGGAAAAATCCTGAAAATTTCTTTGCCGAGGGCAAGGGAGGAGGCCCTCGGCAAAAAAATTCAAAAAAAAACCATTTCTTTGCCGAGGGTCGGCCCTCGGCAAAGAAACCGCCAACGGCGCCGGCGCGTGACGGCTTCTTTTCTATGCCGAGGGCCGTCCTGGCCCTCGGCACAGGCTTTGCCGAGTGCCCGATAAAGGATCCTCGACAAAGACCCATTCGCCGTCTAAAAATTCCCCGAGGTGTCTTTGCCGAGAGCAGCCCCCGGCAAAGTCTTTGCCGAGAGTTTCTGATCCTTTGTCGAGAGCCATGCGAGTCCAGTAGTGATGTATGTATATCTTATTATTATACGTTGAGGTTTGTCAATTTGCAAAGAGCTGGCATCTCCAATGTCTCTCTCCTTATTTGGCTCTTTGATTTGATGGACGGCAGATCAATTACTCCCTATCTCTGTTTCTATATCACTGTACAACTAAAAAATTCCTACGATCACGCTTCACCCCGACGTATTAAAAAGGAAGGAAAGTCGATCCCGCACCCCTCCCTCGCTCCTTCCCCCTTCCTTTGCGACAAAATTCAGCTGCGCGCGCCGCCGCCGCCCTCTGCGCCAGCGCTTGCCCACCGATCCTGCGATCCATCTCCCAATCACGCTCCATCCCCTCCCACGATCCCGCTTCAATCACGCTCCGTCACACGCATGCTCACGCTGCCGCCTCCTTTCCCACGCTGCCTTCCACTCGCTGACGCTAACGTAGACGCTCGCCCATGCCTCTCTCCCTGCTGCGAAGCCGCTCGTCGCACTCGTGCCATCGAGCTCGCCGTTCGCGCCAGCGCCGTCGTCCTCGCCCGCGCTCATCAATCCCCGATTCACGGCCGGCGGATCACCGAGAAGACCGTTCCGCCGCCTCACCGAGAAGGAGAAGGACCCGCGCCGTCGTTCTCGCTCCGCCCCAATCCGCGTCCGGTCCCCGCCCCGATCTGCCGATGCCGACGACTCCTTTCCCTCCCCGCTGCGAAGCAGAGCCTGCTGCCGGCAGACGCCTCGACACCGCCGCGCCGCCGTCTCGACGCCACCGGACACGCCACCCCCTTCACGACGCCGGAAACATAGGTGGTCCTCGCCATCAAGCGGTCCGCTGTCCTCGCCGTCGTGCGCCGTGGCCAACGTCGCACGTCTCTTGTGTCTGCCTTGACAAAAGGTGTGCGCATTACAGAAGGATGCAGCGTCATGGCGCCCTGCTGCCGCCAATGCCACAACGATGCCAAGGTGCGTGGTCTTTGTTCGGTTCATCTCCCCCTATCGCTCTCCATTTTACATCTAATTGAACAAGATCTGACTGCTGCATAATTGATGACCTGGACCTGGAATTGGATATGATTAGTGTCGTGTTTGCTATCTAGATCAAGTGATGTGCCCCAACAGGTGCACCTGGACATAGTTGCAGACTAGCAGTGAATTTGAGATGTCAATCGGCTAAAGCAATCACATTTTATTCTTTTCTTTTGAGAGTACAGTATATATGCCTGATTCGTCTTCGTATTGGCATATAATGGCTACCTAAATATTCCTACCTTTTCTAGATAACGAAGAATTCTCTTGAAAATATGGATGAGTTGCTATGTTGATATGTTAAAGAAATATTGGAGTATATGTTTTTTGGGGGGCAGTATGCGTGTATGCCTGATTTTAACAGGTAGTCTAACACTGTGATTCCTAATCTAACACTGTTCTGTTCCAGGTCTCAAATGACCAATACCATTGTGATGGATGTGCCATATGCAGATAACTACCATACTGACAGGCAGTCTTCCACTTACCGCTCAAAAGTCTAACTTTTGCTAATTGTTCAGAACTGGTGGTGCAGATAACTTTTTTCACTGTGATAAACTTGTTTCACTGTGATAAATGTGGTAAGTTTCTGCACAAACTTCTTTCTACTAATATTCCATTGCATGTTGTGCAACAAAGATTTTATTTGCATACCTGGTGCCCTTGTTGCCATCCAACAAGGTGTTGCTACAACAATGTCATCCCAACTGCCCTGTCTGCTTCGAGGTGAGAAACCTTTATTTCAATGAAACATCACTCTGAACTTTCTAGTTTCTTGATTTTGAGAAGATTTCCCACTCTTGTTTTGCACTATATATACTACTGAGGATAAGGAACATGAGAAGGCAGCCAAAGCTGAGACGAGGGGCAACGAGCAAGAGGTGCCCGTGAAAAGGAATGACGATGTGGGTAACTTGGCTTTTATTACATGAGCCCCAATACTAACACATAAAATTATTGTGCTTGAAGCAGGATATGCAAGTGTAGTTTTAACTGTGATCAAGCCACTTTTCTGTTTTTAGCATATGAGGTGAGAACTGTATGAGCATTTTACGTGCTCGAGAAAAAAAATTTGTATGGGCATTTTTAAACAAGAAGCAGAGTAGCAGATTTGTTCTGTTCCTTAGGCTATGTACGGTGTGCATGTGTTGGAGGGAGCAAACAACAAAGTACATGAACTAAGGACTTGGCAATTTGACCTGCTATTTTCAGTCTTACTGAAGCTATAAGCTGTTGTTATATCTACAGCACTATTGGGATGGGAGACAAAAGATGAATGATGTCTTTAACGATAAAGTAATGCATTTGATATAAAAAAATAGATAGAGAAAAGCAGCCTCTATATAGTAAGACCATCCCTTATTAATGATTCAGAGGATGATTGACAAATCTTCAATGAGAAACAGAGGTCAACCTCGCCATGAGCCTTCACGTGTTGTCACGGCTGCACTGCTAATGCATCTCCGGCATGAGTTGAGGGAGGGCGCTGCTGTCTTGGGAGGCTAGATGATTGGGAGTTAAGGAGCAGATGGCCAGGTGGGGTTTATTAGGTACAGAGCAGAAGCCATTGATCGTTGGAACATCATTGTGCTGTACTTTTTTTTGCAAATCAGCGGATGGTTCCTCCTGGCAAGTCATTGATGGCTTTGAATGGTGCTTTGATCAATATTGAGGATCTAGATCTTTGCCTGTATGTTCTACCTTACTTCCTGGATAGTGTTGTTTTTTGAATGGTGCTTTGATCAATATTGAGGATCTTGATCTTTGCCTGTATGTTCTACCTTACTTCCTGGATAGTGTTGTTTTTTATTTTTTCTCTTTTTTTTACCTTTGTTTGGCTAAGAGCACCTTAGCTATTTGCTTCTTGCCTTGGGCATACCAAATAAACACAAGTTAGTGTACCCTTAGCTTGGTGGGTTGCCTTAATTTTCTCTTGGTGGCATGGTTGATCGATCTCTCTGTGCGTGTGTGTGTGAGCCGGGGCCTGCCTAAGTGTGGTGTGCCCGGCTTTGCGCACCGTTTTCTGGGGCTTGTGGTGTTTGCAGAGTTTGGGTGGTGTCGGTGTGAAGCAAACTGGTGAGCTGGCGATGCTTTTGTTTTTTTTTGTCAGTAATAATATCACAAAGATGTTAGATCGCGTTGCTGATCGTTCTTAGGTCCTCTTTTTGTTAGGTATTTACTACTAATAATCCTGCAGTGATGTTGGTTTTGGCGGTCTTTTGAAAGTAGTGTTCACCTCTGAAATTGACCTCCTTCCCCAAGATGTAGAGATTGTTTACTGAATTGATATCAGGCTGACCAAGTATATTCACATCTAAACTAGCTCACTGTTCACCTCTGAAATTGTTCAACTCTGAATTTTTTACTGTGGCTGTGTGCACGGGCGCAATGACTACAGGCAGCAGCAACCACCTGCTTCACCCCTTTACCTGAGGTTGCAATCGACAGATTCAGTTCTCCGGTAGCATACTAACTGTGTGCGGCGATGGCTGCACTACTGCACGGAACCACCAGTGCAAAGTCACCAAGGAAAGATGTCATAGCCTCCAACAGGCAGATGCAAATCAGCCACATCAGGCAAGGGCTACTCCTCTATTGTTGATGTCAAATTTATTAACTAAGTGATATAAATACTACACTGACATATATAATCCTTGATTAACCAATTAATATATTTGTGGATGGCAAGAGTGATTCCATCTACGATATACTAATTGGTGCACTGCTTTACTGTTTGAACTGACACTCAGAAATTTTTACTTCCATTTGAACTCAGTTGTGCCTGTGCTTATCTGCAGTATTATCTACTTGAGATGTTTGGCATGTCTGTTTATTTCGAGTGCCACTAACTGAAATGAAGCGGAAAACAAGAAAGTATGCTCTCTATTTCTCACCACATTCTAAAAATTTAGAACCTTCTATAAACATTTTGCCCTCTGCTAATTTCTTGGCTTTTTTGTCATGAAGGAATTTTGGCCTAAGTTATTGTGCACAAGATCAAACAGCGTCTGACAAAAATGATTCAGCATCGTATAAGAATGAGGAAACTTCAACTGAAAGTGAGGTAGGCACTTCTATTTTAAATACTATAGGATGTAGCGTAGTTTCTTTAAAAATATTCTTTTTAATGTTCAATGAGTGCCGGGGAGGTAAATATTTTAAATGTTATAGCATATAGTTTAAATATAACATAATAATCAATTCATGTCTGATTCTGATCAGTAGGTATCACTGTGTCCTTTATATTGATTTACTAAAAAATGACAAACAAGAAGGTATATTGATCCTGATCCATTTGTACATTCTGAACCAATTTCTTTTTATTATTTTAGGAGAGCCTCCGAATTTTAGGCTGAAAACAATATTCATTTTGGCATAGCAAGGAAAAATATTCCAATGTGGAAGTAGTTATGTGTAGTTCACGAATTTACATTGCAGATCATGAAGGAGAGGACTATTGCATGAGAAATGCCTTGTGCGTAGTTTGTACAATCCTGTTGAAACAATAGCAAAAAGGTGATACTTTAGGTCGCCAGGATTCTAAGAAGTTGGAGGTATTTATGGCAATTGAAAGGACCAATATGCCCAAGAGGGGGGGGTGAATTGGGCTAATTCTAAAATTCTTTATAATAATTAAACCCTACACTTAGCCCACTTCACCCCTGATACCTAGAAAGTGATTCTATTGATCTAGCGCACAAGAGTTTAGCACCCTAAGTTCCAATCTTACACTAGCATGACAATTCTAAGAATATAAAGACAAGAATTGAATTGCTCAAATGTAAATGCTTAATGTAAAGAGAGGAGAAGGAACGCGGTGATGTTTTGCCGAGGTATCGGAGAGTCGCCACTCCCCACTAGTCCTCGTTGGAGCACCCGCGCAAGGGTGTATCTCCCCCTTGATCCGCGCAAGGATAAGTGCTCTCTACGGGTTGATTCTTCGACACTCCGTTGCATTGAATCACCCACAACCGCTCAAAACTTGAGTTGGGTCATCCACAAGCTCCGCAGGATGATCACCAAACTCCCAATCACCACCAAGCCGTCTAGGTGATGGCGATCACCAAGAGTAACAAGCAAGAACTCTCACTTGACCACAACAGGCCTAATAAGAAGGGTGGATGCACACTTGCTACTCTCTTTTCACTAATGAGGCCTTAATCTTGGATTCTCAAATCTCAATCACCGCACTAGGCTCTTGCTCTTCTTGGCACTCTCAAGGGTGTTACTCAGCTGTTGAAATGGGCAAGAGTACTCCCTTGAATGAATAGATGAAGTATTTATACCTCCTCATTCAAAACGAACCGTTATGTGCTTGAGTCAGCATTCTGCGGGGTGATCGGACACTCCGGTCAAGGTGACCAGACGCTCCGGTCAGTTCTCCCCGCCACTAAGCCGTTAAGTTGTGGCTGGACTCTGACTAGCGTCTGATCAGCATTGACCGAACGCGTCTGGCCATGAAAACTGCTCTCTGTACCCTTACTGATGTTGATCGGACTCTGGCATCCAACGTCTGGTCACTTTGCTGCTCAGCATCCGGTCAGTAGCCGGAACCTGACCAGCGTCCGGTCAGCACTGTCCGGACGCATCCGATCAGAATTCTCCCTCTCTGGAACCTTACTGGAGTTGACCGGACTTTGGCACCCAGCATCCGGTTACATTTCACTCAGCGTCCGGTCCCACCAGACGACTTCTGCTTGATTAAATGAACTAACCGGACTCTACTGGCAGCGTCCGGTCACACCGGAACCAGCGTTCGGTCAATATTTGACCCTCCATTCACTTTCAACTCAAAATCATATGTGAATGAAGTTTGCTCCAATTGATCTTAGAGCTATTTAGGAGCTACCTAGTGTTAGATTTGACAAGTGTGCACCACACCTAACCCACTAGACTCACGTAGGTCAAGCTACTAGTCCATACCCCCCTTAATAGTACGGCCAAAGGAAAAACAAAGTCCTAAACTATTCTAAGTGTCTCTTCAACACCAAACGACACTTAGAACTAGTCCATCCTTAACCTTATCGTCCATCCTTTGAAAACCGAAATGATTTCCATCATAGGGGCATGACAACCATGATTGCCCAATCAATTGCCATTATCATGACCTAACTTAATTGCCTCTGTAAAACACACGTTAGTCATAGTAATCACGAATTATCATTAATCACCGAAACCCAACTAGGGGTCTAGATGCTTTCAATCTCCCCTTTTTGGTGATTGATGACAATACAACCTCGAGTATGTAAAAGAGATGAGGTTTTCAACATGCTTGGTTCATATAAGCTTTTGACAATAAGAATAAGAGAGTTAGGCAAGCTTATATGACTCAAGCCAACATGATGTACTCAATTGATATAAAATAAGCATGAGTACAAGTACTAAAGCTCATTTGCATCGGAGTAAAACGCGGAAGCAAAGCAAATGAGCATAACCAAGTGACATGACATATAAAAAATTCAAGTAGAGAGCACACATGTCACATATCACATAAATATCACAGTAATATCACTATCACATAAATATCACGATCACACGTATGTAGTTCAATGCATGAAAGTAAACATGAATGCATAATAATGTATTACACATAAAAAACCAGATGTAATAAATAAGCTCCCCCTAGATATATCGCTCCTCCTAAGTCTATCATACTCGATCCCTCTCCCCCTTTGACGTCAAACACCAAAACCTAAGGGTCGGTCGGCGGGGCAGCAGCAGATGAGTCGGGCGCTGAGGCGCGGTGAGCGATCTGAAACTGGGTAGCATCATCATCTGATCCTGAGCTCTGAGCAGTCTGACCCTCTGTCGCTAGAAGTGACGCTGAAGCGGTCTGGGTCAGATCTGGAACTGGTGCGGCCTAAGACTCAGCAGGTATGACTGTAGCAGGTGGCTCTAATGATGCAACTGATGATGGGAGTGTCTCTGTAGTCTGAGTAATAGGAGCAACTATGGCAGGACCAGGGACACATAGATCTGGCAGTGTAGGCTGCCCTGTCAACTCACCGAAAGTAGCACCAAGGCTCCTAGAAACTGGGGTATCAGTCACAAGCAATGAGAAACTCTGTCGGTGTGAAGCCCGTATGTAGAGGCGTGAAGGAAAGACCCTGGGCTGGCACTAGCGAAGCAAACCACTAGGACACCTGCTCTATTGGTGAAGTGAACAAGGTAGCTGGCTATCCCTGACTCTGAAGCCCACTGGGCTAAAAAGCTGGAGTCACTGTAGTGGTGGCAGGCTGGCTGAGCTGAGGTGTAAGTTGTGGCAGTGGAGCCCCAATAGCAGAGACGACATGCTGCACGAATCCAAGTAACTGCTACTGCATGAGGAGCTGCTGCTGCTGCATGGCCTGCTGCTGCTGTCGTTGGAACTCGCCTTGTCTAGCCTGAACCTGTGCTAGAGCAGCTGTGGTCTCCTGAGCCTGGCGAGCCTGATCCTGCCTCATCCGCTCAAGTATAGCAAGAAGAGCGGGGTTTGTCTACGGTGCCTGTGGAGTTGAGTTGGAGCCACTGGCCTCACCGTCATGTCATTGTGGAGGCACATGAGGGATATCCTGGTAGTCATCATCTGAACTGTCGCTGGGGTCGCTCTCGATCATAACCTCCTACTGAGCATCTAGCTCCTCCTCTATAGCTGCTATGCCCCTGATGATCTCATCCTGTTGGGCTGCAGTCTCTGGCACCTCTGGGCGATGGCGCGGCTGGCTAGGTGTCCTTGCTGTATTGTGGCGGAGCATCTGAGTCATGTTATAAGCTGGAAACTCTGTAGTACCTCTTAAATACTCTGCCAACATCTTAGGAGGCCTCACTGTGACTGCCCTGTGAATCAAAAAAGTGATCCAGTGAGCATATGGCAGCTGCCTGTGACCTCGGAATCCCTCTGCAAGTGTATCCTCCATCTCAGAAAGAATGAGATCCCATATATCAAATACTATCTGCTGGATCAGGGAGTTCAGTAGCCACAACTGAATGCAAGTCAATCCCTCGCGATATCCCATCCTCGGTAGCAGGGTCCTCATGATAGCATCAAGTAGTCCAGCTATAGGAGTAAGATCCCTGGGTGTCCTGCTTGACCCCTCGCCGAATGGCTCTATGAAGCAAGGTCGGATGAGATCCGTGGGAGGCACGAGACCGCCGTGAGGGCATCTAGGAGGCTCTGTGTGTCCATAGCAAACCTCGTGAATGCAGATGGGTGACTCTTGTAACCTGAGGCTCTCTCTAACCCTAAAGCTCATCAGCCTGTAGTCACGGCCTCTGAATGCAAAGTGTATGAACCTGTGAGCTGGGTCAATCCAAAGAGTAGCGTAGAACTCACGGACCCAAGATGGAACATATCTGTCTGTCCATCCAAGTAAGTCTGTCAGCCCCGGCAAGTAAGAGAGGTGAGGGTGGATCTGTTCTCCAGCTGCTGCTACAATGGCCTCAATAGAGCATACTCTCTGAGATCTGAAAGCCACACCACTGTTCAAATAAGCATTATAGAAATCCTCCTATAGTGGTGTATAGAAACCCTCTGAAGCACGCTCGTCCCTCCTCGGTAGGAACCAGTCCTCAAACTAAACAAACCTGAGTTGCTGCACCTGCTTGGCCGTGGCGGCCCTCAAGTCCAGGTGAGTCACTAGAGGCAGACCCTGTGGTCTAGGAGGCGGACGAGAAGCCCTCCTTTGTGTCTCTAGCCTCGGTGTCACCAGGGTACGGGTATGACTAGAGCGGTGTAACTGTGGTTGAGGTGCCTGCTCTGTCTTGTCTATCTGCTCTCCCTCCTGAGTCTACCCGCACCCTCTGACTGCACTGGTGGTTGTGTCTACTGCTGTGGCTCCCCTTGAGGCTGAGTCTCCTCCAAAATGACACGCCGTCCCTCAAGCATGACAGTCCTAGATGGACTACCAAGACGACGCTCAACCTGCTCAATGGCTGCCCTCTGTGCTGGTGAAAGCTGATCTGCAATGACAGCACCACTCCGAGCACTTCCTCTCTTTGCACGCTCTGCGGTGGCTGCTACTGCTGCTGCTCTTGCTGTATCAGCATCTGCAAACTTCTGCTTCTTTGATGTAGTCTTCTTTGTCCCCTTGCCTTTCACCTCAGTAGGCAAGTGAGGCGAAGGCCTCGGATCCTCATCACCTGGACCACCTCCGGCGTTCTTGACACGTGCCATTGCTGGACCTGAAAAGAGCAACTACCACTGACAAGAATCAACTGCCAGCTGTCACTTCCGAGGCTTGGCCTTGATTCATACTCATGAGCTTGGCCCCGAGTTAACTGTCAACTGCCAAAGTAACCTCAAACACACCGACTCGCTACATGATAGAATAGATTGAATATATGAATAATTTTAATATACATCTAGAGATATGAAACCCTAAGAAGCAAGCAATAGATACGAAATTAGAAGTGAGGGCTTGCTACCGGACGAACCGGTGATTGAAGAGAAGAGGAACGAATCACGGGCACCACCGGAATCGGCAATTAGGGTTAGGGTTCTGGCGACGGCAATGCGGCGTTGGTCGGCGGCTCTGTTGGGGCACAGCGAGATCGAGGTGGCTCTGGTGGCGCAAGGCAGGCGCAGTGCAGTGCGGCGTGATGGCGTGGGTCCGCGGGGCAGAACAGCGCGAGTGCAGGACGGAGCAATGCGACGCTGGAGCTTGCGGCGACGCAGGAGTTGCGCGGGCACGGCGTGGGCAGGCGGCGTGGAGAGGTCATGGCGGCTACAGAGGCGCGGCTAGGGCTTTGCGCGGCGATGTCAGCACGGGCAAGATGGGTACGGGTGGCGCGGATGTGGGATTATGTGGTGGCCCCTGTGACGGATTAAGAAAGGAAACGAAACAGAGTCCACGATCTAAATGTTTTCTACTGGCCAAACGCTACGGTGGCAACGACTGGACGCTGCCACCTAGAGTCCGGTCGACTCCAGAAGGTCCAAATCCCTTCGAGTTGTGACCGGACGCGTCCGATCCCAACTGACCCGACGTAGCCAGAGTCCGGTCGATCCTTAGATCTTCTTCTTCGCTTGATCGGACGTAGGGACGTCATCTGACCGGACGTAGGGAAAGAACTGTTTCAATGTCCGGTCACTCCTTCGCAGCAACGGTTCACCTTCTATCCATCTTCATGACGGTGTTCATGAGTAGCTCACTTTGAAGATGTTGGCCTCTTATGAATTTGCTCAACCCGGTCTTGAGATGTTCTTTTTCTAGCTTGACTTTCTTGTTCTCTTCTTTGAGCTCATCATGATTCTTCTCCTTCTTGAGTCTCTTGTTTTCTTTTTTGAGCTTCTCATTCTCAAGAATTAGATCACTATCATGGTCAAGGTTCTCTATCACAATAGTGTTGGTGGTTGATAGCTCTTCAAGATCTTTCTTAAGCTTCTCATTCTCATTCTTGATCTTGACATATTCATCATAATTATCGGACTCAACCACTTGCTTGCCTTTGCTACTAGAACCTTGCTCAATGCTCTCAATAATCAAATCATCACATGATGTAGCTATATCAATCTTCACAACATCGTTAGTAGCATCATGTGGCTCATTGGATAAAAACTCATGAGAGATAACAAGATTATCATGATTAACCTTGAGGTTGGTATACTCTTCTTTTAGCATGTTATATCTAGTGATGAGCTCATTATGTATCCCCTCAAGTTTATCATGTTTTTCTTTAAGCTCTTTTTAGAGGATTTGAGCTCCTTGAGTTTGGATGACATAGCATCATTTGCTTCTCTAAGCTCAACACTAGCCTTTTCCGCTATGTCACATTTAGCTAGAAGAGAGTCATTCTTAAGTTCAAGCTTTTCGTTCTTAGCTCTAGTCTTTCTAATGATCTTAGTCTATTGATTTAGCAATTTAACAAGATATCATATGAAGGTGATTCAAATTCATCATCATCACTATCACTGTCATCATTGCTAGCATGTTCATCACCATTACTATCATCATCATTTGATACCTTTCGTTCACCCTTGGCCATTAGGCATAGGTGTGTAGAGGATGATGGCGGTGGTGTCGGTGAAGATGATGAAGAGTCAATCACAATGGCGGCCACCTTCTCGTTGTCACTATCATCATCGGATGAGCAACTTGATGAATCAATGTCCATGAGCCAATCACCGACGATGTATGCCTTGTCATTTTTCTTCTTCTTGTGGAAGTTCTTATTGCCATCCTTCTTCTTGTATGCCTTGTTTTTCTTCTTCTCATCTTCATCTTCATCACTTGAGTCATCTTTCTTGCCCTTGTTCTTCTTCTTGTATTTATCTTTCTTAGGCATGGGGCATTGATGTGCTAGATGACCAAGTTCTCCAGAATTATAGCAATCCATCTCGGAGATTGGCTTTCTTCTAGTGCTAGTGAAGAACTTCTTTTTCTTGCCATCAAACTTGAGGCCATTCTTGTTGAGCTTCTTTAGCATATTGGCGGTTCTTCTTACCATGAGAGCAAGACTTGCATCATCAATTTCTTCATCACTTGAGCTCTCATACACAATTCTTGCTTTGCCCTTCTCTTGGCTAGCCTTGAATGCTAAGTCCTTGTCTTTCTTCTTGTTAGAGGATGAGCCATCTTGTGGTGTGATGTGCATGTACATCTCATGAGCGTTGATCTTTCCCAAGATTTGAGTTGGTGTAGCGGTGGAAAGATCGCCTTGATGAAACACAGTCACAATATGCCCATATTTGTCAATGGGGAGGACACTCAAGATCTTCCTTACAACATCAGATGGTTGCATTTGCGTAAGTCCAAGCCCATTGACTTCCTCAACAAGAACATTTAAGCGTGAGTACATTTCATTTGCACTTTCTTTAGAAAGCATCTCAAAAGAATTAAGCTTTTTCATGACGAGATGATAGCGTTCCTCATGCTCACTCTTTGTTCCCTCATAGAGCGCACAAATGTCCGACCATAGTGCATGGGTGTCCTTGTGGTTCCTCACCCGGTTAAACACATCTTTGCAAAGGCCTCTAAAGATGGTGTCTAGCCTTTGCATTCCATTTTTCGTAATTCACTTCATCGCCTTAAAGATGCATAGGATCCCTAGGTTTTGGGAAATCTTGAGAGGTGGCTCTAAGAATTTCAACATCTAGAGCTTCTAAATACGCCTCCATGTGGATTTTTTAATAAGGAAAATCATCTCCCTCAAAGATAGGATGATGTCCATCCCCGTGAGACATCTTTCTCTAGGCGGTTAAGCCTAAATACGTGAGTACGAGGCTTCGATACCAATTGAAAGGATCAAGATGCCCAAGAGGGGGGGTGAATTGGGCTAATTCTAAAATTCTTTGCAATAATTAAACCCTACACTTAGCCCACTTCACCCCTTATGCCTAGAAAGTGATTCTATTGATCTAGCGCACAAGAGTTTAGCACCCTAAGTTCCAATCCTACTCTAGCATGACAATTCTAAGAATGTAAAGACAAGAATTGAATTGCTCAAATATAAATGCTTAAAGTAAAGAGAGGAAAAGAAACGCGGCGATGTTTTGCCTAGGTATCAGAGAGTCGCCACTCCCCACTAGTCCTCGTTGGAGCACCCGCGCAAGGTGTAGCTCCCCCTTGATCTGCGCAAGGATCAAGTGCTCTCTACGGGTTGATTCTTCGACACTTCAACGCGGTGAATCACCCACAACCGCTCACAACTTGAGTTGGGTCATCCACAAGCTCCGTCGGATGATCACCAAACTCCCAATCACCACCAAGCCGTTTAGGTGATGGCGATCACCAAGAGTAACAAGCAAGAACTCTCACTTGACCACAACAAGCCTAATGAGAAGGGTGGATGCACACTTGCTACTCTCTTTTCACTAATGAGGCCTTAATCTTGGATTCTCAAATCTCAATCACCTCACTAGGCTCTTGCTCTCCTTGGCACTCTCAAGGGTGTTACTCAGCTGTTGAAATGGGCAAGAGTACTCCCTTGAATGAATAGACGAAGTATTTATACCCCCTCATTCAAAACGGACTATTATGTGCCTGAGTTAGCATTCTGTGGGGTGATCGGACGTTCCGGTCAGTTCTCCCCGCCACTGAGCCGTTAAGTTGTGATAGGACTCTGACCAGCGTCCGGTCAGCACTAACCGGACGCGTCCGGTCACGAAAACTGTTCTCTGGACCCTTAATGATGTTGACTAGACTCTGGCACCCAGCGATCGGTCACTTTGTCTTTCGAGATCCTGTCGATGGCGGAACTCGACCAAATCCGGTCAAGATCTTGACCAGATATGTCCGATCGAGATTCTCCTCTCTCGGAACCTTCTTGAAGTTGGTGGACTCGGCACCCGGTGTCCATCATATTTCACTCAGCGTCCGGTCCCACCAAACGACTTCTGCTTGATCAAATGAACTGACCGGACTCTACTGCCAGCGTCTGGTCACACCGAAACCAGCGTCCGGTCAACATTTGACCCTCCATTCACTTCCAACTCGAAATCATATGTGAATGAAGTTTGCTCCAATTGATCTTAGGGCTATTTAGGAGCTACCTAATGCTAGATTTGACAAGTGTGCACTACACCTAACCCACTAGACTCACCTAGGTCAAGCTACTAGTCCATACCCCCCTTAACCTTGTCATGTCTATTTTGAACTACTCTAAGTGTCTCTTCGACACCAAATGACACTTAGAACTAATCCATCCTTAATCTTGTCGTCCATCTTTTGAAAACCGAAACGATTTCCATTGTAGGGGCATGACAACCATGATTGCCCAATCAATTGCCATTACCATGACCTAACTTAATTGCCTCCATAAAACACACGTTAGTCATAGTAATCACGTATTGTCATTAATCACCGAAACCCAACTAGAGGCCTAGATGCTTTCAGCAATAAAACGGGGGAGCCTTTTATCTAAAAAAAATTACACCCAGTCATGTCTATTTTGAAAAAAGCAGTTATCTTATCTTTAGTTTCTTATGCTTGTCCCTTCTATTGTATCATCCCCACCGCGTTAGCACAACTGTAGAGTCACCGTAGCTTTAGCACGAGTATACTACTATAAAAATAAATGTTGAAATACATTACGTATATGTTTCCTGTATAAAAATAAATGGTGAAATACAAAACATATATGAGGGCGCACGATAGCGCTTTGTTTTAGAAAAACAGGTGTTCACAAATCATAATCTTAATTAAGAGATACATAGCTAGAAACCAAAACCAATCGTGCTCAATCATATGCTAACGTTGTAACGTCCCGCCTCTCCAAGGTCGGGCCCGCTTACATCTGGAAGCTTTCCTAGGACATAGACTGCCCTCACAGACCAACACTAGTCTTTTCTGCGCACTTTGTCCTCACTCATGCGCCCCCGGGAAGAACTTCCCGGTCGGTCACCCATCGCTCCAAGCCAAGCACGCTTAACCTCGTAGTTCTTAAGAGATGGGCTTCTAGAAAAGAAGTTGCAACTTGTTGGTACGAGTATCCTATTAATCCTATTATGCCCTGGGCCGGGATGTTACATCCTCACCCCCTTAAGAGATCGACGTCCTCGTCGATCAATCCCAAGCCAGGAGCGTCCTTTTTTGGCCACGTCCGTGTGTCCAGAGCCAGCGCTTGTGACATGCTGTGTGACCACGTCGGATCCACACCAGCCATGCGCACCATGCCTGCGCAACTGCGACACACACGCCCGTGAAACCGCGAGAGTCGGCTCTGATACCATTCTGTAACATCCCGCCTCTCCGAGGTCGGGCCCGCTTACATCTGGCAACTTCTCTAGGATATAGAATGCCCTCACAAACCAACACAGGTCTTTTCTGTGCACTTTGTCCTCACTCATGCGCCTCCGGGAAAAACTTCCCGGTCGGTCACCCATCGCTCCAAGCCAAGCACGCTTAACCTTAGAGTTCTTAAGAGATGGGCTTCTAGAAAAGAAGTTGCAACTTGTTGGTACGAGTATCCTATTAATCCTATTAAGCCCTGGGCCGGGATGTTACATTCGAGGGCTGTAACACCATAGGTGTTTGTTACCGGTTGAGCTCAACTATGGCATGTTAAGTGGTGGAGATGTTAGGTCAAGCATATGAAAATGAGCCACCACTTAAACTTGGACCATGCACCATTGCTTATATGTTGCCCTTTCCAAAAAGTATGCTTGAGTAATGTTGGATGTACTTATTTCATGTGTCTCACATCAATATCCATCTACATTGATCTATGGAAAAGTTTCATGAAGTTTGGAATCGAGAAGTCACATGAAATGATAAGTGATAATCTTTATCGATTTGCTTTATTTAGTGAATGGAATTATAGGTTGTCAACCAAACCTTGCAACCTTGCCCAAATGACACTAATTAAACTCTACAACAAAAGTCATAAAGGGTTCGTGTTGAGCGGAGGACAAGAAAATACCTCCATCGGTCTAAAACTTGGATTTAAGCTTTCTGGTGATGCTACTTTGACTTGGTTTGAATTGTACTCTAGAAACTTTGCATGGAAGTGCACCCTTAAGCAAAGTTGTAGTACTTGACTAGATAAAAAACTTTTATATTTGGGTAAAAGTCTAATTCGATGCATAGCCTGCTCAAAAATAGTCCACAAGTAGCAAAAGTATTACTGTTGTTGAGAGTGAATTTTTATAAGTCCGAGAGCGCGTTACAGCCTTCAAGTGCTTTGCATTTTGGGTTGATATTACTCTCGAACCATTAAGATTTAGACCAAAACCTCTAAATAAAAGTTAGAGCTGGTATGTAGATCTACAACTTTTATTAATAGAGTTTTTGCTAACTCGTCGTGGTTTAGAAGTTACTGAGGCACGAAATATGGGTTTCAATTAATGCGTTCGAGGTAGTATTGGAAATTTGAATTAAATGGCGCAATGATGTCGATCGGAATCCGAGTGCCCAGTACTGCCCGCGTGGCCTCCCGTGTGCTCTGCGCCGTCGCCACCTTGCCCCTGTGCATGAAAGCCGAACATGAGCCCTGCTTTCCCCCGCCTCTCCATTCTCCCTCTCCCTTTCTCAGCATTCTTTTTCTTTCTCCTTGTTTGAGCGGGACATGGCGACCGCAAGAAAAGCCATTGTCACCGCCAGAAATCACCGTAGCAACCACGTCGTCCTCCGGTTCCAAGACCTCTGGGCTGCTCCAACCTCGCCTGGATAACTCCCTCGTTTTCTAGTCCCCAAGCTCTAACCGGCAGCCCCTCCTCCGTCGTGAGTTCGCCGCCACGCAGATTCGTCACCGGTGGCCGCCTTTCGCTGCGTGGCAAGTTCTTCTTGGTTGCAACCAAAGGTGATCCAGTGGTCGGCGCGGCCGAGGGCACCACAAATGGATCCCAGCGCCCAGTCCAACCCCGATGCCCCCCCTGCTAGGCCGACCCGACGACGACGCCGCCTTCACGGCGTTCGGCGTCGTGAGGTTGAAGAAGACGGGGTGAATCGTAAATAGAAGCTCTTTCATGTGTTCACTTTGCATAAAAGCCAGACACATGTATTTACATATATGAGCTTTGTTGGTTTCTAAGATTTCCAGGGTTCCTAATGCAAAAGTATTTTCCTTTTTCGGTTTAATCTTTTCTTTTGCAGATTTCTGTGCTGAACTTTGGAAAATCGTAATAATTAGTATAAAAATCGTAAAATAACAAATGTGGACTTTTTGGAATCCTTGTGAAATTATCTATGCACTAGATCTATAATATGGCATGTTTTAGTTTAAATATTGTGCTGTAAAAATAGATCTATGCAGCTAGGTTCTTGATACTTGTCAAGTTTTGTCTTTTTCATAACTGTAGTTATTTTGCTCAAATAAATGTCAAATTGTTATGGAGTGCTCATCAGGTGATTTTTGTTGTCTGGTAAAAATTTCAAGGGTTTAGGATTTATATTTTAAGAGTTATAAAAATAACAAATGCCCGATATTGCCTTGCTCCCACTCTGAACAGTTCTGCATGTTTGAATTAATTGGCTCAGTTAAGTTATGAATAATGACTTGATGAAAATACATTAGTTGTAGTAATTTTATTAAGCTTTTTAAAAAGCTAAATATCATGATTTTTTGGTTAAGTAGATCTTGAGTTATACTTGCTTAAATCTCTGTGGCTGTTTCTGCCCAAAACCAGAGAGGGTTCCTTGTTCTTATTGTGGGGCTTTCTTAGTAGTAGAATTAGCTTTAGGTGTTTACAACAAAGTTGTTTAGAATTTGCTAAAATTTCTAAAAAGTCTAGAACCACATTTATTGGACATGTATAACTCCATTTAAAGCTGTTTAAAGTGGCATGTCAGTTTCTGTCTATGTTTTGGATAGAGATACAATTATTGGATTAATTGACCCTTCTAACTGTAGAATCATCTTAATATGAGAATAATAAAGTTGTAGGTAACTTCCTAAGATTCTCAAAAAGTTATGGTTTATGTTTGTTGGAGGTCTAGAACTCCAGTTATGCTTCTCTGAAGTTCCTATCAGTTTTCTGTACCACTGTTGTTGGGCTGCATTTGCAGTTTTGCTTGGGCAATTATTTTCGTGGTGTAAATGATGTTTGCTATGGTTGTAGTGAATGCAAAAGTTGTAGCAAATTTCGTAATCTTGCTTGTGTTCAAATTGTAAGACCATAGGCCTGATAGTTTAGGAGTTACATGACTTTTAAGTCTTCTGTCAAGTTTTGATTGTATTTGGAGCAGATCTGAAAGATGCTAGTGTTTGATCTAGTTAGGATTTAAATCACACCTAGATGATAATAAGAAAGTTGTATATAATTCATGTATCTATCGGCTGTTAAAATTTGGTGTCATTTGGCCTAGTAGTTTGTGAGTTATGCCTGTTTAAAGTTGGGTTACATAATTGATTACTCTGTCTTGTTTAGACCAGTTTTTGTAAATGCGTATATTAGACTTAGTTAACTAGAGAATCATGCTAATATGATTAAAGATGAATTGTACAAAATTTCATAAGCTTTCCAGAATGTCTTCTTGCAAGTCATTTGGATTTGTGTAACTCCAGTTATAGCTAAATCTTGTAGCTGATGTTTGCATGTCTAGAAATTGACAGATTCCAATTATAGTTGTTTGCTTGTATATTGCTAAGTGTGGCTCATACCTTTGTTGATGGTTGAGTTAGAGTACCTGAGATCTTGGGAAACTTGTGTCATGCTTAGTGTTGTCGTCTTCTTTGCTATCGTGGCATGATAAATTGTGCGATATTGAAAGTAAGCAATGCGAAGTGCTTGTGCACGTTAACGTAACCTTGTGCTTGTCTTACTGCATGCGATGCATTGTCTATTGCAGTTCCATGTATTCATACACATGCATCTTGCATCTCATTTAGGTACGCTAGATGAACCACGTGAAGGATGTGATGTGGAGTCAAACCCGAAGATGGTGTTTGGTGGATCTATCCCGAAGATGGATGGACTAAGCAAGTGCTAGGACCGAAGATATCACCAAGTCGGTGCAAGCTAACTGAACTGACTTGTGTCGGATCCCAGGCAAGCCCCGGAGCATTATAAGTCTCCTAGTATTTTACAAATATTACTTAAGTACTTATGATTGATGCATTAGGTTATAAGAGTTGATTGGAACCCCTTGATGCATATGAATTCCTTGTCTAGATATTACACCTTTAACCGGTATAGCTCCAGGATCGAATATATGCTTAGCCATGCTTAGACCGGTAGAAGTCGGGTGATTTCCTGTCACCTGCGAGATATAGGTGGATACCGGAGCACGGTTGGCTATATTTGCTATCGTGGAAAAGAACCATGGGGTAAAAAGGAAATCGAGACCGGGCGGGAGGTCGATAGAGAAGCAACAAGACATGGAGGTCTTGGGTGTGGATCTATCCCCGTCTATGTCGATCAAGGACCGTACCGTTGTTGGACCTTTTGACAAGATTGAACGCATGTCTCTCACTTAGCTGGCTGGATAACTCGTTCCGACCGCGAAGCCGAGTAGCTCAACTCAGGTCGGGACCCGTTCTGTTGTGCGCTCCTTCCGGGGGGCGATCAGACTGAGACCAAGGGCAGGCTAGGCCTGAACGTCCTGGCATTTGGTGTCCCAGATTGTGCGGCGCGGTACGGACCCACGAAATGTGTACCTGAGTTGTACCAAAGGTGACCTAAGGAGACTAATGATCTGGTCTGCCTGGGTTTGTATTAGGAATAAATTCCCAGCTGGTTGAAATCGATTCGAATCGCCGTCTCTCTCGGATAGTGAGAAACTTGGCTAGCTCCAACATCGTAGTAATTGTACTATGGAAGATGATGGTTCGGATAAACATGAAATTACTATACCTGCTATGGTTACTATTGTATGCTCTAAAAAGATATACCACATGTTTGGCACAGGATAGTTGCTAATCTAGAGATGGATAGTTATAATTAACTTGATAAAGGAATCATAATTGTACAACTAAGTCAATCGCTTTTATGCAAAATGTTGTCAAGCTACCTCCACTTATAAAGCCTTGCATACTCCTTGGAGTCAATTTTATTTCTGGTTTATGACAGATAAGTCTAGCTGAGTACATTCGAGTACTCAGGGTTTATCCCACCATGTTGCAGGTGAGATTTTGGCCCGCTGAAGATGGTGGCTAACCACCGGTGGGCTCGGTGACTCTATATTCACTTCTCATCTACATGCTTTTGTCTGAGGATGTCACTTATGCTAACAATGTATTTGGAGCTCATATTAATGAAATCCTTCGAAAGCAATGTTGTTTTCGCTAATCGGTTTTGAAACCCAAACTTGTACTATTAATTGTGACTCATTGTAATATTATTTCCGCTGTCACTCTGTGTATGTGATGTGTATTTGCTTAATCATGTGATCTTGGTTGTGATGTTGATTTACCGAGGTCCTGCGTGACACTCGGCGGACTACCGGGTTTATATAAGTGAAAGTATGCGCATGTCAACATGTTAGCGGGGACAGCTGTACTTGATCTTGTATAAATTGGGCGGTTCTGTCACAACTGGTATCAGAGCGAGATTAAGCATAATACTGTCATGTACATAGTTTTAAAAGCCATGTTTTGGTTTTAAAAAGCCTATTTTAACTAAAACTTTAGGTACAGGCAAATTTGTCAAAACTTATTTGCAAAACTATGCTAGCGACATCCTCATTTATGCCTAGTTAAGGACTATTAGGTGGCTATCTAAGTACTTACTGTGGGGGTTTACTTCTTGCAAATTTTACTTTCGTCGTCCATATGGCGTGCTATTGTATGGATGCCGTTCACTTGAATGGTAATGTATGGATCAATTGCCTCTACGCCCAGGTAAGTGTGAGTTGTGAGAGCATGACCGTCCAATTATCGGTCTAGGGGAGAGTTAGCTATGGTTACTGAAATATTTACATGTTACACACATGTATATATGAAGGTACTTAATTGCGGGTATATTTATCGGATAGCTATGGATATCAAAGTATATACATCTGGGGATGTGTATATGGAGAGTATCTTAGTTTACTGCTTTCATTGTGTGCTTATTTATCTCTTGTGGGGATGGGCTGCAATGAATTTACCTGCAGGTACGCTAACCACGAATGCATAGATTGAATATAGCTGACGACTAGCTATATATCGAGAGAGTACGTGTTATGCCACCGACATAGAACGTGATTGTCGCCTTAGGCTGACAATTTTGTGAGGACGAATAGGACGAGCATGCATCATGATTGTGCTTGTGCATAAATATGCTTCCCTCACCTTGTTCTAATACTAAGTAACTTGTGACCAATGTGATGCTACTATCTTCCTTGTGTGAAGCTAGACAAAATGCCTTGTTCCATGCTGCTTGAATAGCTGTGCTTGAAGATAGTGTGTGATTAGCTTCGCCTTATATGTTTGTTTCCATGGAAATAGATGACAAGTTAATAGTTAGCAAAAGGTTCACCCCCTTTGAAAACTAAATTGCTAAATGTAAGTAAAACTTGTTTTGTAGAGATATCCACCTACTCAGTAAAAAGGAAATAAAAGATAACAATACTTTACCACCATGTTTTGCATGATATGTGTAGCGGTGTTGTTGTAGGTGACTAGTTGTTAGGTGTGAGCTTTGTGCTTAGTAATAGTCGCTTAAGCTAATTAGATTGAGTATTTCGAAATGCTTGCTTAAGACCATGATGTAGGTGTGGATGCTCGTAATCTAGGTAGTGTTGTAGCTGTCACTCCTTTTGTCCTCAGAAAGCATATGAGTGTTGAAGAGCGCTATCCTGGAACAACGTCCAAGTTTTGGTAATCTCATGGTTGTCGTTTTCAATTAAGTTCTCTCTTAGGAGCCTGAGCCTGTACACGTGGTTGCTAGCCATTGAACGTTGTGCTATGAATACCTTTATCCATGCCTTTGCTTGACCTTAGGGCCAAGTTTAGTTCCCTTGAATGCTTGCATGTGTCGTGGTTGTCCCACTCTTGTGTGGAAGGACCTTCCTCCGAAATCCTTGTCGGACTTCATTGCTCCTTCTCCTACAGATGATCTGGTGCAACGCTAATCGCTATCTACCCTGGCTTTGGAAACTTTTCCTCGTAGATCCTGTCATTGCTTTATCAACTGAATCCCTAGTCAGTGCAATGGCTCTATCCCTTGAATCTCGTTTGTTTTGTCTCCAACCCTTTCAAGTCTCTGAATATTTATCAGTCTTGATCTCATGTTGCTACTCGACAAGACCAAATCTCATGTTAATCTTTATCTGGTAATCACTTGGGTGGACACAAGACGTATATGGAAATTCGGCAAGAAGTCCCCTGCTCAGCTGTCTTTGGCAATTAAGCTATGTTCTCTTACGCTGTGTTTTGATCTTCAGATTACCTCCTTGTTGACTCCTAACCTTGTGACTACCATTATTCGCTATCCCTGCTCATGGTGCTTGCTCCTATGCAACCTAAATTGTGCCACGTGAGATTTCTTGTGGGTTATATGTTCAGTACTGGTGCCACGATTAGCGATCTACGGTGCCGTGATGAAACCGAGAGCCTCCTGTGGGCGTGCACACAAGGTTGTGCTACTCGGCACGCGCTGGTATCAAGGTTTCTAGTCATGATCCATTGCAAAAACTGCACCGATGTGTTATTTTCACGTGAGCTCTTCCTTGGTTATCTCTCCTTATCATGTCAAGAGATCTATATGTTGAACTAGATGCAATAGGACTCCCTTTTGAAGTCATCCAACGGTTAACCTTTGAAGAACAGGTCACTAACAGGAACATAAACAGACTACAAGAGGTGGTAGACAAGTGACTCTACTCGACGTGACTGTCCCTGTAATGACATCGGTCATCTAGTGAGCAACTTATGTCATTTCGTTGGATCAGAAAGGTGCACCACACTTAAGGTTGAACAAGTTATTAGTCGGATGATAAAGGGACCAAGATATTATGTGCTGTAATAGGTCACCTGGTATATATGAGTTCCTGTCCAAGTTCTCAATCTTTAGGTGCATAAGGATCACATAGACGAACCGACCTTCCTTGGTGTGACCCTTTTCTGCTGACTTCAATGGCGACCATCTGTATGCTTCGACCACAATTTTTATTATCAAGAGTGAAGATTTGGAACCTTTTTAGTGTTGAGAGGCAACTGATTAGTTACCAGTAGGAAAGGTAGTCTCCAGTCAGGTAACAACTCTTTGGTAACTATGAAGACCAGATCTCACATAGCAAGGTTAAGCAATGTAACAGCAAGCCGTTTAGCAATGTAACTACTGCTTTGTTTTCCAAAACCTGTGCTATCAAGTCAATTCCATCTTGGACAATCACACAGATAGTACAAGACGTTGTATCGGCTATGTAAGGAGCTAGAGAAAGCATGTGCCTAGTTTCGATCAGCATCATTGTGCCCCTAGGTACCACAAATGAATTTGTTCAAGGTTCTATTGGACCAAGTGCCAGAGAATATTCAGAGATGGTTCCTTGTCTATGTAGGAATGCCCTACAGGTGGAATAATGCTTTGTGCTCTACGAGAACCGCCCACAAGTCCAATGCTTGTGCATAGTCAAGTTGGTGTCTAGAACGATGGTTGAAGTGTTACCAGAGAAGCATGTGAGGAAAACTTTAGCCTCCATCCTCAGCTAGGGAAAGGTTGCTGCTGCTATAAGGAAGGTTAAAGAGTGCAAAACACACACCTCAACGTGTGAAGCAAAGAAAAGGGAGAACACGAAATCTATCCAGATTTTGTGGCACTAAACCGGTTATCTTCAAGCCGGCGATTAGTGACTCAAACAAAGTTGGATTGACCCCAAACTGGGTGATCTCATTCTTTGCTTAGGACCCTTCAATGTCCTAAGTTGGTTTGAGTATTGGTTGAGTAAAACATCAGATTTGAGAGATATTTTGTCGGCTCGGTTTGCTGTCATTTCAGAACAGAGCAGTTTTGATAGATGAATTGTTTGGATAGTCAAACGGTGTCCGTTTGAGCTGAATTTTGGTCAGTAGTTAAAGGACTCTTGGATCTAAATGCCTACCAAAATGTGTGCACAATGGAGTAGTAGTTGCAGGATATGAACTGATTACCGAGAGGTACAGAATATGTGATTTCTCTGCTCACTACTAGTATTCCTCATATTAGTAGGTGGTGTTGTAGTTCAGGTTATGTTGGCAATGTGATGATTGTTAACACTTTAGATGCCCTAGAGAAGACTAATTGCACCCCTACGTGCCTTGCTTTTGCCCTCTTAGGTCAGCAATGCGTGAGCAGTTAAGGTGTTCTAGAAGCCAAATTGTGCCCTTGCAATTCGAAAGTAATTGGAAATGTGTCAAACCATAGATTTTTGGATTATGGTTTTCGAGATATTGATTGGCCTAAGAATGGAAGCCTCGACGTCAAATATAGTTTAAGAAGGCTAGTTTTGCTACGATACAAGTCAACCCAACTTGCTGTGCAACTGCACCCCGAAGGCAAATTGTACTCAACCTGCTTGGTAGTGAACTAGTCCCTAGTTTTGTGATTACATGCAACTGGTGTTGTCCTCCAAGCCTCGCTAACATCCTTCTGCGTCAATGGTTCTCCAATACTGACATGCCTTTGGTACCTTATATGTGTTTTTACCTAAGAGGTTGCATCAGATTCAACCCAGATCACTATTGCAACTTGGATCCAAAGGCTCCATAAGGAATGATCATCGAGAACGTTGAGCCGACAGAGTCAGCTATTACGTTACCACTCACTCAGCAGACTCAGACCATACAATATTGTTATCAGAGAAAGAGAACTTCACACATGGAACCATTGCAACGAGTATCCTTCAGAAGATTATGATCTAGTGCAAAGTCCATATGGTATGTGCTGTATCCACTAGGGAAGTAGATGTTACAAGTAGTTAGTCTACGCTTGAATCACTCTTCGTACATCAAGGACGAAGTACGCATGACAGTGCTATCTTAGATTTCTTCCAATGTAACAATGCTTTATGGACGCCAACGAAGGAGATTCTTCAGACAACAGCTTACGACGAAGAGCAAGTATCAGAAAGTGTCGTTACCAAATTAGCCTCTCTGATACTCCGAAGTTAAGTAGCATAATGCTATCACTGATGTTGGAAACTGGTTGACATGTTTCTCTATCCTTAAAAGTCTTTTGCACCGAATCTCGGGACGCGATTCCTTTAAGGGGGGGGGGACTGTAACACCCTAGGTGTTTGTTACCAGTTGAGCTCAACTATGGTATGTTAAGTGGTGATGGAGATGTTAGGTCAAGCATATGAAAATGAGCCACCACTTAAACTTGGACCATGCACCATTGCTTATATGTTGCCCTTTCCAAAAAGTATGCTTGAGTAATGTTGGATGTACTTATTTCATGTGTCTCACATCAATATCCATCTACATTGATCTATGGAAAAGTTTCATGAAGTTTGGAATCGAGAAGTCACATGAAATGATAAGTGATAATCTTTATCGATTTGCTTTATTTAGTGAATGGAATTATAGGTTGTCAACCAAACCTTGCAACCTTGCCCAAATGACACTAATTAAACTCTACAACAAAAGTCATAAAGGGTTCGTGTTGAGCGGAGGACAAGAAAATACCTCCATCGGTCTAAAACTTGGATTTAAGCTTTACCGTGATGCTACTTTGACTTGGTTTGAATTGTACTCTAGAAACTTTGCATGGAAGTGCACCCTTAAGCAAAGTTGTAGTACTTGACTAGATAAAAAACTTTTATATTTGGGTAAAAGTCTAATTCGATGCATAGCCTGCTCAAAAATAGTCCACAAGTAGCAAAAGTATTACTGTTGTTGAGAGTGAATTTTTATAAGTCTGAGAGCGCGTTACAGTTTCAAGTGCTGCATTTTGGGTTGATATTACTCTCGAACCATTAAGATTTAGACCAAAACCTCTAAATAAAAGTTAGAGCTGGTATGTAGATCTACAACTTTTATTAATAGAGTTTTTGCTAACTCGTCGTGGTTTAGAAGTTACGGAGGCACGAAATATGGGTTTCAGTGGTACGTTCGAGGTAGTATTGGAAATTTGAATTCGTAGCTGCAACAGTGTCGATCGGAACTGAGTGCCCAGCGCCGCGTGGCCTCCCGTGTCTGCGCCCGTCGCCACCTTGCCCCGGTGCATGAAAGCCGAACATGAGCCCTGTTTTCCCCTGCCCTCTCCATTCTCCCTCTCCCTTCCTCTGCATTCTTTTTCTTTCTCCCTTGCTGAGCCAGACACGGCGACCGCAAGAAGCCATTGTCGCTGCCGCAAATCCACCGTAGCAACCACGTCGTCCTCCGGTTCCAAGACCTACAGCTGCTCCAACCTCACCTGGATAACTCCCTCGTTTTTCTAGTCCCCAAGCTCTAACCGGCAGGCCCTCCTCCGTCGTGAGTTCGCCGCCACCATGAGATTAAATGCCATTGGTGCCGCCTCTTTGCCAGTGCTGCTGTGCTGTCTGGTTGCACCCGGCTGATCGAGGGTCGTAGCGGATCGAGGGCTAGCCACAATGGATCCCAGCGCCCCAGTCCAACCCCGATGCCCCCCTTGCTAGGCGACCCGACGACGTTGTCCCCATCACGGCGTCCGCGTCGTGAGGTTGAAGAAGACAGGGTGAATCGTAAATAGAAGCTCTTTCATGTGTTCACTTTGCATAAAAGCCAGACACATGTATTTACATATATGAGCTTTGTTGGTTTCTAAGATTTCGTGGTTCCTAATGCAAAAGTATTTTCCTTTTCGGTTTAATCTTTTCTTTTGCAGATTTCTGTGCTGAACTTTGGAAAATCGTAATAATTAGTATAAAAATCGTAAAATAACAAATGTGGACTTTTTGGAATCCTTGTGAAATTATCTATGCACTAGATCTATAATATGGCATGTTTTAGTTTAAATATTGTGCTGTAAAAATAGATCTATGCAGCTAGGTTCTTGATACTTGTCAAGTTTTGTCTTTTTCATAACTGTAGTTATTTTGCTCAAATAAATGTCAAATTGTTATGGAGTGCTCATCAGGTGATTTTTGTTGTCTGGTAAAAATTTCAAGGGTTTAGGATTTATATTTTAAGAGTTATAAAAATAACAAATGCCCGATATTGCCTTGCTCCTACTCTGAACAGTTCTGCATGTTTGAATTAATTGGCTCAGTTAAGTTATGAATAATGACTTGATGAAAATACATTAGTTGTAGTAATTTTATTAAGCTTTTCAAAAAGCTAAATATCATGATTTTTTGGTTAAGTAGATCTTGAGTTATACTTGCTTAAATCTCTGTGGCTGTTTCTGCCCAAAACCAGAGAGGGTTCCTTGTTCTTATTGTGGGGCTTTCTTAGTAGTAGAATTAGCTTTAGGTGTTTACAACAAAGTTGTTTAGAATTTGCTAAAATTTCTAAAAAATCTAGAACCACATTTATTGGACTTGTATAACTCCATTTATAGCTGTTTAAAGTGGCATGTCAGTTTCTGTCTATGTTTTGAATAGAGATACAATTATTGGATTAATTGACCCTTCTAACTGTAGAATTATCTTAATACGAGAATAATAAAGTTGTAGGTAACTTCCTAAGATTCTCAAAAAGTTATGGTTCATGTTTGTTGGAGGTCTAGAACTCCAGTTATGCTTCTCTGAAGTTTCTATCAGTTTTCTGTACCACTGTTGTTGGGTTGCATTTGCAGTTTTGCTTGGGCAATTATTTTCGTGGTGTAAATGATGTTTGCTATAGTTGTAGTGAATGCAAAAGTTGTAGCAAATTTAGTAATCTTGCTTGTGTTCAAATTGTAAGACCATAGGCCTGATAGTTTAGGAGTTACATGACTTTTAAGTCTTCTGTCAAGTTTTGATTGTATTCGGAGCAGATCTGAAAGATGCTAGTGTTTGATCTAGTTAGGATTTGAATCACACCTAGATGATAATAAGAAAGTTGTATATAATTCATGTATCTATCGGCTGTTAAAATTTGGTGTCATTTGGCCAAGTAGTTTGTGAGTTATGCCTGTTTAAAGTTGGGTTACAGAATTGATTACTCTCTGTCTTGTTTAGACCAGTTTCTGTAAATGGGTATATTAGACTTAGTTAACTAGAGAATCATGCTAATATGATTAAAGATGAATTGTAGAAATTTTCATAAGCTTTCCAGAATGTCTTCTTGCAAGTCATTTGGATTTGTGTAACTCCAGTTATAGCTAAATCTTGTAGCTGATGTTTGCATGTCCAGAAATTGACAGATTCCAATTATAGTTGTTTGCTTTTTATATTGCTAAGTGTGGCTCATACCTTTGTTGATGGTTGAGTTAGAGTACCTGAGATCTTGGGAAACTTGTGTCATGCTTAGTGTTGTCGTCTTCTTTGCTATCGTGGCATGATAAATTGTGCGATATTGAAAGTAAGCAATGCGAAGTGCTTATGCATGTTAACGTAACCTTGTGCTTGTCTTACTGCATGCGATGCATTGTCTATTGCACTTTCATGTATTCATACACATGCATCTTGCATCTCATTTAGGTACGCTAGATGAACCACGTGAAGGATGTGATGTGGAGTCAAACCCGAAGACGGTGTTTGGTGGATCTATCCCGAAGATGGATGGACTAAGCAAGTGCTAGGACCGAAGATGTCACCAAGTCGGTGCAAGCTAACTGAACTGACTTGTGTCGGATCCCAGGCAAGCCCCAGAGCATTATAAGTCTCCCAGTATTTTACAAATATTACTTAAGTACTTATGATTGATGCATTAGGTTATAAGAGTTGATTGGAACCCCTCGATGCATATGAATTCCTTGTCCAGATATTACACCTTTAACCGGTAAAGGTCCAGGATCGAATATATGCTTAGCCATGCTTAGACCGGTAGAAGTCGGGTGATTTCCTGTCACCTACGAGATATAGGTGGATACCGGAGCACGGTTGGCTATATTTGCTATCGTGGAAAAGAACCATGGGGTAAAAAGGAAATCGAGACCGGGCGGGAGGTCGATAGAGAAGCAACAAGACATGGAGGTCTTGGGTGTGGATCTATCCCCGCCTGTGTCGATCAAGGATCGTACCGTTGTTGGACCTTTTGACAAGATTGAACGCATGCCTCTCACTTAGCTGGCCGGATAACTTGTTCCTACCGCTGGTGAGTAGCTCAACTCGGGCGGGACCCGCTCATTGCGCTCCTTCCGAAGCGATCGACCGAGACCAAGGGCATGCTAGGCCCGAACGTCCCCGGCATTTGGTGTCCCAGACAGCGGGCGGTACGGACCCTTGAAATGTATACCGAGTTGTACCAAAAGGTGACCTAAGGCGACTAATGATCCGTGCTGCTGGTTTGTGTTAGGAATAAATTCCCAAATGGTTGAAATCGATTGAATCGCCGTCTCTCCCGGATAGTGAGAAACTTGGCTAGCTCCAACATCGTAGTAATTGTACTATGGAAGATGATGGTTCGGATAAACATGAAATTACTATACCTGCTATGGTTACTATTGTATGCTCTAAAAAGATATACCACATGTTTGGCACAGGATAGTTGCTAATATAGAGATGGATAGTTATAATTAACTTGATAAAGGAATCATAATTGTACAACTAAGTCAATCGCTTTTATGCAAAATGTTGTCAAGCTACCTCCACTTATAAAGCCTTGCATACTCCTTGGAGTCAATTTTATTTCTGGTTTATGACGGGTAAGTCTAGTGAGTACATTCGAGTACTCAGGGTTTATCCCACCATGTTGCAGGTGAGATTTTGGCCTGCTGAAGATGGTGGCTAACCACCGGTGGGCTCGGTGACTCTATATTCACTTCTCATCTACATGCTTTTGTCTGAGGATGTCACTTATGCTAACAATGTATTTGGAACTCATATTAATGAAATCCTTCGAAAGCAATGTTGTTTTCACTAATCGGTTTTGAAACCCAAACTTGTACTATTAATTGTGACTCATTGTAATATTATTTCCGCTGTCACTCTGTGTATGTGATGTGTATTTGCTTAATCACGCGATCTTGGTTGTGATGTTGATTTACCGAGGTCCTGCGTGACACTCGGCGAACTACCGGGTTTATATAAGTGAAAGTATGCGCATGTCAACGTGTTAGCGGGGACAGCCGTACTTGATCTTGTATAAATTGGGCGGTTCTGTCACAAACGTTTCCATTTTTTATCAGATTATAATTGCACCATCGCCCGCCTGAGACTCACGTCTTCGCTCGCCCGCTCCAAGACCACCCCCACCCGCGACCCCCGCCCCGCGGCCTCGCCCGGCTGCAAAGGGCTCCTCGACTTCATATAATGGTGCCACCTACGAAACCCATCGGATTCTTCGCTACATAATAAACCTTCACCCTCCCTCGCCACCAGTATTAACACGTGCGTCGACTCCCCTCCATCAGCAAGTGTACTGCTGCCGCAACGTCTGCTGCTTGGTTTTGTGAGAGATTTTTGAAGACACGCAGTATTAGCCATGTGACATACAGTAACATTTACATGTATACTTGAACCTGTGTACATGATGGTATGGAGATGTGGCGGGACTTATTTATGGATTTATTGGCGCATGAAATAAATGGATATCGAAGATTTCTTCCTGCCGATATAAAACATTTGGGTTGTTCGGCTGATGGTTTCTGCGGCTGATAAGCCGGCTAATGTTGTTTTATTGTGAGAGAAAAACATAGTGCCATGCCTGATAAGCCGCATCACAGAAAGGTCTATACAGTTGAGTTTGTGAGCATGCGACGCCGCGCTCTCCGTAACTGTGTTAATTTTATGAACTTAATTTGTTTTTTGATTAAATATCACTTTAACGTCCGTATTTAATTTCACTGTATTGTTATCTTATCGTGCGATCCGTATGTTTTTAGTACAAAAGTTTAGTTGTCCCGTAGCAACACACGGGCAGCACGAACCTAGTGTCTTAAAATGATATCAGTGTATTTTGACCAGAAAAAAAAGTTAAAGTAGGTTTTGACCATGAATTTCTTTCATTTGCTTAAAAAAATCAATACCATGTCTCAAAGGTACAAATCTATTGAGGCAAGTTTTATGTCATAAACCTATATATAGTTTGATTAATTGTTGGTCAAAGTTTGTAAATTTTAACTTTTTCATATACTGTACAAAATAATCTGTCATGGACGGCAAGCGCGCGGTCTCATTTGGAAACACGCGCAAACGGAGAATTTCGTAGTAGTAGTAGTAAATGCTACTAGCTACTAGAAGTACTATTTCATTTGGAAACACGCGCAAACGGAGAATTTCGTAGTAGTAGTAGTAGTAAATGCTACTCGCTACTAGAAGTACTATTTCATTTGGAAACACGCGCAAATGGGGTACTACGTATATCGGACAACGACATACTCCTAGACTAAGTACTTCCAGGAACTTTCCTCATTTCGTGTGCTAGTGGGGAAACCCGAAGATACCTTGCGGCGGCTGTAACTTCATGGTGACTTTCAGCCTGTTCGTTTTGGCTGAAACGATCGTGGATTATTACGGCTGGCTGATTTGATGTGAGAAAAAAACACTGTTCTGGCTTATAATCTACAATCGTTTACGACCAAGCGAACATGCTATTTCTTTGCCGCCAGGAGGTATATAGTCTGGCCTATAAAATGGAACGGGGGACTACTGGAACTTCAAAAACACGCGCGAGGCAGGCACGTTAATATTTATAGAAAAAGAACATAAATATTCATGACACCGAATAAATAACAATCTAATAATACTTACTCCGTATTTGATATCATATAAATATTGTAGTTTTTTTTATAAATTTGCTCAAACTTGAAATGGTTTGACTTAGGACAAATATAAAACACCACTGATTTTGGGGTGGAGGGAGTAGTAAGTATCTGCTCCTTGCCTGAAATATAATGGGTCCGAGTTTATTCTAGGTTAAACTATAGTCTTATTTTAACTAAGTTTAAAGAAAAAAAATATTTACACATCAAAGTTTATAATTCATATCTTTAATGAGGTATTTGTTAATGCTTTTCTAATGGAGTAGAAAAAGCATTAATCGTTTTGCTATTACATGTACTTTTGGCTCTTCCAACCTATAAGCTGCGACGGATCAGGATTCAGTGACTTTGCTTCATAAAGTCACGGCGTAACTTTCCTTCAATCTCCCACCTTCATTAAGATCCAACGTCTTTCAAGCTGGCAGCTAATCAGTTCAGACGACTCAGCTGGTTTCAATCCACTGAAATATGATCCTGCTGAGCACAGGAAGCAACAATACATGAAAAAATGCAGATTTTTGATAAAGTAATTGATGTCTTCACATAGTCAACAAATATAAAAAATATTCAATAAAAGAAAATGTTCTATCTTTATGAAATATAAATGTTCGTTAATGAAGCTTTATCTAAATATATTTATATGGGGTCTTGTTTTGAAGCATTTATTATAAGAATCATAATGGTGCCATCGGAATTTAATTTGGATACTCGGTTTAATGGTTACAACTTTTCTTTAGTTTGCAGAAAACTTCCCGCACGTAAATCAATAGGATGAAAATAAATAATCTACACTTAACTCAGTCTAATCGGCCCACTTCCCGAGCGCACAAATCGAAAAAATATAGAAGCAAAGGATGAAAAGAAAAATAAAAGAAAATCAATTAACTTGAGTAAAATAAAAAATAAAAATAAAATAAATGAGAATAAGAAGAATCAATGAAAAACAGAAAAGAATAGAGAAAGAAGAGAAGAAAAGCAAAAATATATAGTGTGAATAAACAAAAGTACAAAGAACATCACATATTAATACGTGAACAACATATATATCTCATGAAATAAAAATATAAAATTATGATAATATAATAAGATACCACGTAAAATAAAAGAAAATAGAAGGAAGGAAGAAAAAAAAGAGAAGCCCGTCGTACATGTACATGATCACGGACAAGCCCGGCCGCTAAGCAACCCCCACGTTCGAGCCAGCCTTCCTTGAGGGCGTTAACTAGGCTGGTGTCAAGAACGAGGCCCAAGACAAACATCTGCAGTAGCCATCCGCTTAGGGATGAAAACGGATCGGATTGGAGAGGATAATGGCTTTTTTCATATTCTAATCCATTTTTTCTTCTCGGATTCGGAGTAGATTGGATATTATACGGATTCAGATGCGAATACGGATTTTTTAGATGTTGGAAATGGTACGGATTCGGACCGGTGTCGGAGCGGAAGCGGACTTTTTTAAGTTAGATACTATGTGCTTACATGTTGTTTTTATGATAAGAAACAATTCATTAACCAAAGTTATAAAGCGGTAATACAACTCGAAATAATCACCATCAATCCACCACTTCAATTTAAGAGCTCACAAAATTAATACAAGTTCTCAGTTTGGGCTGATTTATATTCTTGCCGCTTGGACTCCTTAAAATATTCCGATTGTCCTATTATAAGCGTCGGATAATTCACGTTTAATTATCGGATAATCCATATCCGCCGAATTTCGTGAATCTCATATCCTACACCGTATCCGCATATAATCGGATCCGGATTATCCGCATCCGCGCGGATATTAAAAACACTTCTCCATATCCTTAATATTCATATTTGAAGCGGAGGATTATCCATACCACTTTCACCCCTACGTCCGCTGGTCCATGGGAGACTCCCGTCCGACCGGTCGGATGTAATGATTTCTTAGAACAACTGAGCACCAAAAAAAACACCGAAAACATTAAACAAAAGAAAAATTACTATAAAAGAAAAAAGAAAGGAAATGAAAAGAAAAAAAGATAAATAAAATGAAATAAGAATAAACAACACCAAAAAGAAAAATAAAAAAGAAAAGAAAAAAGAATCATAAAAAATTGAAGACTGCAGCGGGTCGCTCCAATCCGGACCATGAAACGAAAAAGAACATAATTAGCTGGATAACCAAACAATTAAAAAGTAAGCATTAATAATATTAAACAAAGAAAAAACATAATTAGAAAAGAAAATAAAAGAAAAAGAAGAATAGAAAAGAAAGAAAAGAAAAATACAAGAAAGAAAGAAAGAAAGAAAGGGAGAACGGCTTGTCGCTCGTTCGCATGGTGTCGGGCGCGTGGGCCGAGCGGAGTTGCATGGGCCGGAAGACAGAGTAGCAGTGGTGCACTATGAGGGACGCGGGCCAGCTACCACCTGGTTAGTTTGGGCCGAGAGAAAAAGAAAAAAGAAACGGCCCAAATAAAGAATCAGCGGGAGCTGATGCCTGGTCAGCGAGGTGCTCCGGTCCTTGGCAGTGGATCTTCGACTCAGGCGGATAGAGAAAAGGCGGGTCCAGGTACGGTGGCGTTGATGTCGAGCGACGAGCATGAGGCAAAGGAGGCAGAGCCGCAGAGGCAAGATATTGCGACATGGGAACGCAATTGCGACTGGGAGGAACGCGAGACGGGAGAGGCAAAGAGGCGGAGACCGGAGGAACAATCTCGTCGCGGTGTGGCACAGGTCCTCCGCAATCTTGTCGTCTCCGAGGTCCGAGCTGCAGGCTTCCTCCTCCAGCCAGTTTTTCGTCTCGGTGTTTGTCGCTATTTTCTTGCCCATGGATACATTCCAAATGTTTTTGGTGTTTACATTTTTCGTGGGGAGCAAGAAGCTGAGCAGCGAGTGACGTACGCACACGCAGCAGCAGCAGCACACACGACACGATGGGCCGTTACGCTGCATTTGGGCGGCGCGCCGTGATTGTCCACCCCAATACGCCACCAAACGGCCGGCCGGCATATGTGCCCTGCCTCTGTCTGTGCCTCGCCTTCCCGGAAGCCGGAGGAGCGAACCTTTCCCAGGGTCGGTGACAACCTCATGATGCGCCGCCGCGCCGGTATAAAGAGCATCACGTCACGGAATAAACCCACCAAATTAACCCGAAGGGCGACGCGTGGGCCGCGGCCGACACTCGACAGGATCCCCGCCGGCCGTCGCCGACAGTCCGACTGGAAGAAGCGCGCGGCCGCGCACCAGCTCGCGAGGAGTTCCTCAACGACGGTCCTCCGTCTCGGCCTTACCTGTGGTTGAGCTCGATCGAGCTCGCGAGGAGTTTCTCAACGACGGTCCTCCCTGCCTGTGCTCGAGCTCGAGCTCGAGCTCGGATTCGGATCAAGGGTCCCTGCCTACGCTCCTCTCCTCAGCTCAGGGATTGATCCGTTCGTCAACCGGAGATTCAAACCCAAGGTAACGCAGAATCAAATCCGTCCGCATTCCCATTGCATTCTGGGCTTTTACGCATTCGGTCCGTTGGACAAAACGCAAACGTACTCGATTCGGCGTGCCTAGTTCTGACTGAATTTCATACAAGGTCTGGAATTGATCTTCTTCTCTAGCCTAGTGGATCTGTTCGCAAAACATTGTTGGGTGCTAGTGGACATGGCATCAAAAACACGCCAACACCACACTTCCGATTCACCATACTTTCTCTTCATTTATTTGTATTTGTATGACCATCAGACCATGCATGGTGATCCGACAAATTTGCTTATTAGCGTACGTACAAGCAACTGCTTCTAATAGCGGTGAATCTGCAAGTTGATGTATGCCTGCTCTTGCATAAACCTATAGGCTATTTATATCTTAATAACTCGCTCAACAAGAACAACGACCCAGCCAACAATGTTTGGTGAACCTCTTGAAAAGAACATGTTTTCTCATCTGCTCTCGTAATTTCAAAACCTACCTAACGCCACCGACGACGTAATAAACAACGGTCTGCGGGTAGGTAGGTTAGGTGATCAAGAAAAGAAAAAAAGTCAGGTAACTTGGCCCTCAAGGTTCAAAACAGTTGAACCAAAAGTCCAAAAAGAACCATACCCGCTTGTAGCGTTCGGATTTTGAAAACTGTGCGAGTTGCGTGATAAGATAGCATCACTCCGAATCGACAAAATTAGCTAACGATCTCTGAGGACACGCCGACGCGGCTGATTCCTGATTGTACTATGAGATGGCGGAAATGTTCAATTAGCACTGAGTAGTAGATGGCTCATTTCCTTGTTGGGCTGAGCCGGGGCTTGTACTAAGGCCCAGTTGACTCTAAGCTCACCGACATCGTGCACCCCCAATTCTTTTTTTTTAATTTTAAAAATAAAACAAATTAATATAAAATGAAAAAAGATAGCCCTAATAAAATTTTCCATCTAAACTCACTAATGATAAGCACTTGGTAATATGCGTGTGTACTAAGTAATTTTAAGGAACTTTTTGGAGACGTGGAACATCAGCTTTAAAAGAAAAGGAACAGCAACAAAAGTTTAGACATGAACGAAGGAGCCGCAACAGAAGTTTGGACATGAACGAAGGAAAAATGTGCGCCAGTTTCCGGAATAGGTTCGAAATTTTTCACAGCCAATCAACACCGTGTTTAAGTTAACTCACCGTTGAGATCGAGACAGTGAGACACCACGTTGGACGTCCCTTGCTTCTTTCTTCTTGATGCAGCGCCGGCCGTCCTTCTCAAAGCAGCAAACAACTACTGTTGCCCTGTTTGGATTGGATACTGGGTGTGAGTCTAGTCCGGATGCATGGTGCAGGATTCGAAGAAACCCAACACGGCACATGGCACATGTCGGCAGGGCACTCCGATTTCTTTTCTTCCTTGAAAACGACACCTCCTATCAATGCAATGTCGAAATAATACTACTCCGACTTTTATGGTAGGTGGCATCGGTATAAACCTATACCGACAGACAGTGCTTATACGATCCATAATTGGACGCTGATATTTATACTGATCAATGATCTGTTATAAGTTTTAGTGACTAATGGGTTAAGGATATGAAACTTTTTACCAACCAACAATCCATCTCTATAAACTGGCACAATAATTATGTATACTAAATTTCGTATTAGCCATGTAATTTTAGGCTTGTTTAACATAGTTCACATTACACATCAACCACATAATTTGTATAAACACATCTCATATATTTCATTAAAATTAACATCTGTACAATTGTACTTTGGATAAATTTTACAACAAGGCAGCCACCACAACATGGTCACTATAGAGAAGTGCCAAGCCTGTGTACCATAGCAATCAAAAACTACAGACCAAGAACACATCCTATTGCTCCACGCCTTTTAGTCCATTTTCCATGAGGGCTCTGAATGGCTTGTTCACACCATCAAGCATGCTGCTTGTTCACACCATCAAGGATGCTGCCTACTGCCTCCATCAAGCCTTTTAATCCATCTTACGGCAACGACAACGGCGAAGGACGAGACTGGGCAGGGACAATGGCCGTGGCGGCAGCGGGACCCAAGGACCCGACGAGCAACGCGACTAGCTAGGATACTGACAGCGAGGGCTCCTGTCGGAACTTGCATGGCCCCCCTACCCGAGAGCTCTCGATTTGCCCTGAGCAATGTAGGAAAGCGGTGTCGGGGACGGTGGGGGAGGGGGCCGACAACAGAGGAAGGGAGCGCCCCCGACGAGCGCAGCGTGGAGCTGGGAGGCGCGCTTGTGAGGCCTCGATGAGCGCAACGGCGGCGGCGTGGGATTGATGTGGTGGAACTGCTGGTGTGTGGACGCAAGAGATAGGGTTTTGGGTGTTACGTCTAACAGGAGGGCCATAAAAATTACTTTGCATGTGACTGGGCTAGGCTGAGTGCCCTAAATGAAACCAGGCTATAGCGACCGGTTGTTTAACTCTAACATATATTTTATCGACCGATGGTCCGAGAAAATAGCTAAATATATATATGTACCGACCGATTTATAGTCTGTACAAGAAAAAATAGCGACCGACGTTACAAATTTATACGGACCAATTGTCGATTGTTAATATACTATTGTCCAATGCTACAGACAGGTTGACTGTGGCTTAGTGAATGGTTGTCTCAAGAAAAGGACAAAAAGAAAACATAGCGTGTCATGGACGGCAAGCGACCAAGCATATCGCATTGGAAACCCGCAAAAGGAGAAAGAAAGCCATCGGACAAGAATACTTCCCCTCGGAGAATCCTATAAAATTCCTATAACTCAATAAAGTGGTGCATAGGCCTTTCTTTCCGTCGAGAGATAGATGGATGATCTCTCTAAGACTCATCACTCATGCATGCTCCGGCCTCCGGGTTTTTAAAACACGGTAATTAAGTGAGGCTGCTAATACGGGTTTCTATAGCTAGATCGGTAGCCTAAGACCATGGCAAATCCAGCCAGCTCTTCTGATGAATCTTCCTACGCACTGCACCGTGGAAAGACACGGAGGAGACTCGGCGCGTGCAGCTAGCGTGCTTGGTACGTAAGCCAATGTGGACGCGTCAGCGCGCCGGCCGGTCGCGCTTTCGTGCGTGACTCATCCTATATCACATATCCGTGCAGCCGTAGCATTTTGAATTTGAAATCGGACAGCGAAATAGTCGACTTCCACCAACTTTCTCATGTCGTGTGCTAGTGGGAAATCCCGAAGATTTTCGTGTCGTAATCGCGTTGCGGTGGCTGTAATTTCTTCGCCACCAGGAGCTAGCCGACGACCGGCGGTAGCGAGAAATTCGCTATAAAAGGAACGGGGATTACTGGAACTTCAAAACGCTCTCGATCTAGTGGTGTGCTCGGAGTGGCTATCAGCACGACGTGGTCGATGGCCAAGCACCAAGCTCAGCACGACACCGAGGCTCTTGATCCTGGGATGCAACCCTTCTTGGGGCAACCTGTTGTTGATGGTAGGTTGCGTCCTCCTGGTGCAGCCAAGCGCCGTCACCATGGGAGCGTCTCGTGGCTCACTATCCTTGGAATTTTATTTCTCACGTTTAACTCTGGGATGGCCATCTACCGGTCCCAGGGTGAACGATGGGCCATTGCGTACGTCGTCGTCTCCTACCTAGACTTGCTTATGCTCTTTTTCAGTCTCAGGTGGTATGAGAGCGCCGAGCCTGGTTCGCTAATAAGGGACCGTCTCAAAGTAGTTACCTGGGTGCTCACGACAGCGCTCACCCTACTATTTACGACTAAGGTTGCAGTCGTCATGCCCACCGTAGTGGCCGTGGTAGTTTGGCTCATGGCCTTCACCACTATCGGAGGAGGATTCTATGCCTTCTTCTGTTACAGTGAAAAAGAGTGATATACTTCCCCGAAACACATGCATTTTATTTCATGTTCATGGGTCACTTTGTGGTCCTGTGTCACACTTTCGTGCGCCCCATATATATCATTGCTCATAGAATTGATTCCCATCGCCACGCAACTCACCCTAGTGCCACCACCGCCGCCACCCGCCTTCCACCACCGCTGGTCCCCCTCCCTTCCTCTTCGGCATCTCGCCAGAGACCGGAGGGAGTGGGGATCCATTATTTTTAATAAGTTTTTTTAGTAGATCGAGTCCTAGGGTTATGATCTCTCGATGCCAAGTTTTTTTGTATTGAGGATTTATCTCCTCCTCTCTGGTGATGGCGAGAGGGCAGGGTGGAATCGTTTTCTCTGTTGCGGTTCTGTTGAAGATGAGAGCGACAACTACGGCGTCAACAACTTCATTGGCACGACGACATAGAGACTTTTCTTTTCGAACGGCGACATCAAGGCGGAGATGATGTCGCCACCATGGAATAATTTTCTCCGTCCTCTTCTACCTTTTGTTGTGGTTAGATTTGACCGCGATGAAGGATTATGGAGAATAAGTTTTAGATCAGTCCTCCTCATTCTTCGGTGGCACAAAGAAGAAGAAAGAAGACCCAAGAAAAAAGAAGATTCTCATCTCCGCCTGTAAGGATATTGGCCATTGTTTGTTGGACATTTGTTCTTATGTCTTTTGCCGAGTGTTTGCCTGTACGGTCATTCATACGAAGCGTCATACAGGTTTGGGTTTTAAGATTTGGAGCTATTCACAACATAGGTACAATATAGATGAAAATTAGTTTTTAAATATATGTAATGTATTCCACAATGCTTGTAACGTGATGATGCACCTAGCTATTATTATTTAATATAATTCTTCTTTCGTCTAAAAAAAACATATACTCCATATATCATTACGACAAGACTCCCATCGTCCAACATTACTCGTGTTCCTTGTCTCCTCGCTCAAGTATAAGAGGAAATATGTACCAAAAGCAAAATATTATAGTTGTGTGTATACTCAGTGTTCCTTCAAACTTAGTCTTAGTTGTAGGATTTCAATCTTAATGACTCAACTGAGGATGTGAGTTCCCTTGTTCATCTTGGACGACTATCCTAAATCCACATGGATTTAGTCAAACTGAAAGGTGGATGAGTAGAAATGGAAAACTCTCATCTTTGCACTTGAGTTAGTGCAGATTTGATCTAAGATAAGACAGCAAGTTTGAGTAGATTTTGAAAGGATCAAGATGTCCTAGAGGGGGTTGGATTGGGCGAAAATAAAGCCTATCACTTAGCCCATTTAAAGTTCCCTTGTGCCTAAATTGTGTTTTCTAGCCTACGTACAAAATTTTGCAACCTAGTTCTAATCCTACACTAGAATGACAATTCTAAGAATATAAAGATATTTTTAAAGTAATTGCACAAATATAAATGTATAATGTAAAGAGAGAGAAAAGAACATGGCGATTGGAGAGTCGGCACTGTAGCAGAACCGTCCAATTTAACCTAATCCCAAGTATACTTGTCATCCATTTCACACTAAGTGCACCAGACATCAAGTTAAACCCGGTAGTCTGTTAAGCCCACCCGAAGGAGAACTCGAGTAACCACGTTTTCATTAGGATCATAAATAAGTGAATAAAGCTTACAACATTTTTAACCATTTTATACATGACAATGTTACATAAAATCGGAGTTATTACAAAACAGATTTTCGTAAAAGCAGCGGAAGAAGGTCATTTTACACAAAAGCAGCGGAAGTTAACAATTTTGAATATTGAAGCAGAAGTAGAGATAGAAGAGTAAAACTTCTACAATCGTGGCGACAAAGGAAGCCTCGCTGAGTGCACCAGGAGGTATCCACACACAACATTTAGCTCCAGCATCCACCTGTTACCTGCAACAGGGGAAATAAAATCCTGAGTACACAATGTACTACACAAAACTTACCCAACTAGGTGGGAGTAGTCTCCCGACTCTCAAGGATATGCAGGGGTGAAAGGTCCTTGTTTAGTTTTGGTAATTGAGTGACAACCCTAGGTGGACTAATTGTGTTTATGTGAGATACACATGTGATTAGTCCACAGATACATGTGTGTAAGCAACATATGCTATGGAGGTCGAAATGGTTCGGAGATGTTGCAAAGCTCACATATGTGATGATGAAGGAGCTTATTGCACATGAGACATGACATTGAGTCATGTGATCAAGGTGGAGAAGATCAAGACATGACTTGGCTTGATAGACCGGTTGCAAGCGTGAAGGGCAAGTTGGAGGCTTTGGAGCGATGGACCGCATGGCGGTGAAGCTTAAGCAAGACTTGGCGCCGATGGACGAAGGCAACGGTGAAAAGCAAGTGAAGTCAAGATCGATGAACCAATACGGTCACGTGATGATATGAAGTGGATCATATCATTTGGTTATTGGTTGGTACATGTGTTGCATCAACATTGGAGGAGATGGAATGGAATGCGCAAGGCAAAGGTATAACCTAGGGCATTTTATTTCATCGGTCATAGGTGTGTAGAGAAGTTGATGACCGGGTTTAGGATAGATGGCCGTACTATTAAGAGGAGCAAACTTGTTTGCATATCGATCATCTAGTGCCACTCGAGTGATCTAACTTTGCATCGTTGCTAGGATCGAGTGACGTGGCAAGTTGAGTGGCTAACTCCTTAAAAATATTTGTGAAAAGCTAACACACTATCGACACGGAAACACGTCGACACACGATCAAGCCGGAATGGTCTACTCGATGGAGCTAGAGATCCGCCTAGCTTCAACGCAGTGATAATCGATCCTGCGTATTCCTCCCGAGATGTGCCAGTTAATTTGACCATGTAATTAACAAGGAGAGAAAGTTTATGAGTAATTTAAGGTGGAACGTGCCGGTCTGTGCCCAGACAGTTCCAAGTGTGCCGCTTCGGGAGTAGCCATACGGGAAGAACGATTAAATTGCCGATACGCACAGAAATCGGCTATTACGGACCGTAAAACTTGTGGGTTGCGATTAATTTTGTGTTGACAGGTACAATACACGTATATGTAAATGAGATCATCAGCTAGGTGGATATTACCAATATAAATCATTGAGCCGATGAATCTAACGAGAAATGATATAATACACGAACAAATCGACTATCTAATACAAACAGATCTACAGATGCTCTGAATCTAATCTGTTACCATCAACAGTGAGGTTTGATCGGATCGATGGCAGCTATGATGACAATAACAAACTAAAACCGAAGAATCCTTAAAACCATCTACACTTCGACAGGCTTTTCGAAAGACATATTATACGTGAAGGCTCGGAAAATAGCCGATTCAGGTGAAGAGAACTACAACGTGTGAACAATCGACTATTTCACATGGACAGACCTATGGACTCATCAGACCTAACCTGCTATCTCTAACAGTGGGGTTCGACCGGATCGATGTAGCTGTGATAAAGACAACAAATCAAACCTTTAAAGTAAATAGATCTATTCATGTTTAACAGAATCATGTAAACATACTGTAGACGTTAACGCATAGGCGATCGGCTATTTAGCCGATGCAGGCATAGCAAACAGTTAAGGTCGCGTCTGATCGAGAACAAATCTACTAACTAGTATCCTCCAATCTAAAGTGCCATCAGTGGGGATCGACCGGATCGTTACAACCATAATAGTGAACCGTAGACCAGATTCAACTAGCCAACAAACCTCCCCAAGATCATTCGTGCCTTAACCGCGTACTATGCACGATCAAGATCAAAATAGAACAGCCGATAAAACGTGAATCGTCGCTCAAAGTAAGAAATATCATGTTGTAATAAGGCAAACAACGGACTAAAAGGATATAAGGCCGATCTAGATCGATCTCGACCGGGCAGGTTGATGTTGCTACAAGCTAATAACGATAAAAACATCAGCAATATCGGTAACTTAATGAATCTACCCAATGGTTGCTACTCTTAGGTAGAGCCGATAACTTGACCTTAATCTAATTCGAGCAGTGGAGGTCGACTGGATCGATGCAGCCGTACTTGAACTAGACAAGAGTCGATAACTAGCTTATACCAGAGTCGTAGTGGAGGTCGACCGGATCGATGCAGCCATACGAACATAAGTATAAGCCATGATGGTACTTACAGACAAACCGGAGGTCGGCCGAACCGATGCAGCCCTGCTCGCTGAAGAACTCGCCGAGATCTACTCTACTCCTACTCCTAAGGGGTAGCCGGAGCCAAAAAAGTAAGTAACTTGTATATAATTGATTGTGTGTCCTTTACAATAGCCGGGGTCTAATATTTATACCCGGAGCCTAAACATGAATCCTACTCGAGTATGACTTATTACAATCTTTGGTATATAAGAAAACAATCCTATCTTAAGATAATTTGGACCCTAATCTTTCTCTTTTTATAGAGTGCAATATATATTTTCCGACGCCAACCGTAGCTCATTATCGTTATCTGCTGACATCATCAAAGAGAGCCGATTCCAGTGTTGCATCCGAATCAGCTGATATCGATCCTTATGCAATCGATTCCTTGATCGGCACGATTCTAGAAGCTTTGAGTTCCCGCATTCTTCTTTCCAAAATTTGGTGTAAACACATGCCCCCCAATTTTGGGATAAAAATGATTTTATTCCAAAATTCTTATTTATTCGTTTATCACGCCGCAACTGTTGCGTTCTAAGATATACGCGTGGCTCCTGACTTCCCGGTCCGATCCTTATATAATAGCCAATAGTATCCTTTCCAACTTACTCAGCCCGTTTACTTTCTCCTTCCTTCTCGAGCAAATCTTAACAGCCGACGCCACCATCACCAAAGCCTCAACCCTAGCAAATTTCCTGCCCCATCAAGCTTTCATTTGAGCGATCTTCCTCAGGTTCAAATCCATTTTGGCTGTAATGGCGACCAACGACCATGTCCCTGAGGTATGCTTTTGAGCCCCCATCTTCCAAGTACCTATCGCTACCCGGTATTTCTTTTCTTCTCAAATTTATTTCATCCGGTTTCTAGGAAATGAGGAACAAAATCTTGATTCCATCAGCTATTGATCCCAATGTTTATTTTCTTGGGCCTATGGGTGATCCTGATCCGTCTGATTTTATCTATCAAGAAACCAACAAAATCCCCTTCAAACAATCTGCAGTAGATTCGTCCTCCTGGAGCACCAAAACTTCCTTCAGAAACTAGCCCAAAATGCCTAAGGGATGGAGAAATTGGTTTCGCAGGGTATCCAAGAAAAAGGGTGAAGATTGACAGCTTTATGATCTGAATCAATGTTTGGCACTTTCGTTGTCTGGAATGGAGAGGAATGATCCACTCTTGATTTCTGCATCTTATTTCTGGTCCAAGACCCTGAATGCCTTCATTTTTTGTCACGGCCCAATGACCATTACTTTGGCCGATGTTTATATGCTGATCGACCTCAGAATAACAGGATCGATGTAGCCTTATGACTTCTTAAGTGCTAGATCCAAGAAATTAACCAAGATATCAGACTGAATATGTGGTTAGAAAGATTCATCTTTTGTGGGTCATCTTGTGGCCTGACTTATAATCACAAACTCATGGCAGAGCATCTGGCAGTAGGCAAGATATCCCTCTTGGAAAGTACCATCAGTGGCCCTTGGTGGTTGATATAATTGTGGCTCAACTTATATATGCACAAGATTATAAGGCCTGATCTCAGAAACCTGAATTTCCCTTCCACCAACTTTGATGAGGAATATAGAGGTGAAGAAGGAAGAACCCGTCAGTGCATGAGCTATGGTGAGGCTGCATCGGCCATAACAATCAATATCGATGTTGGCCATCTCTTCAAAAAGTTTTACAGAGGATTTGATGCAGATATCCTGACTTGGCTGCCCTATGATGAGGATGAGAACAATGAGCTGATCTTCCCATTCAAATTTCGATTTGAATCAGGCTGTTTGGACAAGACGGAGGCTGCAATCCTTAATTCCTTCATCAAGCCCTGTGTCCTTTCAGCCGAATTTCATCATGGTCGTGGCAAAATGGCTACAGGCTCCTTCCTCCCAGGCAACCTTCCAACCTATGAGTTTTACAACCCCTCTTTTGTAGCTCGTTAGTTTTCGTCTTGGTCAGTTGCCACCTCAACTTTTCTTCAAGGATATACTGAGGCTAAGAGAAGGTATCAGTGAAGTACTAGAAGCCTCCAGAGTTTTTCAGCTGGGATCAGATCTTCCTTCCCTTTGCTTGCATGACTGGATCAGAGTTAGCTTCTTTTCCACTCTCTTCGACTCCTGGTGGCAAGAATGGCACTCCCATCTTTTCTGTGGGTTGGTCCACCCTTTGTGTATAGCTCTGGATGGGGAATTTGCTTCTGACAAAGAGGTAACTTACCATTTCTTTTTAAGAAAATTGTTCGATGAACTCTTTTGCCAACTGTTCTAACCGACCCTTTTAGGACACTGAATTTGATCCTCTGAGCTTGGATAGGAAGAGGCATCCTATAGATTATCAGCCACCATGCCCAGTTTCAAGAGTACGATCGGCCACACCTTTATTGAAGAAATTGATGAAAACTCATGCTGCCCCCATGATCATGACATATCAATCCTCAAAGCATAAGGCAGTCCAAGGGAGAACCTAGAAAACCATTACTGGGAAAAGACTTCAAAGAACAAGACCATCAGCTGCTCAAGTAAACAATCCATATTCTTCTCAAACTGATGTTCCACTTCTGATCCCCTTTCTTCACAGTTATCAACCATTGTATCTCAATCAGTTCTGGGTGCGGAGCTGTTGTCCCAAGCGTTTGATTTGGCATCAACTAGACCTTCATCAGCCGATCCCCAAGAAGAGCCGATTTTGGTTGAAACAACAGATGCTTCCAAAACGATAGAAGTTGTTAGTCCTTCCATTTTATCCTTGATGCTGCTGAAGTGTTTTCTCAGAAATTCTTGATTCTCTTCAACTTTTATCCTTCATCTGACTTCTTACCGTGCCAGATACTTCCTGAGAAAACATCTATGCAAGAGCAGGAGTCTAACAGTCTTCCTATTGAAAATGATTTTGCTGTCGCTGACATTCAAACTATCGATCCCCAAGTCCAGCACACAACTGATGGTAAGAAAGTCATATGCTTAGTTTATTTCTCTGCCAAAAACACGAACTAAAAATCTTCCTAGATGTTTGCAGATGTTAATGTTGAGAGTTCAGAGCCGATTCAACCAGACATTACTGGTGCATCATCAGCTGTCCCTTCTCTTCAGATAGAGGCTATCACAGAAAAGGTACTGTATCCATTTCACCGTTCATTTCATCATAAACTGATCCAATCCTCCTAATCAAGATTCTCTTAAATGTAGGCACTCACTCTTCCAGCTCTGAGCTATTCTTTCAAGCTTGAGGAGTATCTAGATGAAGATGAAATCAGCTCGTCAGCCACCTCCTCTAAGGAGGCTTTGTCAGAAAAGACCAGGAATCGGCTAAGGGATATATTGCCGATGTTTGAGAAGAATATAGCCGATTTGATCCATCCAAGACACTAATTCAACGCAAAGAGTCTTCTTGGTTATTAAGGATAATCCATCCCCAGTTCTTGCTAGAGTCTTGTCACCTTTATCCATTATTGAAGATCAAACCCCAAAGGTGAAAAAGACTTAGAGGAATCTGTCCAACCATGAAGCTTTATTGGCCAAGAGGAACTCCAACATGCAAGAGGCCAAAGAGCTGACACAGCTGATCGACAATTTGAAGAACTCCTCCCTCAGGATCGATCCAGAGCTAACCCAATTGGAAATCAGGCGTGCAGAACTTGAGAAGGAACTAGAGAAGGTGAAAGCTGCCATTGATCACCACAAGTCCAACCTGGCTCAAATATTCGATGCCATTAAGCAAAAGAAACAAGAACTACTGGCCAAGGTCAGAGAAGGTAGGGTCATCTACAGCAGCCTTGAGGATATTCCTGGATCAGCCAAAGAAGACAAGCAACAAATTACAGAAGTTGATGCTATCCGGCTAGAAGTGAAAAGCAATCCAAGATGTTCTAGACTTGTAGTCTGTATATTAACATGCATCTTGTGTAGAATCAATGATAACCATACTTTCCGTTGCCTCATTGTATTTCTTGTTTTGGCTAAAGAGCCGATTTGGAAATACCCGATTCTAGATCTCTATCTTCGATCCGATTAAGTCTGAAAACACTGCCTTTATTAAGAGAACCCCTTAGTCTTCTGTCCTTAGTCGTCAAACACCGTATTCTCTTTGGCATTAGTGAGGTGGTGAAAGCTCTTGTTTGGTTTTGGTTAATTGATGAACCCTAAGTGCTAACCTAGTTTATCAAAGTGATTATGAGATAGGTAGCACTACTCCAAGTGATAAAGCAATGGTGAAGATCATGATGATGGTGATGGCATGGTGATGATCAAATGCTTGAACTTGGAAAAGAAGAAAGAGAAAAACAAAAGGCTCAAGGCAAAGGTATAAATAGTAGGAGCTATTTTGTTTTTGTGATCAAGACACTTAGTGAGTGTGATCACATTTAGGATTGATAGCCGTACTATTAAGAGGGGTGAAACTCGTATCAAAATACGGTTATCAAAGTGCCACTAGATGCTCTAACTCATTGCATATGCATTTAGGATCTAGTGGAGTGCTAACACCCTTGAAAACATTTTGTGAAAATATGCTAACACATATGCACAAGGTGATACACTTGGTGGTTGGCACATTTGAGCAAGGGTTAGAAACTTTACCGGCGGAGTGCCCGCCCGTAGAGTGCGGACAGTCCGATGGTGCCATCGGCACACTGTACATAAAAGGCAGGGTTTCATAGAGCGTAACGGACGTGTCCGGTGGTAAACCCAGGTGAACGGAGGTCACTGTAAGTGACCGAACGCTGGTCTTGATAGGACTGGCGCATCCGGTCAGTGGCAGCGGTGAGCGCGCGGTCTCGGTCTCATGACCAGACACTGACGCGAGATATGACCGGACGCTCAGGGCCTGAGTCCGGTCAGTATGACATATGATGACATATGCGGCGCACAGGGGAGACATTGAGTGATCGGGCGCTGGGTGAGTCCGGTCGGGCATGACCCGACGCGTTCGGACGTGAATTTTCGCTTTTGGATGCTTAATGGAAACGACAGGACACTGGGGTCCTGTGTCCGGTCACTTCGAAGCAGCGCGTCCGGTCACAACTTAAATGTGCTGATGACCGTTGAGATCGGGTGATCAGCATTTGAAGCAGGGGACACATGGCACACATCGCGTGACCGGACGCTGGGGTCCAGCGTCTGGTCGATTTGACCTGCGCGTCCGGTCATCCCGTTTTTCAGTGGACTGTGGAGCCAACGGCTCTATTTCGTGGGGGCTTCTATTTAAGCCCCATGGCCGGCTCAAGCTCACTCGCTTGGCCATTTGTATTGACATAGCAACCTTGTGAGCTTAGCCAGAGTCCTCCCACTCATCTCCATCATTGATTCATCATCTTTGTGAGATTGGGAGAGAATCTAAGTGCATTGCTTGAATGATTGCATCTAGAGGCACTTGGTATTCGTGTTTAGCTATGGGGTTCGCTTGTTGCTCTTGGTGGTTGCCACCACCTAGATGGCTTGGTGCAGCGGAGGAGGATTGGCACGAGTTGGTGATTGTTCGTGGCCATCTCCGGTGATTGTGAGGGGACTTATACCTTCCCCAGTGGAGCACCGAAAGGTAACCCTAGTGGATTGCTTGTGTCATTGAGTTACCTCACTTGTGGGTAGGTTCTTGTGGTGGCCAATTGTGTGGACGAGGTTCGTGTAACACCTCTTAGCCACCGAACCACCAAGTGTTGGTCGACATAACAGGGACGTAGCATGTTGGCAAGCACGTGAACATCGGGAGAAAATTGGTTGTCTCTTGCCCTTTGGTATTCTCCCGGTGATTGATTTGGTATTCATCTTGTGATTGGTTCACTCCTCTACATGGCGGTATAATCACCCTACTCACTCATTTATATTCTTGCAAACTAGTTGTAGCAAGCTCTTTAGTGTAGCTAGAATTGAGAGCTTACTTTGTAGTTTAAGTTCATCTAGTGGAGCTCTTTAGTGTAGCAATTGTGAGAGCTCTTAGTGAGTAGTGACATAGCAAATTGTGTGTTTAGTGATCATAGCAACTAAAATTGTTGGATGGGTGGCTTGCAACCCTTGTAGAGCTAGAGCAAGTTTACATTACGCTATTTGTTATACTAATCAAATTGCTCTAATTAATTTGTAGATTTTTAAATAGGCTATTCACCCCCCTCTAGCCATATTAGGACCTTCCAAGTGGTATCAGAGCCGTGGTCATCGTTTGATTGAAGGCTTCACAACCTTGGTGTCAAATTGATGAATACAGGCCCGATCTTCCGAGAGGTAGCCGGTAAGTTCGATTTGTGGAGATCTCGACGTTGGCGATCCGGCTTCAAATCAGACACGATTCGAACCCTGCAACCGTTACACCACCGCTCCGTTGGTTATCAACCAAGCACAACTTGATTGACCTCGCCAAGAAGGCTTTTCCTGCAAGCGAATCGAAGAGCACAAGCAAGAAGGTAAAACACGCAATCTAAAATTGCAAATATGAATGACGCGAATATCAATAGAGGGTTCAAGAACTCGGTTCCAAAGGACTAATCGACACAGTGGAGGAGATCAAGAACGGGGGCCTGGATCACTGTAAAAGGATTTGTCACCACAGTTACAATGAACGATTCAGTTTCTCGATGGAAAACTAAACTCTAAACAAAACCCAATTGTGTAGCAGCGGTGGCGGCTGTTTTTATAGTCTAAGACTCGACCTAGGGTTGGGGACGGCCAGGGGTTGGGCGCCCACAACTTGGGCTTAAGGCCCGACACGATACATGGCCAAGTTGTCCCAAATAGGTGACGCAGCACCTTGTCGTGGTCACACAGAATGATCCACGGACCTTCTGGAGCTGGGACCAGATCCAAAACGACGGCGTCGTCGTCCCCTTTCCAACGCATCCAAGAATGGCCCGTTTCGACGTCGTATGAGGAAGTTATGACCGAAACAGTGACGACGTGTCTGCTGAATCCGAGGGTGACGTGGCAGCTGAGTTGGGAACTAATTGCAACTTGGGGAAGACCATGGCGTCGGTGTGTCCAGCGTGGCGATGTCCTCATCATCCTCTCCTTCTCAAATTGGAGTCGTCCTCGACTCCATCTTGGCGATGTCCTCATCACAAATTATGGCTCAAGTTGTGTTCAATCATGTAGGGGGCAAACCACCGTTCTTTGATGGCACATGCTATGATTATTAGAAGAGAAAAATGAGGATGTATCTTGGTTCAATCATTGATCAAGTATGGGATGTGACCGAGAATAACTATGCTATCATTGATCCCGACAATCCCACTAACCAGGACAAGACCAACAAGCAATGCAATATAATGGCTCTCAACACCATATACAATGCCATTGATTCCAAGGTGTTTGAGCAAATCAAAGATTGTGAAAGAGCTAATGAGGTGTGGAGGAGATTGGAGGAAACATATGAGGGCACACCGGTGGTGAAAAGTGCCAAGTTGTACATCCTCAAGGATAAGTTGACAAGCTTCAAGATGAAGGATGATGAGAGCATTCCGAAAATGTTCCATCGGTTGCAAGTGATTGTAAATGACTTAAAGGCTTTGGGAGAGAAGATCAAGGATGATGATGTCTCTCATTGGTTCTTGATGTGCCTACCTCCAAGATTTGAGATGTTGAGATTGCTTATCATAAGAGGAGGATTGAAGGAGATTACCCCTAACCAAGTATTAGGTGATGTCATGACACAAGAGACATACCACGTGGAAAGGGAAGGGGTTGACAAGGATGACAAGAAGGAAGAGGAAGACAAGAAGAAGAAGAGTGTAGCATTCAAGGCTAGCTCATCATCCAAGAACAAGGGCAAGTCCAAGAAAGTATCAAGTGATGATGAGGATCTTAGTGACATTGATGATGAGGCCATGGCTCTATTTGTGCGCAAGATGGGCAAATTCATGAAGACGAAGGGCTATGATGCAAGAAAGAGAAGAGATCACACCAAAAGCAAAGAATATATGAGAAGATGCTATAATTGCAAAAGCCCCGATCACGTTGTAGCGGATTGTCCCTACAATAGTGGCAATGATGATGTCGGCATGAAATTTTGTCCTGTGCTGAGGGCACATGAGCAAGCCGGAAGGGTCCGCTTGATGGAGCTAGAGATCCGCCTAGCTTCAGTGCAGGGATGGTCGATCATGCGCACTCCTCCCGAGACATGCCAGTCAATTTGACCCTGTAATTGACAAGGAGAGAAAACTAATCAGTAATTTAAGGCGAAACATGCCCGTGTTGCCAGACAGTCCTAAATGTGCGGCTCTGAGAGCCGATATGAAAGGAAATCGACTAAAGAGTCGATTCCAGCATACTCATAAGAATAAATCAATTAAAACTCATGGGATTGTGTAAGAAAAATCGGTTGTCGCTCAGGATAAATCTCCTTATTTAGAAAAACATTAGTTAATGGCAATAAGATGTCAACAATAATTAATTTATGCTAAGCCGATGACTTGCAAGTAACCGAATCCCATTGGTATAAAAGAAACAGCTCAACATCATTTAACCATTTAATAAAGATAAATCTAATGAACATATTAGATCTCATCTATCTCTATGACCAGTGGGGCATGAGGCAGAATCATGCAGGCCGTAGAAACAACAATAGATTTGACGACCTTAACTTATTACTAATATCAGTGGGGCATGAGGCAGAATCATGCAGATCGTAATACAATAATAAGATTATGGGGCAAACACATCTTTCAACCTATCTTTACTTCAACGGTCTCGTGACGTTAACTATTCGTGGGAGTACTCGATATCGGCTAAAACAGCCGATTCAGGCATAGCGCACGGTTAAGGACATGCCCTTTCAAGAACAGATCTACCAAATAACGATCCCCCATCCACGATGCTAACAGTGGGGTGTGAGGCAGAATCACACAGGCTGTGATAACGAGCCATGAATTTTTTTTCATTAGCCAACAAATCTACTCGAGACAAAACACGCCTTAACCGCATGCTATGCGCGATCAAGATTGACATAAAACGATCGATAAAACATAACTCATCGTTTAAAGTACAGATTAGATCAAATTTGGATTAACAAACGATGGGTTCAAAAAGAATATAAGGCCGATCTAGATCAATCCCAGTCGGGCGAAGTGATATTGCTGTAATCAAATAAATAATGGAAGCAATAAGTAATATCGGTAACTTAATGAATCTATCCGAAGGAACGCCACCCATAGATAGAGCCAATAACTTGACCTTAATCTAGTTCGAGCAGTGGAGGTCGACCGGATAGATGCAACCTTACTTGAACTAGACAAGAGTCGATAACTAGCTTATACCAGAGTTGCAGTGGAGGTTGACTAGATCGATGCAGCCATACAAACAGAAGTATAAACCATGACGGTACTTATAGACAAGCAGTGGAGGTCGACCGGATCAATGCAGCTGTACTTGTTGAAGAACTCGCCGAGATCTACTCTACTCCTACTCCTAAGGGGTGGCCAGAGCCGAAAAAAGTAAGTAACTTGTATTGGATTGATTGTGTGTGTTTTACAATAGCCGGTGTCCAATATTTATACCCAGAACCTACGCACAAATCCTACTTAAGCATGACTCATTACAATATCTTGGCCTAAGAGAAAACATTCCTAATTTAAGATAACTTGGACTCTAATCCTTCCCTTTTTGTAGAGTCCAACATGCTTTGTCCCGGCGTCGATCATAGTCTTTGTCGTTATCTGCTGGCGTTATTTGAAGAAAGCCGGTTCTGGTGTTGCATTTGAATTAGCTGATACCGGTCCGCATGCAATTGATTCCTTGATGACATGATCTTGGGAGCTTTCGAGTCCCTGCGATTCTTCTTCCAAATTTTGGTGTAAACACATGCCCCCCAATTTTGGGATAAAAGTAATTTTATTCCAAAATTATCACGTCTGTATCCCCGATAGGTCCGCAATCACAGGTAGAGAATCTTGATCTGGTGTCTACTGTTTGTCGCCGTCTATGTCAGCTCATGAGCCCATGCTTCAAAACTTTACAAGAGCATCATTGCTTCACGGGCACTTGGATTCATCTTTCCAGGCTGGCTATAAAATGTCTATCCGACCCTGGCAAGAGCAACTCAACAATTCAACCATGTTTCTCTTCCATCTGCCCCCTCGGGTGCTTCTGACTCTGCCAGACCCTCCATGGTCTATTCTTTTGCTATGAAGATCTTGAGCGGTAAAAAGAATTCTTGTTCATAGGGTGATTGTGTCGCTCATTCTAGCACCTTGTCGAGCAAGAGGATCAGCTACTGTGGTTAGAAGAATTCTTGTGATATTACCTAAGTCTTCTCTTCATGCTCGTAGAACTGTTCTAGTGTTTGCAAGGGCTAAAATGTGTGGAGACCTTCCCCTTGTTTGTTCCACCAAACGCCCACCGGAAAAGCCATAGGCTTCTTTCCCACAATTTCCCAGTTACCGAGAAATTAGCCGGGCATCTATTAGGTGGGCAACCTTTCCCCTTCTCCTGGCATAATTTCATCATCGGGCCGATATGATTCGGTTCATGATGACCTTCGGCCTTGTGGGGACCCGGACTCCCTTCAATCTAAAGAAGCCCTAGTGGATTAATCTCTGGTCAATGTAAACTCTTCGTATCCGTCCCACGATATTTTGTAATTTGGGGAAGTAATAAGTCTGAATCTGTTATCTCTTCATTATCTGTCTCCTGAATTTCTAGAGTGTCGATCCATTTCTGTATCTGATTTCAATTTCACACCCCCAGTGAAATCTATCTTCTCGTCTTCCCGGGCTACATATATGAGCCACGACTGTGGATCGAAAACAACCCATTCTGTCTCAAACGTTCTGCTTCCTTAGTATAGTTCCTGCTTTTCCGTAGGCTTGAGATCATGAAGAATAGCAAGAGGTCTGCTGAGGAGGCTCTCAACGGATCTACATCATCGCGCTAGCGCCTTCATCGCCAAGAGGGCACAACTTGGGATGCTCCCATCGTTCTAGAGCAGAGGGCCGACTCTGCTCAGCCTTTGGGGTTGTCCTTAGCACCAATTCACCATCGGTTTTCCTGCTATCCGAGGAGGTAGATCGACAATGATGATCTGTTGGCTTCCATTGTCAGGCATGGTCAGAATCTTGCCGACTGTCTTTCCCTTACAGAATCAGCTCTGGCTATGGTCCGATGTCGATCGCCCCCCGAGGTTGATTCGGTGGAGGATAGGTTGGCCAAGGCTAGAATCGTGGGTGAGTCATCTGCCATAACTTTTACTTTTCCTCAATTTCATCTTCAAGATTCTGATCATTTTAATCCTTGAATTTTTAGATCTAACTGCTCAGTTGGAAAGCCTTCGATCAGCTGCGGAGCACGTGGCGGGTTTTGTCAATGCTAGGGGCGCCATTCCAGTTGTTCGCTTGCATGACATCCCGAATCGAGTCAGGGAGGTCGCTGCCATGGCATTCGTCATGGTGCTGCCATGGCATTGGCTGCTGCACAAGCCCACTCTGGCCACAATCTTCGGCTTCTTCCCCACGGCTTTCCAGACGCGGCGCTCCCCCGGGATCGTGAGCTCCTGGTTGAGGATTTCTTTAGCGCCGCTAACTTTGTAGCTTTCAACACCCATACCGATGATATAGTAAGCAGGGTGTTTTCTGGCCCGTAGCTTGTAATAGTCAACAAATAATTTCCACGTTTTGAATGATCTTCTCTTGCTTCGCACTTATATGCATCACTTTGTCCACGTTTGCTTTGCTTCTATAGGCGATACACACCGTACCAGCTTTCACCCCTTCAGGTTTATTTTTGCACTAGAGGTGATACCTTTCTGATATCGGCTATTAGGGCTGTCGACCGAACAAATCGATTAAGTATTTATCCAAACACTAGGTAATATTTCTTTAGATATTTCCCATTGATTGCTCGGCCAAATTCTTCCTATCCTCTTAGTGTTTTCAAAATATAAGCATTACCAGGTGCACAATGTTTGATCTGATAAGGTCCTTCCCAGTTAGGTGACCATTTGTCGAATTTACTGTCCTTTAACCCGATCGGCAATTTCACTTTCCAGACTAGGTCTCCTTTAGAAAATTGTTTAATGTTGACCTTTTTATTGTAATATTTTGCAACCCTTAATTTATTGGCTTCGATATTTTCAAGAGCACGTAGCCGAAGGCAACTCAAGTCCTCCAAGTCATCTATCATGAAATTCTTGTAGACTTTGACTGACAAATCATTATGTAATATAACACGCCTCGATCCAATCTGAACTTCCCAAGAAAGAACTGCATTATGGCCATACACAAGTTCATAAGGCGACGTTTTAATTGATACATGACAGGCCATCCTATATGCCCATAGTGCCTCAATAAGTGTTGAATGCCATTTCCTTGGCTGTTCTTCAATCTTTTTCTTGATCAGCTTAATCATAATATGATTGGACGCTTCTGCCTAGCCATTAGCCTAAGCATAGTAAGGAGAAGAATTTAGTAGCTTGATTCCCATACTGGCAGTGAAATCTCTGAACTCCTCCGATGTGAACAATGTCCCCTGATCGGTAGTTATAGTTTGAGGAATCCCAAAACGATACACAATGTGCTCCTTAACAAAATCAACCATGTTCTTTGAGGTTACCATCTTCAAAGGAATTGCCTCAACCCATTTAGTGAAGTAATCTATCGCTACTAATATGAACTTATGTCCTTTGGTTAAGGGTGGAAAAATCTGTCCAATTAAATCAATTCCCCAACCTCGAAACGACCATGGCTTGATTATTGGATTCATGGCCGATGCAGGTGATTTCTGGATATTACCAAAACGTTGACAATCTTGGCACCCTTTGTAATATTCGAAACAGTCTTCCAATATTGTTGGCTAGAAATACACAGTTCTGCGAATAATCCACTTCATCTTATAAGCCGATTGATGAGCTCCACATATCCCTTCATGCACCTCACCCATCAACACCTTAGCTTCTTCTCGATTTAGGCATTTGAGTAGTACTCCATCGACTATTTTGTAATACAGCTGATCATTCAGTAAAACATACTTGGTCGATTTATACCTTAGCTTTCTGGTAACTTTCTATGAGGGATTTCTAAGGTAGTCGGCTATTTCGACTCTCCAATCATCATTCAAGGCTTCACTACTCAAGATTTCTCAAGACACTCGATATCCTGACACACTTTGAGCTAGACGATTAGCCTCTTGGTTTTGTGCTCTCGGAATATGTTGGAAAGAGACATGAAAAAATTCCTTGAGCATTTTTTCGCACTCGTCATAGTATCCTTTCAAAGTATCTTCTTTGCACTCATATAGGCCGATCAACTGATTAATAACTATCTATGAATCTCCAAATACTTCAATTGCTTTAGCCTTTACTTCATGAAGAAGTTGAAGCCCCTTAAGAATAGCTTCATACTCCGCTTGGTTGTTAGTCATCATTGGTTCAGTTGGAAGAGCAAACTCAAAACTTGTCCCCCGAGGTGAAATAATAAGAATACCAATGCCACCACCTTGCTTGCATGATGATCCATCAAAGAATAACGTCCAAGGCACCGGCTCTACATAATCAATGCTTGGCTTATGATGCTGGGTGACAAAATTAGCCATTATTTGTCCCTTGACTGCTTTAGCCGATTCGTACTTCAAGTCAAATTCTGATAACACGAGAATCCACTTTCCCACTCTCCCATTCAGTATTGGCATTGATAACATGTGCTTAATCACATCAGCCTTGGAAACAACCGTACACTCGGCCGATAATAAGTAGTGTCACAACTTAGTGCAAGAGAAATATAAGTACAAGCATAACTTTTCGGTGGAAGAATATCTCGTCTCTGGATCTAGTAGTCTTCTACTCAGATAGAACACAACTCTCTCTTTCCCTTCAAATTCTTGCATCAAGGCCGATCCAATTGTCTTGTCATCAGCCGATATGTACAACTTAAAAGGCTTACCTTGCTGAGGAGGGACCAGCACAGGCGGACACTTCATGTATTCTTTTATTTCTCCAAATGCCTTTTGTTGTATGTCACCCCACTTGAATTCTTGATCATTCTTCAACTTCAATAAGGGAGAAAACGGTAGGATCCTCTCCGATAAATTTGAAATGAATCTTCTGATGAAATTAATCTTACCAAGCAGAGATTGTAACTCTGTTTTAGTAGTTGGGGGAACTACCTCATCAATTGCTTTTATGCTTTTTTGACCAACTTCGATTCCTCTCTCGTGGACCATAAAACCCAAGAATTGTTCAGCTAACACTCCAAAAGCACACTTATTAGGATTTATCTTTAGACCATGTTTTCTTGTGCCTTCCAGAGTCTCCTGTAAATCAGCTAGATGCTCTTTGTACCCTTTGGATTTTATCATCACATCATCGATGTAGATTTCAACAATCCTGTCGATCAACTTATGAAAAATGTAATTCATTGCCCTTTGATAAGTTGCACCAGCATTCTTCAGACCAAAGGTCATCACAACCCACTCGAATAAACCGATTGCGCTGGGACACCTAAAAGTGGTCTTTGCTATGTCTTCCTCAGCCATGAAAATTTGGTTATACCCTGCGTTGCCATCCATGAAGCTAATAACCCTGTGCGTGGCCGCTGCATCTACTAACATATCAGCTATCGGCATCGGATAACCATCCGTGGGCATGTCTTTGTTCAGATCCCTGAAATCGATGCAAACTCTTAACTTTCCATTCTTCTTATACACAGGGACAACATTCGATATCCACTCTGCATATCGGCATGGTCGGATAAACTTTTCTTCCAGTAACCTTTGAGTCTCCTTTTTGATATCATCAAGCACGTTCAGGTTGAATCTCCTTAGAGCCTGTTTAAATAGCCGATATCCAGATTTGATTAGCAACCGATGTTTGACAATTGACCGGTCTAGATCAGGCATCTCATAGTATTCCCAAGCAAAACAGTCTTTAAATTCCTTTAACAAATCAACTAACTCTCATTTATACTCAGGGTCCAACTTGGCGCTTACATACGTCGGCCTAGGTGTATCTCCAGAACCAATATCTACTTCTTCTAATTCATCGGCCGATGTGAAACCATGTCCTAGTTTCCCATCTGTACCATCTATTGGATTATCCATTAAGACAAATTTTCAAAGCCGACTGCTTGGATCGGCTGTTGGCTTTCAACGTTGATTCTAATGAAGCCTCCTTCCCATAATTTGCTAGAAAAGCATTCGAAATCTCCTAGTTCCCAAAAGACTGGATCGGCTGTTGCGATGCTCACAGATTCATCAGCGCGAACTAGCTCGACATCATCTCCATGCCACTGAATCAAACACTAATGCATGGTCGATGGCACAAAACAGTTTGCATGAATCCAATCATGACCAAGGAGCAAACTATATGACCCTTTTCCATCGATGACGAAGAATGTGGTGAGCAGAGTCTTACTCCTAATGGTTAGTCCGACGTTTATTGCCCCTCGGGTCTTAGACTCATTACCTCCAAAATCTTTAAGCATCATATCAGTCTCCATTAGGTCTCCTGATCCCTTGCCAAGTTTACGAAAAGTGGTGTAATGCATGAGATTGACAGAAGCACCTCTGTCCACCATCTTGTTCATCGGCTTCCCATCAACCAAACCTTTCATATATAAAGCTTTTAAGTGTCAATGCTTGACTGGTTTATGAAATATTGCTTGCTGTATAACCATTAACTTGGCAACTATCTCCTCATACTCCGATTCATCGAAATCCAAATAAACTTCTTGATCTGCCAGAGCTCTAAATTCTGATGGCAACAGAAAAGCTATTTGAATATTAGCCGATGGTTGCTTTCTATCGGCTGTTTGCTTAGCACGCCATACTTGAGGTTTACCGGATGCCTGAGCCTGTTTCAACTCTTTATTCCTTAGGCGTTGCACCATTCTCTTCTGGCTTCTTGTTAAACCTCTTAGACACCATTGGCCTTCCTGCCAAACATATTCTCTCTCGTTGCCTTCTTCTCCATAATCAGCCCAATCTCGATCAACAACTCTTTTTCCAAGCCGAATATGAACACTTCCATTTTTAAGCGCCGATCCATGTTATTGTGATGATATGCATCTTGAGCATGGATAGACCGACAGTTGGATTGAGATTGCCTAAACTCCTAATACTGATCGCTGCACTCTAGACAACTATTCCTGGTAGGCAACTTCAAACCTTTGTTCCAGCAATATCTAAAGAAAGGGCAATTCCAATGCAATTCAGCTTGCTTTCTTTCATACCTCTCTTTCTCCTATTGATGCTGGTATTCTTGCTTTTCTAACCAATGCTGATAATCCTTTTTCTTCTGCCGCTGCCACTTATTCAATAGAATTCAAGATGTAACTCACGGCTTTGTCGCCCCTTCTTTTGACATTTCTCCCTGCTCATATCGGCTCTTTTGCTTGTCGCGATGTCTTTTGATTTCCTTGTATTCGTCGACCGATATTTGCCCCTTGGGATCGACTGTTCCAGCTTCTTTTGATTTGGTTGATGTTAGGACCTTAGTATTTCCTTTGAGCAGCCTAGCATCGACCATGTTTTAATCTCCAGGGAAAGGATTATTATCAACTTTCATTTTTCGAGGTGTATTAAATTTGAGCCTTCCTTGCTGAATAGCCCTCTGTATATGCTGCTGGAAAATTCTGCATTCATTAGTGGAATGAGAAGTAGCGTTATGGAACTTGCAGAACTTCTTATTCTTCAACTGATCAGGGGGCAACATAACATGATTATCGGGCAACTTGATCTGTCCCTTGTCAAGCAAGAAATCGAAGAGCTTGTCTAATTTGGTGACATCAAAGTCATAGCTCTCCTCGACTCCTCTTCCCCAAGGATTTAGCACCATCACTGTCTTTTTGCCCTAATTCCATTTAGCCGTGGCAACCTCTTCTTCTTCATCTTCATAGCCATCATCGATTGAGTATGGATTATAAGCTTCGGCCACTGTAGTACTCTTCTAGAATCGGGTATCTCTATGCATACTCTGGAATTGGCTATTGAGCGCTGCCACTCATTGAGCCAATTGACCCAAGTTGTCAAATTCTTGTCCCGGTAGTTTTTCTTTCCACATCGGCAGCATTCCTTGAACGGCTAAAGCAACTAGCTGATCATCGGCTAAGTTTAATGAGAAGCATAAATTTCTAGTCTCTCGGAACCTCTGAAGAAACTCAGTGCCCGATTCATTAGTCTTCTGTCTTATAGTTGTCAAATCGGTAATCTTCTTTTCTCCAGTCCCTGTATAAAAATATGTATGAAATTTCTTTTCTAGATCAGCCCAATTGGCAATGGAGTTGATCAACAATGATGAAAAACAAGTGAAGGCTGGCCCTGATAGAGGGACAGGGAGAAGAAACGAACTTGATAGGCCTCCTCAACTAATGTCTCGCCCAATTATGTAAGATACCGACTGACATGTTCTATTGTGCTTGTACTATCTTGGCCAGTGAACTTAGCAAACTCTAGAAGCCTGTAATTTGCAGGAAGAGTGACCATATCATATCATTCTAGATATGGGCATTTGTACAAAAAGGTCAGCCCCTTTGGCTTTAGACCGAACTGATTCTTCATCATCTCGGTCACCTTTAGCAACAACTCGTCAGCATGTGAATTTGGATTTCTCTGCACCTGCTGACCCATCTATGGATTGAAAACATGTGTGCCTTGATACCCTAGATTCGGGATCATGTGGAGGGTGTTATAATCTATGCCATAATGACACCCTTGTAGAACCTCTATCTGCTGGGTCCTTTGCTAGTTTGCTGGTTGAAGTCTCTGATTGTAGACAAGAGGATCTATATCTCTAAGATCCTTTGAATTGATGGTGCTATTTTTTGAGACGACGATGGTATGTGGCCTGATGTGCCAAAGTTGATCACCTAGTTCTGACCTTGCCCCACCGACTGTTGCACATGCTGCACTGACAATCCAGGATTATACTGTGTCTGATTTGTAGTAGTACCTTGAGCTTGTTCAGATGAACCCTGAACTACCTAGACATCATCATTACCAGCTGGTGCTGCTTCTTGATGGCTAGTATCAACTTGATTAGTCCCTTGGGTCGATGGATGTGGAATGTTGTAATAAGCCGGCCCAACTTGACCAACTGGAAACCCATGAATCACCTCTTTCATGGAGTTGTGGAATGTGTCCAAGAAAGCTTCATTATGCCTTGATATGGCATCACAAACAGATTTGTTTATAATTTCCATAAAGAAACGCCTGTCTTCAGCTTCAACTGTATTTGTCTGCCCGCGTAATAGAACTCTTGGTAGTGGAAATTTCTGAACAATTATGTTGTCACGTGTTTTGGTGTAGGACAACAAACACTTGTTCTGAAATTCTTTTATAGCTTTGCCGATGATATCTTTATCTCCATCAGGTAGATCTTCATAATGTACCATAAGGATATCGTTGCTGTTGTGAACCGCCATGACGATTGTGGGGTCCCACTGGGCATGCCAAGAACATGTGTTGGCACGAAATTTCATCCCGTGCCGAGGGCCATGAGCAAGCCGGAAGGGTCCGCTCGATGGAGCTGGAGATTCGCCTAGCTTCAGTGCAGGGATGGTCGATCCTGCGCACTCCTCCTGAGACGTGCCAGTCAATTTGACCCTGTAATTAACAAGGAGAGAAAGCTAATCAGTAATTTAAGGCGAAACATGCCGGTGTTGCCAGACAGTCTTGAATGTGCGGCTCTGAGAGCCGATATGAAAGGAAATCGACTAAAGAGTCGATTCCAGCATACTCATAAGAATAAATCAATTAAAGCTCATGGGATTGTGTAAGAAAAATCGGTTGTCGCTCAGGATAAATCTCATTATTTAGACAAACATTAGTCAATGGCAATAAGATGACAACGTTAATTAATTTATGCTAAGCCGATGACTTGCAAGTAACTGAATCCCTTTGGTATAAAAGAAACAGCTCAACATCATTTAACCATTTAATAAAGATAAATCTAATGAACATATTAGATCTCATCTATCGCTATGACCAGTGGGGCATGAGGCAGAATCATGCAGGCCGTAGAAACAACAATAGATTTGATGACCCTAACTTATTACTAATATCAGTGGGGCATGAGGCAGAATTATGCAGGCCATAATACAATAATAAGATCATGGGGCTAACACATCTTTCAACCTATCTTTACTTCAACGGTCTCGTGACGTGAACTGTTCGTGGGAGCACTCGATATCGCCTAAAACAACCGATTCAGGCGTAGCGCACAGTTAAGGACATGCCCTTTCAGGAACAGATCTACCAAATAACGATCCCCACTCCATGGTGCTAACAGTGGGGTGTGAGGCAGAATTACACAGGCTATGATAACGAGCCATGAAACAGTTTTCATTAGCCAATAGATCTACTCAAGACAAAACACGCCTTAACGGCAAGCTATGCGTGATCAAGATTGACATAAAACGGCCGATAAAACATAACTCATCGTTTAAAGTACAGATTAGATCAAATTTGGATTAACAAACGATGGGTTAAAAAAGATATAAGGCCGATCTAGATCAATCCCAATCAGGTGAAGTGATATTGCTGTAATCAAATAAATAATGGAAGCAATAAGCAATATCGGTACCTTAATGAATCTATCCGAAGGAACGCCACTCATAGATAGAGCCGATAACTTGACCTTAATCTAGTTCGAGCAGTGGAGGTCAACCGGATCGATGTAGCCTTACTTGAACTGGACAAGAGTCGATAACTAGCTTATACCAGAGTCGCAGTGGAGGTCGACCGGATCGATGCAGCCGTACGAACAGAAGTATAAGCCATGACAGTACTTACAGACAAGCAGTGGAGGTCGACCGGATCGATGCAGCCGTACTTGCTGAAGAACTCGTCGAGATCTACTCTACTCCTACTCCTAAGGGGTGGCCAGAGCCAAAAAAAGTAAGTAACTTGTATTGGATTGATTGTGTGTGTTTTACAATAGCCGAGGTCCAATATTTATACCCAGAACCTACGCACAAATCCTACTTAAGCACGACTCATTACAATTTCTCGACCTAAGAGAAAACATTCCTAATTTAAGATAACTTGGACTCTAATCCTTCCCTTTTTGTAGAGTCCAACATGCTTTGTCCCGGCGCTGATCGTAGCCTTTGTCGTTATCTACTGGCGCTATCTGAAGAAAGCCGATTCTGGTGTTGCATTTGAATCAGCTGATACCGGTCTACACGCAATTGACTCCTTGATGACATGATCTTGGAAGCTTTCGAGTCCCTATGATTCTTCTTCTAAATTTTGGTGTAAACAGATGAGGATATGAAGAAGAAGAACAAGAAGGAAAAGAAGGAGAAGAAGATGACCTTCCAAAAGAAGAAGAAAGGTGGAGGCTATGTGGTCACTTGGGATAGTGATGGCTCATCGGATAGTGATGACTCTAGTGATGATGGCAAGAAATCGATCAAGAAAGCACTAACAAGCATCGCCATCAACAACAAGCCCTCCATCTTCGACACTCCATCGACATGCCTCATGGCAAAGCCTACCAAGGTAAAATATGATGTGAGTGATGATGATGAATGTGAAAGTGATGCTTGTAGGAGTGATGATGATGACGAAGAGTACTCCAAGGAGGAGCTCATGGACATGTGTGAGCAAGTGCACACTTGCTTTGAGATGAAGAGAAAGGAGTGCAAAGAATTGAACAAGAAAGTCAAATTTCTTGAACAATCTCTTGATGAGCTCAATGCCACTCATGAGAGGCTAATGGAAGCCCATGAGAAGCTTGGCAAAGCTCACTCTAAGCTTGAGAAAGCTCGCTCCTCTCTCATTGAGCAAGTCAAGAAGGAGGAGGCCAAGAAGGAGCAAGTGATCGTGTCATGTGATGTGAGACTAACATGTGATCTTATTGATGAATCTTTTTATAAGTCTATTGTAGTTGCTCCCACTAACACTTCTTGTAGCACTACTACTTCTACTTCACCTTTGAGTGATGGTCTCACTTGTAATGCCTCACTAATGGTGGAAAATGAGTCCCTCAAGAAGGAGGTGAATGAGCTCACTCGTGCCTTAGGCAATGCCTATGGTGGAGATGCCCGCTTGCTAAAGTGCTTGGGTAGCCAAAGGTTTTCTCTCAACAAAGAGGGATTAGGCTATACCCCCAAGAAAGGCAAGGCGGCCTTTGTCACTTCCAAAGTTAGCTTTGTGAAGGGCAATGATCGGTTTTGCAATAGATGCAAGCAAGTTGGGCATGTAGAGCAATATTTCAAGATTAACAAGAACAAGCTACCTAATGTATCCTCAATTAAATTTGATTCTTGTTACATGATTTTTAAGGGTGCCAATGGTGTGAAGGCTAAGTTCATTGGTACACCAATTGTGGGCCCAAAGAAAAAGGTCATTTGGGTACCAAAGACCTTGGTAACTAATCTTCAAGGACCCAAGTAAGTTTTGGTACCTAAAAGAAATTGATCTTCTTTTGTAGGTCAATTATAAAGCCGGAGGAAGGCATTGGGTGCTTGATAGTGGGTGCACACAACACATGACCGGTGATCCAAGAATGTTCAATTCAATCAATGAAAAAAAGAGCAATGGGATTGATAGTATCACATTTGGTGACAATGGCAAAGGCAAGGTCAAAGTAATTGGTAAGATTGCAATATCCAATGACTTGAGCATTTCTAATGTGCTACTAGTAGAGAGCTTAAACTTCAACTTATTGTCGGTAGCTCAATTATGTGATCTTGGTTTCAGGTGCATATTTGGTGTGGATGATGTAGATATCATAAGTGTAGATGGCTCTAACTTGATATTCAAAGGATTTAGATATGAGAATCTATACTTGGTTGATTTCAATGCTAGAGAAGCTCAATTGACAACATGTTTGATCACTAAGTCTAGTATGGGTTGGTTATGGCATAGAAGGCTTGATCATGTTGGAATAAAACAATTGAACAAGTTGATTAAGCATGACTTAGTTAGAGGCTTGAAAGATGTCACATTTGAAAAGGATAAGCTATGTAGTGCATGTCAAGCCGGAAAGCAAGTTGGTAACACACATCCTAAGAAGAGCATGATGAGCACATCCAAGGCATTTGTGTTGATGCACATGGACTTGTTTGGACCAACCACATACACTAGCATTGGTGGGAATAAATATGGCTTTGTAATTGTGGATGATTTCACCAGATACATATGGGTGTTCTTTCTTGGTGACAAGAGTGATGTGTTTGCAACATTCAAATCATTTGTCAAGGGCATTCACAACAAGTTTGAAACAACCATCAAGAAAGTGAGAAGTGACAATGGAAGTGAGTTCAAGAACACTAGAATCGATGAGTTGTGTGATGAATTTGGAATTAGAGATCAATTCTTGACCAAGTACACTCCACAATCAAATGGTCTTGTTAAGAGGAAGAATAGAACACTTATTGACATGGCAAGATCAATGTTGAGTGAGTACAATGTGAGTCATTCATTTTGGGCCAAAGCAATCAACATGGCTTGCTATTATAGCAACCAACTCTATTGTCATCCCATGATGGAGAAGACACCCTATGAGCTATTGAATGGAAGAAAGCCCAACATAGCATACTTTCGGGTTTTTTGTTGTAAATGCTACATATTGAAGAAAGGCACTAGATTAAGCAAGTTTGAAAAGAAATGTGATGAAGGTTTCTTGCTTGGTTACTCCACTACTAGCAAGGCTTATAGAGTTTGGAATTTAGCTTGTGGTACACTTGAGGAGGTTCATGATGTGGAGTTTGATGAAACAAATGGTTCCCAAGAGAAAGATGAGAATCTAGATGATGTAAAAGGCACTCAATTGGTCAATGCAATGAAGAACATGGACATTGGTGATATAAGGCCTAAAGAGATGATTGATGTTGAAGATGACAAGAATCAAGTGCTCTCAAACTCAAATGTGCAAGCTAGTGGTTCTCATGATCAAGTTCAAGCAAGAACTAGTGATGACAAAGTGCAAGATCAACAACAAGTGACTAGTTCATCATCTCAACCAAGTGATCAATCAAATGCAAGCAATCAAGTGCAAGTGCTTCAACCAACCAATGTTGCAAGAGATCATCCATTGGACACTATAATTGGTGATATTTCAAGAGGTGTGCAAACTAGATCAAAATTGGCATCATTTTGTGAACATTTCTCATTTGTGTCATCCATTGAACCTAAGAAGATAGATGAAGCTTTGAAGGATGTTGATTGGGTCAATGCTATGCATGAAGAGCTAAACAACTTCACAAGAAACCAAGTATGGGAGTTAGTTGAGAGGCCTATGGATCATAATATAATTGGAACCAAGTGGGTCTTTCGGAACAAGCAAGATCAAGATGGGATAGTAATAAGGAACAAAGCAAGATTAGTGGCTCAAGGTTACACTCAAGTTGAAGGTCTTGACTTTGGAGAAACAGATGCCCCGATTGCAAGATTGGAAGCAATTAGGATCTTGTTAGCCTATGCTTGTGCCCACAACATCAAGTTGTACTAAATGAATGTGAAGAGTGAATTTCTCAATGGGTACATCAATGAGCTTGTGTATGTTGAGCAACCTCCCGGTTTTGAAGATGAAAAGAAACCCAACCATGTTTACAAGTTGAGAAAGGCTTTGTATAGATTGAAACAAGCACCTAGGGCATGGTATGAGAGATTGAGGGATTTCCTACTCTCTAAGGGATTCAAGATGGGAAAGGTTGACACCACTCTCTTCATCAAGAAGCTTGGAAATGACTTGTTCGTAATGCAAATCTATGTTGATGATATCATATTTGGGTCAACAAATCAAGATTTTTGTGAGGAGTTTGGCAAGATGATGGCAAGTGAGTTTGAGATGTCCATGATTGGAGAGCTTAGTTACTTCCTTGGTCTTCAAATCAAGCAAATGAAGAATGGCACATTTGTGAGTCAAGGCAAGAATATCAAGGACATGCTCAAGAAGTTTGGAATGGATGATGCTAAAGCTATTAGTACACCAATGGGGACAAGTGGAAGCTTGGATAATGATGCTAGTGGCAATATGGTGGATCAAAAGATGTATCAATCTATGATTGGAAGCCTACTCTATGTGACCGCATCAAGGCCAGATGTGATGTTTAGTGTATGTATGTGTGCTAGATTTCAAGCCTCACCAAGAGAAAGACATTTGAAGGCAACAAAGAGAATATTGAGGTACTTGAAACATACACAAAATGTTGGATTGTGGAATCACAAAGGAGCAAGATTTGAGTTGATTGGATATTCGGACTTCGATTATGCGGGATACAAAGTTGAGAAGAAGAGCACATCAGGCACATGTCAACTATTGGGAAGATCACTTGTGTCTTGGTCATCAAAGCAAAATAGTGTAGCACTATCAACCACCGAAGCGGAGTACATTTCGGCTGGTAGTTGTTGTGCTCAATTACTTTGGATGAAGGCTACTTTGAGTGATTTTGGAATCAAATTCAAGCAAGTGCCATTGCTATGTGACAATGAGAGTGCCATAAAGCTCACCAACAACCCGGTTCAACATTCAAGAACAAAGCATATTGATGTCCGCCATCATTTCATAAGAGATCATCAACAAAAAGAGGACATTTGCATTGAGAGTGTGGGCACCGAAGATCAACTTGCTGATATCTTCACCAAGCCACTTGATGACAAGAGGTTTTGCAAACTAAGGAATGAATTGAACATACTTGACTTCTCCAATATGTGTTGATGCACCCCCCATTATATGACATGCCTCTCCTTCAAGCAAAGCAAGGTAAAGTTGATTGACATGTCATCCATCCATTGCTAAGGACTTGTTTAGTGTATCTAGTCATTCCTATCATGTCCTAGGCTCATTCATGAAAATCAAATGAATTTGATGCTTGTATGGTACCACTATTGCTTGTATGTTTGAAATGATCTAGTGGTAGCATATGACATGTTTGTGGGCTTGTAAACCTAGTGTTTGATCTAGAAAATAAGCTATAAGTGTTTAACTCAACATGGTACAAGATAACCCTTATTTGGAGGTGTAAAGAAGCTTGTCCTTGGATCAAACCGAGTTAGATATCTTTTGCAAGTGATCTAGATTGAACCAAATTAGGAAAATAATCCTCATTTCACATGGTTTCACCCCAACCTATCTATAATTTGAGCTCGCCTTTTGTGCTAATTGTTGACAAAGGGGGAGAGAAATTCACAAAGATAGTAAGATAGGAGGAGCAAACAAATGAAAACAAATGAAATGACATTGTAAGGGGATCAATCAAAAATGCACACAAGTGGGGGGAGCAAGCTCATAAACTTGTATGTTGCATTTGAATGTGCATTTCATATATTTGCTTGCATGGCACATGTTTTAAATTTCAATATCCATGCTTGTGTGGTGTATGCTAGTTATATGCTTGAATTGTGAAATGAAAAACTAGCATGCATAGGCTAAAGTAACTAGACTTATGTTCATTTTATGAAAACTAGACACTTACTTCTAATGTTGATCTCACGGGGTATTCTAGTTTTTGTGTATGTCTAGTTACTAATGGTGCTAATGATGGTATATTGGTGCACTCCAATTGGTATCATGCTTCAAAGGTCCATCTCTTATACCTTAGCATCATTTGGTAGACATTGTCTCCTATATCTCCTATCTAAGCATATGTGCAAGCTTCTATCCAAACTCTTAGCACATATGTAGGGGGAGCAATTGCTACCATATGGGATTCATGAAACTTGTCCATATCCTTTTACACATGGTAAATATGCTTGGACAAGCAACATGGATTCAATTAAATCTCAATTCATATCTTTGTGTAAGGGTTGTCATCAATTACCAAAAAGGGGGAGATTGAAAGCTCTAGTTTGGTTTTGGTTAATTGATGAAACCCTAAGTGCTAACCTAGTTTATCAAAGTGATTATGAGATAGGTAGCACTACTCCAAGTGATGAAGCAATGGTGAAGATCATGATGATGGTGATGGCATGGTGATGATCAAATGCTTGAACTTAGAAAAGAAGAAAGAGAAAAACAAAAGGCTCAAGGCAAAGGTATAAATAGTAGGAGCCATTTTGTTTTTGTGATCGAGTCACTTAGTGAGTGTGATAACATTTAGGATCGATAGCCGTACTATTAAGAGGGGTGAAACACGTATCGAAATGCGGTTATCAAAGTGCCACTAGATGCTCTAACTCATTGCATATGCATTTAGGATCTAGTGGAGTGCTAACACCCTTGAAAACATTTTGTGAAAATATGCTAACACATGTGCACAAGGCGATACACTTGGTGGTTGGCACATTTGAGCAAGGGTTAGAAACTTCACCGGCAGAGTGTCCACCTGTAGAGTGCGGACAGCCTGACGGTGCCACCAGCGCACTGTACAGAAAAGGCAGGGTTTCACAGAGCGTAACAGACGTGTCCGGTGGTAAACCCAGGTGAATGGAGGTCACTGTAAGTGACTAGACGCTGGTCTCGGTAGGACCGGCGTGTCCAGTCAGTGGCAACGATGAGCGCGCGGTCTCGGTCTCATGACCGGATGCTGGCGCACGATATGACCGGACGCTTAGGGCCTGAGTTTGGTCAGTATGACGTATGATGACATATGCGGCGCATAGGGGAGACGTTGAGTGACCAGACGCTGGGAGAGTCTGGTCGGGCATGACCGGACGCGTTCGGTCATGAATTTTTGCTTCTAGATGCTTACTGAAAACGACCGGACGTTAGGGGTCCTGCGTCCGGTCACTTCGAAGCAGCGCGTCTGGTCACAACTTAAATGCACTGATGATCGTTGAGATCGAGCGATCAGCATTTGAAGCAGGGGACACGTGGCACACATTGCATGACTGGACGCTAGGGTCCAGCGTCCGATCGATCTGACCTGCGCGTCTGGTCGTCCCATTTTTCAGTGGACTGTGGAGCCAATGGCTCTATTTCATGGGGGCTTCTATTTAAGCCCCATGGCTGGCTCAAGCTCACTTGATTGGACATTTGCATTGACATAGCAACCTTGTGAGCTTAGCCAAAGTCCTCCCACTCATCTCTATCAATGATTCATCATCTTTGTGAGATTGGGAGAGAATCTAAGTGCATTGCTTTAGTGATTGCATCTAGAGGCACTTGGTATTCGTGTTTAGCTATGGGATTCGCTTGTTGCTCTTGGTGGTGGCCACCACCTAGACGGCTTGGTGCAGCGGAGGAGGATTGGCACGAGTTGGTGATTGTTCATGGCCATCTCTGGTGATTGTGAGGGGACTTGTACCTTCCCCGGCGGAGCGCCGAAAGGTAACCCTAGTGGATTGCTCGTGTCATTGAGTTACCTCACTTGTGGGTAGGTTCTTGTGGTGTCCAATTGTGTGGACGAGGTTCATGTAACACCTCTTAGCCGCCGAACCACCAAGTGTTGGTCGACACAACGGGGACGTAGCGTGTTGGCAAGCACGTGAACCTCGGGAGAAAATTGGTTGTCTCTTGCCCTTTGGTATTCTCCTGGTGATTGATTTGGTATTCATCTTGTGATTGGTTCACTCCTCTACACGGCGGTATAATCACCCTACTCACTCATTTATATTCTTGCAAACTAGTTGTAGCAAGCTCTTTAGTGTAGCTAGAATTGAGAGCTTACTTTGTAGTTTAAGTTCATCTAGTGCAGCTCTTTAGTGTAGCAAGTGTGAGAGCTCGTAGTGAGTAGTGACATAGCAAATTGTGTGTTTAGTGATCATAGCAACTAAAATTGTTGGATGGGTGGCTTGCAATCGTTGTAGAGCTAGAGCAAGTTTGCATTTCACTATTTGCTATACTAACCAAATTGCTCTAGTTGGTTTGTAGATTTTTAAAGGAAAAATTGTGTTCTTATCCCTGTCTAGTAAGCAATTGTGATTTTGCCCTTTGTTTTTCAACTTTGTGTTTTTACCCCTGTTATTTTGAACTGAATGGTCCATTTAGCCCTGCTTCTGATGTCCGTTAGATGGACATGGATTAAATGAATTACAAAAAATTCTAAATCTAAAAAACAAAGGCCAAATGACCGTAGTGCCCCTTATCCTTATCTCCTCATCCCAAACAAAGGTCACGACCCCAGGTTCAGGCACAGGGAGGGGCTGCTTCCAGGTCGCGGGGCTGCCTCCCGGTCGTGGCTCCAAGGTGCGGGCGCGGCCTTCCTCTAGGCGTGGGGAGGCCACGGTCCCGCCCGCGGGTCGATGTGCGCACGCCGGGCGGCGGCGGCGGCGCCCTACCGTGGCTCACCGGCGGTGTCCGCCTGCAGGTCCCGACGGCGCCCAGCCACAGGTCGTCTTCTTCCTCTGGGCGCCCAGCTTCGTGGCTATAGGGGCGAGCGGAGCGGCATCAGGGGCGGGCGGGCGCCCGGCTTCGTGGCTGTAGGGGCGGGTGAGCGGCTCTGGTGCCTGGCCGCGGCTCCCGGTGGCGCCTGGCAGCGTGTCTCCACGCCGCCTCCTCCCCTCCTTCCTCTGCTCCTCCTCCCCATGCAGGCTCCCATGCCCGCCTCGTGTTGCCCCACTGACACCACCGCACCCAGCCACCGATGGGGCCACCTCGGGCGTCGTCGCGCGCCTCATGGGCCTAGAGTCCTGGCCCACCACCACCACCGCCACCGCCGTGCCACCAACGCCGCCTCCGGAGGTATTAGCCCCCGAGGAGCATCTCGCGGCCGTTGAATCTGCTGTCGCCGCACAGGAGGAGGAGGCCGCGATGGCCAAAGTTGATAACAAGCGGAAGCTGGAGGAGGTCAGCATCGACGCTGAGGCGAACGGCACCGGCGAGGACGTCAAGCACCCACGCATGGACGGCGAGCCCAACGCCGCCACAGGACGCGCAGGGTATTTGATGGAATGCCTGCTCGTGATGTTGTCAGCTGGAACGCCATGGTGTCTGGGTCCGTGTTGGTTGATATGTGGGGCGAGGCGTTTGACCTGCTACAATGGGTTCCTGGGGCAAACATTGTCACCTGGAATGCGGTTGCGGCAGGAAATTTGAAGGCGGGGAACAACGGAGAGGTGATGAGGTTGGTGTCGCAGATGAGGAGTTGCCATGGTCTGGGGCTAGATTCTGTGAGTGTTGTGATTGGCCTCAGGGCATGTGCTAAGATTGGGTATCTGAAGATTGGCAAGGAGTTGCATGCTGTGTCTATTCGTTTATGCTTTGATAGGCTTGAGTGCGTGGAGAGTTCATTGATCACAATGTACTCTAGATGCCAGATGATGAGCTCTGCATAAATAATTTTGAATATTTATCAATATTAAATCTGAGTTCAAATAATTGCAAGTTGTGCCAAATATGTTTGACCAAATTTAATCAATTGTCAGCATACAATAAAAAAGTCTAATTCCAAATCAGGGTAAAATCATAATTAGGCATAACAAACAGGGGCAAAATCACATGGGCATTCATGTCCTTTTGTACAAAGTTTAACACCGTTAGGGGTGGATGACGGCGCAGGGGCAAACTGGTGCTTCATTTTAAAATCATAGAGGTAAATTCACAAAGTCAAAAAAATAGGGGCAAAATCACAATTTCGATACAAAACAAGGGTACAAACGCAAGAGCCCCATTTTTAAATAGGCTATTCACCCCCCCCTCTAGCCATATTAGGACCTTTTAGGTGGCACTTTGTCTTCTATTAATTGTGGTTGCCTTTTGCATGTCCTGAGGCGTCCACCTCTTCGCTCCGTGGCTTCAAATACCAGCCAAGGGCTCCGGCCTCGAACGCATCTTCACTTCCAACCGTTCCTGTTCTTTTGCACTTCTTTGCCCTCGCAAACTCTGTAGCATCCTTTTCCCCTTCTTGTAGATTCAATCCCCGGCGAGGACAGCTGAGGCAAGCCTGAGGTGGAGGAGATTCCGAAGGAGAATATGTCGGTGAGCCAGCGTCTTCGACGCATGAGGTGAGATTGATATCTTCTGTTCATGGATGATGAACTGTTCTGACTTGTCTATAGATTCATTCTAAATGACAGTCTCTATCCTCCTCCTAGGGCCGGTGAGCCCTCTAATGCTGCATCTTCTGCGCCGGCCTCGTCGTCGGATTCTTTCGACTCCTATAACGGCGATGATGCCCGGCGTTTCCTCCGAGAGTGGAGGGCAGCGCAATACCATTTTTCCAAGTCGACTCGGGAAAATGGCCAGCTTGAGATCCATCTTGGGGTCTCCAAAGCTGCCCTTCATGCCATCAAAGAAGAGGCCAGTGCCATTCGGGTGCGGCTAGCCGAGTCCGACGCCATGGTGGCAGGTAAGATGAATTCCAGGAACACTTTTATTTTTATTTCCATTGTCTTTTATATTGATAACTCTCATGTTTCTATGATCGCCAGCCCTGATAGTGCAATTGGAGTCCCTTCAACTAGCGGCAAATGCGGCCGTGGACGTCGTCAATGCTTGGGGCCCCCTCATCAACGCCCACCTCCATGACGTTCCTGCCCGCGTCCAGGAGATCGCTCTCCATGGCATTCGTCATGGCGCATCGGTGGCGCTGACCGCGGCGCAAGTCCAGACCGGGCACAAGCTCCACGCCATAGAGACTAGCTTCCCAATGGGCGATAACCCCGAGGAGCATGAGGATCTGATCGAAGAATTCGTCGTTGCGACGGAGGCCATTGTGGACATCACATCCGCTTAGGATGTGGTGAACAAGGTCTTCGATTAGTTTGTATTTAGGGCAAACTAATGAATGAAATCTTCTGCTCTTCCATGACCATGTCTCAGTGCAATGCCCTCATATATTTTGTTTTTGCTTTTGCTCTATAGGCGATACATATCGTATCGGCTCTTACATCTTTGGGTTTATTTTTGAACTAGAGGCGATACCCTTCTAGTATCGGCTATTGGAGCTGATGACTGAACGAATCAGCTACCAAGCGTCGATCTCAATGTTAAGATAATACACCTTCAATCACTTTCCATTGATCGCTTCTTGACAAGTTGCGTCAGAACTCTTCAGATCAAAATTTAAACAATTGATTGATCTAGGCCAAGCATCTCATTAAGCAGAACAACCTCTAATAAATTTATCAATTCTAGCTTGTATTTAGGATCCGATTTAGCGTCCCTATATGTTGGCCTAGTCCTATCTTCATGGCCAATGTTTATTTCCCTTAATCCACCGGCCGACACGAAGCCATGATTATCCATTAAAACAAAATCTCAGAGCCGATTGCTTCGATCGGTTGTTGGCCTTCATTACTGATCTTAATGAAGCCTCCTTCCCATAGTTTGCTAGAAAACACTTGAAGTCTTCCAGCTCCCAATATACTGGATCGGCTGTTGCAATACTCACAGATTCATTAGCGCGAACCAGCTCGACATCATCTCCATGCCATTGAATCAAACACTGATGCAATGTTGATGGCACACAATAGTTTGCATGAATCCAATCATGACCAAGGAGTAGACTGTAGGAACCTTTTCCATCAATGACGAAGAACATGGTGAGCAGAGTCTTACTCCTGATTGTCAGTTCGACGTTCATTGCCCTCCGGGTCTTAGGCGTATTACCCCCAAAATCCTTAAGCATCATGTCAGTCTCAATCAAATCTCCTAGTCCCTTGCCAAGTTTACGAAAAGTGGTGTAAGGCATAAGATTGACTGAAGCACCTCCATCCACCAACATCTTGTTCATCGGCTTCCCATCAACAAAACCTCTTACATATAAAGTCTTTAAGTGCCGATGCTTGACTGGCTTATCGAATATAGCCTGCTGTATAACTATCAACTTGGAAACTATTTCTTCAAACTCCGATTCATCGAAATCTGAATAAACTTCTTGATCCGCTGGAGCTCTAAATTCTGATGGCAATAGAAAAGCCATTTGAATATTAGCCGATGGTTGCCTTCTATCGGTTGTTTGCTTAGCACGCCACACTTGAGGTCTACTAGATGCTTGAGCCTGTTCTAGTTCTCTGTTCCTTAGCCGTTGCACTCTTCTTTTCTGGCTTCTTGTCAGACCTCCTAGACACCATTGGCCTTCCTGCCAAACATATTCTTCCTCATTACTTTCCTCTTCACGATCAACCCAGTTTTGATCAACAACTCGCTTTCCTAGCCGATCATGAACGTTTCTATTTTGTAGTCGCCGATCCATGTTATTACGATGATACTCATCTTGAGCATGGATAGACCGGCGGTTGGCTTGAGATTGTCTGAACTCCCAATATTGCTCGCTGCATTCTGGACAGTTATTTCTTATAGGCAATTTCAAACCTTCGTTCCAACAATATCTGAACAAAGAAGAATTCCAATGTGATTCGGCTTGTTTTCTTTTATACCTCTCTTTCTCCTGTTGATGCTGGTATTCTTGCTCTTCTAACCAACACTGATAATCCTTTTCATTCTACCGTTGCGATTTATTCAACAAAATTCGAGATGTAACACGTGGCCTTGTCGCCCCATCCTTTGACGTCTCCCCGTGCTCATATTGGCTCTTTTGCTCGTCATGACGTCTTCTAATCTTTCTATATTCATCAGCCGATATTTGCATCTCGGGATTGACTGTTCTAGTTTCTCTTGATCTAACTGATGTTAGGACTTTAGTCTTCCCCTTGAGCAGCCTAGCATCGACCATGTTTTGATCTCCTGGGAAAGGATTATCATCAACTTTCATCTTCTTAGGCGTATCGAATTTGAGCCTTCCTTGCTGGATAACCCTCTATATATGCTGCCAAAAAACTCTACATTCATTAGTAGAATGAGATGTAGCATTATGAAACTTGCAGAACTTCTTATTCTTCAACTGATCAGGGGGCAACATAACATGATTATCGGGCAACTTGATCTGTCCTTTCTCGAGCAAGAAATCGAAGAGCTTGTCTGATTTGGTGACGTCGAAGTCATAGTTCTCTTCGATTCCTCTTCCCCAAGGATTTGACACCATTACTGTCTTCTTACCCCAATTCTATTTGGCCACAGCAACCTCTTCTTCCTCATCGTCCTCATAGCAGTCATCGACTGAATACGGATTATAGGCTTCGACCATTGTGGTACTTTTCTAGAATTGGGTATCTCTACGTATATTCTAAAATTGGCTATTGAGCGCTGCCACTCGTTGAGCCAATTGACCTAAGTTATCAAATTCTTGTCCCAACAGCTTCTCTCTCCATGTTGGCAACATTCCTTGAATGGCCAAAGCAGCTAGTTGATCATCAGTCAAGTTCAGTGAGAAGCACATATTTTTGGTTTTTCAAAATCTTTGAAGAAACTTGGTGCCCGATTCATTAGTTCTCTGCCTTATAGTTATCAAATCGGAAATCTTCTTTTCCCCAGTCCTAGTATAAAAATATGTATAAAACTTCTTCTCTAAGTCAGCCCAATTGGTAATGGAGTTAACTGGCAATGATGAAAACCAAGTGAAGGCTGGCCCTGACAGAGACAAGAAGAAGAAGCGAACTTGATGGGCCTCTTCAATGGATGCTTCGCCCAACTATGTAAGATACCGACTGGCATGTTCTATTGTGCTTGTGCTATCTTGGCCAGTGAACTTAGCAAACTCCAGGAGCCTATAATTCGTCGGGAGTGCGACCAAATCATACCATTCTAGATATGGGCGTTTGTACGAAAAGGTCTGCCCTTTTGGCTTTAAACCAAACTGATTCTTCATCATCTCGGTCACTCTAAGCAACAACTCATCAGCATTTGAATTTGAATCTCTCTGCAATTGCTGACCTATCTGTGGATTAAAATTTCGAGTACCTTGATACCCCAGATTCAGAATTATGTGAAGAGTGTTGTAATCTGTGCCATAATGATACCCTTGTGGAATCTCCATCTGCTAGGTCCTCTACTGGTTTGCTGCTTAAAGTCTCTGGTTAATCTATATCTCTATGAATCCTTTGAACCGATGGCGCTATTTTTTGGGCCGACGATGGTATATGGTCTGATGTGCCAAAATTGACCATTTGATTCCGAGCTTGCCCTGTCGGCTATTGCACATGTTGTTCTAACGATCCAGGATTATACTGTATTTGATTAGCATAAGCAACCTAAATTTGTTCAGATGAGCTCTGAACCACCTAGACATCATCATTACCAGCGGGTGTTGTTTCTTGATGGCTAGTACAGGCTTGATTAGTCCCCTGAGTCGACGGATGTGGAATGTTGTAATAAGCCAGCCCAACCTGATCAACTGGAAACCCATGAAACACCTCTTTCATGGTGTTATTGAATATGTTCAAGAAAACTTCATTATGATTCGACATGGCATCATGAACGGACTTGTTTACAGCTTCTATGAAGAAACGCATGTCTTCAGCTTCATCTGCATCTATCTACCCATATAACAGAACTCTTGGTAGTGGATATTTCTGAACAATTGTATTGTCACGTGTCTTGGTGTAGGACAACAAACACTTGTTCTGAAATTCTTCTATAGCTTTGCTGATAACATCTTTATCTCCATCAGGTAAGTCTTCATAAGGCACCATAAGGATGTCATTGTTGTTGTAAGCTGCCATGACGATTGTGGGGTCCCACCAAGCATGCCAAAATGTGTGTCGACACGGAAATGTGTCGACACACGATCAAGCTAGAAGGGTCTGCTCGATGGAGCTGGAGATCTGCCTTTCTTCAACGCAGGGATAATCGATCCTACGTATTTCTCCCGAGACATGCCAGTCAATTTAACCCTGCAATTAACAAGGAGAGAAAGTTTATGAGTAATTTAAGGTGGAACGTGCCGGTCTATGCCTAGACAGTTCCAAGTGTGCCACTTTGGGAGCAGCCATACGGGAAGAACGATTAAATAGCCGATACACAGAAATTGGCTGTTACGGACTGTAAAACTTGTGGGTAGCGATTAATTTTATGTTGACAGGTACAGTACACGTATATGTAAATGAGATCATCAGCTAGGTGGATATTACCAATATTAATCATTGAGCCGATGAATCTAACGAGAAATGATATGACACACGAACAAATCGATTATCTAATACAAATGGATCTACAGACGCTTTGAATCTAATTTGTTACCATCAATAGTGAGGTTCGACCGAATCAATGGCAGCTATGATGACAATAACAAACTAAAACCGAAGAATCCATAAAACCATCTACACATCGACAAGCTTTCCGAAAGACATATTATACGTGAAGGCTCGGATGAATCGGCTAAAATGGCCGATTCAGGTGAAGAGAACTACAGCGTGTGAACAATCGACTATTTCACGTGGAGAGACCTATGGACTCATCAGACCTAACCTGCTATCTCTAATAGTGGGGTTCGACCGGATCGATGCAGCCATGATAAAGACAACAAATCAAACCTTTAAAGTAAACAGATCTATTCACGTTTAACAGAATCATGTAAACATACTGTAGACGTTAACGCATAGGCGATTGGATATTTAGCCGATGCACACATAGCAAACAGTTAAGGTCGCGTCTGATCAAGAACAAATCTACTAACTAGCATCCTCCAATGTAAAGTGCTATCAGTGAGGATCGACCGGATTGTTACAGCCATAATAGTGAACCGTAGACCAGATTTAACTAGCCAGCAAACCTCCCCAAGATCATTCGTGCCTTAACCGTGTACTATGCACGATCAAGATCGAAATAGAACAGCCGATAAAACGTGAACCGTCGCTCAAAGTAAGAAATATCATGTTGTAATAAGGCAAACGACGAACTAAAAGGATATAAGGCCGATCTAGATCGATCTTGACCGGGCAGGTTGATGTTGCTGCAAACTAATAATGATAAAAACATTAGCAATATCGGTAACTTAATGAATCTACCCAATGGTTGCCACTCTTAGGTAGAGCCGATAACTTGACCTTAATCTAATTCGAGCAGTGGAGGTCGACTGGATCGATGCAGCCGTACTTGAACTAGACAAGAGTCGACTGGATCGCTGAAGAACTTGCCGAGATCTACTCTACTCCTACTCCTAAGGGGTGGCCGGAGCCGAAAAAGTAAGTAACTTGTATTTGATTGATTGTGTGTCCTTTACAATAGTCGGGGTCCAATATTTATACCCAGAGCCTAAACATGAATCATACTCGAGTATGACTCATTACAATCTTTGGTATAAAAGAAAACATTCCTATCTTAAGATAACTTAGACCCTAATCTTTTCCTTTTTGTAGAGTCCAATATGTATTTCTCGACGCCAATTGTAGCTCATTATCTTTACCTGCTGACGTCATTCAAAGAGAGCCGATTTTAGTGTTGCATCCGAATCAGCTGATATCGATCCTTATGCAATCGATTCCTTGATCGGCATGATTTTGGAAGCTTTGAGTTCCCACGTTCTTCTTCCCAAATTTTGGTGTAAACACACACATACACATGGTGGTGTGCACTTGGTGGTGTTGGCACATTTGCAAAGGAGAAAGTTAGAGTTCAAATGGATCAACTCGGTGAAGAAAAAGGAGGCGAAAGGAGGTCACTGTTAGTGGCCGTACACTGTCCTCGGTAGGACCGGTGTGTCCGGTCAATGGCAGCAGAGAGCGCGCGGTCTCGGTCTTATGACCAAACGCTGGCACAAAGAGTGACCTGATGCGTAGGAGCCACGTCCGGTCAGGCTGACGTATGGTGACGTAGGCGGCGCTGGAGTTGGCGCATGGGCGCAGTGCTGATCGAACGCTGGTCTACGTCCGGTCGTGTAGGAGTGGACGCGTCCGGTCGCAAAACAGAGGCTCGGGGAGCTCTCTGGAAACGACCAGACTCAGGCGTAGCAGCGTCCGATCATCCTCACGGTGCGTGTCCGATCACAACTTAACCGTTGAGATTGGGTGCTCAGCATTTGAAGCTAGGGATGACGTGGCAGCCATCCATTGATCGGACGCTGGTAGGGTGCATCCGGTCGATCCGACTGGCGCGTCCGATCATCTCGAAATCTGCCCAGTGAAGGGATAACGGCTATTTTAGCCCATGGAGCTATAAATAGAAGTGTTGGTCGGACTTTGGCCAGTAGGGGAGGAGAGCTGAGCACACTAGAGCCGTGGTGGCTTGTGTGGTGGTGCTTGAGAGCACTCTAACTCACTTGAGCTTGATAGTGATCATCCGATCGAGTGAGTGAGCGATTCTAGTGTAATTGCATCATGAGGTTGCATCGAGTGGCACTAGGTGATCGAGTTGCAAGCGGGTGGTGCTTGTTACTCTTGGAGGTTGCCACCTCCTAGACGGCTTGGTGGTGGTCTCCATCGAATCTTGCAAGAAGCTTGTGCGGTGCTCCAGAGAAGAGCTTTGTGAGGGTGATTGTGCTCACCCCACGGGAGCCGCGAAGAGCAACTCTAGTAGAGTGAGACGTGAAGGGCAACAAGTGGTCTGGCTGGGTCAAGTGCTAGAGCTTGTGGTAAGCACTCCACGTGGGAGAGTGTGACTTGTGGGTCACCACTAGCAAGAGGACCGGCGGCAACCTTGGAGCTTGTCTCAACAGGGACTAGCGTGTTGGCAAGCACGTGAACCTCGGGATAAAATCATCGTGTCATCCTTGTATTCCTGTTGGTTTGCATCCTCATTACACAAGCTTGTATTTACTTCATTTACATTGTGCTTGTGTAGTTACTCTTGTAATTAGTTAGCTTGTGTAGCTTGCTAGTTACCTTCTTGCTTGTGTAGCATAGAAGTAGTTCCCTTGAGTGGCTAATTTGGTTTGTGTAACCTTGTTAGTCACATTGCTTAGTTTGTGTAGCTAAGTATTTGTGCTCTCTAATTTGGCATTGGTTGCCTTGTTATTTAGCATTGCTAGTGAGCTTAGGAGCTTTGTGCTTTTGCTTACTAGAATTGTGTAGGAGCTCTCCGGTGTGCAAAATACTAGTGGCATAGGTTTGTGTGACCTTGCTCCTAGAATTGGATAGGTGAGCTCTAGATAGCTTGGCTCCTTAGTTGCTTAATTAGGATCTTTGCAAGGTGCTAGAGAATATAGATAGAGGGGTGTAGTCTTAGCTAGACCGATAGTTTTAATTCCACACTTGTTTTGGTTAGCCGACACAATTAAGTTTTAGAAATGACTATTCACCCCCCCTCTAGTCCGCCATCTCGACCCTACAAGTGGTATCAGAGCTAGGTCTCTCATTTGTGGTCTTCACTGACCCGAGAGGATGGCGACTTATGGGCTAGATGTTGAGTGTCCACACATTTTTGATGGCACACACTTTGCATGGTGGAAAAATTGGATGATATTCAATTTTAAGTTTATTCGCCCTCAAATGTGGTGGATGATAGATGTAGGCTTTTCTCATGTGTTGGATGAAGATAATCTAACTCAAGCACAAGAGAAATGCCTAGATCTCGACATCCAAGCTATTGACATCATGTATAGATCTTTGGATGATAGCATATTTGGAGAGATCATTGACATGAAGACTGCCCATGAGATTTGGAGTTATCTCAATAAGAAGTATGGGACGGTCTCCGATGATGAGGATGAGCCCAAGAAGGAGGCACATGAGGATGTTGAGCATGACCACAACTTGGTGATTGTGGAAGATTGCTCCACCTCATGGTCAAGTGATGATGATGATCATACTACCACAAGATCACTTGACAAGGTTGATGATGATGCCACAAGTGTTGCACATGAAGATGCTACTCTATGCACACTTGATGGTGATAATGATGGATCATGCTCGGGCTATGAGAGTGATGTTTCTTCAAGCTCTCCAACTACATCACATTGCTTCATGTCACAAGGTGACACTAAGGTATCTAATGCAAATGTGATTGATCTTGATTCATATAAGGAGCTTCTAGATAGATATGGTTGCATGATCAAAGCTTTAGAAAAAGAGATGGCTAAAAGCGAGAAATTGAAAAATGAAAACTCTTTTCTAAAGAATACATGTGAACAACAAAAACATCTACTTTATGTTACTACTTGTTCACATAAGGAGCTAAAATTGGCTCATGAGGAACTTAGTGTTGCTCATGATAATTTGGTACAAGACCATGCTTTTCTCACTAAGGAACTTTTAAATGAAAAATCTAAAACTAGTGAGAGCTCATCACATGGGTCAATTAATCAATCACATATTGTTGCTAACCCTTGTGATGTAGGCAAGAAGCATGTATCCACCTCTTGTGATGATTTATTAGCTATGCCATGTTCTTCACATATAGATGCTTGTTCTACTTCTATGTCTTGTGAGACTAACATTTTGAAGGAGAACATTGAGGTCAAAAGTGAAGTGAAAAATTTGAGCAACAAGTTAGAGAGGTGCTACAACTCTCAAGTCACCTTCGAGCATATGTTGAACAACAAAAGAAGCTATGGTGACATGAGTGGCATTGACTTCAGCAAGAGCAAGATCAAGGGCAAGAGAAGATATGAAAGAGAGATGAAGAAGCAAGAACAAGAGAAACTCTCTCATTTCATGTGTTTCAAGTGCCAGGACATCTTGCAAATGGTTGCCATAACATTGAGAAGCTCAAGAAGATAAAAGAAGAAGAGAGGCTCAAGCATGTGAAGTGCTTCAAGTGCCGCACTTGGGGTCATCTTACCTCAATGTGCCCAACCAAACAATTGGTGAAGCAACTAGAAGAGCCTCAACCAAAGCCACAAGTTGAGCAAGAGAAGACACCCCAAGAGCAAGTCAAGATCTATCATGAAGATGGTGGTGACTTGATGACGAAGAAGAAGAAAACAAGAAGGGGTGGAAAGGCAAGGCATCCAATGCAAACTCAAGATGCCAAGATGATGAGCAAGACACAAGATGAGAAGAAAGTATATGCTCACATCAAGTGCTTCAAGTGTGGAAATACGGGACACTTTGCCTCTAAGTGTCCTTCCAAGCTTGAGAAGAAGGCTCAAGCAATCCATGAGAGGCAAGGCAATGGGAAGCACCACATGAGTAAGGAAGAGAAGGCTCAATCAAAGAGAAAGTGCTACTCATGCCGGGAAATGGGACACATGGCACATTCATGTCCCCTAGTTAAAACTCCTAAGCCTATTTCAATTGATGATGATTCTATGCTTAGGAAGGATGGTAATGGTACCTCTATGGTTGCTATTGCAGAATATCCTGCTATTCATACTAAGGCTATGCCTAAGTATGTTGCACCTAACTTGAGAGGACCCAAACTAGTTTAGGTACCATCAAAAAATGGATGAATGATTGTTGGTACCATGGCATTGGAGGCTTGATTTAATTGATCTCACATTGTTCATCACATATTGAATCAAGTTATGAAGCTTAGTGCACATCCAAACCCAATGCCAAGTGAAAATTGAGTGAAGTCCAAATGCTATCAACATACAAGTGTCATATTCAAGTTGTTGGTGATTCATTGGATATATTTGATGACTTGCAAATATTTGAGTTGAAGCTCACTAATTGGATGATCATGAGCTAACCAAGGTATATCTCTTATTGGTCATTTTATTTCGGTGCATATGAGTTAATTGAATTGGATAAATATGCAATGTTGCTTGCAATAAGATGATTGAATGGATAATTGCTTAGTAGTTAAGTTTGGATTGATTTGTGTTGGATAAATTCATGAGATGACACTTAGTATGGATTGAATGGATATATGTCTTATAGAAATATTTAAACAAGTTAGTTTCAAGTTTGATTCATATTTGATGAAGTATAGCTCAACAGTTGAAATCTATAATATATTGCAAAATCTGAGCTAGCTGTGATATTAGCCATGTTTGAGTGATCAAAACTTATTGAATTGGCATAAAAATTGGTGTACATGCTCTAAACTTATGGTATAAGATGCTGTATAAATTTCATGAAAATTGGATAAGATATGCTTCAGTTTTGGAGTAGATCTTGTCAGCTATAGTGCAGCAGTTTTCAGCATGTAACAGTGTGGAAGAATTAAAATCTGATAGCAACATAAAAGTCAAATGAAGCTCAAAATTTTAAAGCTGCTATATGACTTAGTGAAGAACATCTACACCAAGTTTCGTGATATTTGGATTTGTACTTTGGGAGATATGCATTTTTCTTTAAAGAGTACAAAATCTGTCAAAAAAGTGACAATTATTGGATTTATTTGGAGTCACTTTGATTGAAAGGTCCTCAAGTTGGAAACATATTTATAAGTGATTCAGGCACCTAAGTTTGGTTTTGAGATGATCTAGATGCATAGCAAGCAAAGAGTACAAGGCCATTTAAATATGGAGTGTACTTTGCACATATTTGGTACTCAAATTGGAAGATTAAGATCAAACTCAAGATGAAGATGAAGTTTAAGTTCTAGAGATTATTGGAGATCATTTGGTAGAAAGAAAAGGACTTAAACAAGTAAAAAGAAAATAACTTAAAGAAGGAATCAAGGTTACTCATCAAGTTAAGTCCATCACTTGGATCAATCAATCAAGTTATTTCAAGTGAGTGTCAAGAATGATTCTTGGAGAAAGGTCACTTCTCCCTAGTGTAGGGGCTTGCCGCCTATGTGTAGGTAAACCAAGTGTGGTACTTAGAAGGCTAACATGGAAGTGGTGATCCGAGGGACATTTGATATGCTTAGTTGAAGAAATCAAAAGGGTTGATCAAGAAAAGCAAGGAACACCCAAAAGAGAGCTAGTCATGGCAATTCAAGTGGTATTCCAAATAGTTCTCTCATGCAAGCATTGATCAAAAGATGAAGCAAGCTAACTACAACAAGATAGTGCACTTGATCATATTAGTGATTCTTAAATCATATGGGTGATGAATGGACTCTATCTATGATGATTGGTCTTCACCAAGCTATAAATTAGACTTCACATAGCTATTGGAGTAATGAATTGAAATCTATGTGACTATCCTCTACTCCAACATAGCAAATGTATTATTGTAATGTGCATGATCATTTCATCCCTTACTAGTATGCGATTAGTGCATATAGTACATGCTTCATAGGATCATGCATAATAAATGAAATGTTTAAATTCATAGCCTACCACTATTGCTTGAATGATTAGTTGATCTTGTGGTTATATATGAATTTATTTATGAGCTAGTGAACTCAAGTACTTGATTTAATTTGGATTGCTAACAAGTGACAAGTACAACATTGGCAAGATAACCCTTGTAAGAGGTGTAAGCTTGTCATTGGTTCAAACCGGACTTGGAAGCTTAGGCAAATCAATTTAGTTGAAGTCAACCATAGAAGCTCATGATAGTGATAAGAGTACAAGCACAAGACAACAATGCAAATGGACATCTAGTTTGTTTGTTTCAAGTGGTATCTAGACTCAAGTATTTCATCAAGAATTCACAAGTGATGTCTAGATCAATTCACAAGTGATATCCTATAAATGGTACTCAAGAAGATAGCAAAAGTTCAAGAAATAGTTTTTATTGATAAATCCAACAAGTGGTTCCATACTAGAAAATTCTTTTAAGTGGTATCACATCTACACGTGGTATCAATCATGCAAGACGATGGTTCCACAAGTGATCCTCAACTTTAAGTGATCATGAAATGAAGAATCCATCCCTCACCTACAAGAGCTCAAGTTTATCAAATGGATGACCCATGCTATGACTTAGGGGGAGGTGTCCCACAAATTGGTATCAAGGTCGAAGATCCTATGTGTGGTATCTCAAGGGCTAAAAGTGGTGTCATTCCAACAATCAAGTGATGTCCATAAAAAATGCAACATTCAAGCCTCAACCATCTACCCCAAATGTAAACCTTTGCATCAATGAGAAGCACATCTTTTATGGAAATTGATGACAAAGGGGGAGAGATCGTACAAAGATATGAGATATTGTACAAAGATATGAAAGCTTTGGGGGAGATTGAGACAAAGAAGTAGAGGTTGGACATGGACATGGACAAAGAGGGAGCAACATTGAAGAAAAGAGATGGATCAAAAATTCTTGGACAAGAGAAGCACACAAGTAGAGGGAGAAAGCTCATGAACTTTGATTGGTTGCATTTGATATGTGCATAGTCATGTGCTTGCTTGCATTGCATAAATTTTTTAAATTTGATATGCATGCTTGTGTGGTGTATGCTAGTTGTAGAACTTGAATAATGATTTGATAACTAGCATGCATAGGATGGTAGCTAGACTTGTATTTTTACACGTGGTACTAGAACCTTGCTTATAATATTGATCTCACGGGGTTTCTAGTATTTTTGTTGTCTAGCTACTCATGGTGCTAAGGATGGTGTTAAAAGTGCAACTCCAATTGGTATCACACTTTAAAGGTTTATTCTATACACCTTAGCATCATTTGGTAGTAATTACTCTCCCACAATTCCAATATATGCATATGTGCGAGCTTCAAACCAAACACTCTAGCACATATGTAGGGGGAGCTAATACTACCATTTTGGGTTTGTGATACTTGTCCAAAATCATTTACACATGGTAAAATTGCTTGGGCAAACAACATGAATCCAAAAGAGCTTAATTTCCATATCTTTGTAGAGTTGTCATCAATTACCAAAAAGGGGGAGATTGAAAGGTCCTTGTTTGGTTTTGGTAATTGAGTGACAACCCTAGGTGGACTAATTGTGTTTATGTGAGATTCATAGGTGATTAGTCCATAGGTACATGTGTGTGAGCAACATATGCCATGGAGGTGGAAATGGTTCAGAGAAGTTGCAAAGCTCACACATGTGATGATGAAGGAGCTCATTGCACATGAGATATGACATTGAGTCATGTGATCAAGGTGGAGAAGATCAAGACATGACTTGGCTTGATGGACCGGTTGCAAGCGTGAAGGGCAAGTTGGAGGCTTTGGAGCGATGGACCGCATGGCGGTGAAGCTTAAGCAAGACTTGGCGCCGATGGACGAAGGCAACGGTGAAAAACAAGTGAAGTCAAGATCGTTGAACCAATACAGTCACATGATGATATGAAGTGGATCATATCATTTGGTGATTGGTTGGTGCATGTGTTGCATCAACATTGGAGGAGATGGAATGGAATGCGCAAGGCAAAGGTATAACCTAGGGCATTTCATTTCACTGGTCATAGGTGTGTATAGAAGTTGATGACCGGGTTTAGGATAGATGGACGTACTATCAAGAGGAGTAAACTTGTTTGCATATCGGTCATCTAGTGCCACTCGAGTGATCTAACTTTGCATCGTTGCTAGGATCGAGTGGCGTGGCAAGTTGAGTGGCTAACTCCTTAAAAATGTTTGTGAAAATCTAACACACATACACATGGTGGTGTTGGAATATTTGCAAAGGAGAAAGAAGTTAGAGTTGAAACGGATCAACTCGGTGAAGAAAAGGAGGTGAAAGGAGGTCACTGTGAGTGACCGGATGCTGGCCTCGGCAGGACCGGCGCGTTCAGTTAGTGGCAGCAGAGAGCATGCGGTCTCGGTCTTATGACCGGACGCTGGCGCAAAGAGTGACCTGACACGCAGGAGTCGTGTCTTATCAGGCTGACATATGGTGACGTAGGGGGCGCTGGAGTTGGCGTGCAGGCGCAGTACTGATTAGACGCTGGTCTATGTCCGGTCGTGTAGGAGCGGACATGTTTGGTCGCAAAATAGAGGCTCAGGGAGCTCTCTGGAAATGACCGGACTCAGGCGTAGCAGCGTCCGGTCATCCTCGCGGTGCGCGTCCAGTCACAACTTAACCATTGAGATTGGGCACTCAGTATTTGATGCCAGGGATGACATGGCAGCCATCCGTTGATCGAAAGCTGGTAGGGTGTGTCCGGTTGATCGGACGCTGGTAGGGTAACACTCCAATAAACGTTTTAGGGATCCTGAGTCGTAGGAAAGTACTTAGCTTCAGGGTCAACTATAACTCAGGCCCCTGTTATGTGTTCGGTATCTTCAAACTTGCCACATCGCTACTAACAGTACAGTCCTTAACCGACATAGGTAGGACTAATGCAACCAGAGCCTCGCTCTATTGCTATAACCAACCACATCCAAACAAAAGTCCACAGTCCCATCTAGTCTCCAATTATTATCCGTATCTGTTGGTATTTCTTAGCATCACTTGTTACTAGGTTGTCATCCCTAGCATAATGCCAGAAATGCGTGGTTGGTAATTATTAATGACACTTGTAAACTTCAAAGAAAAATATATATATTAAAGTATCCACAAACGCACATATAATATACCATTGTAGCATTTCACCCGAAAGTATACCAGGTATCGTTATTTATATTTTTACCACAGGGAGGAGCTTATGGAGTGGTGTTGGCATAGAGATATTAACAAATGTGTATACTTATAATAATAATCACTCTCATGCTGTTGCAGGGGTAAGTCAAAGGGTAAATAAATAATAAGTGTAAGGTAATAGTGGTATTCCAGAGATAGAATTAGAGACTCATAAAATATAGTACAGCTAAGCAGGAGATTTGTTAAGAGTAAAAGATTCCTAAGTCATTACTTATCTACTAAGTCTTTTGTAGACCCTAATATATACACTCTCATCTATAGTATAACTAACTCTGAATCTATGCATAAGGAACATTACTAAGGAAGATCAAGAATAGAGCTTATCTACCTTCGCAATCACGTTATACGTGCTCTACAAACGGGGAGTGGACTACAAAGGACTCAATGGGAGTGTCACATCTGTGATCTACCACATGACCCAGAGTGTAGAGGGTATCCGCAGGCAAGCAATATCTAAGCACCATGCTTACATAGTGTCTACCACTTAACTTACTTGCATAATAAGCTAAGCGCTTTGCGAACATGTGCATAAACTCATTATTAATCATAACTATATCAAGCATACAACTAGAGCAAACTAAGAACATAACAAATAACAACATAATGATATTAAAGTAACACAAAGTCATAAATATAGAGATAGAATGGCTATACCAGTTTCCAGACGGCAAATCTAGAATCCTGAGCAATAGCCCACACTCTTCTTGAACCTTGCTAGCTAATCTATACTAGAAACTTGACAAACTAGAGCTATAATCTCTAATATCTGGAAACCCTAGTTTTCTGTCTAGCCCTGACTTATGATCTGATGACTTAATTCCTTCTGGAGGGAGGGGGCTAGATTATATAGCCCTAAGGGTGCAACGTGAGCCCTTGGATCAAACTGACTTAAGCAACGGCTTAGATGCATCCTAGGAGGCGGTGGAAAATTGACATAGCGACAAGGCTGATAGGTGAGCCCCTGGTGGGCCAGGCGGCTTGCAGGTGGGGCCGGGTGGCTCCACTTGGCACCCTCTCGCCCTCCGCTTTGGCATAGAGTACTCTCAAGTCTTCTGGAACCTTCTGGAGTTGATTCCGTGTCAGAATTCTGATTTTTCCTTTGACGTTTAGATCCCTCTTGATGGTTTTTTTATTAAACCCTGCTGAAAACATAGATTCACCAAAACTCGTGGAATTTGTAAGTTTAAACCCCTAAGTCTATGTTGGTGATCATTTTTGTGCTGTATCTCGGGTTATATTGATGTTTATAATGATCGATAACTATCGTCAATAATTCTCCCAAGCTTACCCTTTGCTAGTCCCTTGGCAAAACTAAACTTTAGCATGGATCAGAAATTTAGGGTCGTAACAACTCCTCAAAAATACATATGTATTCAAACAAGAACTCTCCTCCGGATTAGACCAAACTAATCTGATTTTCAAACTTACTCGTATTATCTTCATCTATGGGGCTCGTGGCCTTCACTTGGGTCTTAAGCAATTGAAAGACAGAACAATCAAGTCAAGCGCTATGTCTCAAATTCCTTGTTCAACCATTATTCCAGAGTTTTTACAAGTTTTCAAAATAAAACTCAGAGATTCCACTGTATGACACTCTCAAGTTTCTCAAAATTATATAGTATTTATGGATCCTTACCAAGGCAATAATGATGTTATGCCTTTCCTCCTACAACTAAGGCTTATGTGGAGCTCATAGGAAGGGTGATAACATGAAAAGAACATACTTGCATACATATATTGTAAAATCAAACAATGGATCCAAAGAGACTTAAGTCATACAATCAAATCAAGATGTGCATGTGTGTGGAATATATGGTGGATATATATGGTAGCTAGCCAAATTCTACTATGCTCCTTGAAAACATACCTCTCTTTTGAAATTTAGAAACATTTGCTAGAGAGCAGGGGCTATCTTATTCATCTTACTTTTTTAGGCGGCCATCTAAGTACCCATTGTTTTAAATATCCCGGAAACTTGTCCAATTTTTTTTATTCATTTTTTAAATAACTTTTACATAGCCCCATGCTTCTTTTCTGCATAGTAATTATTGGAGAGATAGTAACAAGAACTTGGAGCATTTATTTGGTGGATATCCTATAAAGAATTTTTTGTGTTTTCTCCCAGTGTAGGAGTAAAACATTTTTGGATGGATCTAGATGGAAAGCATATTTTTGCGCCTAACCCTAGTGTAGGAGTAGGGCATATGTGGGTGGTGTGTACGTGATCTTGATTTTAAGAGCATGACAAACCTCTCTCAAGGCATCAACAAAGCTTGACTAAACTCAATGCAAAACAAGCAACATATATGAGTGAAAGTTTTTCTAATCTAAATATCATATATGGTTTGGTAGGAATTCAAGTTTTGTCATACAAGGAACTCATCATGTAGGATTTTCATATTTTTTAAAAGATAAATCTCCAAAACTTTAGTATCACTAGGAACAAGATAAACAATAGCTCAGACCTTCTCATATCATATCCGTTAATTACCTAGACTTAGCTCAAGCATATGCTACCCACGAGTTTCAAGTTTAGAGCAAATTCTCATGTCAAATCAATCTCATCCAAAACTCAGGAGAATTTAAGACTAAAAACTAGGTACTTGAAAGGAATTATAGCAGAGCATCTATTTAGCATTTTATCATGTGAAATCATCTTCAAGTTCCTTTTATTTCTATGACTCTTAACAATAAGACAAGAAACTAAAGCATACCTTAAGCAAATTAAACATAAGCAAACTATACACACTAATATATATACATAAAAGATAAAGGCAAATTTTTGGTTTGTTTTCTTGGTTATGCATCTCTTTTTTTTAACTAATATAAATTTGAAAATTAAATAAACTAAAGAAAATAATAAAATACTAGAAAGAAAATTTACCTTAGGTGAATGGGGATTCCTCCCCCAAGCTGGGTGTTGGTATGGTCCTTTAGCGAGGCGGGTGGTTAATGTGGAGATGGCCAAACAAGTAGTTCTAGTTGTCATTCTCCTGTTGCTGTTGTTGCTGGATGGCGACGAGGCGTTGTCTTGCTTCTTCTTGCCACTAGGAATGTTGGTGAAGAGTATTCTGGATCTCCTGCTGGTTCTCCTCGATGGTGGTGAGCCTGGTGTCGAAACGAGCGTACTCCATCTGCTGCTCATGATAACCTGTGGGATGGTCGTGATAGCCACGGGCAGAGAAGGACATGCGTCCTCCCTGATGGCCACTAGAGATGTTGATAAAATATCGTCGGTAGTCCTCCGAGGGGTATCCCACAAAGGTAGATTGATCGGCAGAGGAGCGTGAGATCAAGAACAAGAAGGCAACAGATACACACGAGTTAGACAGGTTCAGGCTATCAGTATGATGTAATACCCTACTCCTATGGTTTGTTGGTTTGTATTGACTATCGTCTGATATTGCTTGAGTTTGGAGGGGGTCCCTGCCCGCCTTATATAGTCCGGGGAGCAGGGTTACAAGTCGGTTAGATCTAAGAGATAACCAGAAAGTAATAACTGATTACAGGAATCTCGGGATCATATGTATCCTAACAGATCTCGTAGTATCTTTAGGATATCCTCCAGATGTCTTGCGGAAGCCGCCGAGCAGAGTCATGCCCCGCAAGGCGTCGTCTTGTGGGCTGGGCCGCCCCTGGGGGCACAGCCCATGTGGTCTGCTGTGGGTATCTGGGGTCATACCCCCCACAGCTAGTCACCAAGCACCTTGTACCCGTTGTGCGATGCCATTTTGAGCTTGTCCGAGCAAGTGCGAACAAAGTCGAGCAGTAAAACTCATGATTCGACCATCGTAATGAGTTGTCGAGCAGTTGCCGAGCAGCGCGGACCACAACCAAGCAGCATGATCCAAACATGGCTTGTCATAAGGGTGTAAGGAGCTCAAATTCAAAATCAAAAATTTCCTCGTAGTGGATCAAGTGTGCCCACTTAGAGTCCGACCACGAGAGCAAGAAACAAACTTCTTTAGCCTCAAGGAGCGCGGAGTCTTGTAGAAAAAAGTAAGCACATTCACCGTGAGGTGAAGTGTGCCCACTTAGTCCCTGAGCCTGACAGTAGGTGATGAAGTCACGTGGTGCCAGGGTCCAAAATAGAAGAATAGAAAAACCGACCGAGCAGGCAAGCAGTCCCCGGGCGTAGACCCAAAAAGCACATTCACCGCAAGGTGAAGTGTGCCCACTTAGTCCCCGAGCCTGATAGTAGGTGACGAAGTCACGTGGTGCCAGGGTCAGAAACAAAGAAATTTGAAAAGACCAGCCAAGCAAGCGGCCAGCCCCTGAGCCATCAGTGGAGATATCGGAGGAGTCCAACCGTGGAGGAAAAACCGGAGAGATGGCTGTACAGTAACGGTTACTGAGCCTCAATAAATGGTGGAGAAGTCGGTGATTATCCGGCGGTCAACAAACGGTGGCGGTGATAAATGAGCGACGTGGGCTGCAGTTGCATAGAAGCCCAGGTAACAGCCCATATGCCGCTTCAGAGAATTCGGAGCGGCGCAGATCACAGGAACGGTTCCCCAAAAACCCTCGATTGTGAAACAACTAATGGAGTGCTTTATAACTGCGCCCCGCACCCCACGCCCCCCACCTTTACCATTTCGCCCAGCCATCTTCTTTCTCAGCTCTTGCGCTTCCCGATCCGCATCGACGCACGCAACCGCCTCCAATCTCAAACCAGATCCGAGAGAATGGCGCCGAAAAAGGGAGCTACGAAGCCGAGGAAAGTGACCACTGGAGCCAGCCACGACGAAGAATGGGTGCCATCGAAGATGGGGGAGGCGGAGCTCAAGGGAATGGTAGTGGCGGGCGTTCTTCCAGACCGCGTCACCGCCGGATGGTGGCCAGCCAGCGGTGAGCCCTTCCCAACACATCACACTAACGAAGCTGTAGTATTTAAGGATTATTTCTGGCGAGGGTTGGGGTTTCCTGTTCACCCTTTCCTGAGAGATCTACTGGACTTTTGGGCGATTAGCCTGTGCAACCTTCACCCAAACACCGTATTGCACATCTCGGTATTTATCCATTTCTGTGAGGCATTTCTGGGGATTCTCCCACACTTCAACCTCTTCAGACACCTGTTCTGGTTGAAGAAGAAGGGCGGCAGTGGTTCCAAGGTGGTCGGCGGCGTATATCTGCAACTCAGGGATGGGATGGCCAGCGAGTACATCAATGTACTGCTGAACACTTCTCTGAAAGGATGGAACACCAGGTGGTTCTACATTAAGCAGAGCCACCCAGTAATCCGGTGCGACATCCACCACATCCCGGAGAGCCAGAGTAGCTGGTCGGAAAGACCAAACAATGTTGACATGGAGCAAGTGAAGGAGCTCCTTGATTTGATTCAGGGTGTGGAGATGAGAGGTGAACTGGTGGCAGCAAGCTTTATAGTGCGCCGCGTCCAGCCCTGCAAAGAGAGGGCCCACCCAGCCTTTGACTATAGGGGTGACGACAATGGGACTGAGGAGAGTGTTGAACGGCTGTCAAAGAAAGAAGTAACAGGCCAGGCCATAGAGCTATTCACCTCCAACGCCTCATTTAGCTGGCCGAGGGAAACGAAGGCCTTTAGCTGTACCAACCTGCCTCCTCAGGTAACCATCTCAATTTGCATTGTTCACCTGACTTTTGCCGAGTAGGGGACTGACTCACTTATGCAAAGATCCATTCGCATGATAGGGCAGTGTACTTTTCGAGCGTGCCCAGAGCCGATTGGCCACCAACGGTGGATGCCCGACCATTGGTACAACCTGAAGAAAGTTCCGTCGGCATCTCATCGAAATCCAAAGGTACGGATGCTAATCGCACGGAGAGTCCTCCCCCGGTGTCAAAGAAATCTCGGGGGAAACGGGCAGCGGCAGACGAGCCGACCCAGAAGAAGAGGAAGACGGTGACTGCCACTCCCCGCAAACTGGGCGGCATCTTGCTTGGTGGTGACCAGACCACTCAAATGTGAAGAAGCGTGGTGCTCGAGTGGTCGAACGATGACGAAGCTCCAGCGGCTCCTCCACCGAGCATGGAGGAGCCTCTACGCAGCACACGCGCATGGGACCAACCAAGAGGGGGCGAGGATGTCCCTGAGCCGCAAACGAGGGAAGTCCTCGAGCAACAGGCGAGGGAAATTCCCACGCAGCAGCCGACGGGAGTCCCCGAGCAACAGGCGGAGGCAAACCCGGAGCGTCGGGCGAAGGAAGCCCCGGAGCAGTAGGCGGAGCAGAGGTTGACTTTGGAGGAGATGAGACCTCCACCCCAGGGCACATAAGTCGATCCCACAGCCGCGTCTGGGGGCTCGGGCAGGCATCACCGATTCAAAAAATTGCACCGGCAGACCAAACGGTAAGTATCCTCGTGTTGTAGTTACTTTACTGTCTTATCTTAGCTCTTTTGCCACTTGACCAAATGGTCTGATGCAGTGCAAGGCATACGGAGGGTCCGGACCCATCTGCCCAGACTGTCGAGCAACCTTGGGCTGATCTCGGGGCGGAGGTAACACCAGCAGCTCCCGTGTTGGGGGTCCCTAGGTGCTCGACAACCGGCGGAAGAGTCAACCACCCCTACGGGTGGACTTGCAGACGGCAAGAGGTCGACGTCAGCGGAAGATGGTGATAATACGCGAAGCAATGGCGGGTACTGTCGGGCCTCGGGAGCTAAAGCTAGAGCTGCCAGCGACGCACCAGAGTATGGGTCGACGGAACCAGTGGCACGTGAGGAGCTAACAGCGCCTCTTGAGGTGTCGCAGGGCATGATCAGACCCGCTATCAGGCCAAAGAGTCCCTCGGGTGTGCCTCCAGTTGCTGTGGAAGAGGAGGACGTGGTGGAGGAGATCGTTCATGCTGAGCCTCAAACCCAATCCATCCAAATCTTCCGCAAGCACGGTGATGAGGTGGTAGTTGTCGAGGAGGAGGACACCCCCAAGGAGATGAGGCGGCTAAAATCCACCCTCGCCAGAGTAATAAAACAAATCGAGGTTAGTACTAAATCATGAGCATTCGTCTTTGACGTTGAGATCGAACTCCATCATTTTCATTGTTGATTTTCAGGGGATAACTCGAACTACCGAGCACCGGCACCAGTTAATAAAGAGGATGGAACCCCTCACCGAGGAGAACCAAAAACTCAAGGAGGCGATGAACCTCTTGGAGAAAAACACCCAAAGGGCCCAGCGCGAACGGGACCTCACTGAGTCCAACGCGCTGGACCTAGAGAAATAGAAAGGGGTCCTATCTGAGCAGCTGGCGACTGTGAAAGAACAGCTACGGAACAAGTCCGAGCAGCTTGCCACTGCCTCCATGCAACTGAAGGATACCTCCTCTTAAGACTGTTGTCGGTAATAGTCAAAATTGTCGTCCTGCCATTGCCCACTTGGGCCCAGTTGCCAGGAACTCTCTGAATGATATGAAGAAGGCTGCTCCCACCCAGCATGCTTGGATTGGTGCATACGGGAAGATACCGGCTGGTCCCAACCTACATGCTGAGGAAGGTGAACCTAGGAAGGTCCTGCTTGATCAAATCCTATGTAGCCAGTGAAGGCAGGGCCTTCTGGAATGAGGTCGTCTCCACGGTACCGAGGCTGCTGGTTGAGAGTGATCCCTGTAGAGGCACTCCTGCGAGGTGCTTGCTCTATTTTCTGCAAATCAAAGACAAACGAATCTTCCACATTCAGACCAAGGTTCCAGTCTGGTAACGAAAATTCATTTATGTACTCCATATACATCATGACTATTTTCCCATCCTTGCCCTTTTTTAACATATGTGCATGATTAAAATAGCCATAACCAATAATCCATTGAGGACTGTCAATTTATGTAATAGAAGCGTTTACTAGTAAACTCAAATTTTTAGCTATGCGGGTGACCAAAGAAGTGCACCCAACATCTCCCTTTAGTCCAGGAATTTCTGCCCATTGTGCCATCATGAATTTTATAGGTGAGACCTTCTTTCTTTTAACCATGGCATATAATAACTTCAGTTCATCATTCCTAACTGTGTGGAAGTCATTTTTGAGAAAAAGGGAAAATCCTAGCCATTTGTGCATGAACTGCAAAGTAGGGTGGTGAATGTCATTGGTGCGAGGGCGGTAGCAAACAATTTGTTTCGATATCTCCCTCCAAAACTTATTCCTATCAAAATCTTGTATATCTGAGTCTACATCAATTGTGCAACGAGCAGGGAATCCTTGAAGCTCACTAAAGTTCTTCCAGGAAAAAGAAAATTCTTTCCCAAAGAACCAAAATGAGGCTTGTAAAGTGCATCAAAATTCAATAGTCAAAATCTTGCACCATGACTCATCTATTTCCCATGCATCCTCCCAACCTATGGCCTTAAAAATAAGTTCAAATTCGGAGTCCATACCTATGGACTGAAGTAGGGCTGGATCGAAGGCAGGGGTGAGGACGAAATCTCATGCTTACATAGTGTCTACCACTTAACTTACTTGCATAATAAGCTAAGCGCTTTGTGAACATGTGCATAAACTCATTATTAATCATAACTATATCAAGCATACAACTAGAGCAAACTAAGAACATAATAAATAGCAACATAATGATATTAAAGTAACACAAAGTCATAAATATAGAGATAGAATGGCTATACCAGTCTCTAGACGGTAGATCCAGAATCCTGAGCAATAGCCCACACTCTTCTTGAACCTTGCTAGCTAATCTATACTAGAAACTTGACGAACTAGAGCTCTAATCTCTAATCTCTGGAAACCCTACTTTTCTGTCTAGCCCTAACTTCTGATCTGATGACTTAATTCCTTCTATTGGGAGGGGGCTGGATTATACAGCCCTGAGGGTGCAACATGAGCCCTTGAATCAAACCGACTTAAGTAACGGCTTAGATGCATCCTACAAGGCGGTGGGGAACTGACATAGCGATGAGGCTGATAGGTGGGCCCCTAGTGGGGCCGGGCGGACCCACTTGGCACCCTCTCGCCCACCACTTTGGCGTGGAGTGCCACAAGTCTTCTAGAACCTTTTGGAGTTGATTTCGCATCGGAATTCTGATTTTTCCTTTGACTTTTAGATCCCTCTTGATGGTTTTTTGATTAAACCCTGCTGAAAGCACAGATTCACCAAAACTCGTGGAATTTATTAGTTTAAACCCCTAAATCTATGTTGGTGATCATTTTTGTGCTTTATCTCAAGTTATATTAATGTTTATAATGGTCAATAACTACCGTCAACAGTATCCAAACCATGTGATAGCAGTAACAAAAAAGCCATGACCTATCTCTCGCGAGTGACTGTCCATCACCCGACTTCTACCGTGGGTCCTATAGCATGGCATACTACACCACTCCTATCATACTAGTAGGACTTTTAGGATAGAATATTTATGCAGGTGGGTTTCAAGCAACCCCTGTAACTTAATGCACAAACCACATAATAATAAGTACTTGTAAAATAAGTGTTATGCACCGGGGCTTGCCTAGGTAAACTTGTATTATACAAAGTTAGTATTCCTCCATCTTCAGGACACGATCCATCATCATCTTCAGTATTGGTCATCATTACACCATCTTCCCATTAGACGCCAACATCCTTCAGAAGATCCATCGATTCTTCATCGTTCTTAAATGATATGAATGAAATGCAATGCATGCTTAAGTCAAACAAGCATAACAAGACATTTACAAACACAAGACAAGCAACACATCATCATGGTGAAGGGTAACTAAATGTTGGAGGTTCAACTCTCAGCCTCTCCTAGCGAGTTACTACAAGTTACTATTATCACACAAGCGAGTAAAACAACCATTTGCATTTTAAACATACAAGTGAAAGCTTATCATAACATGCCAAGCACACTTCTACTTACTAAACACACTTTGCCTAGTCATCATGTAATACAAGTAGTATAGACAAACGTATATTAACCCTAACCTAAACACCTAACATATATAAAAGCCTTAAATAATTATAAAGAAGGAAGTGGCGCAGCTAAACATCTATTTTGGACATGAAAAATTTATGGGTGATACATCTTAACTAAACATAATTGCTGCATAAATTTCATAATTTCAGGATATGTAGATTATTTACTAACAGTTAATTAAGATTTAATGGCAATAAAAGCATGTGACAAATGATAAATCAATACTCAGTAAATATGCATGCACTGGACTTGAAATTTTTACCACAACACAAACATGCAACAAGTAACCTAGCATAAAAATTTCACAGCAATTGGATTCATATAACAGCAGATATGAATTTAACATTAAAAAGTATAGGCAAATATTTATAGCAAAACTTTTGTACCAAAATATGTCATATTATGTATCTACTGCATAGATCTAGTTGTGAGGAGGGTAACAAAACTGGTTTAGCATTTTTAGGATTTTTCTACAATTTAATATGAATTTTTAAAATTTTTAGCCGATTTAAACATAAAAGAAAAGAGAAAACCATATAAGACAAACACTTTGCACCGAGGCCCCTGAACTTTCCCGAAATCAATCCTCAGTACATCACACACTATTCACATAAGTCAAGAATTTCGCATCTGGACTCAAGAAAGAGTTTCTATTTACATTTTGGCCCTCCTTCTTCCTCACGTACACAGAGCAGGGGACGAGCTCGGGCTTGTCGATTCAGCTAGCGTGGGAGCGCACCGGCGGCAAGGGGCGGCGCTTGAGCACGCCTGGGCCAGCGTGCACACGTAGAGGGGCGTGGCTCAGCTAGTGGCGGTCTAAGGCGCTCTGGCATAGTGTGCCCACGACACTGCGGCGAAGTCGGCATGGCGACTGTGCTGTAGCAAGCTGGGCGGTCGGGGAAGGGATGCTGTGGGGCACGACGGGCATCAAGGGCGGACTGCGTGGAACTGGGCGGCCACAACACGCCCGCGGCTGGGCTCCACTCGTGTCGGGGCAAGGCGCAGCGGCCAGGCCACGTGCTCGCACGGCGGCAGCCCAAGCAGGGGCGATGGAGGCTCCTAGCAACGCGCGTGGGACACAGCGAGGAGCGAGATGGAGATGGGGGCGAGATCAACTTGGCCATGGCGGGTGCTTGCATTCTGCGAGTAGGGAGTGGGGAAGGGAGCCAAGTGAGAGCAGAGGGCATGCGCGTGAGGCTAGGCCCCTCGCCCGTCCTTGTAGGTGTGTGGGAGTGGCGCTCGTGTGTGGCAGCGAGGCGTGGGGAGGGGCAGCGCGGCATGGGTAGCTGTGGATACTGGGGCGCACAGAGCAAGTCGTGGGCGATGGCAGAGCAGGGTAAGGGCGTGGGCAGTGCCATGTGCTTGACTTTGAACCCCAGATCGGCATATTCCAAAAAGATTCTGAGCCTATGCCTATCAGGAAATATCTTCTCTGTTGATCACTCTCCAACTTTGACCAAGAGACTAAGGTATTAGCACCATGGATTAGCGGGTAATTAGGGCCAAAGTGAGCAGTGTCAGTGAAAACACTAAGCGTAGAAATTCTCCTAGGAAATAATATTTTATTCAAACTTTGAAGCACTACTTAACCTATCAAACATGCAAACTAAGCACCGACAAGCACTCTACCACAAAGTTCATAACTTGTACTAAGTTTTTCACACAGGCATATTTCAGAGTTTATTAATAAATTATTTATTTATCCAGCCTTCAACAAGCTATCAAGCAATTAACACTAATTAGTGTTTTTTGACATTTTAAGCATTTTCTCCATATTTTTCCAACATGAACCCTAAACAACTTTTGTTCACAAACTCATGTAGAGATGTTTAAGCATAAAAGTAAAGTTGGTTGACATCACATATGTTGACCCTATATTAATAAAAGGTGATTCAAACAAAGAAAGCCTTGTAATTTTGTGCTCTTTTGATTTCAAACATTATGCAAACACCACATACGATCAAAATACACTTAGGTTCATGCAAAGCACTTAAGCAACACTATTCATGCACATTTTTATTACTGACAAAAGATTTGTCTTTCCCTAAAAAGTTTTAAGTTGGCTATAATTTAAAAGAACTTTTACTCCACATTTTTAGTATTACAAACAAGAGATCATTACAGAGCACTTACTAATCAAGTTTTATTATCTAAAACCTATCGCTAATCAGGTATTTAACACCAGCAGTGTTACAGGCACTCCCCACTAGTCCTCGTTGGAGCACCCACGCGCAAGGGTATCGCTACACCTTGATCGGCGCAAGGACCAAGTGCTCTCTACAAGTTGATTCTTCGCCACTCCAGCACGGTGAACCACCCACAACCATTTACACCAAGAGTTGGGCCTCTCACAAGCATCATCGGGAGATCAGCAAGATCCCAATCGACACCAAGCTGTCTAGGTGATGCCGATCACCAAAAGTAACAAACAAAACTCTCACTTGACCTAAACAAGCCTAATGAGGAAGGTGGATACTGTCGGATATCTATAACTGGGTATCTGAGCCAAAGGATTAATGAGCGTCATGTCAGCTCATCCAATGGTCAAGGACGCAACTACGGCCTCGTCCGACCCCTAGGGGCCGGGCCACGCCTCGTTCGACTCCGAGGATGAGGTTTCCATATCGTTCGACCCCTAGGGGCTGGGCCACACCTCGTCCGACTCCAAGGATGAGGTTTCTACCTCGTCTGACCCCTAGGGGCCAGGCCACGCCTCGTCCGACCCCAAGGTGTGGGCTCCGACTCCGAGGATGAGGTTTCTATCTTGTCTAACCCCCAGGCGCCTGGCCACGCCTTGTCCGACTCCGAGAATGAGGTTTCCGCCTCGTCTGAACCATAGGGGCCGAGCCATGCCTTGTTCGACTCTGAGTATGAGGTTTTTGCCTCATTCGACCCCAAGGCGTGGGCTCCGATTCTGAGGATGAGGTTTTCACCTCGTCTGACTCCAAGGATGAGGGCTGGCTCCACCTCGCCCGACCTCTGAGGGTGGGCTCCACCTTGCCCGACGCCTGAGGGAGGGCTTCGCCCTTTGGTTTTGGGCTCTGCCTTGCCTGACACTAAGGTCGTGGGCTTCATCTCGCCCTACCCCGTAGGCATGACTCTTGAAGGAAGCCCATGCTGTCGCCAGCCACTATGGGCTAGAAAGTATGACCCAAGGTCAAACTTTCTGACACCGTGCAGGGAGCGGTCACGTCTCAACATGACCCATCCCCATGACATGTCATTCTAGGGAACTCACATCATCCACAAAGATGCACGTATGGTCACTATGTTGCCTATTCCCTGTACAGCCGCTGATCAGCACGCTGGTTCGTCGCGCCACCCGCCGGGGCAGGGTGGGACATCACGACCCGCTGAAAATGCCAGGGCATGGCATCGTTAGTGGACAGGCCTCCGGCATGGAGCCATCCCTATCACCACCTGCAGTGTCAGCAGGACCCATGCAAAGGAAAAGAAAGGCCCAACGACCATGAAGGACTTCCTCTCCCTTTGGTTCTCCTCTCTTCGTCTGCTCTAACCTGTGCTTTCCATTGGTCTATAAAAGGGAAAGCATGGCACCCCACTACAGGGATCGAATCCATGACATCGCAAGACATCACACTCGAACCTCAAACACATAGCTGAGCAGCAACCGAGCTCTCGGCACCCGTTCACTCCACTCACCAGAGACTTGGGACCTGTCCCTCTCTCAACCATTTGTAACCCCTACTATGAACTTTCAGTGCTAGTAACACGAGCAGCAGCATCGAACTAGACGTAGGGATATTTTGCCCAAACCAGTATAAACCTCGTGTCCTCTTAGCACACCATCCGAGCTAGACGCGCAATATTAGAAATTTACTTGTGGGTGTTTACTCAAAATACCGACAGTTGGCACACCAGGTATGGGTCTTTTGTGCATCTCGACATCAACACCAGGCCTTGGATGGCTAGTCATGGCATGAGCTGGGTTCTAGGCGCACAGGTGCACTTCAGGGACCTAGACTTCATCATCACGGCAGAGGGAGAGCTGGCGCGGGCGCCCATCATCATTCAACCCCTCCACTTCACTGGCCTCGACGCGATTACCGAGGCCCTCGCCCCCGAGAGCGGCTAGCTCCTTGACTTTGACTATGAGAGGTTGGAGCGTTAGCTCGGCGTCTTCCTAGGACCCCAACCATCCCGGGAGGGCCTACGCCACCTCACCTTCTCGTTCACCAACGTCATGGCACAACTTACCAGGGGCGAGCCGCTCTCCTCGGAATACCTCATCCGGAGCACCCCGATGTTGCTCGCATTCGGTCTCCGCAACGCCATAGAGACCGTTGGCCACCTTGTGGAGCAACGCATGATTTCATCCCCCACAAATGATGACTTCATGGGGGTGATCGAATACGTAGCGGAGTCTTTCCATGACATCCTCACAGAGGAGCTAGAGTCACCCTTTGGCTCTAACTCTAGCAGGGGGAGCCACCACCCCTCTCGTGAATGCTTCATGATAGGTACCCCTGAGGGACACATCGAAAGCATCCATGAGGAGGAGGCTACCCCAAAAAATGACCTCGACAACGAGGTCGAGGGGGATGCAGGAGCCCCACCCTTACTGCGGGTGGAGCAGCTGAAGGCCCAGCACCTAGAGCTCGAGGAGGCACGACTCCAGCTCGAGCAGGAACGCACGGAGCTCGATCGCTAGATCGAGCACCATGGAGACAGGGGGGCGCATGCCCCATGGCCCATGACATAAACCAGAGGATCATCGAGGACGATCAAGCGCTCCCGCCCTTCGCCCGGGCAAGCCAGAACATCGCTGCTACGGCAGCCTTGCTTAGGGGGCTTCCGGGGCCTGCGATGCCCGAGGATCGATGGGCCCACCATGAGATTTGCACGCTGCTCGAGCGTGTCGCTACGTAGCAGGCCGAGAGCTCGCTGTCTCGGCGATGGGGGCTCGATGCCAGTTAGCACACACCCTCAGTGCGACCCGACAAGGGCACATCAGTTCACCAGGCGTCGCACGGCGGCAGGCCACTCATCACGACTCTGGTGCATGAGCATCTAGGCCGCAACCGTGACGCGTGGGACACCCTCGACGCCCACCGACATACCCGCAGCGATGCGGAGGAGGGGGCTGGCTACGGTTACCACCCTTGATGGGGTGGACACTACGACCGTGATGAGGACCGGGGTCATAGCCCCGAACTAACGGGGCCCTAGGCTTCGATTGGCATATCCTCAAGGCGGCGCTCCCGCCCTGATACCCCCTACCGACTAACATCCCAAAATACTCCAGGGAAACAAACCCTGGCTTGTGGCTCGAGGACTACCGGTTCACCTGCCAGGCCAGCGGTGTGGTCAGTGATGACTTCGTCATCTGCAATCTCCCCATGTTCCTAGCCGACTCGGTGCGAACATGGCTGTAGCACCTTCCACCCAACTACATTCAGAGTTGGGCGGACCTAAAACAAATCTTCATGAGGAACTTCCAGGGCACTTACACGTGCCCTGGGAACCCCTAGGACTTGAAAAACTGCCAATAGAACTCGGGAGAGACTTTCCGTGAGTACATCTGATGCTTCTCCTGGCAGTGCAACGAGCTCCCCGATGTCACCACTGCCGACGTCATTGGAGCCTTCTTATCAGGGACCACCTGCGAGTCCCTGGTCCATAAGTAGGGACGTAAGGGCCCACGAACTACCAAGGAGCTCCTCGACATCGTGCCCAGCCATGCTTCTAGTGAGGAGGCAATTGGAGCAATTTTCGATCGCTCTAGAGGCAAGGCAAAGCGGGATGAGAACGCCGACGAAGGCTCCTCCGACCATTCGAATAAGAAGAAGAACTAGAAATGGCACGGGGGCTCGCTCATGGCCACCGCCGAGCGAAAAGCCGATCGAACACTGGTCAAGGGCACCCCCGATCACTTTGACAAGCTGCTCAAGGGGCCATGCCCAAACCATGCCTTCCCCATTAAACACATCTACAAGGACTGCTCCCTCATGAAGCGTTTCTTCACCGGTGGCTCCAAGAAATGGGAGCAGAAGAAGAAGCCCGAGGCAGAAGCCAACGACACCGGAGAGGACGGTGGCTTTCCGTTGCCGGATGGCTGCCTCATGATCTTCGGTGGGCCGGTGGCATACGGCTCCAAGCACTGACAGAAGCTTGCGCGCTGAGAGGTCTACGAAGCCGAGCCCACCACGCCCGCTTTCCTCAAGTGGTCAGGGTCTCCCATAACCTTCGACCGATCCGACCACCCAGATAGCATCACACACCTAGGCAGGTACCCACTCGTCGTCGACCCTATTGTCGACATGAAGTGGCTCACCAAGATACTGATGGACGGGGGCAGCGGCCTCAACATCATGTACGCAGAGACACTTGATGCCATGGGTGTTGACCGATCACGCATCCGAACGACCAGGGCGCCTTTCCACGGCATCATGCCAGGAAAGCAGGCCATACTGATCGAGCAGATCGACCTGCCCATCACCTTTGGGAATTTGTCCAACTATAGGACAGAGACCCTCACCTTTGAGGTAGTCAGGTTCCCCCCGGTCTACCATGCCATTTTGGGGCGACCGTGTTACACGAAGTTCATGGCCGTCCCCAACTACACCTACCTCAAGCTCAAGATGCTGGGCCCGCGCGGGGTCATCACCATCAGCACTTCTTTCTAGAGAGCCTACAAGTGCAAGGTCGAGAGCTATGAGCTCGCTTCGGAAACCCTCGTTTCTAAGGAGCTTGCGGCCATCGGGAAGGACATCGATGAAGGAGCGCCCGACATGAAGCGGGCGGCCGGATCCTTTAAGCCTATGGAGAATGTCAAGGAGGTCCTCGTCGACCCCCCCAACTCCACCAACAAGATGGTGTGCATCGGCACCGCCCTCTCCCCCAAGTAGGAAGGCACGCTCGTGGACTTCCTCCTTGCCAATCGAGACATCTTTGCATGGAAACCCTTAGATATGCCAAGTATTCCAAGGGAAGTTGCCGAGCATGCCTTGAAGATCAAGCCAGGTTCCAAGCCGGTCAAACAATGCCTGTGCCGCTTCAACGAGGAGAAGCGCAGGCTCATCGGCGAGGAAATCACTAAGCTCTTGGCAGCCAGTTTCATCAAGGAAGTATACTACCCAGAGCGGTTGTCCAATCCTGTTCAGGTAGAAAAGAAAAGTGGGAAATGGAGAATGTGTGTTGACTACACGATCCTCAATAAGGCATGCTCGAAGGATTCGTTTCTTTGCCATGCATAGATCAGGTAGTTGACTCGACCTCAGGGTGCGAAACCCTATGCTTCCTTGATGCATACACCGAGTACCATCAGATCACGATGAAAGAGTCTGACCTGCTCATGACCTCTTTTGTCACCCCGTTCAGATCGTTCTGCTACGTTACGATGCCGTTCAGACTCAAGAACATCGAGGCTACATACCAGCGTTGCATGACCAAATGCTTTGGAGACCTCATCGGGCAGACTGTTGAGGCTTACGTGGACGACATCATAGTCAAGTCCAAATAGACCGACCAACACATGGCCGACCTGGAGTAGACCTTCAGGAAGCTCTGGGAGAATGGCATCAAGCTTAACCCGGAGAAATGCGTCTTTGGGGTCCCAAAGGGCATGCTGCTCGGATTCATCGTCTCCGAGCGTGGCAACGAAGCCAACCCGGTAAAAATCTTAGCCATCACGAAGATGGGCCAGATTCTAAACCTGAAGGGAGTTCAGAAGGTTACCGGGTGCCTCGCAGCGCTTAGTCGCTTCATTTCACGCCTCGGCGAACAGGGGCACCCCCTTTACTGGCTCCTGAAGAAAACCGACTGATTCGCGTGGATGCCTAAGGCTTAGGAGGCGCTTGATAAGCTCAAAGTGCTCTTGACAAAGGCCCCGATTCTAGTCTCACCGGCTGAGGGAGAGCCGCTCCTACTCTACGTCGCAACTATGACTCAGGTGATTAGTGCCGCCTTGGTTGTAGAACGGGAAGAGGGACACACCCTCAAGGTACAGCACCCCGTGTACTTCATTAGCAAAGTCTTGTCCGACTCCAAGACACACTACCCCCAGATCTAGAAGCTCCTATAAGCCATCCTGATCACCAAGAGGAAGTTGCGCCACTACTTCGACTCACACGAGGTGACCGTCGTGTCATCATTCCCCTCGGTGAGGTTATCCAAAACTGGGAGGCCACGTGGAGAATCACAAAATGGACGCTCGAGCTGATGGATCAGGGCATCATGTATGCCCCATGAACGGCCATCAAGTCTCAGGTACTAGCTGACTTTGTGGCCGAATGGACCGAGATCCAGATCCCACCGGCGGCAGTCGATCAGGAGTACTGGACAATGTACTTCGATGGATCATTGATGAATAAGGCACCGATGTCGGGCTAGTTTTCGTTTCCCCCCTCGGGGTGCGCATGAGGTACGCGATTCGCATCCACTTCCTAGTTTCAAATAATGTGGCTGAGTATGAGGCACTCTTTCAATTAATGTGGCTGAGTATGAGGCACTCATCAATGGCTTGCGCATCACCATTGAGTTGGGCATCCGATGGCTTGACGTCTGAGGCAACTCGCAACTGGTCATCGACCAGGTCATGAAGGAGTCAAGATGCCACAATGCCAAGATGGCTGCGTATTTTCATGAGGTTCGATTGTTGGAGGATAGGTTCGATGGCCTTGAGCTCAACCATATTCTGAGGTGGCTCAACGAAGCAGCTGACATGTTAGCAAAAATGGCATCGAGCCAAGAGCCGGTCCCCACTGGCATCTTCGCTAGCGACCTACACAAGCCCTCGGTTCGATATGAGGAACTAGAATAGACCGGCAACAAGCCGCCAGTTCTAGGCTCGGGGGCTAACCGACCCTCGGTTCCATCTGACCCTGAGGTCATGGAACTCGTCAAAGACCCAGTGCGGAGCCTGACCCTCCGACCAACTAGAGAACACCTTATCTCAATTGCCTCCTCCACGAGGTGCTCCCTGCCGACAAGATGGAGGCCCGACGGCTCACGCGTCGTGCCAAATCCTTCGTCGTCATCAAAGGGGAGCTCTACAAGCGTAGCCACACTGGAATCCTATAGCATTGCATCCCCACTAAGCAGGGGAAGGATCTGCTGGAAGACATTCATGGGGGGTCTGTGGATATCACGCCGCACCTAGAACCTTGGTCAAAAATGCATTCCGACAAGGTTTCTACTGGCCAACCGCAGTGGCTGACGCCGAGCAAGTCGTACGCACCTACAAAGGATGTTAGTACTATGCTCAGCAAACTCACCTGCCGGCCCAAGCACTCCAGACGATCCCCATCACGTGGCCGTTAATGGTCTGGGGGCTCGACCTGGTAGGGCCCCTCAAGAGGGCGCCCGGGGGCTTTACGTACTTACTTGTCGTCGTGGACAAGTTCACGAAGTGGATAGAGGCTCGGCCGATCACTGTGATCAAATCCAAGCAGGCCATGTTGTTCTTCACGGACACCATCCACCGATTTGGGGTCCCAAACTCCATCATAACCGACAACGGCACATAGTTCACGGTGAAGAAATTCCTCCGGTTCTACGATGACCACCACATCCACGTTGATTGGGCTGCCGTAGCACACCCCCGGCATGAACGGGCAGGTCGAGCACGCAAACGGCATGATCCTCCAAGGCCTCAAGCCCAGGATCTTCAACCGGCTCAACAAAGCCGGCGGACGGTGGGTCACGGAGCTCCCCTCGGTACTCTGGAGCCTAAGGATGTCCAACAGCCAGGCAACCGGTTACACGCTGTTTTTCATGGTCTACGGCTCCGAAGCCATCCTCCCAACTAACCTCGACTACGGAGCGCCAAGGGTCAAGGCCTACAACGAGTAGGGAAATGAAGCATCTTTGGAAGATGCCATGGACCAGCTTGATGAAGCACGCGACATCGCCCTATTCTATTTGGCCAAATACCAGCAGGTGCTACGATGGTACCATAGCCAACGCATGTGGGATCGTGCCTTCGGCGTAGGTGATTTAGTCCTTCACCGCATCTAGAGCAGAAAAAATCGCCACAAGCTTTCGGCACCATGGGAAGGACCGTACATCATCGCAGAAGTACTCCGACCCAGCACCTACAATCTCAAGACTGATGATGGCAAAGCCCTCGCCAACGCCTAGAACATCGAACAGCTACGTCGCTTTTACCCTTAGTCTTCCCTTTCCAAAGCTTCCAATATGCTTATCAAACTAAGTAATGTTTCTGCAAAAACTGAAAAATGTTACCTCCTATCAGGTTCGCTCCTGATCTGATCGGTCTTCAATAACACCCGACCCCGGCAACTACCTAGGGTCGGGTCTTACTCGGGGGCTGAAAGGAGTACATATACTCAGAAACATTTTCCCATCCGACCCTTCTTTTTTATGACAAGACCTAGAAATAAGAGTTGCCAAAAACTAATGATGAGTAAAACTGGTCGGAATGCAAAAAGCCTACGCCCCGATGGCTACGGCATCGCTTGCTCACCAGCGCGATCATTAATTAGTCGCTCGCAACTTAAGTTTCTAATGCCTTAATATAAAAACAAGGGTTGGATCGCAACAAACTTTATATATATATATAGAAAGGCCGAACAACGTTTCCAGCCATAATAAAAGTCTTTACAAAAAGACCGACGCCGGACTCAGCTATCTAACTAAACATCCTAGGAGAGCCGGTTCCTTCTCAATTTCGTCTAGCTCAGCCTCAGTGTAGCCAGGCGTGAAGCCCTTACTGATCATTGGCAGGTCGATGTTAATGTAGTGGGAGCGGGCGATGGCGAACGTGCGATGGACGTTGGTGTAAAGGACCTCCCTTGCGAGCGCGCGCGCCTAATCCAGGATCTATGTAACCTGGACTACGAGCGAGCTCGTCTCCACGACCGGGGTGACCCTAAGGTCATTGAAGACCAACCCGACAGCAGCGCGCAAGGTGTCGTGGTCATCACTCTCCGATTGGAGTGACCCCGCACCTCGCAGAGTTGCCCCTATAGGACTGCTCAAGCCAAACATCAAAGAGCGTCAAAAAATTGGCTGCAAACATCAAGCAAAAAGGTAACCAGAGCTCACCTTTCACATGCTCCTCGAGGACCGTCTTCTCCCTCTAGAGCACGCCAACATCCCCGGCCAAGGTGGCGGCCAGGCCCTCGGCTTCTTCCTTAACTTCTGCTCATTTTCGAGCATGCGCCGAGCATCGGCGCTCTCTTGATGGGCAAGGTCGGGTGCAGGCGGAGTCATCCAAGCTTCGCGACATCTTACTCGGCCTTTGTGACCACAGCCTTGAGCTTGTCCTCGGCCTCCTTGGCGTGTTGACGGGCTTCCTGTTCCTTGGTCTGGAGGCTCGCCACCTCCTCCTGCAGCCGCGACACTTCAGTAGCAAGCCCCAGACCTCCCTCTCGTGACGGAGGAACAGGGACTTCTCCCAGCTACACATCATAAGGGACTGTGAAAAAAAACTCAGGTTAGAATTATATAAATAGGGCTCGAAAGTAGAAAACGTGAAGACACGACAAACCTGGCTGGCCGGGATGACGTCATCCTTCAACAGCCCCAACGCATCGGTCAGAGAGTGGATCATGGACTCAAGTCCTGAGCGCACGCTCGTCCAGTCCTTCACCTCCGCCGGGTCATCGAGGGTGAACACCGAGTCGCTCGAGTCCAAACGCCTGGCCCAATGGAGCCGGTTTCATCCCCACGCAAGCAGATCGTCGCCTGGCTAGACAAGGGACCGGGAGGGCCTAGCCACAACCGAGGGGTCGGCCGTCGCAACCATTGGCGTTGGCCCAACAGGAGCCGATGGTACATCCTCTGTCACTGATGCTCCCTCGGGAGCAGACCCTCCGATGGTAGAGGAGGCTGGCAGCTCGAGCTCTAAAGTCCGAGCCATCACTACGTCTGTAGGGGATGCCTCGGTCGCGCTTCCTCCCATCTGCCCCACCTCGGGCGTGTCGACCAGAGTGGGTGCCAATTCCATGAGTGCCTCCTCCGCCACAATTGGCACCTCCACCTCCCCCGCTTCCTCAGGCGACGCCGTGTTCGCCTCGGCACCATCACGGCGTGCCCCCCGCACCATGCCAGTCGGCTCCTGGGGGGTTGGCCGGCATGCTAGAATCTTCTGCGGCACCAAGGTCAAGAAGTTGCAGGGGCCGGTCCTGCGGAAAGCACCAACATCACACGACGAAATCCGAGAACGCAATGAAAGGGTGAAGAAGTCGTTAACTCACCTCGACACCATTATCCGAGAACATTTCGGGGGCTGGTCGCCCAACTCCGACTCCGCCATATCGGCAATTGGCCGCTTCGATCCCCCGGTGGGGTCGGTTGGAGCAGGGCGGACTTGCTCCACCGACCTCGGGGGCACGTCCTCCCCCACCGATCTTGGAGGCGCATCCTCTTTGGTTTGCACCAGGGCTTGCTGCGGAATCGGGGTCACCCTAGTGGGGTCCATTGGAGCAGGGCGGACTTGCTCCACTAACCTCGGGGCGCATCCTCCCCCACCAATCTTGGAGGCGCATCCTCCTCGGTTTGCGCTGGGGCGTGCTGCAGAATCGGGGTCAGGTTGGCCTGCCTCGCATCGGCCTGCGCATCCTCATGTGCAAGCGCGTCCCATGGGATGTCGGGGTCAGACTCGTCCTCCTCCTCTTCCACCTCATCGCCGTCGCTCTCCTCCTATCCTTGCCGATGCTTTCCACGTTGTAGCTTTGCTCGCTCCTTCTTTGCATTCTTCCGCTCCTTCCTCGCCTTCGCCGCCTTAGCCGCGACGTGGTTCACCGCCCTCCTGACCACGTCCTCTGACAGTGGCGGGTTAGACTCACGAGCGAAGAGGCCGGGCTACAAATCTTGGTGCTTAGAATATGAGAATAGAGGGGGTTGGCCAAGGAAAGAAACTCAAAGAAGGCTTACTAGTTCAACAAAACCCGTGTCTGTCCGCATCGCGGGATGCCCTGAGACCGGGTACACCGGGGCAAGATCCATAGTTGGATCCACCAAGCACTCCATCGCCTCCTTGATGCGTTGTGTCGTTTCACCAACACTGAGGGCCTCATCGGCGACCATCACCGTCCCTTTGGGTGCAGAATCCGGTGTCATCTTGTACATCGGAAGAGCGCGCGCCATCAGCGGCGCTAGCCTCCTAACGTGGTACGCTCCGACGATGCCAGTCCTGCGAAGACCATGGCCCTTCAGAGTCACAATGGCTTTGAGACAGTCACCGAGCCTCTTCTGCTCCTTCATGATGGGCCCGTACCTCCACATGTCCGGCTCCTCTTCAATCAAGCGGACGGTGAAGATCGACAGGGGGACAGTGTCGTCGTTCCTCAGGTAGAACCAGAGCTTATGCCACCCCTTGTAGGACATCGACAGTGGGATGGACATGTACTCTGATGACTGGTTGCCTCGAAGATGGATGCTCGCACATCCCATCGGCACCGCCAGGTCCGACTTCTTCCTCTCCTTCTTCTGTAGCTCGACGGCGAAGAAGTACTTCCACAGCTTGAAGTGGGGCTCGATCCCCAGATACCCCTCGCACAGCGCGATGAAGGCCGAGATGTGCTGAATCCCATTGGGATTTAGGTGCTATAGCTCAAGCCCGTAGTAGTGCAGCAGCCCTTGGAGGAATCAGTGGGGAGGAGTCATGAACCCCCGCTTGTGGAAGGGGACGAAGGAGATGACGTACCCGTCGGGCGGCGACGGCGCATCCTCACCACTAGGTACGATCCACTCCATCGCCACAGTCCTTGCGCGGAGAAGGCCCTTCTTAACTAGACCCTCCACGCATGTGTGGAGAACATCGGAGTGAAGCCACGGCTCCATCGAGGAATGGGGATGGCGATGCAGAAGATCCAGTGGTGGCGTAGGGCTAGAGAGCGAGAACTTCGCCGGTGATGGAGCAGAAATAGGGGAGCGAAGGCCGAAACTCGAGAGCGAAAGGCAGAGACTAGAGGGCCAAGGATGCGGCTGCGCATACGAAGGCTGGGGAGAAACGGCTCCATTTATAAGGTAAGGGCGGAATGAGCGAGAGGTGAACCATCCACCTAAATTACCGTGCCCCACACCTTGCTAGATCCGTTTCCTTCGGGGGTCGTGCCCTCACTGTTCCACACTGCATTAGTTGCATCGCTGCCTCAACAGACGAGCGCATGCCTATCCAAATCTTCCCTGTGAAGGATCCACCGAGCGACGCTTCGCCTTCAAGGGCTACGGGCCACCGTAGGTAAGTGCGATACGGAGCTAAAAACTCTCCCATGGCCCATTAATGCCCAGGAGTTCGAAGGCTGGCCCACCAGTGGGTTCACGGCTGCTCCAGGGCACCCTAGAGTGAGGGGAGGTTAAGGACAAGCCCGCTAGCAGCAAATACCCAAAGCGCGTGAAGCACCACGGGCGTCTTGACCCTCGTTTCGAGTCTTGGATGATGCAAGGTCCATGGTTTTTCCCCAAAGAAAGGCATTGAGCCCTCGGACCGGTCGAACGGGTCTGAGAACTATATGGACCGGCCACCAAGAATCTTGAGTCAGTCACCATCAGATCTTGAACTGGGCCCCTATGAAGGGGATGCCAGGGCTCCACTCGAACAAGCCCGTTAACAACTCACCGAGCACCGTGCTCCGTCCAGCGAGGAAAGCACGGCATGGCTTAGCCCCTCCGTTCTAGCGAATGGATGTGTGAGGGATGATGATCACAAGATGAACCGACCCCCCGACCGGACCCCTGCTATGCGTGGGGGCTCGGGGGCTCGGCATCGCAAAGAGACTGAACACGCGGTCGTAGACAAACGACGAGTCACCTCCGGTTGAGGAAACCATGGATGGACTGTAAAGCGACACTAACGAACAGTACTCCTGTGCGCCCTCAAACGACGGATAGCAAAAAGCCTTTGCTAGAGTGTCTCACTCCTCCAAAGGCTTGGGAGCTACTGTCGGATATCTATAACTAGGTATCCAAGCCAAAGGATTATTGAGCATCACGTCGGCTCATCCGATGGTCAAGGACACAACTACGGCCTCATCCAACCCCTAGGGGCCGGGCCACACCTTGTCTGACTCCAAGGACGAGGTTTTCGTCTCATCCGACCCCTAGGGGTCGGGCGACGCCTCGTCTGACTCCGAGGACACGGTTTCCGCCTCGTTCGACCCCTAGGGGCCGGGCCACGCCTCGTCCAACCCCAAGGCATGGGCTTCGACTCTGAGGATGAGGTTTCCATCTCGTCCGACCCCCAGGAGCCAGGCCATGCCTCGTCCAACTCTGAGAATGAGGTTTTCGCCTCGTTCGACCCCCAGGGGCCGAGCCACGCCTCGTTCGACTCCGAGGACGAGGTTTCTGCCTCATCTGACCTCAAGGCGTGGGCTCCGACCCTGAGGACGAGGTTTCCACCTTGTCTGACTCCAAGGACGAGGGCTCTGCCTCGCTCGACACCAAAGCCGCGGGCTCCGTCTTGCCCGACCCCTCGAGCGCGACTCCTGATGGAAGCCCATGCTGCTGCCAACCACTATGGGCCAGAAAGTATGACCCAAGGTCAAACTTTCTGGCACCGTGCAGGGAGTGGTCATGTCTCAACACGACCCGTCCCCACGACATGTCATTCTAGGGAACTCACATCGTCCACAGTGACGGACGTATGGTCACTATGTTGCCTACTCCATGTACGGCCACTGATTAGCACGCTGGTTCGTCGTGCTGCCCGCCAGGGCAGGGTGGGACATCACGACCCACTGACAATGCCAGGGCATGGCATCGTTAGTGGATAGGCCTTCGCCATGGAGCCATCCCTATCACCACCTACAGTGTCAGCGGGACCCACGCAAAAGAAAAGAAAGGCCCGGCGACCATGAAGGACTTCCTCTCCCTCTGGTTCTCCTCTCTTCGTCCACTATAATCCGTGCTTTCCCTTGGCCTATAAAAGGGAAAGCATGGCACCCCACTAACAGGATCGAATCCATGAGCATCGCAAGACATCACACTCAAACCTCGAACACATAGCTGAGCAGCAACCGAGCTCTCGACACCCGTTCTCTCCACTCACCAAAGACTTGGGACATGTCCCTCTCTCGACCGTTTGTAACTCCTACTATGAACTTTCAGTGCTAGTAACACGAGCAGCAGCATCGAACTAGATGTAGGGACATTCTGCCCGAACTAGTATAAACCTCGTGTCCTTTTAGCACACCATTCGAGCCAAACGCACAATATTAGAAATTTACTTATTGGTGTTTACTCGAAACACAGACTAATACACACTTAAAAGGTCCTTGTTTAGTTTTGGTAATTGAGTGATAACCTTAGGTGGACTAATTGTGTTTGATGTGAGATACACAGGTGATTAGTCCACAGGTACTTGTGTGAGCAACTCATGCCATGATGGTGAAGATGGTTTGGATTTGTTGCAAGGCTCACACATGTGATGAAGCAGCTCATTGCATGAGACATGACATTGAGTCTTGTGATCAAGGTGGAGAAGATCAAGATAAGACTTGGCTCGACGGACTAGTTGCAAGTGTGAAGGGCAAGTTGAGTGATGACTTGGCGTAGATGGACCGAGGCAACGGTGAAGAGTAAGTGAAGTCAAGCTCGATGAACCAATACGGTCACATGATAATATAAAGTGGATCATATCATTTGGTGATTCGTTGGTGCATGTGTTGCATCGACATCGAAGGAGATGGAGTGGAATACGTAAGGCAAAGGTATAACTTATAGGGCATTTCATTTCACCTGTCATAGGTGTGTAGAGAAGTTCATGACCGGGTTTAGTATAGATGGTCGTACTATCAAGAGGGGCAAACTTGTTTGCATATCGATCATCTAGTGCCACTCGAGTGATCTAACTTTGCATCATTTCTAGGATCGAGTGGCGTGGCAAGTTGAGTGGCTAACTCCTTTGGAAAATGTTTGTGAAATGCTAACACACCTGCACAAGTTGTTGTACACTTAGTGGTGTTGGCATTTTTGCAAAGGAGAAGAAGTTGGAGTTGAAACAGATCAACTCGGTGAAGAAAAGGAGGCGAAAAGAGGTCACTGGAAGTGACTGGACACTGGCCTCGGTAGGACCTGCGCGTCCGGTCATGTGTTCCAGAGAGGGCGCGGTCTCGGTTAAGTGACCAGACGCTGGCGCTGAAGTTGACCTGACGCGCAGTAGCCGCGTGCGGTGATCGATGACGTATGCTGACGTGGTGGCGCAAGGCGTGGCTATGACGCGTGGCAGTAGGAGAGGGACTGGACGCCGGTCTGCGTCTAGTCAGGTTGGATCTGACGCGTCTGGTCGCAAAATAGAGGCTCGGGGAGCTCTCTGGAAACGACCGGACGTTGGCTCATGGTGAGTCAGGTCGTTTCTTCGGCGCCTTAGGTCGCTGGTTCGGTGGCGCGTGGCGGCGCTTGAGCGAACGCGGGTGGCGTGCGTCAGGTCATTCTTCGGCGCGTTCGGTCATCACTTGACCGTTGGCGCACGAAGTAGCCATTGGAATCCCGCGGTGGACGTTGAACGCGGGCACCACGTGGATGGCCAGGAGTGACCGGACACAGCGCCTGGCGCAATCGGTCATCACGACCGGCATGTCCAGTCGCTGCGAATTCTACCGAGTAAAGGGGTAACGGCTAGTTTAGCCCGTGGGCTATAAATAGAAGTGTTGGCCGGTCTTTGGTCGGTTGTGAGCACCCTTACGCCTATGTGGCTTGTGTAGGAGTACTTGGATGCCCTCTAAGTCACTTATGCTTGCAAGAGTGCGGATCGATTATGAGTGAATGTGATTCTAGTGTGTTGCATTGTGAGATTGCATCGAGTGGCACTAGGTGTTCGAGTTCCAAGCCGGTGATGCTTGTTACTCTTGGAGGTTGCCACCTCCTAGACGGCTTGGTGGCGAGTTCTCCATCGTGAAGCCCGCAAGAAGATTGTGCAGAGCTCCAGAGAAGGATTTGTGAGGGGCATTGTGCTCGCCCCGTGGGAGCCGCGAAGAGCAACTCTAGTAGAGCGTGTCATTGAGCTACCCTCACTTGTGGGTAAGTTCTTGCAGTGCCCAACGTGTGGGCTTGACAGGTGATGCCAATTAGTCATTGAACTACCAAGTGAGTGGTTGACACAATGGGGACTAGCTTAGTGGCAACCAAGTGAACCTCGGGAGAAAAATCACTATGTCAACATTGTTCTTCCCGTTAGTTTGCATTCCCCATACACAAGCTTGTATTTACTTTCATATACATTGTGCTTGTGTAGTTGTTCTGGTAATTAGTTAGCTTGTGCAGTTTGCTAGTTACCTTCTTGCTTGTATAGCATAGAAATAGCTCTTGCGTGCCTAATTTGGTTTAAGTAACATTGTTAGTCACATTGCTTAGTTTGTGTAGCTAAGTAATTTGCGCTCTCTAATTTGGCTTGTGTAGCCTTGTTATTGAGCATTGCTAATGAGCTTAAGTGGCTTTGTGCTTTTGCTTACTAGATTGTGTAGGTGCTCCCCGTTTTGTTTGAAGTACTAGTTGCATAGGTTTGTGTGACTTTACAAGCTAAAATTGGATGGGTGAGCACTAGTGAGCCCGGCACTTTTGTTGTCTATTTAGGATCTTTATAAGGTGCTTGCGAATTTAGATAGAGGGGTGTAGTCTTGGCTCGATCGATAGTTTTAATTCCGCATTTGTTTCGGTTAGCCGACGTGATTAAGTTTTAGAAAGGACTATTCACCCTCTCTAGTCTGCCATCTCGACCCTACAACACTTGCTACTCCATATGCACTAATAGAGTCATTAATCTTGCAATTAGCAAATCACAGTCACTCCACTATGCTTGAGGCTTCCCTTGCTCTCCAATATGTGTAGCACACTGTTCTGAATGGGATCGATCAAAGACAAGAAGAGGGATGGATTCGTTCTTGTATGGGATGAATCTATGTCACTGTTTGGTTGAGGGAACGAAGGTGTCCCTGATGTGTGTTTGGTACCAGGGATGAGAAGGCATTGCATTAATATCGTTTTTTTGGTCCATTTGCCACCGTTAGCCCTAGCTGTCAGTTCCCTTCTTTCTTTCGCCTGACCTTATCTTTCTTCCTTTAGGAAGGCCTCTGCCCAACCACACCACCTAGCCTAGCCCTTCCCCATCCACGTCGCTCGTCCGGTCGTTCTGATCTGGCCGGCTCCCGCTTGTCCGTGCCATGCTCGTCGATGTCTTCGTCAGGCCCTCGCTCAACCATACCCCTGTCCCATCTATTCGTCTGACTAGCTCGGCCTCCACCCATCCGCGCCATGTGCCTGACTCCCGCCAGGCCAAGCTGCTCCAGCTGTCTCCGTGCCATGCCCACTATCTACCTGACCCCGCCCACCCGCTCGCCATCGGCAGATGGCAACCTGTCCGCCCGAACCGCGCCTAGCCATGCGAGGATGAGAGGAGATGAGAAACGCAAGGCGTGACCCAAGGATGAGCTTATCTACCTCTTTCAAAAGGACGGAGTAAGGTGATTCCGTCCCTCCGACTCTTATACCAAACACCACAAAAAAATAGAACCATCCTGTTCCGTGTCAAATTATCCATAAGACCAAAACACCGTACATAAGTTTGTCGCAGCGCCTCCTCATCATGTGATTTGTGATCTTTGATGACGTCAAACACTGGCCGGCTGGAGTGCGGGGACCCGAACCGGCTTTCTCTTCTTCTCGTGACCTCATCAGGCCACGAGTGCCGGAGCACATGGAGCGACGTCACGTGCGTGCGTGGAAGAAATATACCGAGAGACTGTATCTTCGCTCGCTCATCCGCTGCGGACTGCCGTTGCTTTGCTTATAAACCGAAACCGAACGCACGCGTCGTGCAGTCCCCCTTAGGTACCGCCTCCGCCTCCGCCTCCTATGACTCGCCAGTTGCAACACAAATCCGGCCATCCAGTCTGCTGCCTGCCCTATCCCTACCTCATCCAGCATCCGCGATGCTTCCGCGAAGCTTCCTTCAGTCCAGTCCCAGAAATGAAGGCGGAGAGCACGCCCCACGTTACGTGCCCCTCAGCGCGGCGCCTATAAAAAGGATGGTTCGTCGTGGACGGCTGCTTCCCCACCAGGCCACCACGCACCGCGCCCCGTGATTTCTGCTTCCTTTTTTCACGGTACGGGAAGGCGTGTTCGTATGCATGCCTCTTTTATTTATTATTATTTATATATGCCTCTCTTCTTCTCGATTGATTTTATTTGGTACTACTAGTACAACATGGATCCGTGTGCTCCGGTTGTACCTTTCGTGGGAGATTTGAGCCCACGTCCTTTTTATTTTTTGATGGCTGGTTTTAGTTGGGACCTAAGGGCATGTTTAGTTCCTAAAAAATTTTATGCAGTAACCATCATATCAAATCTTGCGGTACATGTATGGAGTACTAAATGTAGACGAAAAAAACTATTTGCATAGTTGGGTGAGAAATCGCGAGACAAAACTTTCGAACCTAATTAGTCCATAATTAGACACTAATTGACAAATACAAACGAAAGTGCTACAGTAGCCAAAACCCAAAAAATTTTGCATCTAAACGTGCCCTAAACCGAATTCTGGAAATCTTTTAGATCCATTTCTGAAGCGATCGAGACCATTTTCAGTACATGGCAATTCTTTCCCTTCCTTTTGTTTTTGTTTCGATGAGTAAGCTGATTTTCAACGTAACCCTTTTGATAAAAGGCTTTTTGGTTAATCCCTTCCCTAAGGGATTAGAGGGAATTGAAGATGATCGAGGAAGATTTTGACTTGTGAAAGATAAAATCTCACTCAATTCTTTTTAATCTCCACCGAACCGACCGAGACCTAAACCGGATTGCAGTTCACATCTCAGATTGTATCCATCATTCCGGACTTACATATTACAGCAAGCTCAAAAAAAAAAACAGGTTTCAAATGTCAGAATTAAAAAAAACTATATCCAATCTAGAAGGAATTAGATGATTTTTCATTACGAAGAAACATAAAATGGTCGGGTGCACAACCACACCTCTCAATCTCCCACCCAACCAGTTGAGGACTCACTTCCTAAATGTCAGAATTTGATGTTTACCAAAGTAATTCTCTAAAAAGTAAGTTCAATGGCAAAATATACTAAATACTTGAAAACATCGCTGCGTATATTGTTACCCAAATCGCTTCAATTATAACAGCACGTCTGCATATAAGTTACAAGAGTTCAGAGGACCAAGAAGCATCGTCTGCTGGTATGAACTACGTAAAACAAAAATCAAATCCAAGGACCTCATCTTTTACCCAACTTGTGCCATCAATAATAAAGAGCCATGCTGAAAAGTACGATTCACTGATTTATTGTGAAAAAAAAATACTGTACCATAACTGATAAGTCAGGCTGATAAGTTCAAGAGAACAGGGCCAATAATAAAAGCATCTCCAGCGAGGCTAACTAAAACACAATCCTACTTTTCTATTTAGGTAGCTATCAATTTTTATACTACTCATATTTTGTGGTTTACTCCAGCAACACTACAAAAAATAGACCCCCAAATCCATCTTTGCAGATGTCTCTCATCTTCTTCTTCCCATTGACGGCCGGAGCAGAGACCAGGCGGCGCCAAGGCGGGCTCGCCGGAGTCACGCTAGGGGTAGGGCTGGAGCCACCATCGTCGGGGTTGGACTGCTACACCAGGGAGCCACGCTGGGAGCGCCGGGGAGCCATCGGCGTCGGGGAAGGGCCACCACGCCGTGGATCCGCACTGGGAGCGCCGCTGGGGGGAGGGGGGGCTAGCCCGAGCCCGAGCCGGTAGGGCGCCACCACCGAGGCAGGCCGCGCCGGGGCAGGCCGATCCACCGGGGTAAGGCCGCCGCGGAGGCTGCGCCAGGGAGGGCAAAGCTGCGCCGAGCTCGGTCATCACGGGGAAGAAGAGCGTCGATGCAGTCATGAGAGAGAGAAAAAGTAGGGAAAGTGGAGTATGGGGGCAACAGAAGTAGGGGTTTTTGGGAGAAAATAGGAGGACAACAAAAGTAAGAGGTGTAGTAAGAGGTCTGCTGGAACCGAATTTTTGACCCTCACCACCCAAATCCAGAGTAGGGGTCAAGTAGGGGCATTACTGGAGATGCTCTAAAGAGAAGGAACTCAACGCACATGGACCCTTATAATGTGTGAATCTCTTAAATTACAGTATAAACACATAGAAATGTACTCCTAATATGAGATCAACCTATAGATGCATGGAAACCATAGGATATATGCTTCTCCTGTAAACATGATTTGCCGTCCGATTCATTCAAGACGCCCGTTAATGCGTACTAGGAGTATTAACTTGTCCGAGTGATTGAAATCAAATACTTATACAGCGTATGATTTTCATAGCTGCAGGTTCGTTGGCCCATCCGAATTGAGGGTATCAACCGGACAACAACTGTATTTTTCAGTATATAAAATCGCCATGACTTTGATTCTTCCGCATACATACAGGTACGCCAAAAAGTCTATTAAATATATATGATGAGTCCTTCAAATTAAACTGAGTAGTCCTGATAGCTGTTCGCCTCTTTGATCTTGAAAAGATTTCATAACTGATTCATGACAGGCTGTAGATAGTATGGAGTATCTAATTAACCCTTGTCAATAATTCTGGGAACCATGCATGCACGTTCAACTATCTGAAAATTAATCTGGCAATAAATTCTGAACCTCAAATTCTGAGACCCAGCTAGTTCAACAGCTTTTTTCAAAACCAGTCAAGAGTTCCTGAACACCTATAAAAAAACTTTAGCAGCAGTTTTTAAGTAAATCCTCATTAGATAAGTAATGAGTGTTCATTTCTCCTCTTATTCAGAGTATAATTCTTTCTAACATTCCTCACCCGTACATATACGAACATAATAAGGCGATGAAGACATGTAATTGTGATTGCGAGGCACATTTTTAATCACCTCAACTTCTTTTGCGTTTGCCTTTTTTTGAATCGTTCAGAGGGAGTACTAGACCAGGTACGTTAATTATATCTAGCACAACGATTAGTTCCAGTGCCCCCTTTCTTTTTCATTTTTGGTTCTATTATTGATTGATAAATTCACCTGTTTGGTACGTCTCCTGCTACAGTTTTACTGACTCAGAGAGTCATAGGAGCTTCTGAAGTTACAAAAAAATTGCTTTCCAGGCTTCCAGATTATTTTAGCAAGAAAGAGTTGATTTATAAAATGGAGACAGAGCCATCAAGAGCCGTGCGAAACAAAGCTTTAATTTGTTGATGGCAATATGGCATCAAAATGTCTTAGAAGACAATGAGAAGGAGTCGCATTTTCTTGTGAAAGTGAAGGCAATTACTTGGTACATTTCTTGGAATGACATTTTGATGATATCGACTGGCAGTGGCAGCTACGAGGTGGACACGGAACAACCCGGTGTCCGGTGTGTGGATGGAAAGCGTTTCGTCGTGTCGTCGCCATTTTATTGTCAATTGAGAAAGTTGCTTTCAGAAAGAGGGAACAAAAGACTCCGGCTGCATGCCGAACCAATAATGTCCATGTTCGTCGTCAAAATCAAGCACTGGAAGTTGGAAAGTCAGGCAAAGACGATGGAAGATAGATGGAAAGCGGAGTGAAGAAACTTGATGTGCGATGTACGTATTTATAATAATAACAAAAAAGTCAGAGTACCCGATGTTAGCCAAATGGAATTTCCGTTGCTTATTACGTACGCGGTCGGTCTGCTGGATTTTTTAAAGGTGTTTGTTCCCTCGCCGTATCGCCCTTTGCTGGCAGGAGGATCTGCGTGCGTTGTTCTTTTCCTCGTCGTGCGCTCCATCCAGACTTGCACCTGGAAAAGGAGGATGTAATAATGTTCTGGACGGAGGAATCGGTGGATCAATCCATCTCAGAATAATAATCTGAACAGGGCAGCACGCCGGCGAATACGACGCGTTTCGCACTACTACTGAATGAACGTTTTCCGTGGGCTTGCCGCAGTCAGCCACGCGGGTGGAGTGGACACGGAGGCATACGTACAGTAACGATCAAGATTGGTGTGACGCAAGCTGCTGTCGGCATACGGGCATTGGAGTCTCTCGACCAACTCTGAGACGATATGAAAGTGATAAGCTGACGTGCCGATGGTGACAGGAGTGAAAACATCGCAGATCGGAGTACTGCTTGACGGTGTGCATGTACCGGGGGCCCAGGCTCGACCAGAATCCGGCTTCGGCTTCGGTTTCGGTTTCGGGGTCACCTTCGGAGTCGTCGCCTCGTCGGACGCCAAAGTTTTCCTCAAGCAGATTGAAACCGAGTGGGCTCGTTATTGGTTGGCAGTAGCAACCTTTCGCAGTCCGTCAACTACTCTACTGTTTTTCTGTGACGACTGAGACGCTGGAAAGGACATTTGCCGCAATGGCGATGTGCGGTGGACGTGGACGCGGTGCCAGCCATGTCGTTTGTGATGTGTGCTGGTACTATAACTTTCATATACATCATATCAATATCCAAGATTTTTTAATAATTTTAAATTTTAAATTTCAAAATTTTTGAAATTTAAAATTTAAAATTATCAAACAATATTGGATATTGATATGTTCTATATGAAAGTTATAATTCTCAATAGGATCTACAACTTTATAGTTGAAATTTTTTTTATTTAAAGTCATTTAGTGTCCTAAAATTTAATTTTAAATTTTAAATTTCAAAATCTATAAACATACAATAATATTTCGGGACCCTAAACAGTTTTAATTCAAAAACTTTTCAACTACAAAGTCATAGATCGCGTCGAGGGCTTCAATTTTATATAAAGTTTGTCTTCATTTGAGTTCATAAGGAAAAATTATAAATTATTTTTTGATATAAAGTTTTTAGATCACCCTGTTTTGATCCAGATGAGACTCAAAACTAAGTTTAGGGACCAGGATGACACAACTGAACAAGTTTAAGGACCTAAACGGGTGATTTGCAAGTTTAAAGACCGAAATGATACAACCAAACAAGTTTAGGGACCAAGATGACACAGATAAACAAGTTTGAGGACCTAAACAATTAATTTGTGAGTTTAAAGACCGGGATGACACAACGATACAAGTTTAGGACCGCTGGTGTATTTTACTTTATTGTTAAGAAGAAAACGTCACTTTCACGGAAGGTTCGTCTCATGCCCTCATATATATAGGCCCTACAATGAACGAGTTTGTGTACAAGATCTTCGTTCCCCTCTCCCTCTCGCTCCAAGGAACCTTCCGCTCGCTTGTATAAGAGCATCTCCTCTAGAGCCGCGGTTGATTTGTCTTTCGACCTCCTTATCCAGGTACGGGGTGAGATTGAATTAAATCAGACCTGCTTTTCTTTTTCGTTTTACTACTCTTTTTTTTTGTTACCGATTTCTAACGCGCACAAGGGGATGATGCCTTGGATGGATCTATGGCTAATACGTGTGTGAGGGCCTGTATGGTTCTGCAGAACTTCTAAAATTTCTGTCACATTAAATATTTAAATATATACATGTCTATATTAAATATAGACTAATTATAAAACTAATTGCACAATTTGTGAGACGAATTTTTTAAAACTAATTAGTCCATGATTTGACAACGTAGTGTTACCGTAAACATATGCTAATGACGAATTAATTAGGCTTAAAAAATTTGTCTCACAAATTAGTCTTTATCTATATAATTATTTTATAATTAATCTATATTTAATGTTTTTTTTAATATCTAAATATTTGATATGACATAAATTTTAGAAACGATTAAAGAACCCAGCAACCCCAGATAACCCCCTTTATATGAACGGTAAAGCATACCCGGCCGCTGTGGCCTTTGGTTCTGGGACGACATTGGGGGCACCGACGGAACAATCCCCAAAGAACTGGGCTCAAATCTATGTTGTTTGTGCTTGTACGCATGAACGCATCACGCGATTCAACCATGTTTTTGCATTGCTAGTAAGCACAGCGCACCTATCAATCGTCTCTGATATTGCCTATCTGCGAATCTGATCCAAACAGGGCCTTAGCTGCTCACATAGATGCTCTTGCGCATTGGTCGCTGACGCTTCATTCCTGCTTTTAGCAGCAGCACAGCGCCACCAGTGCCGGAGCGTGAAACAAAATACAGGGGGAGGGGAGCCAATTTGCGAATCTGAGCCAGCATGTACTCAAAGCAGCAGTTCCGTTCACGAGATCTCCCTGGCTTCTTCCTCCAGTTTGCAGTCCAATTAGCGGCAACTCGTATTCATAGTAGCAAGCATTAGATCCACCACCAGCAGCAGCTTAACGGTTGTTCTCTCAGCACGGACAACTGTCTAATACATAATCCCTGCTTCTCTGAATCTCTTCCCAAGACGCTGCGGCTTCCAGTCTGTTCTTTTCCCCTCCTTATTAATCAAACGATAGCAAAGCTATCTCCACGGCATGCCCCTCTAGTCCTCCACCAATCCACCAAGCAGCAAGCACCACACCAGCTCCCCCTTTTTTTTCCTCCATGGCTACATAAGTAGATGACCAGGCCTGACTACTGGAGAGCGCGGCGGCGCGGTTAGATACCATGGAGAGCGCAGGCCTGCGGATGCTGGAGAGCACGAAGGCCACAGCCCTAGCCAGTGGCATGTTCCCCTAGCCAGTGACTTTACTTGGTTGTGGGCTGAATCACTGCCAGTGAGCACAACTATCAACTATCAATTTCACATTGTTGATGCTACTGGTAGATGTTCTTCCATTTCACAGAGATGTTTTAAGTATTTGTGTCCTACAATAATTTTGGTCTGATTCCTCACTTGTGGGGATGAAGCCAGATGTTCTTTCATTATCTTAAAAAAAGAGTTAATTAGATCTGTGTCATTATAATTATAACTTTACCGTACTATTTAAGAAACTATGCCACTGCCATTGAAACTCTGCAGATATTTAAGATACACCATTTATGTATACGAACGATACTATATCCGTATGGACAAGATTACCCCCTTCCTCTTCTCTCACACACTCACTCACACATAGGGCCCATTCATCAGCCCCCCTCTCTCTCTGTCTTCTCCATCTCCAGTCATACCCACCACACGCGAGGGGCCTGCCGTCATAGCCAGCGAGCGCACAGCCGCCGCCGCCGAGTGAGCAGGTGGGGGCGCGTCTGGCTAGTCGCGCCGCACGGGGCTGGCGTGTCGGCGAGCACCAAGCGGCACGGACGCGGCCCTCGGGGTCAGCAAGCAGCGGGCAGCGCGGCCACAGTAGAATCCAGCTAGGAACAAGCTGGACCGGCCTTTGTGTAGAGCTGGCGGCTAGCGAGGGCGGCGGAGGTGGCTAAGCCCGTGCGGCTGGGTGAAAGCAATGGTGCCCTCGGTCTCAGCGGTTGGCGTGGCGAGCTGAGCTCGCCGCCCTTGGCCCGGCAACGGTCAGATCCGCGCATGAGACGAGCTCACCGGCAAGGTCGACGCTGATGGTGCGGGCGAAGTCTCCTCCGATCGGGTGCCGCTGCTTGCTGTTGCCGGCATTGGCATCTGGCGGTTGGGTGCCGCCGGTCATTGTGTCCAGTATCTGGGGTCGGGAAGAAGATGGCCGGCATCTGGCGGCGCTGCCGCGTCCATGCTATATGCCCTCTGTGTTGCTGTGCGTCCGTGCCCATACCATGGGTTGTGCTCATGTTCGTTAGCTTGTCACCGTCCATGTTCGCCTGAGAGGAGCGTCCACGCTCACCGGCGCACCGCGGCCACTCGACCAAGCTCAGGGTAGAGGACAGTGGAGACTATGCAGCACGGATACGGATACATGTATCGGTATCGGAAGGATACGGATACGTGGATACGGCAATTTCTCGGAAAATAGGATACGCGGATACGTTTTACTATTTTTTAATAAAATAAATAGTAATGGAAATTAAAATTGAGAAAGTGTAAAATTTGAGTAATCACTAATTATTAGTTTAGTACATACAATCATATATGATACATCACTAGATCACCTTGTAGGTTTCTTAGTTTTCACTGGAGATAAGTCCAAAGTATACTAGATGAATGCAGAAGTATAGAGTACATCAAGAATGAAAAGGGGGTGTACTCATGGGAGGTCTGCGCAAGCTAGCTTTGCTGAGTGCTGAATCATCCTGTTCCCTGCATCTTGGGAGCTAGCCACGTCCATAGCGGACTGGTGGGTGCCCAGGTCGATTGATGGATGGCACAAAGAGGGCGGACCGGCAGAGGCTTGGCGGCGGCGGCCGGCGAGCAGGGGCGCATGTCCTGCGCGGGAGGCTGTGCGCGTGCGCAGGATGCGGCGTGTGGGGACAGGGGCTCGTCGCCAACGACTGGTGAGCTGCGGTGCATCTCCTCCGCGAGAGGCAGCGCGAGGGGGCGGGGGTTCGTCGCCGGCGGCCAGCGAGCGGTGGCGCATCTCTTGCGCGGGAGGAGGCGCGTGTGTGGAGCCGTACGAGGCGTCGCCGTGTCGGGCTCGCGACTCGGGACGTTGGCTTTTTCGTTGGGCTGGGTCGTATCCCACAGGCCGGATACGTATCAAGTCACGTACTCAATATTCCCGAAATTAAACAAAAATCTGATACTCGCAGGATACGTATCGAAGCCGTATCGGATACGTATCCGATACTTGATACGGCATCTTCTTGACGTATCCGTGTTACGTAAGTGGAGAGGAAGGGGATGACACATTGGGCCCACCTTGTAAGTGAGATAGAGTGGAGGGGTATTTTGGTCCATACGAAAATACAAAATTGTCCATACACCTGCATGTGGGCCCAAAGACACCGCAGACGTATATAATGGCATATTTCAGCTTTTGCAAGAATTATAATGGCATTGGCATAGTTTCGTGAATAATAATGGTGTGCTTCAAAAGCGACAGAATTATAATGACAGATCCAATTAACCCAAGAAAAAAAGATGTTCTGCATACTGCATACTTAGCAGTGTTCAGCAGACCTCGACAAGAGCAATTGATGCTTCACTCTGTCTTTTTTTTACCAGCACAGAAAAATTATGAACTTTACCTAGCCCAGCGCAAATTAGAGGAGCAGATGAATCTGGGACTTGCTAGATTTTTAAATTAGAATGGATAATAATTAAGAAAATGATTAATATATTAACCAGTCAGCTACTGATGGCTGTTATTTCCTCAATCAACTGGTTTTCTGACGGTTTGCTTCCTTTCACACATGTGATCAAACCAAAAGGCTTAGAGCGATCGGTATATACTTCCCTTCCTTCCATTGCTTACTTGCCCGAGCTGGCAAGCGAAAGATACAAATCCAAATCATATATACCATATTATGATATTTCATAGTTGATTGCGTTAAAAAATTATATTTGAGGGAAATATGAATACCATTTTATCTTTATTTCAATATTTATTTTGTTTATTCCATACTAATTTTACCATAGCTATAGGTAGCTATATATCTTGTCACATTCCTGGTCCAGGGAGTAAGTTTTACACGTCTTTCATGGTCCATTATACCAAAAAGAAATAATTTTGCACATAACTGAACTAGCTAGAAAAGACGACATAAGCTGACCTCAAACAAATCCTAAAAATTAACGCCAGTGCCAGATGCTCTGCATAATGCATACATAAGCAGTGTCCATCACCTCTCCTTAACGAGAGAATTGGTGCAGAGCCTGCACAAGATTTTAGTGTACTATTCACTACTGAATATTGCCAACTGAATATTAACTTGAGTTCCTAGCTGTAGTATTTGTGATTCTATCCAGTATCTACTGTTGTGAGTTGTGATCAATCTGAATAATAATCCTCAAACAGATTAATTTGCATTCTAGAGCACCAACATCTTAGTCACCCAGACCAATTTGTGTGTTTCAGATTTTTGCTCAAACCTCCTGTCATCGTTTCACCAAGGATCTATCTAGCTATCACTAAATCCCCTTTGGCGATCAGCTGGTATGAGTTCAGAAAAGCCTGTGGACAACGAAGCCCTGCTCGGACGACATCATGAGAACTTGCCAGTGCCGAACAAAAGCAAAGACCATGGTATCTCATTGCTTACTGTGATGGGCTTCCTGTTCCTGACTTTCAACTCAGGCATGGCTGTTTACCGATCAAATGGAGACTATGGAGCCATCGCCTTCGTGGCTTTCTCCTACCTGGACCTTGTCTCGCTTTTCTACTGCATGCGTTTGTACGAGAGGACAACCCCAGAGTCGCCTTGCCGTGAACACCTCAAGATGGCGGTGTGGCTGCTCACCACAATGCTTACCGCTGCCTTCTCATACAAGGTGGCGGCCATCATGCCGTTCCCGGTGCAGGTGTTGGTTTGGGCCATGGCGGGCACGACAGTCCTCGGTGGCTTCTACGCCTTCTTCCTGCACCGGGAGGAAACTAAGGCATAACAAGGTATAAGCTCCATTGATCCTTTGCTTCAATTCTCCCGTGCAGAAGATTAATTATCTATGCACCTTTGTTTCAAATTAAAGTTTTCGATTTCTTTCTGTTTCCCTGATGGAATTGGCTCCAAGGTTTAATATTGAAACTGAGGTTTGAACCTGACTGTGCAATGCATGTCTCTGTCTGCATGGACAGGATAGGTCAGTTGAATCCGTTCAAAGATTAGGTGGTAGTGACAACATTATATTCAAAGGCACATTCTATGGTTCAGTAAAAAAAATGAAGCATCAGGCTTCATGACTATTGCAATCAATGAACTGGTTTTATGTTCTTTTCATCCTAATGTGGTTCTGCCGTCTCGGAGGAATGTATACTCTTGCTCAAAAAGAGGAATGTATACTTCCATGGTCACACAAGCTTTGGAACAGGATCCGATGAAGCAAAATGGGAGGGATGCATGCTTTATTAGTGTGCTGCCTGGCATAATGAATCATTGCACTCGAATTGATGGGTATCACAGCCTTGATATGTGATCAGTCTTGAACAGAGCCTGATCAATGGCTTATGGTAGCCTTGGACTAGAATTGTTGTCAATTTCTGGTTTGCTAGACAAGTGTGCCACCCCTTGGCAAAGGAGGTGAAGAAGAGGCAAGAGGACTGCAGCCATCTTTTTTTTTAGAAAAAAAGAGAGTAAAGCTGATAACAAGTCAACAGGCATTTCAAGAAATTCCAATTTCTAGAAAAAGGAGAGACAGCAAAGCAGGCAACAAGTCACCAGGCATTTCAAGAACGAAGGCTCACAATTGTTGCAAAAAGGAAAAAAAAATGAAAAATGAAAAACGAAAAAGAAAAAGAAAGGAGGTAAGGGCTAATCTCCTTGGCCATTTTTGGAAGTTCTATGCCAAACTGGTTCCTCAAAGATGTGGCTTCTCTTCATCATCTATAGAACTGGTGTTGGAGGCTTTGAGCCAGGAGTTGTAATGATGATGGAAGCAACTACTGGTTTCCAGGTTTTTCAGGAATTGCCTGTATGCAAACATCCTGGCAGTCTTGCCACAGGACACAACAGATGAGACATGCAACGCAGAGATATGACATGAAAAGCCTTGACTGAAAAAAAAAACCTATTGAAATTCGCTATAAGCATCATACATTTGTTCCCATGGTCAGGCTCGGAAATAGCCAGCATTCAACTAATTATAATACCTAAACAATGAGATGACTTGTGGTAGTCATTCGGTGTTTCAAAACTCATTTAGGATGAGGCCCCATTTTGAATTTGAACACAGGGTTTCATGGAAATCTCTGCTGGAAACTCTTTATTTCCAATGGAATTCTGGTGGAATTCTTGGACTTAAAACTGGGCCTGACGCCGCATCCACTTGATCACTTTCTCGTGGATCAACGGTTCATAACTGTATTTTACTGTTGCTACTACTTGTATTACCAGTACTATGTGTTCAATATGCCTAAATTAAAATCCATGCTTTGCTTGTGAAAGTCAGGGCTGGTACTAACTCGTAATTCATTCGTACAGGTCGATGGCTTGGTTCAGACAAAGAATATATAGATGGAGAATAAAACCGTCGTATCTATTTGCCCGCCCTTGTCGTCCTTGGTTGTGTTCGGTTCCTGTTTGAGTTGGTATATGCACGCACGTCCTACCGGCTACCGTTGTTCTGAGTAATATTAGTACTATACCAAAGGTGAACTTTTAAGTCTGAAGGAGAACAAACACCCCCATTGAGACACTGCATGGTTCTCCTGTCAACTTTGCATGCATGTGTGTAATATAATAATCGTAGCAACAATCGACATTTCTGTTGTTTTCCGTCGCACTGTATGTGGTGCTGTGGCTGAAGTTTGATGACGGCACTCGCCACCTTTCGATCGATCAGCCGCGTTGTATCAAACTCTATCTTCTTCTTAATGAAAATCGTCTATTTCTGTTCTGAGGGCTTCCTATGAGCAATGTCCATTTTGTTGGTTATGTTGTACTATATCAAAGCTAATCTGCGAATTAGATATTCCACTATTTGTCTATTTCTATCACTGATAGATGTCAGGGCAATGGGAAAAATAATTTGAAAGCAAAATCAAGTTGCATCATGAGGTGCCGACTGACGACATCTCCTTGCTGCAGCATGCCTAGTGTTGGCGTTTAATTTGGTTTCGCGTGATGATGATAACTTACTCGATCAAAGTCTCCGGTTCATGCATATGCATATGCATTAATGAAATCAGCAAAGAGAAATGCCCTACGCCTAACACCTGTAGTCCTGTACATACACCACATAGATTTGTTCCACTAGCTTGTGTTGTACAGCGTTGTTATGTTATCTCTTTTTTTTTGAACGTATGTTGTTATGTTATCTTGTCCTGATGACGTGCTCTCTTCTTGTTTCTTCCCCCTTGCACTGGGACGAACAGAAGTGATCCGGGCAGGGGCAGGGACTCTGCCATCCTCTGCCTCTTCATCGGTATCAAAAGGTGTCCATCTGGCTGCCCTGGATGCAAAACAAATCGATCGAGCGCAACGTGGACGACCTACTTTCAGAAGCAGAAACCGAAAAAGAAACTTTGACATATATATGTCTTGTGCATTATTAGCATCAAGTTGCCCAGCTATTCCATGTTAACAAATAATGATCCAGTGTGGAGGTTACCGTATGGTAAATTCCCTAGCGTTAGCGTTACAATGGGAGAATGATCATGCAACTATAGGTGATTTTATACATATGACACTATCAAGAGTGAACTGACAAAAAAAGCCCTGTGTTAGACATTATGGTGGCCCTTTTGTTACATCATCATATATGTGTATTTGTATAAATAAAGATGTGTAGATGATGACACACATGTGCCTCCCTCAAAAGTTCTTTTTATTATTTATACTGAATAAATCTTTTTTTCTCTAAAATGTAGGGAAGTTTTTAGCACTATTTTGAAATGTCCTCGCTTTGATCTTGATCAACGCTTTCCAAGCACTCATCGAAATCAGCCTTCGAATGGATAAAGAGCTTCTGTGCTTGTGTCATTGCAAGAATGTAGTCGATATATAATACTTGCAAGATTAGTGAGAAATTTGGAATTACTGAAAACATCCCGCCATCTCAATTTTGCACAGCATAATATGGATTCATCTGTTAGATTAACCTTGTTGTTCCTTGCATTAGTGGCATTGGTAGTTTTGTTTTTCATGTGCATCGGTGTAACATCTAGTATTCTAGTTGGTCTAGTGCATGTTAGTGATCCAGTCATGCAGCATGGCAAGGAGCTCAGAGATCGACAGTGTGGAGTTCACAAACAAAAAAAGAAAGAAAAAGAGATCGACAGTGTGGAGTGACCGGTCAGCTGCCAGTTAGTGAGTGCATGCCGTGGTGTTTGGACCGCTAGCCGTGAGATTTGAATGGATACATGCATCGTGGAGCTTGCAAGCTACGTGCGCATGCATACTACGTTTGTTTCGTTTCCTGCCGAACCTGGCTCGCACGAGGGAGCCAGGCCCCGGTTGGCCAGGCCCGACGCATGCATGCGAGCATGATGGTTAATCGGTTCCATCCGGCCACGCTAAAGAGAGACGGCGATTGGTTGCCTGGTCCAGCAGCTGCCACAGTGATTTTTTTTGCCTTCGCGCCTGCACCTGCGCTCGCCCTCTCGCACCGTTCCGACCAGGCTCGCTAGGAAGTAGGAATGCCGAAAAATTCCGCATGGGGGAGAGCCAGCCCGACGGCACCTTTTGCACAGCCTTGCCCTGGCTGGCACCCTCACACACGGAACTCAACTTGCAGGCGGGCTCGTTTGCGGCCGGCCGCTAACCCGCCTCGCTTACCGCAAAGTTTATTAGCAGGCTTGCGGCTTGCCACAAAGCTGCTGATCTTGCGGACAAGTGTTCCGTGGATACAACAAACTTGTATGCAAAACCCGCAAGACCCGCAAGACGTACAGTACAGTATCTATGTATTATGTTTCCTAGGCTGAAGGGATGTTGTCCCTCATGCAATCTTAATGAGAACAATGTCGATGTCAAGCCACTGCCGTATGAGAACATAATGATTCGTTGGCCAGCCTGTATAAGAAGCAAAAATTAGCTGTGTAGGATGAAGATACATAAGTGCATGGAATAAAGATGCTGTACTGATTCTTTCTCATCACAAAACAGGCGGAGATCATTTTCTACCTTTCTTCTTTTACCTAAGTTGTCTCTAGTTAACAGCTTATTTTTCGTCAGCAGCCAAACAAAATAGGAGGGACTTTGATATCCCAAACAGAAGAAACTAAGACAGGATGGACTCCCCTGAAGTTAACTACTTTATATAAAGACTGTAGAATATAATCCATTAGAGTTAAACTTCCAGATTAAAGCATCGTCACTGTCCTCAAAGGAAATAGTTGTAGCTAACTGAAAAACTTCTTCCCACATAAGAAACAACCTATCATCTACTAATCTCCTGAAAGTACATTACAAATTCACCCCATCCCACAGCTCGGCAATAGTTTTATTTTTCTCACTAACTATCCTATATAATTCCCAATATTGGATGGCCAGGCTAGAAGAGCCCAACCAGTTATCTTCCCAAAAGCACACGTTTATACTATTACCAATTTTCCAAATGTAACCCATCTTTGCTGCTTGAATAGCCCACATGAAGCCTCTGAAAAATTAAGAGGACCCTAATGCTTTAGCCTGGAAAATGTTAGGACTACAAGTCTGATATTTGTGATCTAAAAGCTGTCTCCACAGCTTATCACAGGAGCTCTGAAAATGCATAACTCTTAGTGAAGTTCTTTCCATGTGGACTATGCGTAGCTCACGATGCAATTCAAATATAAGCGCACATGCTTACCTGGTTTCTATCTTATAAACCACCTCAAAAATCTTGCAATCCTCGGCCACCTTCGGTGCCCACTAAATCCAGCGAGATTATTGATCTGAACTCCCCTAACTTTCATCATATCTGAAGTATTCAGCCGACCTGGGTACATGCATCCTGAACATAATTGGAGTGGTTCTGAAAAGGTATGAATTCAAAGCATACATGCATCCAGAGCTTAATTCAAAGTTACTATGTTGATACTAAAAAGGCACAACATCCAATTCCAACAATATACCACAGGCCAATTACTCGACACAAATACATATACGTAACTTCTGGGGAAATAAACAAGAGACACTACAAAGTGAGCAAAACACCATCCAGACAGACACCAATCTAAACCATGCTAGTACAGACTGACTCGAGCGAGTGCGGGCGAGCGTGGACAGCGGGCAAGCGCGGCCAGCGAGCGAGCACGGCGGCGTGGCCGAGCGCAGCCAGCTCGGCCAGCAGGCGAGCACGGCCGCACGCCCGAGCGCAGCCTGCCGGTGGCACAGCCGGGGCGGAGGCACGGCGACGGCGCGGGCGCGCGACCTGCGTGAACGGGGAGCGCAGCCTGCGGCGATGCGGCCAGCGCGTACGGCGAGCGTGGCCGGCGCGGCTTGAACGGGAGGGCCGGTAGGGTTCAGGACGAGCCGGGAGGGAGAGCAGAGGAGGGTGTTGCGGGTTATTGCGAGGCTTCCCGCTCGCCCAACGGACTTTGAGGGTCGGAAGTCTTTGGGCCACGAAAAAATTGCGGCTGGTCCACAACATCCATGAAGCCCAGTTTTGCGGGACGAGTGGGCGGGTTACGTTAACAACCCGCCCCGCCTACAACTTGACACGGAACCAAACACGCAGGGCTTGCGTGAGCAGGGCCTGGACTCCAGGCATGCGGGGAACCAAACACCATTAAGGCCAGTCTCAGTGAGAGTTTCATCTACATTAAATAGGTTACGGCATAGGTGTTTTTATGACATGGCAATGTAATTTAAGAAGAGAGAAAATAAATTGAACTCTTTTGGCATGATTATCAACTCTCTACGGATCATAAAATTAAATATCTATGAAACTATAGAATGAAACTTTTATTGAGAACGAGTGTTTCATCCAAGTTTTAATTTCTATTTTTATAACATGACAGTATTAAAAACAACGGTATAAAAATATCCGCTGAGACTGGCCTAAGAGACTCAATCCAAGGTCCAAGGTCCAAGGTCCTAAGGAATGAATTGAAAACTTTTACAATAATTGAAAGCATATCTCTGTCGGTGTTTCGAGTAAACACCAACGAATAAATTTGTATTATTGGCCCCGTTCGCTTCGTTGAAAAAACAAGCCGAAACACTGTTTCGGCTGATTTGTTCTGAGAGAAAAACACTGTTCCGGCTGAAAAAACAAGCTGAAAAAGACGGATTATAAGAGAAGCGAACAGGGCAATTGCACGTCTGGCTCGGATGGTGTGCTAAGAAGACACGAGGTTTATACTAGTTCGGGCAGAATGTCCCTACGTCCAGTTTGTTGCTGCTGCTCGTGTTACTAGCACCGAAAGTTTGTAGTAGGGGTTACAAATGGCCGAGAGAGGGACATGTCCCAATTCTCTGGTGAGTGGAGCGAACGGGTGCCGAGAGCTCGGTCGCTACTTAGCTATGTGTTCGAGGTTCGAGCGTGATGTGTTGCGATGCTCGTGGATTCGATTCCCTTAGTGGTGTGCCGTGCTTTCCCTTTTATAGGCCAAGGGAAAGCATGGGTTACAGCGGACGAAGAGAGGAGAACCAAAGGAGGGAGGAAGTCCTTCATGGTCGCCGGGCCTTTCTTTTCCTTTGTGCGGGTCCCTCCGACACTATAGACAGTGACAGGGACGGCTCCATGCCAAAGGCCTGTCCGCCGATGACGCCATGCCCTAGCCTTGTCAGCGGGTCGTGATGTCCCACTCCGCCCCGGCGGGCGGCGCGACGAACCATCGTGCGGATCAACGGCCGTACAGGGAGTAGGCAGCACAGTGACCTTACGCCCGTCACTGTGGACGATGTGAGTTCCCTAGAATGACATATCATGGGGACGGGTCGTGTCGAGATAAGACCGCTCGCTGCACAGGCCAGAAAGTTTGACCTTGGGTCGTAATTTCTGGCCCGTAGTAGTTGGCGGCAGCATGGGCTCCCGTTGGGAGCCGCGCCCGAGGGGTCGGACGAGGCGGAGCCAGCTCTCAGATGTCGGACGGGGTGGAGCCAGCCCTCAGACATCGGGCGAGGCGGAGCCCGCCCTCAGAGGTCGGGCGAGGTGGAGCCCATCCTCAGACGTCGGATGAGGCAGAGCCCGCGCTCAGAGGTTAGCCGAGGCGGAGCCAGCCCTCAGAGGTCGGGCGAGGCGGAGCTAGCCTTCGGACGTCGAGCAAGGCAGAGCCAGCCCTCAGACATCGGGCGAGGCGGAGCCCGCCCTCAGAGGTCAGGCGAAACGGAGCCCGCCCTCAGACATTGGGCGAGGCAGAGCCAGCCCTCAGACGTCGGATGAGGCGGAGCTAGCCCTCAGAGGTCGGGCGAGGAGGAACCTGCGTACCTAGGGGTCGGTGAGAGCCGTAGTCGCGCCCTTAAAGGAATTAAGGCCTAACGGTCGTTAGCCTCTCCTCTTCGGGTACCCTAATATTGGTCCCCGACTGTAGCCCCCGAGCCTTCGGAGGAGTAGTATACTCCTTCGAAGGTTTTTTTCGAACGGGAGGACTCTGAGGGAATTGGCCTTCTTTTGTCACCCACGACGTGTCCTGGGGACGGTGGTTCCCTTTCGTTGAGATCGGACCCTTCGCAGGTACGGCTGCGATATTTGGTGGGTTGGAAAAGGTTTTTCCTGATTGGGGCCCCGGCGTTCCGTTCACAGGGATCCGGCTACGATCAGCTTGGTGTCCGACCCTAGAATCTTGGTGGTAGATTTGTATAGTTCTTGGGTCCGTTCGACCGATCCCGAGGGCTATGTGCCTTTCCTCAAGGAAAAACCAAGGATCGTAACCGGTCGAGACTCAATCGTGAGCCGGGATGCCCGTGGCGCTCGTGCGCCTAGGTACTGGCCGCTTGCTGGCCCATCCCTTTCTATCTTTTGTTCTAAGGGTGCCCAGAGCGGTTGCCAAAACCGTTGATGGGCCAATCCTTTGAATTCCTGGGCCCAGGCGTGCCGTGGAGGTGTTTTTGGTCCGTATCCTTCTTACTTGTGATGAGTCGTGGCCCGTCTAGAAAGGCGAAATGTCCGGCGAGCTTTTCGAAGGAGCGGATAGAGATTGCGTGCGTACTTCCCGCGGCGGGACGTTGTGGCAAATCATGGTAGGCGCGGAGATCCGGGCGGACGGTTGGTTTCCTCATATCCGTCGCCCCTATAAAACCAAAGGGTTCACCCCCAGGGTCTTATACCTTTCCTTCGTAGCCACGACCGCCGCCACCAATCTCCTAGGGTTCCTCGCCTTCGTATCTCCGCCACCGTCGAGCCCACATCGAATCATCCCCACCTCCAATGGATCCGTGGTGCCGCTCCGACATTACCTTCGAACGCATGGAAGGTCTCATCCGTCGCGGTCTCCTCCACGCGCGGACCTCGAGTGAGGAGTGGTTGTTGCTCGGCGAGGAGAAGATGTCGTCGCCGCCCGACGGCTATGTGGTGTCTTTCACGTATTTCCACGAGCATGGGTTCGTTGCCCCCGCTCACAGATTTCTCTGAGGGTTGCTGCACTACTACAAGATTGAGTTGCAGCACCTCAATCCCATCGAGATCCAGCACATAGCGGTGTTTGTCACCCTATGCGAGGGATTTCTAGGGATCAGTCCCCACTTCGATCTATGGCAGCACTTCTTCGCCGTCACCCTCCAGAAGAAGAGGGAGAAGGGAGGCAGGCAGGAGCTGCATACACCGATGGGACGAGTCGGCATCCACCTCTGGAACAACCGGGTCAGCGAGTACCCGGCGATGCGGCTATCGACCTCCAACAAGGGGTGTCATTCGTAGTGGTTCTATCTCAAGAACGACGCCGATGCCCCCCCTGCTAGAGTTCACCGGGCGCCTGATCGAAGAGGCCTCAAAATTGTGGAGGAAGTGGGGTGTCCCGGAGAAGGACAAGAAGAAGATCTGGGACCACCTCACTACCATCCACATCTTGAAGGAGAGCGGCCTAAAGGGTCGGGCATCATCAGGGCCTACCACGCGAGCAGGGTGGCGCCGTTGATGAGACAGGCGCTTCCGCTGTATGCGATGGCAACCGAGGCGTCATTCGATGGGACGGCGCTCGCCGAGGGAGCGCTCTCCCCCTCTAAATTCATGCAGCGCATTAAGGAGGCGATGGAGCCTTCGTGGGACGATGCGGGTGCCCCCTTGATTTTGTGTACCCGGTGCCGGGGCATCCTCCGATGCAGACGGAACCAGACTTCGTCGTCTTCGTAAGTTTCCTCTCCTCATGCCTCCTCTTCAATTTATCTCCCGACCCCTTGATACTAACATTGATATGGGGGGACCAGCCGAGGGACATCGTCCTCATGGATCACCCAGCTCTGTTGCCAAGGGATTCATCCATGAGGGAGGCGAATCACGTTGAGGGCGAGCGGCTTGAGAAGGTGAAGGAGGACAAGAGGAAAAAGAGGCAACGGAAGCTGCAAGCGCGGGAGCGAGGGGAGGACATCGATAGTGACGATGACGATGATCAGGAAGACGATGACGAGGTAGTCGACGACATCAAGTGGGATGACCTAGAGAGCGAGGATGTGCTGATAGGTATACGCTCGCCCTTGCAGGAGTCGGGACCCTTCTCGTTCCATGGAGGGGAGGGCGTGTCCGTGGGACCGGCGAAGATGGTCCAGAACATCGGCCTGCCCCAGGAGCCGACAGGGACGGGTGGATCTGCCGCCGCGCTCGAGGTGCCAGCGGAGGCTAGTGGCTCTGCCGTCGCACCCCAAGAAGCAAGGGGAGCGAGCCCCACTGCCTGGGAGAAGGGGGTGGGCTCAAAACAGGCTCGCCCCGATGAGGCGGAGCAGAGATCTGGGGTTTCACCGCCCAAACGTATCTATCGTCCAACAGCGCCGATGTGAGTCACCAGCTCCTCTGTTTTTCTCTGTTTTCATCGTGATTTATGCTTTTCGTTCCTTGCAGCGTCGTGAGACGGTGTAATCCTTTGGCGCTGGCGCCAAAGAAGAGCGTCGCCCTTCAAGCGGGGCGACAGCCGTTGGTTGGCGTCGCACCTATTTTGGGCGGGAGCGGCGTCGGTGTGACCGCGTCGCCGGCCGGTCAGGTGCCTCCTGTGGTCATGTCTGTGCCCTCGGCGGGACAAGTGGGCGCATGGGCTCAAGGGATGCCCTCGGAGGTTGCTGAGCAGCTGGCGATGGAGGCGATACCGCTGCCAACATCGGGGCAGATGAAGCTACCTTCCGCGCTCGTGGCACCGGCTGTGGTGGGCGCGACACAGTTGGTCGAGATCCCACCGACGTAGGCAGAGGTGGCAATGGCTATGACAGGTGGGCCACAACCGGACGCAACTGTGGCGGTGCCTGAGGCAGCGGCAAGACCTGCGCCATCGACGGCCCAAGCGACGGTGCCCGACGTGGGCTGAACGGAGGGGGACGCCGTCGAGGGGTCCCCGAACGTTGTGGTGGTGGGAGGGAGGTCAGCGCCCGTACCGCTGACCCCTTTCATCGCCAGAGGGGGTGTCCTGGCGGAAACATCATGGCAAGAGGGCTCGGCGGAGCTTGGAGTTGGCGGGGAGTTGTCTCTGGCCCTAACGTCGGTAGCGGTGACTCGCCTGCACGAGGCGAACCCCTGCTCCGGTGGACAAGTCCAGAGGACTCGGCATCGACGCTCTTCACCCTCAATGATGGTGCCGAGAGCATGGAGCGGGGGAGCCTTGACGTGGGAGTCTCATCCGTGCTCAAAGCTCTGGACCATGCCTGGGGTGCCATGACCGACGTTGTCGTTCCCGCTGGCCGGGTACTTGCTTGATCCTGCTTCTCGCTTTTTCCTTTCTCTGCATATTTTTGTATTCTAACCATCGTCTCCTTTCAGTCCCTCATCGCTCATAGCTAGGGGAAGTCGCGGTTCCTTCATGAGCAAAAGGGAACCTAGGACCGCCTCGTCGAAGAGGCGCGGCTGCGCGGGAAGGTGATGGCTCTGCGTGCTGTCGCCCAGCAGAAGGTGGTTGAGCTGACTCCCCTTGCTGAAGAGGTAGGCAGTCTTCGGTCCTGGGTGGCCGAGGCCCGTCGGCATGCTTATGAGCTCGAGAGGGCATTCAAGGCCCTATCGGTGAGGTCGCGAAAGGACGATGAGGAGGCCGCCAAGGTCAGGAGGGAGCGGGACGAGCTGCTCTAGAAGGACACCGAGACCCGCCGACAGATCCTCAACCTTCTGGCCTAGGTTGAGAAGGAGCGGGAGCTGAAGGTGGGAGCCGAGGAGAAGCTCGTGACCCTGGAGAAGGTGAGTCTAGACGCTACGGCGGTCGCCCGGCTTCGCAAGGAGCAGGATGAGTTGCTCCAAACCGCGGAGAGGCTCTACTCGGAGCATGGCGTGGCTCGCGAGGAGCGCGACCAGGCCCTCCTAGAGCGTGACGACGTGCAGCAGAAGATCGGCTCCCTCTAGGCCGAGCTTGGAACCGCGATGACCCACATGTTGGAGGCCGAGGGCATCTCTACCGGGCTAGCCGCAGACCTGACCGAGGTGAGGAGGAACCTTCAGGCAGAGAGCGATGAGCTCGGTATCCTGAGCGCCGCCCTCGGAGTGGTCTGCGACGAACTAGAGGTGGTGCGGTCGGAGGGGACCAATTCGCTCGCGGCCCATGCCGTCGAGATCACGGCGTGGGTACGCTAGCTCGAGAGGAACGCCCTTCACGCCAGGGTCAACCAATCCTTCATGATTGCTCATTCTCATTACGGGGACAGCATCAACCTGGAGACGATGAGCCTTGGCTTCACGCCTGGCTATGAAGCCCATGAGCTGGATGAGATAGAGATGGCGGTGGCTCCTCTTTCACAGGTCCTGACAGACAAAATAGAAGACAGTTCTCCCCCGTAGGGGCTAGTTAGTCAAATAGGTCGGATGATCATTATTTTAATCAGTGGACAAGTGTCGATCCTTGTATCGTAAAAACAAACTCGTCGTTTTGTTTCGTTTGATTGAATTTGTTTTTCCTCCCTTTTTGTGTTTGAAAAGGGGTTCACGTGTTCCGAACCTTCCATTTGTTAAGTCCATAGGGTTTGAGGTGCAAGCTGATTACGCTGGTAAGCAAGAGTGACGTAGCCATAGGGGTGTAGGTTTCTCGTAGTTCGACCAGCCATGCTCAATCATTCGTTTCCGCAGACCTTGCCACTATGTTTAACATGAGGGAAAGGTCAGGTGCGGGAACTATTTCAGAAAGGGTGTATTTATGCCCTTATCAGCCCCCGAGTGAGGCCCGATCCCTTGCCCTTGCTAGGGTCGGGTTTCGCTGAAGATCGAGGAGAAGATAGCGAAACTAGTAGGAGGCAACGTCTCTTATTTTCGCGCGTATCCCCTCCCTAGGATCTGAGCTATCATTTTATGACCGCGTGTTCGGTCTTTTTGCGAATCCAACTTTCCTCGAGCCCCCACGTGCAGCAGGGGTCTGGTTGAGGGTTGGCTCATCTTTGTGATCGTCGCCCCATCCATGGTTTTCGCAACCAGAGGGGTTGAGCCAACGTCACTTGCCTCGATGGCTTGAGTGACGTGCTCGGTGAGCTCACTAATGGGTCTGTTCGAGTGGAATCCAGATCCGTCGTTTGTGACGGGGTCGGCATAGCCCTTATGTGGCGTTCCATGGCTCCTTAATCCACCTCCCGACAGATGCCTAAGCCGTTTGATAGGCTCGGGTGGCCCGCTGGCCTCTCCTCGATAGAAATTCTGTGGACTTGGTTCGAGGTTAGGATCGAACGAGAAGGTTGAGATGACCCTGTCCGCTTCTGAGTGGGTCGGGTGAAGGCCGTTGAGGCTCATCGGCGTTTTCTCCCCTGGCTCTTGCTCAACGCGAGGCGGCTTCGGACCCTTCGCTGGCGGCCTTCGAACCCCGGTCTCTCGAGTTCAGGTCGGGCGGCTCGAGCCCCCGGGCCCCGTGGGGTTCAGGTAGGGGTCGGCCGAATTTCATGCGTCACCCCGTTCTCGGTTTCCGTAACCGGAGGGGCTGAACTAACGACACTTGCCTCGATCGCTCGAGTGTCGTGGTCAGTGAGCTCGCTAACGGGCATGTTCGAGTGGAATCTGGGTCCATCATCCGCTGACGAGGTCGGTAGAGCCCTCATGTGGCATTCCACTGCTCCTTAACCCGCCTCTCGGCTGATGCCCGAGTCGTTCGATAGGCTCGGGTGGCCCGCTGGCCTCTCCTCGATGGAGATTCTATGCGCTTGGCTCGAGGTTAGGATCGAACGAGAAAGGTCATGACGTCCTTGTCCGCTTCTAAGCAGGATCAGGCAAGGGCCGCTGGGGCTCATCTCAGTTTTTCTCCCCTGGCTCTGTTTGACATGAGGTGGCCTCGAGCCCTTCGCAGGCTAGCCTTCGAACCTCGGTCAGTTGCCGCTCATGTCGAATGAGACGGCTACCGCTTCGTGACATGACTCGAAGCGTTGTGATGCAGCAATTGCATATGCAATGCTCGGGTGTATGGAATGAATGTATGATGATGAATGGATGAATGAATGTTCATGCACTAGAAAAGAAAAAGTAGGGTTTGGTAAAGTTACCTCGACGGAGAAAGCCTACTAGATAGGTATGCTCTTATTAGCTCCCGAGTGAGGCCCAACCCCCCGCCGTTGCTGGGGTCGGGTGTCACTAAAGGTCGGGGAGTTTTGATAGTAGAACTGATAAGAGAAAATGTGCGTTTATTAAGGGTGAAAGTGACATAGCTTCTCAATGTTCCAGGCATTGACAAAGACTTTGCCATCGATGGTCTTGAGCTTGTAGGAGCCTGGTCAGAGCACCTACACGATGACGTACGGTCCTTCCCACAGTAGAGAGAGCTTGTGGCGATCCTTGCTACTCTGGACGAGGCGGAGCACCAGGTCTTCGACATTGAAGGCCCATCCCCACACTCGACGGTTGTGGTACCGACGTAACGCTTGCTGGTACTTGGTTGAGCGGAGGAGGGCGATGTCACACGCTTCATCTAACTAGTCCATGGCATCCTCGAGAGACGCCTTGGCTCCCTGTTCGTCGTACGCCACGACCCTCGGTGCTCCGTGGTCGAGGTCGGTCGGGAGGATAGCCTCGAAACCATACACCATGAAAAATGGTGTGTAGCCGGTGGTCCGGCTAGGGGTCGTCCTCAGGCTCTAGAGTACCATGGAAAGTTCTACGACCCATCGTCCACTAAATTTGTTCAACCGGTTGAAGATCCTAGGCTTGAGGCCTTGTGTGGCAAAACCTCCTAAATTATAGGGCCCACATGCACCTTTCACTGTCCAATGACCTCTGATGACTAGGCATATGTTCCCGATAACTTAAGAAGCCTGTCGGGTGTCCTCAGGAAACCTGAATCATCCACTATTTTTCCGAGCAGGATCCATTACAGAGTCATTACAGTATTACAACAGTTTATTCATTAATTTACATCAGAGCAAAATAGCGGAAGTCTTACAGTAACTTAGTTACAAAACAGTTGTTTCAAACCTTACAAACTAAGTACGATTATTATTACAAACCATAGTAGTGGAGTAGCATTAGTTAGATAAAATAAAACACACAATTAAAGTGCCCTGCCCAAGGGCCACACATTTACTTGTCATCTTCGATTTGAACAACCGTCATGCAGCACGGTCCAAAGCAGACCTGCTCATGAGGCTCACCTGCAATAAGGGTTAAAGAACCCTGAGTACAAAAGTACTCAACAATACTTAACCGACGTAAAAACAGAGAAGACTCAGGAATACAGGCTCAGGGATTCCAGGTAAGGCTTTAGCAAGAATCAAAGTTCTTTTGCGTAAAAGCTCCCTAACAAGATTCTTTCTTTCAACATTTAAATCTTCATCAAGATCATATATGAATCTGCCATGATCCATATTGAGATCATGAACCTCATATCAAACTCTTTCTCAAATCTTACTCAAGTTTCATTTGTTAACTACGATGGTGAACAATGAGTTGAGTCTCCATAACCGAGGAGCAACGACGATTCGAACCAATTATAACCCAGCTGGGGATTCCCAACCACACGACATATGCAGGTCCCTGACCTACATATATCAACCTACCCTCAGATCCTCTAACACAAGAACAGGTTCGCACCACCCGAGAGCACAGTACTCCACCAATCCAGCCCATTGCCACGTGGGTACACACTACTCTCGCCATCTCTCCACTCCCAGTGTGCGAGTAGCCATTCTCGTAATAGAATAGCCGAGTTAAGGCTTACCGGAGTATGTGGCCAGTACTACAAAGTCTCACCTCATGTAATTCAACAATGGACGGTTCTTAATCGACACAGGCGGAAAGAACCCGCTCACAAGACATCCATGTCTTGTGACTCTCATACACCGAGTCCGCCCGGTCTAGATTTATTACTCCACATGGTTATATCTCATGATAACATAAATAACCAATCGTATCCAAAAATCCATTTATATCTCGCAGGTGACAGGTAATCACCTGACTTCTATCGATCTAAGCATGGCTAAGCATAATTAGGCATTCTCGAAGTGAAGCTGGTAACAAGGTTGATATGGAAAAACAAGGTTGGTAATGCACCAATTAGGTTTTCACTCAACTCCTAATCACTTAATGCAGTATTTAAAAACAAAAGCGATATAAATTTGTAAAACACAAGGTAGGTTTAAATGCATCCGGGGCTTGCCTTGACTGTCAGAATAGTCAGGTTCAGGAGATGTTCCACAGATATCAAACCCGGCCTCAACAGGTGGGTTGACTTCCTCAACAACTTGGTTGACTACCAAGTTCTCACTTTCGTTTACTACACATAGTAACAATGCCATGTTTAATATGATGCGAGATATATAACATGATGCTTGATGATGGATGCAAAAGTTAATAACTTGAAGACAACTTTCCTTCGTGGTACAATTACAAACCAACAACTAATTACACCTTTTTTTCATAAACTCAAACACTTACTTTAAGTGCCAAGGATCAGTTTTATGCTAATGACCCAAGGTCCTCACTCAATCCCAAATTCAAACAAAACCTAAGTCATTAAGGTGTACTATTTATCTTAATTAATTAATTAATTAAAAATTATGAAATAAATCAACTTTCTCCAATTGAGCTCCAAATTTTTGTAAAGACTCATCATATGATAACTAAGTGGAAAACAATTTTCATAATTTTTGGATAATTATTTAAGCCTAGAAAAATCATGGAAACCCATTTATTAATTAATTTAAGCAATTTTTATCATATTCAAAATGTACTGAAAAGTTATATTTAACATTTTTCCTAAATAGTTTACATCTCAAAGAGGTCACACAAAAATTTTCATAATTTTTGGAGCTCTATTTATTTCTACACAAAATAAACAAATCACAACACTATTTAATCATTTATGCAAAATAGAAAAATTCATTTTCAAAGAAACGACCACTGACAGGGTGACCCCATCGGTCAACCCACGCTGACCACGGCTGCGAGGCCCTCTGACCGGCGGTTTCTCACCGACGGTGAGGTCTCCGGTGGTACGGAGTGCACCAACACGACCTTCTCAGTGCTGCGCATCGATTCAAGGTACCGGTTGAACATCTAGACTACTGCATAGACCTCGCCGGCGACGATGGCGGCATGGCGGTGTCCTGCCGAGACGGCGATGATGATCTACGACTTCACCGGCGATACAAAGATCTCAGGCGTACTCAACACCTCCTAACGGACTTAACCGAGCCCTTAATTGAACCCCCAACGCTCTAGAACGCAAGCAGCGACGCGCGCAGCGGCACGGCGGAGCAAAGCTCGCCGACATCCTAGGGTCTTGGGGCTACGGCATGGTAGAGGTAAATTAGATCACATAGACATGATCAGTGGCTCACCCCAAAGCTGATGCGCGCGAGAACGACGGCTAAGGCGAGGCGGAGCTAGGTCGTCAGCGGTGGAGACGATTACGGCGGCGTGAACTCACGGTGAAGCTCCGTTCTAAGGAAAGCAACTGACCAAATGATCAACGATCAAGCTCATGAGCATCACGAGAGAATGAAGATCAAGAAACAGCAAAAGATGAAACAAGAAGCCCACCCGAACTCCCTGTCCACGGTGGAACAGATCTCGGCGGAGCCTCGCCGGGGTTGGAGAAGACGAGGTTACGCCGGGCAAACTAGAAGGATAGAAGCTGCGCAAGTGGGTGGTATGGAGGCGCTAGGTGATGACGATCATGGTGACGTGCTTGGCTGAGGCTGGGAGGGTGCTACGGCTCTGGCGCGAGCTCAACGGAGCAGGGCGGCGCTGACAGGAAACAGAGGAAGGAGAGAGAGCGACGGGAGGGCACTTCCAGACTTATCGGCGAGCGAAGAGCGGCGGTGAGATGTGCGCTTGACACGCAGCGACGATGCGGACACATCGAAGCTAGAGGTGTCACCTACGGGCGCGCGTAGAAGCCGGTGGAAGCTCGCCGACGGTGAGAGCCTGCCTGCTTGCACTGTTCGAGATATTTACCGAATTGCCACTCGCTTTATTTTTCAAATTACTCTCAAATTTGTATGGTAACTCAAAAATCTCCAAAAATAAAAGTTGCTCCAAATTCAAAGTTCTACAACTTTGCTTTAATAACCATACTCAAATTAGGTCTATATTTAAAAATGCAAGTTTAAAATCAAAAGGGGACACTTAAAGAATTTATTCCCTTTCAAATTACTTCAAATTTTATATAACAACTTTGAAAACTCTAAAAACCAACTTTGTACACATTGATAAGCTCTACACTTTTCCTTTTAGGCTCAACCCCAAAAGGTGCTCAAATTTTGAATTAGGTTTTCTATGGTAGCATTAAGTGCTGGAAATTAGGGTTTTTGAATTCCAATTCAATACAAAGGTTTTGAACTTGATTCATCCCAGACAAGACAACACATATAATCATAAAATAATCTTGTTTTAGTGAATGCATATCAAAGTTTTTCCCTAACACAAGAATGATTTGCAATGCATATGATGACATGGCATATTTTAGTGTTTAAAACACCAGAGGTGTTACAACCTTTCCCCCTAAAAGAAATCTCGTACCGAGGTTTAAAGTCCTAGGGTAAGTAATGGAAAAGGAAATGTGTCAAACAAATACATTCAAAACTTAAACATAAAACAGCTAAGGTCCCTTTACAAAACATGGTTCTTAAAGACAGAGTACAACTAATAGTATTTCATATAGATGCAAGAAACTCTGGAAACTGTTCTAGCAAGTAATCTTCGGATTCCCAAGTAGCTTCTTCTTCGGAATGTTGATTCCATTGTATCTTGTAAAACTTGATTGTCCTCCTTCGAGTGACACGGTCTTTCTGATCCAGAACTCGGATAGGATATTCAGAATAGGTCAAATCAGGTTCAAGTTCAACTCCTTCAATATCAACATTTTGATCAGGCACTTGAAGAGATTTCTTTAATTGGGAAACATGGAACACATTGTGTACAACTAAGAGATGTTCCGGTAACTTCAAGCGATATGCCACCTTTCCACACCTCTCAACAATTGGAAATGGTCCAATATAACAAGGTGCCAACTTGCCTTTAACACCGAAACGGTTGACTCCCTTCATTGGTGATACCTTCAGATATACATAATCTCTCTTGTTAAACACCAATGGTCGACGTCGTTTATCTGCATAACTCTTTTGTCGGGACTGAGCTATCTTCAAATTACTTTGTATCTGCCTAACCTTCTCTTCTGTTTCTTTTACAAGGTCAACTCCAAAGAACCATCTTTCCCCGAGTTCAGACCAATTTAGCGAGGTTCTGCACGTACGACCATAGAGTGCTTCAAACGGAGCCATCTTAATGCTCTCTTGATAACTATTGTTGTATGAGAACTCAGCCAAAGGCAAACATTCATCCCACTTATTGGAATAGTTAAGGACACAACACCTTAACATATCTTCAAGTACTTGATTTACCCTTTCAGTCTGACCATCAATCTATGGATGATAAGCGGTACTATGCAGAAGTTTAATACCCAACGAAGCATGCAAATGTTTCCAAAAGTTGGAGACAAACTATGTACCTCTATCCGACACAATGGTCTTTGGTACACCATGTAAGCTCATGATTCGTGCTAAATACAACTGGGCATATTGGATAGTGGAATATATACTCTTGACTGGAAGAAAATGTGCTGACTTAGTCGATCTACAATAACCCATATTGAGTCAAAACCTTTTGATGTCTTGGGTAGACCGACGATAAAGTCCATACTAATATCCTCCCACTTCCAAGCTATAATAGGCAATGGCTGTAATTCTCCAGCGGACTTCAAATGTATAGCTTTTACTTTTTTGACAAGTATCACACTTGGCTATATATCGAGCAATCTCTATCTTCATTTTGGTCCACCAAAATCTCCGTTTCAAGTCATGGTACATTTTATTACTTCCTGGATGAATAGAGAACCTGGTGGCATGTGCCTCTTCAAGAATCGACTGTCGCAACTCAAAAACCTTTGGTACCACTAGGCGATTCTTGAACCATAGCACACCTGCATCATCTATTCTGAAACATGCCGCTTTTCCATTTCTGACTCTTTCTTGGATATGGGCTATACCCTTGTTTTCTTTTTGTGCGGCAATAATTTGATCTCGAATAGTTGACTCCACAGTTATATTATTCAAACTACCTTGTCGAATTATCTCTATATTCAACTTCTCCATCTCCTGACATAAAGTTAGATCCATTGTCTTCATTGTCATGCAATTGCAATGACTCTTACGACTGAGTGCATCTGCAACCACATTTGCCTTACCAGGGTGGTAATGCACCTCCAAGTCATAATCTTTAATCAATTCCAACCATCTTCTTTGCTGCATGTTCAATTCTGATTGAGTAAAGATATACTTTAAACTCTTGTGATATGTATAAATATGACAAGTATTACCAAGCAGATAATGCCGCCAAATCTTCAAAGCATGGATAACTGCTGCTAACTCCAGATCATGAGTTGGATAATGTTCTTCATGTCGCTTAAGTTGTCTGGAAGCATAGGCAATGACTCAGCCTTCTTGCATCAATACACACCCAATACCAATACCAGAAGCATCACAATAAACATCGAACGACTTCTCGATATCTGGCTATGCTAACACTGGTGCAGTGGTTAATACTCTCTTCAAAGTCTGAAAAGCTTCTTCATAGTCAGGTGACCAGACAAACTTGGCTTGGTTTTTCAACAATCCTGTGATGGACTTGGATATTCTAGAGAAATCTGGAATAAAACGACGCTAATAACCCGCCATTCCTAGAAAACTTCGAACCTCATGAACAGTGGTTGGTGGTTTCCAATCTAGTATATCCTCAACCTTGCTTGGATCTACCGCAACTCCTTCAGCTGACAAGACATGTCCTAAAAACTTCACTTCCTTTAGCCAGAAGTCACACTTACTAAACTTGGCATATAACTGATGTTCTCTTAGGCGGGTCAGAACAACTCTAAGAAGTTCAGCATGTTCTTTCTTGTTCTTGGAATATATTAAGATGTCATCAATGAAGACCACTACAAACTTGTCTAGTTCAGGCATGAATACTGAATTCATCAGATACATGAAGTGAGCTGGGGCATTCATCAAACCAAAAGACATTACCAGGTATTCATATAATCCATACCTGGTGGTAAATGCCGTTTTGGGAATATCTTTAGGCTTAATTTTGATTTGATGATAACCTGACCTCAAATCAATCTTGGAGAAAACCTTGGCTCTAGCCAGTTGATCAAAAAGTAAATCTATCCGAGGTAAGGGATATTTATTTTTATTTGTCACTTCATTCAATGGACGATAGTCAACACACAACCTCAGGGTCTCATCTTTCTTTTTCACAAAAATTGCAGGACATCCCCAAGGTGACGAATTAGGTTGGATAAAACCCTTATCAATCAACTCTTGCAATTGAGTCTTCAACTCAGCTAATTCCTTGGGAGGCATCCTATAAGCCCTCCTAGAGATCGGAGCTGTTCTAGGCTTTAGATCTATTCCAAACTGAACATCTCTATCAGGTGGTAGACCGGGTAAATCTTTAGGAAAAACATCTGGAAATTCACAAACTACAGGGATATCTCTAATTTCCTTGACGGAAGTTGCACAAACTTTTTCCACTGATCTCTTTAAGATTGGAAGTTGGATAAGAAGCTGAGAATTACTATCTGGCAAACTCAACCTTATTGTCCTATTCAAAGTATCTACAACAGCTTTATGCCGATACATCCAGTTCATCCCTAGGATCACATCTATATCCTGATCTTTTAGAATAATCATGGTGGTGGGAAAAATGTGCCCACCCAGGTTTATGGGTACCTGGTACACCATTTCCTTAGTACACAGACGTCCTCCGGGGCGACTGTATATAGAAATTTTCCTTTGTTTCCCCAACTGGAATTTCATGCTTTATGACAAAGGTTCTATTGATGAATGTATGAGATGCACCAGAATCGAAAGCATAACTGCAGGATGATCGGCGACAGGAAACATACCCAGCATCCCGGGTTCCCCTTCTGGAATCTCCCCAGCTTGAGTATAGAAAACCCGCCCCGTCTTCTTTTCATTTATGCCCTTCTGAGCATTTTGGTTATTGTTCTTGTCCTGAGCTTGTCCTTGTTGTTGATTTCCGGGAGCCTTCTAAAAATTCGGATTATACTGCTTAGGATACGGACATTCCCTAGAGAAATGACCGGACTTCCCACAATTGAAACATGGGTAATTATGACCTTGGGGTGTTGGAGCACGAACACCAGAAACATTTGTCTGTTGTGAGTTCGGATAAGTTATGGCAGGATGGACATTTGGGCGTTGCCCGGCTTGGAACTGCGGCAGGCGATAAGAAGGACGATAGTGATTCACTGGATGATAGATTATCTTTTGTCTCTTTTGATTGCCACCGAAAGACCCAGATGGCACACTCTTTTTCTTCTTAATTTCCTTATGCTGCCAATATTTCTCCTCTGAAACAATAGCAATGTTAACTGCCTCATGATACGTGACATTTGTGCAGGTAGTCATCATGGTCTGAAGTTTGGTATTAAGACCCCGCATGAACCACTTCTTCTTCTTGGCATCTGTGTTAACATGCTCAGGTGCGTACTGTGAAAGGTGATTGAACTTGCCCACATACTGCATGACTGTTTGATCACCTTGCTTCAAAGCAAGAAACTCATCAAGCTTCATGGCCATAACTCCCTCTGGAATATAATGGGCACGGAAAGCAGTACAGAACTCGGCCCAAGTTAATCGAGTACCGGCTGGTTGCATGGCCACAAGGTTCGCCCACCAAGCACCTGCTGCACCTCTAAGCTATTGGGCAGCAAAAACAGGCTTCTGGAACTCAGTGCATGGAATGAGGTCAAACTTCTGCTCCATGGTACAAAGCCAATCATCAGCTTCAAGTGGTTCGTCGACCTTGGTAAATACTGGTGGTCGTGTATCCTTGAAGTCAACATACGTAGCTTCTTGCCTTTGATGATTACGACCACGATTCCCTTGCATCATATTTTGATTGCTTTGAGCTAACTCCTGAAGCAACCGAGCATTATCTACGATCACTTTGACTAGTGCTGCGATAGCATCAGCTAAATTTGGTGGAACTGGTGGTGGATCAAGAATACCATCCTCGTCTTGCGAAGAACCAGGAATATTCGAAGCTCGAGTACGACGCATCTGTTCATGACAAACCAACTTTACTCACAAACATTTATTGAACTATTAAAAGAGCTTACTACAAACACATTATATTTGGTTCACTCATTTATACACAAGTCTGCACTTAAGCAAGACTACCCAACTTGACTAGAACTCACTATATTACAACCCTACTCTTCTCCTCAATCAACTCAAACCTCGTGATCGGTATCCATTCCAGAAACATTTCCACCTTCATTATCACTTTCATTGACCATCACTACTTCTTCTGGATCCTCTTCTTCTTCCTCTTCAATTTCATCATCATCTGCTATGATGACACCCGGGTCCATTACATCTGCCTGAGGCTCATGATTTGGATCCATGAGATTGTTCAGCCTATGGACTTCTTCATGCAGATGGGCATAATATTCTTCTAAATCTTCTACATAGAACTCTAACTCATGAGCTCGGGCTCTAGCTATATCTTCTCGATGCCAAGCCTCATTTCTTCCTTCCACCATACGAACTAACATACGCTCACAATTCTGATGAGCGGTGGTGAGATGTCTCAATTGATCCTGTAACTCGCCCACCTGGATGGCATCCAAGGCCCTGTCTCTAGTAACCTATGCTAATTCTGCTGAAAGCCTCTGTACCTCAGCATGGGGATCAGGCCTAAAGCTGCTACTGCTAGCACCATCACTCCTAGGGGCAAGCTAGTGACGAGGAACTCCTTTGGGTCCAACGGACTTACAGGGTGTTACCTTGGTACGAGCCATACTATAGAAAGCAAGATTTAATAACAGTAGGACAATCAGAGAAAAGTCTACAGAGTAGTAAGAATGGGATTTATACTACTCAACCCAAACTAAGAGGGAAAGTGATTAACAAGTGGATTAATCATGATGCATGAATCGTCCTTACGAAACTTAAACATCATAGCTCCTAAGGTACATAAACAATAGTTATTATTGTATAGGAAATGCGAGAATGAATTAAGATGAGTCGGAAGCAATTTGGACCAAATTAACAGGTTAAATTTATTTGCCCCAAATCGTTTTGAAGTTTTTGTAAAACAATACTACAAAAATCTTTGTAATGGTCGCTCTGATACCATTCTGTGGTAGAACCTCCTAAATTATAGGGCCCACATGCACCTTTCACTGTCCAATGACCTCTGACGACTAGGCATATGTTCCCGATAACATAAGAAGTCTATCGGGTGTCCTCGGAAAACCCAAATCATCCACTATTTTTCCGAGCAGGATCCATTACAGAGTCATTGCAGTATTACAACAGTTTATTCATTAATTTACATCAGAGCAAAATAGCAAAAATCTTACAGTAACTTAGTTACAAAATAGTTGTTTCAAACCATACAAACTAAGTACGATTATTATTACAAACCATAGTAGTGGAGTAGCATTAGTAACATAAAACAAAACACACAATTAAAGTGCCCTGCCCAAGGGCCACACATTTACTTGTCATCTTCGATTTGAACAACCGTCATGCAGCACGGTCCAAAGCAGACCTGCTCATGAGGCTCACCTGCAACAAGGGTTAAAGAACCCTGAGTACAAAAGTACTCAACAAGACTTAACCGATGTAAAAATAGAGAAGACTCAGGAATGCAGGCTCGGGGATTCCAGGTAAGGCTTTAGCAAGAATCAAAGTTCTTTTGCGTAAAAGCTCCCTAACAAGATTCTTTCTTTCAACATTTAAATCTTCATCAAGATCATATATGAATCTGCCATGATCCATATTGAGATCATGAACCTCATATCAAACTCTTTCTCAAATCTTACTCAAATTTCATTTGTTAACTACGATGGTGAACAGTGAGTTAAGTCTTCATAACCGAGGAGCAACGACGATTCGAACCGATTATAACCCAGCTGGGGATTCCCAACCACACGACATATGCAGGTCCCTGACCTACATATATCAACCTACCCACAGATCCTCTAAAATAAGAACGGGTCCGCGCCACCCGAGAGCACAGTACTCCACAAATCCAGCCCATTGCCATGTGGGTACACACTACTCATGCCATCTCTCCACTCCCAGTGCGCGAGAAGCCATTCTCGTAATAGAATAGTCGAGTTAAGGCTTACCGGAGTATGTGGCCAGTACTACAAAGTCTCACCTCATGCAATTCAACAACAGACGGTTCTTAATCGACACAGGCAGAAAGAACCCGCTCACAAGACATCCTTGTCTTGTGGCTCTCATACACCGAGTCCGCCCGGTCTAGATTTATTACTCCACACGATTATATCTCATGATAACATAAATAACCAATCGTGTCCAAAAATCCATTTATATCTCGCAGGTGACAGGTAATCACCTAACTTCTATCGGTCTAAGCATGGCTAAGCATAATTAGGCATTCTCGAAGTGAAGCTGGTAACAAGGTTGATATGGAAAAACAAGGTTGGTAATGCACCAATTAGGTTTTCACTCAACTCCTAATCACTTAATGCAGTATTTAAAAACAAAAGCGATATAAATTTGTAAAACACAAGGTAGGTTTAAATGCATCCGGGGCTTGCCTTGATTGTCGGAATAGTCAGGTTCAGGAGATGTTCCACAGATATCAAACCCAGCCTCAACAGGTGGGTTGACTTCCTCAACAACTTGGTTGACTACCAAGTTCTCACTTTCATTTACTACACATAGTAACAATGCCATGTTTAATATGATGCGAGATATATAACATAATGCTTGACGATGGATGCAAAAGTTAATAACTTGAAGACAACTTTCCTTCGCGGTACAATTACAAACCAAGAACTAACTACACCTTTTTCATAAACTCAAACACTTACTTTAAGTGCCAAGGATCAATTTATGCTAATGACCCAAGGTCCTCACTCAATCCCAAATTCAAACAAAACCTAAGTCATTAAGGTGTACTATTTGTCTTAATTAATTAATTAATTAAAAATTATGAAATAAATCAACTTTATCCAATTGAGCTCCAAATTTTTGTAAAGACTCATCATATGATAACTAAGTGGAAAAACAATTTTCATAATTTTTAGATAATTATTGAAGCCTAGAAAAATCATGGAAACCCAATTATTAATTAATTTGAGCAATTTTTATCTCATTCAAAATGTACTGAAAAATTACATTTAATATTTTTCCTAAATAGTTTACATCTGAGAGAGGTCACACAAAAATTTTCATAATTTTTGGAGCTCTATTTATTTCTACACAAAATAAACAATCACAACACTATTTAATCATTTCTGCAAAATAGAAAAAATCATTTTCAAAGAAACGGCCACTGACAGGGTGACCCCATCGGTCAGCCCGCGCTGACCACGGCGGCGAGGCCCTCTGACCGGCGGTTTCTCACCGACGGTGAGGTCTCACCGAAGTGCACCAACACGACCTTCTTAGTGCTGCGCATCGATTCAAGGTACCGGTTGAACATCTGGACTACCGTAGAGACCTCGCCGGCGACGATGGTGGCATGGCAGTGTCCTGCCGAGATGACGACGGTGATCTACGACTTCACTAGTGATACAAAGATCTCCGGCGTACTCAACACCTCCTAACGGACTTAGCCGAGCCCTTAATTGAACCCCCAACGCTCTACAACGCAAGCAGCGACGCGCGTAGCGGCACGGCGGAGCAAAGCTCGTCAACATCCTGCGGTCCCGGGGCTACGGCATGGTAGAGGTAAATTAGATCACACAGACATGATCAGTGGCTCACCCCAAAGCTGATGCGCGCGAGAATGACGGCTAAGGCGAGGCGGAGCTAGGTCGTCGGCGTTGGAGACGATTGCGACGGCGTGAACTCACGGTGAAGCTCCGTTCTGAGGAAAGCAACTGACCAAATGATCAACGATCAAGATCATGAGCATCACGAGAGAATGAAGATCAAGAAACAGCAAAAGATGAAACAAGAAGCCCACCCGAACTCCCTGTCCACGGTGGAACGGAACTCGGCGGAGCCTCGCCGGGGTTGGAGAAGACGAGGTTACATCGGGCAAACCAGAAGGATAGAAGCTGCGCAAGTGGGTGGTATGGAGGTGCTAGGTGATGACGATCATGGTGACATGCTTGGCTGAGCCTGGGAGGGCGCTACGGCTCCGGCGCGAGCTCAACGGAGCAGGGCGGCGCTGACGGGAAACAGAGGAAGGAGAGAGCGACGGGAGGGCACTTCCAGACTTATCGGTGAGCGAAGAGCGGCGGTGAGATGTGTGCTTGACACACAGCGACGACGCGGACATGTCGAAGCTGGTGGTGTCACCTGCGGGCGCGTGTAGAATCCGGTGGAAGCTCACCGACGGTGAGAGCCTACCTGCTTGCACTGTTCAAGATATTTACCGAATTGACACTCGCTTTATTTTTCAAATTACTCTCAAATTTGTATGGTAACTCAAAAATCTCCAAAAATAAAAGTTGCTCCAAATTCAAAGTTCTACAACTTTTCTTTAATAACCATACTCAAATTAGGTCTATATTTAAAAATGCAAGTTTAAAATCAAAAGGGGACACTTCAAGAATTTATCCCCTTTCAAATTACTTCAAATTTTATATAACAACTTTGAAAACTCTAAAAACCAACTTTGTACACATTGACAAGCTCTACACTTTTCCTTTTAGGCTCAACCCCAAAAGGTGCTCAGATTTTGAATTAGGTTTTCCATGGTAGCATTAAGTGCTGGAAATTAGGGTTTTGGAATTCCAATTCAATACAAAGGTTTTGAACTTGATTCATCCCAGACAAGACAACACATATAATCATAAAATAAACTTGTTTTAGTGAATGCATATCAAAGTTTTTCCCTAACACAAGAATGATTTGCAATGCATATGATGACATGGCATATTTTAGTGTTTAAAACACCAGAGGTGTTACACCTTGTAGGACCATGCCGTTCGTGCGCTCGACCTGCCCGTTCGTGCGGGGGTGCACCACATCGGCCCAATCTACGTGGATGTGATGTTCATCGTAGAATCGAGGAACTTCTTTTTGGTGAATTACGTGCCGTTGTCCGTGGTGATGGAGTTCGAGACCCCAAAGCGATGGACAATATCGAGGAAGAACAGCACGGCTTGATCGGACTTGATCGCGGAGATCGGCCGGGCCTCTATCCATTTCGTGAACTTGTCTACGGTGACAAGCAAGTGGGTATAGCCCCCAGGCGCTCTTTTGAGAGGTCCGACCAGATCGAGCCCCCAGACCACGAATGGCCATGTGATTAGGATCGTCTGGAGTGCTTAGGATAGCAGGTGGGTCTGCCGAGCATAGTATTGACACCCTTCGCAGGTGCGCACGATACGCTCAGCATCGGCTACCGCGATTGGCCAGTAGAAGCCCTGTTGGAATGCATTTCCGACTAGGGTTCTAGGCATGGCATGATGACCGCAAACCCCTCCATGGATATCACTCAGCAACTGCTTCCCCTGTTTGGTGGGGATGCAGCGTTGTAGGATCCTGATGTGACTTCACTTGTAGAGTTCGCCTTCAATGAGGATGAAAGACTTGGCGCGACGAGCGAGCCGCCGGGCCTCCATCTTGTCCATCGGCAGCACCTCGTGGAGGAGGTAACCGAGGTAAGGCGCCCTCTAGTCGACCAGAGGGTCGGGCTCTATCACTAGATCCTCGCCGAGCTCCATGACCTCAGGGTCAGATGGAGCCGACGGCTTGATAGCCTCCGTGCCCAGGGCAGGCGATCCGCCATCGGCTTGTTCCGGCATCTCGTAGCGGACTGAGGGCTGGTGCTGATCGCTGGCGAAGACTCCCATTGGCACAGGCTCTCGGCCGAACGCTGCTTTTGCCAGTGCGTCGGCTGCCTCATTGAGACGCCTGAGGATGTTGAACTTGTCTTCTAGCTGGCGGACTTCTTGGCAGTATGCAGCCATCTTGGTGTTGTGGCAGCTTGACTCCTTCATGACTTGGTCGATGACCAGCTGGGAGTCGCCCCAAACGTCGAGGCATCGGATGCCGAGCTCGACGATGATGCACAGATCGTTGATGAGTGCCTCATATTCAGCTACATTATTAGAGGAGGGGAAATGAAGGCGAACCATGTACCTCATGCGTACCCCGAGGGGTGAAACGAAGACCAGCCCCACGACGGCGCCCTTCTTCATCAGCAATCCATCGAGGTACATCATCCAGTATTCTTGGTCGACGGCCGCTGGTGGCATTTGGACCTCGGTCCACTCCGCGACGAAATCAGCCAACACTTGGGACTGGATGGCCGTTCGAGAGGCATACGTAATGCCTTGACCCATCAGCTTGAGTGCCCCACTTCACGATTCTTCCCGTGGCATCCTAGTTCTGGACGACCTCACCGAGGGGGAAGGACGTCATGACCGTCATTAGATGTGACTTGAAGTAGTGGCGTAGCTTCCTTTTGGCGATGAGGATGGCGTACAGGACCTTCTGGATTTGGGGGTAACGGGTCTTGGAATCAGACAAGACTTCGCTAATGAAGTATACGGGACGCTATACTTTGAGGGCGTGGCCCTCTTCTTCTCGCTCCACCACCAGGGCGGTGCTGACCACTTGTGTGGTGGCCGCGATGTAGAGCAGAAGCGGTTCTCCATTGATTAGAGGAACCACGATCGAGGCCTTTGTCAGAAGCTACTTGACCACATCAAGCGCCTCCTGGGCCTCGGACGTCCATTCGAAGTGGTCGGCCTTCTTTAGAAGCCGATAAAGGGGGAGACCTCATTCGCCGAGGCATGAGATGAAGTGGCTGAGTGTGGTGAGGCACCCAGTAACTCGCTATACCCCCTTTATGTTCTGAATCAGCCCATCCTGGTGATGGCCATGATTTTCTCTGGGTTGACTTCGATGCCGCGCTCGGAGATGATGAAACCAAGCAACATACCCCTCGGTACCCCAAAAACACATTTCTCGGGGTTGAGCTTGATGCCGTTGGCTCGAAGTTTTGAGAAGGTCCGCTCAAGGTCAGCTATGAGCTGGTCGGCTCGTCTGGATTTGACTACAATGTCATCCACATAGGCCTTAATGGTTCGCTCGATGAGGTCCCCGAAACACTTGAGCATGCAACGCTGGTACGTTGCCCCAACGTTTTCCAGACCGAACGACATCGTGATGTAGCAGAACGATCCTAACGGGGTGATGAAAGATGTCACAAGCTAGTCGGACTCTTTTATTGTGATCTGATGGTACCCGGAGATGCATCAAGGAAGCAAAGGGTTTCACACCCTGAAGTAGAGTCGACTACTTGGTCTATGCGTGGCAAAGGAAATGGATCCTTTGGGAACACCTTGTTGAGACCTGTGTAGTCAATACACATTCTCCATTTCCCACTCTTATTTCATATAAGAACGGGATTGGCTAACCACTCTGGGTGGTACACTTCCTTGATGAATTCGGCCACCAAAAGCTTTATGATCTCCTCGCCGATGGCCCTGTGTTTCCCCTCGTCAAAGTGACGCAGGCGTTGCTTCATTGGCTTGAAGCCTGGCCTGATCTTCAAGGTGTGATGGCGACTTCCCTCAGAATGCCTGGCATATCCAAGGGTTTCCACGCGAAGATGTCTCCATTGGCGCGGAGAAAGTCGACGAGCGCACTTTCCTATTTGGAGGAAAGCGAGGTGCCAATGCGCACCACTTTGCTGTTGGAGCCGCTGGGGTCTAAGAGGACCTTCTTGGTGCCCTCCACTGGCTCAAAAGACCTGGGTGACCACTTGGTGTCGGGTGCTTCTTCGGAGGCCTTTTTCCTGATGGTCGTGAGTTCCTTGGAGGCGATGATTGCCGCGGCATGATCGTAGCACACGACCTCGCACTCATAGGCGCGCTGGAAGGAGGTGTTGACGGTGATGACCCCACGTGGTCCTGGCATCTTCAGCTTAAGGTAGGTGTAGATGGGGACGGCCATGAACTTCGCGTAGCATGGACGCCCTAGGATGGCGTGGTAGGGTCCGGGGAATGCGATCACCTCAAAGGTGAGGGTTTCCATCCTTTAATTGGATGGATCCCCGTAGGTAATGGGCAGATCGATCTACCCAAGTGGCATGGCCTGCTTTCTAGGCACGACGCCGTGGAAAGGTACTCCGGTTGGGTGGATGCGTGACCGGTCGATGCCCATGACGTCGAGCGTCTTGGCGTACATGATATTGAGGCTGTTGCCTCCATCCATCAGTACCTTGGTGACCCGCTTCATGCCGATGATCGGGTCGACCATGAGCGTATATCTCCTCAGCTGTGGGATGCTTTTGGGGTGGTCGGTTCGATCAAAGGTAATGGTAGATTCCAACCACTAGAGGTAGGCAGGCGCGACCGGCTCAGCCATGTAGACCTCGTGGCACGCAAGCTTCTGACGGTGCTTAGAGTCATAGGCCGCCGACCCTCCGAAGATCATGAGGCAGCCATCCGGCGTCGGAAAGCCACCGTCCTTCCCCTTGGTGTCGTCTGTGGTCGGGTCGAGGTCCCCCCATGCTCCCCCTTGTTGGAGCCTCTAGACAGGAACCACCTCATGAGGCCGCAGTCCTTGTACAAGTGCTTGATGGGGAAGGCATTGTTCAGACATGGCCCTTCGAGCAGCTTCTTGAAGTGGTTCGGGGTACCCTCTATGGGCTTCTAACCCCCCTTGTGATCGGCGACGGCCATGAGCGAGCCCTCGTGCCGCTGCTTGCTATTCTTTTTGGTAGGACGGGTGGAGGCGCCTTCGCCAATGTCCCCGTCCTGCTTTGCCTTGCCCTTGAGGCGGTTGAAGATCGCTTCGACCGCCTCCTCGCCCGAGGCATGGCTGATGGTGATGTCAAGGAGCTCCTTGGTGGTTTGTGGGCCCTTGCGCCCTAGCTTGTGAAGTAGGGACTCACAGGTGGTCCCAAACAGGAAGGCCCCTATGACGTCGGCGTCGACAACGTTGGGTAGCTCGTTGCATTGTCGGGAGAAGCACCAGATGTCCCCACGAAGGGTTTCTCTGGCCTTCTACCAGTAGTTCTTGAGATCCCAGGGGTTCCTAGGATGCTTGTACATGCCCTGGAAGTTCCCCATGAAGATCTCCTTCAGATCCACCCAACTTCGGATTCTGTCGGATGGAAGGTGCTCCAACCATGTCCGTGCCAAATCGGCTAGGAACAATTGAAGGTTGCGGATAATGAGATCGTCATTATCCGCCCCACCGGCTTGGCACGCATGTCGGTAGTCCTCGAGCCATAGTCTGGGGTTCGTTTCCCTAGAGTATTTCAGGATGTTGGTTGGTGGTCGGTACCTTGGTGGGAAGGCGGCGTTGAGGATATGTCAGCCGAAGGCCTGAGGTCCCGGTAGGCCGGGGCTCGGGCTTCGGTACTCACTGCTGTCGTAGCGTCCACCATGGTGAGGGTGGTAGCCGTGGCTAGCCCCCTCTCCTGCATCGTCGCGGGTGCGGCGTCGAGGGTGTCGTGTGCCTCACGGTTTGCGGCCGAGGTGCTCACTCACCAGAACCATTATGCGTGGCCAGCGACCCTGCGGCGCTTGGTGGACGGATGCCTCCTGGTCAGGTCATGCTGAGGGAGTGCATTGGCTAGTGTCGAGCTCACATCACCGAGATAGCGAGCTCTCGGCCTGCTGCGCAGCCGCACACTCAAGCAGTGTGCGAATATCTTCGTAGGCCCGTCGATCCTCGGGCGTCACAGCGGTGACGTTCTGGCTTTCCCGGGTGAAGTGTGGGAGGGCTTGATCGTCTTCGATGATCCTTCGGTTCATGTCACGGGCCATGGCACGCGCGCGCCCCCCGTCTCCATGGCGTTCGATCTTATGATTGAGCTCCGTGCATTTCTGCTCGAGCTAGAGTTGCGATTCTTCGAGCTCTAGGTGTCGGGCCTTCAGTTGCTCCACCCGTAGGCGGGGTGGCGCTCCTGCATCCCCCTTGACCTTGTCATTGAGGTCGTTCGTTGGGGTAGCCTCCTCCTCGTGGATGCTTTCGACGTGTCCCTCGGGGGTACCTGTCATGAAGCATTAACGAGAGGGGTGATGGCTCCCTCTGCTAGAGTAAGAGCCAGAGGGCGACCCTGGCTCCTCAACGAGGAGGTCGTGGAAGGATTCCGTATCATGTTCGATCACCCCCATGAACTCGTCGTTCGCGGGGATGGAGTCATGCGTTGCGCCACAAGGTGGCCAATGGTCTCTGCGGCGTTGCGGAGACCGAACAAGAGCACCATCAGGGTGCTCTGGATGAGGTATTCTGGGGAGAGCGACTCTCCCCCGTAAGCTGTGCCATGATGCTGGCAAACGAGAAGGTGAGGTGACGTAGACCCTCCTAGGACGGTTGGGGTCCTAGAAAGACGCCGAGCTGACGCTCCACCCTCCTGTAGTCGAAGTCGAGGGGCTGGCCGCTCCCGGGGGTGTGGGCCTCCGGTGCGTGCAGCCGCAGCTCCTCGAGCGCCTCGGTGATCGCGTCGAGGTTGACAGAGTGGACGGGTTGAACGATGACGGGCGCCCTCGCCAGCTCTCCCTTCACCATGACGATGAAGTCTAGGTCCCCGTAGCGCACGTGTGCGCTCGGGACCCAGTTGATGTCGTGACTAGCCATCCGAGGCCTGGTTTTGATATCGAGACGCTCAAAAGGCCATTACCTGGCGCGCCAACTGTCGGTGTTTCGAGTAAACACCAACGAGTAAATTTGTATTATTGCGCGTCTAGCTCGGATGGTGTTCTAAGAATACACGAGGTTTATACTGGTTCGGGCAGAATGTCCCTACATCTAGTTTGTTGCTGCTGCTCGTGTTACTAGCACCGAAAGTTCGTAGTAGGGGTTACAAATGGTTGAGAGAGGGACAGGTCCCAAGTCTCTGGTGAGTGGAGCGAACGGGTGCCGAGAGCTCGGTCGCTGCTCAGCTATGTGTTCGAGGTTCGAGCGTGATGTGTTGCGATGCTCGTGGATTCGATCCCCTTAATGGGGTGCCGTGCTTTCCCTTTTATAGGCCAAAGGAAAGCACGGGTTACAGCGGATGAAGAGAGGAGAGCCAAAGGGGGGAGGAAGTCTTTCATGGTCGCCGGGCCTTTCTTTTCCTTCGTGCGGGTCCCTCCGACACTACAGGCGGTGATAGGGATGGCTCCATGCCGGAGGCCAGTCCGTCGACGACGCCATGCTCTGGCATTGTCAGCGGGTTGTGATGTCCCACTCCGCCCTGGCGGGCGGCGCGGCGAACCATCGTGCGGATCAGCGGCCGTACAGGGAGTAGGCAGCACAATGACCTTACGCCCGTCACTGTGGACGATGCGAGTTCCCTAGAATGACATGTCGCGGGAACGGGTCGTGTCGAGATATGACCACTCCCAGCATGGGCTAGAAAGTTTGACCTAGGGTCGTACTTTCTGGCCTGTAGTGGTTGGCGGCAGCATGGGCTCCCGTTGGGAGCCACGCTCGAGGGGTCGGGCGAGGCGGAGCTAGCCCTCAGACGTCGGGTGAGGCGAAGCTAGCCCTCAGACGTTGGGCGAGGCGGGGCCAGCCCTCTGACATCAGGAGAGGCGGAGTCCATCCTCGGACATCGGGCGAGGCAGAGCCAGCCCTCAGAGGTCGGGCGAGGTGGAGCCCGTCCTCAGACGTCGAGCGAGGCGGAGCCTGCCCTCAGATGTCGGGCGAGGCGGAGCTAGCCCTCAGAGGTCGGGCGAGGTGGAACCTACGTACCTGGGGGTCGGTGAGAGCCGCAATTGCGCCCTTAAAGGAATTAAGGCTTAACGGTCGTTAGCCTCTCCTCTTCGGGTACCCTAGTATTGGTCCCCGACAACCTCCATCCAAGGTCGAAGGTCCAAGGTCCTAAGGAATGTGCATACAAGTATATATGGTCATTACCCATGAACAATCAGAAAGTATATACCGCAACGGTATGCGGCCACATCCCCTATCTCGCACGTCCAAGCTGCTCCAAGATTCGCGTGCCTCTCTGGCTCTCCATTCATTCCCACCTTTTCCTGCTGTGCCATGCTCTCTCTCCATCTCTCCCTCTCTCTCCATCTCTCCCTGGTTCTGGTTCTATTCGGCAGGACTTATTTTGGCTCTAGCTGATTTGTATAACTGATTTGTTGTGAGAGTAAAACACTGTTTTCTAGTTGGCTGATTCTGGCTGATAACCTAGAGCGAACAACCTTCAGTTTGCCAGTACCATGCGCAGTCTCTTTCTCTCACTCTCTCTCTCTTCATCTCTCCCTCTCTCTCCTTCAGTTTGCAAACTCACGCGCTCTCCCCCCTGCAGTTTGCTTTTTTCTTTTCATTGATTATTCATTTTGCATTTTTTTAGCCTTTTCCAAACTTTATCTTTCTCCTTCTCTCTCATACAGATCGCACTCGTCGTCTCTCTCCTGAAGTTTGTTCTATCTTTTCACCGGTTTGGGATTTGTATTTTTTTAGATTTCTCAAAACTTTTTGAACAGTTCTCCCACCGTTTATTCAATTCTTTTTTCTTAATTAGTTTGAAATTACATCTGGCTTTGCTTTTTCCTTTTATCCATTTTTCTTAATTTATATTGTACACGGCATTTATTAATTTTCACTAATCATTCGCACGTCTCTCTGAGTACACAAACTCCCACCGTCAACACCCTTTTCTCCACTTTTTACAATAACTTTTTATTTCACATACATTTATTTATTTCGTTTTCGTATTGACTATGTAAATACATATTTCAAACTATTTTCTAATTATTTTTTTGTTATTTTCTCCAACGCTCAGCAACATTTTCTATTCTACTTTTTTTTATTTCCAATACATCTTTCACACGCTTTCCAATACATTTTCCAAACTGGTTTTCACATTTACAACACTGCATTGCCAAATTTCTTATGGTTACAGTTCAACTAGACAGTCTATTTAATTCTTTTTTTTAATTAGTACTATCTCTGTTTCATTTTATCTGGCACACACGCATACCAATTAGGAGTATTAAACATATGGAAATTGCAAAACTGATTTTATATATGGAGACTAATTCGCGAGGCGAATCAATTAAGCCTAATTAATCTATAATTAGCCCATGTGATACTAAACTAAACATGTGCTAATCAATGCTTAATTAGACTTAATAGATTTGTCTCGTGAATTAGCCACAACTTATACAATTAGTTTTATAATTAGCTTATGTTTAGTCCTTCTAATTGACATCTGAACATCTGATATGACAGGGCTAAAGTTTAGTCTTGGGATTCAAACTCAGGCACCAGCAACAGTATTCCATGAACCAAGACTATTGAAGTCTAGAACTATTTAGTACTCCCTCCATCCCAAAATAAATGTACGTATCGTTTTTTGATAAGTTAAATATTTTAAAGTTTGACCGAATTATATGAAAATGTAATAATATTTTAAAGTTTGACCGAATCTAGGGGTATGGTAAATATCAGACCATAAATCGACTAGATAAAAAAGACTGGTAAAGATGGTGAGTATGCACACTGCAAAAATGTAAGAATATGAGGAGTATGTTTTGAACTAATACAAAAGCACAAGACTTTAGTCTTTGGAGAGATGAATGCTGATGAAGGCTTTGAATTTCCTGTTCTTAGTTTGAAAGATGTCATAGGTATGACAAATAACTTCCACAAATCATTTATGATAGGACAAGGAGGTTTTGGCAAAGTTTACAAGGTACGTATGCCATCTAATTATTATTAGGATGATGTCAAGAATTATCATCTAATATTCTCTTGTTTACGCCTTTTCTCAATTGCGATTATATGAGATTAATATTTTAATCTATTTTCCAATTTAATTGTTAGGCAAAGTTAGATGGCCGAGAAATTGCCATCAAAAGGCTCCATAGGGGTTCCGAGCAAGGGATAGTGGAATTCAAAAATGAAGTTATTCTAATTTCCAAGCTACAACACAGAAATTTGGTTAGATTTCTTGGTTGCTGCATAGAGGGAGATGAAAAGTTGTTGATTTTTGAGTACATGCCTACCAACAGTTTAGATGCTCACATTTTCAGTATGCTCTAATAACTCATGACAAGCTCATGAATCATATAAACTAGTTAGTAAGAAATGGTTTTTCTTTGTAGGCAGTACAAGAAAAGCAGTGCTAGATTGGCCAACACGTTTTAACATAATCAAAGGGGTTGCCAGAGGACGTCTATACCTTCATCAAGATTCTAGACTAAAGGTGATTCATAGAGATCTCAAAGCAAGCAATGTTTTGTTGGATGAAGAAATGAGACCCAAAATAGCAGACTTTGGCATGGCAAGGACATTCGGTGACAACCAACATAATGAAAATACGAAGCGGGTCGTCAGGACATAGTGAGTGCTCTTTATTATATCAAAATTTGCATAAATGTTAAGCTAAGACAAAGAAAACTCTTCATGGTAAAAACATCAACAGCGGCTACATGGTTCCTGAATATGCACTCAGGGGCATATTTTCTGTCAAGTCCGACGTGTACAGCTTCGGTATCTTGACTTTGGAGGTTGTAAGTGGTCAGAAGATAAGCTCTTCCAATCAAATATTGGATTTTGAAAACCTTACTATCTATGTGAGTATATATAGTTTTATAAATTAGCAAATGACAAACATCAAAGTTTTTAGAATCCCACAACCTCACTTAACTATTTTTTGAAGGCAAATCTCACTTAACTATTGATTTGATTTATGCAGGCATGGAATCTATTGAAGGAAGGGAGAGCAAATGATTTGGTAGACTCAAGTATTGTCGAGAGCTGTACACCAGATGAGGCTTTGCTTTGCATCCATATCGGACTCTTGTGTGTGAAAGACAACCCCAATAATAGGCCACTCATGTCATCTATTTTGTTCATGTTGGAGAATCGAAGCATCACACTTCCCATTCCAAATAAACCTGCATATTTTCCACATACAAATAATCAAGCAGAACAAAGAAGGGGAAATACTCAAAACTCAAAGAATAGTGTAACTCTTTCAGTTATAGAGGGAAGTTAAGCCAATTCAATTTTAAATATCTAAATATAATAGTCATTATCTAAAGGCACACACTTTTAGAGGAGATGCATAATGTATAAGGGAGACACATGATTGTTTGTAGGGAGGTAAACCATTTCTTGTAGCTTCTTTTTCTATATTTTGTACCTAATTTCTATATGGTGACAAAAAATGGATATTTGAAACTACTCATATTGAGTTAATGAGTGGAAGTCTGATGGAAAATATATTACTTAGTGAAAATATAGGATGGGTCTTACCCACAAAGATTCTAATTGGTCGACCTAGAGTTAGTTCTACTTCACCCCAACTTCTAAGCCTAACATACTAGTTGAAGAAACAAAGCACAATCATGAAGGGCTATTTAACAAGCACAAGCACTAAGTAAGAGCAATAAAGCATAAAGCAAGACTTGAAAGTAAATGCAGGAAAGTAAAGAGAGGGCCAGAAGACACCATATTTTTCCTAAGGTATCGAGAGATGCCACTGACCCCTATCCCTCGTTGGATCACCCAAAAAATAGTTCTATTCCTCCTTGAGCCACATCGACACAATTGCTCACTAAGAATGCTCCATCTTAGTCTCCTTTACTCTATGTACAATTTTCCATCGTAAAGGCCCCCACAATTCCAAGAGCTCCACAAGCACTCCTCCAATCACCAAGACTAGCTAGGAGTTGCCAACCACCAATAGTAACAAGCCAAGAGCTTCCACTTGACCCAAATAAATACTAAAGATAGATAGATGCACACTTGCTACTTTTGCACAAAACTAACTTATCTCTCAACTTCAAATATGTGAATGTAACTCCCTCATGTCTAGGAGACCCCCTCCCACAATGATCCCAATGGATGGGTATATATTGAATAGAAGTCCAAAACTCGTTGCTAACATCTGCCATGAAAAAGTAACAAACTCTAGATCATTCCATCAGTTTAATCCTTCATGTTCCAAAAAGCAATCATTAGCCTGATTTCCATTGCACAATACTTAATTCTAATACTATTTTCAAAGTACCAGATCATCCACTTGGTACAGTTTGACATGGACTAGAAAAACTACCTCTCTATTGGAACCTCCAAGAGATACTCTAGTCGGTTCATTTTTAAAGCCACCAGATCATCTGATCAACTGAATTTTCTCTACTCTAGAACGAACATTTTGTGATACAACGGTTAGTCAACTTCAAAGCACCCAATTGGATCACTGTACAAGTGCATCTTTTAATACTCAAATATGTATATTTTTTCAGGAACCATGCTTTCCTGTCTATGCATATTTCTCTAGCCTACTCTAATCAAATCTTCTTAAGTCCAATCTTCGATCTTACCATTCTCAATGGTTTTCAGTGGCTTCTTTGATCTACATATTCCTTTATTTGACAAGTGTGCATCCAACCATGATATACTCACTAGGTCAAGCTACCAACTTCGTGGATACAACACCTACACCCTGATGTTGATCACCTTCTACCACCACAGACACCCACTCCTCGAGTCATGGCTTGGCCACCACCCTCCCCAAGACAATTTTGACAAATCCATCAATGGATTTCCTATCGCTGCGCACCAAGCACACACAGCGCCACCTTTTCACCTGTTGCACACAAGCCCCACCACCATTTGTAGTGGTGCCATAGTTTGTTGAAAGGATCAACAAAGCCTATAGAAATCCTTAGGCTAAAAATTGTTTCGCACTTAAAGCGGAGGACTAGCCAAGTCCAAAAATTCCAAAAATTAGTCCGGAACTTTTGAAGATGTCCAGAAGTTCCGAAGAAATATCTAGAAGTTTCAGAGACTACAAAAACCCCATGAAACCACTACAAAATCTCAAAGAAATATAGATCACCGAATTACCACACCTCCTTGAGGTTTTTAGACCCCCTCTGTACCCTTCTCGTGACATGAAGCGTTGCTCGGTACTAACTATTAACATTGTAACAAACTAAGTTTTCCCCAATTCAATGTGAACACATCCATTTTGAACATAACCTGCCAAACCCAAGCGAAGTGCCATCCTTCTACAGAAAATACTTAGGCCTCCCCGTTGCACATAAGAACTCTAAGGAAAGTGCATGTACAACCCCTCATTGACAAGACTAGCAAATAGGTTGCCGGGTTGGAAAGGAAAACTGCTAGCATCTCAACCTATTTACCACCTTACAGTTTACCTGGTAAAGGCATGGTTGTTTCAAAAGATCAACCGCTTTAGACAAAGTTTCCTTTGGAAAGTGGCGGTCACCGCCAGATCAAATTGAAAGTTGCAACTCTGCTCAAAGATAAAAGTGGCTTAGGAATTAAAGACCTTGAGAGTTTTCTAAGGCAATGCAATTACGATGGTTGTGGCAAAAATGGAGAAGTAGAGAGAGAGCCTGGGCAAAATTGGATGTACCTTGTGATAAAGTGGACAAGGATTTACTTTACGCTTCAAAAGCTGTGACAATGGGTAAAGGGGATTTGGCACCATTCTAGGCTTGCTCTTGGGTTGGTGGTTCAACCCCGAGAAACATTGCAGTAATTCTATTTGCAAAGTGCACCAGAAAGAACATTTTAGTTCACAAGTCGTTGAACAATAACAAGTGGCTCGATCATGTCACTTCGATTAATTATATAGAGGAGAGGCATCAATTCATGACATTCTGGAATGCGATCAAGTAAATATCCAAAAATACGAAGCAAGAAGATGAAATCAGATGGCGATGGACTATAGTCACAAAGTTTCTGGATCGATGTGGTCGAAAAAATGAGATCGAGGAACATGGTACGCTACTTGTGAGAGGTTTTTATATGGTGGGGGTTAAAAATGACCCTGTGTACCCGGGTCGGGGTCAATGTTCCCAGAGGTCAATCGTTGATGTTTTCAATCTTGTTTTCTGTGACTATGCGAGGTACGGACAGTAGATAACAACTATGTCACCAAAAGTGCCTATCGGATTCAGTTCACTAGCTGCTGCCAGAAGCTCTTGTGCCCGATTTGGAGATCCAAAACAGAGCCCAAGTGTCATTTTTTTTCTGCCTGGACACTGCTGCACCAAAAAATTATTATGGCGAATAACCTCCAAAAAGAAAGGATGGACAAACGATCCTGTTTCAAGCTTTGCAACATCCACGAAGAGATGAGAGAACGAGCTCTTGCTCGGTTGGCAAGGGTCGCCGGTGTGCATGCTCCTGCCAGCGTTCGAATCCTAGGTTTGGCGCTGATGTTCTCACCGGGATTTATTCCCATAATAATATTTCAGTGCAATCTCTCAACGTGTGGAGCCACAAAAGGACTACGACGCCATAATAATATTTCAGTGCAGCCTCTCGATGCGTAGAGTCACAAAAGGACATGTATAGTTGTAGGTAAGGTTGTGTACAAATGGTGTGAGTGAGGTGTGTGTGGTGTAGGTGTGTGTTTGTACCCATCGTGTTCATACACGGAGGAGGAGTGGAGAACTGGCAGACTATATCCTGCACTGGTTCATCAGGCGAACAACCAGACCACCGCACTAGTCCCCGAAACTGAGGCGTCGTCTCCCGTGTCCGCTTGACGTTCTTATTTTTTCTAGACGGTGTGGCTTATGGGACCCTGGTATGTGCTATGTGGAACGAAGATGATTCATGAATCCACATATATCTGACCGTCTCCGCATCTCGTGCCTGCTATTTTGCGACGCGGGCAAGCAACACGCGACTAACTGTCACGCATGGAGATGCAGATGCCGCCTACGATCAAGATCGCGCCCGCAGAAATCGCCCCCATCTCGCCCGCCCGCCGCAATCGCACGGTGCAACTCCTATATCTAGGCAAGACCAGTGGCGTAGCTACGATTTTAAAATAAGATAGTCCAATTTAACATATTTTTTTTTGTCAGTAGAAAGTCTAGTTTGGTACGTCTACAAACGCCTTTCGCTCCTTATTACAGTGCTCAGAGCCGATGAGGTTTCACTGGATCTTGATTCATTTTAGGACGGCTTCTTGTTGTAGTGCATGAAGGAGCTGGAGTCAATGGAGCTCCACCAAACATGGTCTAAATATCACATGCCATCGTACAAATATACAATTTACTGAAACATAAGACAAATACATTCTTACAAACATTTTTAAAATGAGTAACAAACTGTAAAGTTTATTCAAAAAACCTTACTACGTAAATAACAAACTGTAAAGTTTATTCAAAAAACCTTACTACATAAATAACTATAATACCTTGCCCAAAAATCTAGGATGGTCTGTGGCCCACACAGACCACCCCTAGCTACGCCATTGGGAAGACGACGCCTGTGGAGCCAAGAGTTGGGATCGGAGCTGTCCATTGTCCAATCCATTAAATAACGTAGTGATATCTGGCCCGATTTGGATTTAGCCCATAGTAGCTCATGTGTATATTAATGTGAGGTTGTCGGTTCCACCTTGTTGAGCGTGAATTAGATTAACACTAGATCAAACAATCATAGAAGCAGTAGTGGTACCATATGCACTTCAAATTCATTTGATTTTCAATGAATGGCTTAGTTACTACTAAATCATGTCTATATGCACTATATCATGTTAGTAAGGTATGAATGCACATGAACAAGCAATTTCACCTTTGCTTTGTTGGAGGAGAGGCATGTCATATATATGGGGTGCATCCAACTCATGTTGGAGAAGTCAAGGATGTTCAATTCACTCCTAAGCTTGCAAAACCGTGCTTCATCAAGTAGCATGGTGAATATACTGGTAAGTTGATCTTCGGTGTCCACACTCTCAATTGTGATATCCCTTTTAGCTTGATGATTTCTTATGAAGTGATGGCGGATATTAATGTGCTTTGTTCTTAAATGTTGAATCTCAAAAAGGAACACCTCCAAGAAGACTAGCTCCAAAATATCAAGGCACTATCATGCGCTTTTTTCTCAGAACCATGCCAATAAGTTAAAAAGATGGAGACTCCATGACCTTTATCGTCCACTAGAGTATAAACCGGATCTTGCAAACGTGTTTAACTTTTTAAAAATATTCATGTAGCAACAACTAGCTAATTCCTTCCAGTTATCACCATACCACGTAATTGTGTCTTTCATGAAAACTAATGTCTAACAGAGCATGAAAGACTGTCTTCCTTTCCACCACCAAGATGTATTCAATCTCGTGCTTTGGCTACACCCCATTGATCTCATTTACCTCAGTAGGTATCGTGCATCTTGATTGACCACCAAGTATATAATTAAATAAGAGCTACCCACCTACATATAACTTTAATTTATCGGTCCAACAATACAACCAGTGGACCTCGACATGATGTTCTCTTGTGCACTGAATCATTATACAGATCTCATCAACAATCTTATCAAAATCATCTCAAAGTCTCATGTGTCTCTGTATATGTAGTACATCGACCTCAGTCGAATATGTGGACTATCTTCTTATTTATCAATAGGCCGCCTTATCCTATTAACTTTACATCTTGTTTCCTTCTTTTTTACCAAATTCATCATAGTGCACTCTTGACAAAATCTTTCCTTTCTATGGAAGCGACTTAAAGGTGTTCAATTTTATCAAAAACTTCATTGGCTAGGAGGTATTCAAGAATAATATACTTTGCTTTTAGTCTCAACTTTGCTTCTTCAGACAGTGAGATCACATCCCAGTTCACCCTTCATACATTCTAATAAAATCGGAAGGAACATCATTGCCAATAGTATTAAATTAAGAACTGTTTTGGTTGTGACTGATAAAAATAAAAGGCATAGAGAGAAATTTATTCAATTATGCCATTTGTAAAGAAACTATTTAACCAACAACACAAGATAGGATATAAAAAGGTGTAGAAAAGTACCTTATTTCTGCGGATAATTTTTCTTTTATAATGTCAGTAGAGTTATCACTTTCACATAACCAGATGACGCTTGATATTTTGTGAAAACCACTAGATATTATCATCATGAAGACAATAGAATAATGTAGAATATAGATATTTACCTTACAAGATTATAAAAGAGGGACACATATCATATCTCTATGATCCCCCATGCTCTATAATATAAATAGGGGTACTCCTCCTTGCCATGCCATCCATCTAAGAGCATGGTACAAGTGAGAAAGGTGAGTGAGGGTGAGATGAATAGTAGGATAGCCACTTAAAGGTGTGTGATTTTTTTTGGTATAATAATAAAGATTATCTTCTTGTATAATTGTTAACCTCTCGGTTAAGCCATTTTGTGCATGGAATTAATCTTCCTATATAAATTCATCTAGTTAACAATTAGTTAGTCGGGTTGGTGGGAGTCCGAGTGGACTTAGTGGAATCAATGAAGCATCAGTTCCCTTTAATGGACCTTTTTTATTTTTAGCTTTTTTATTGATTCCAAAAAATACTTAAATACCTAAACAATATTGTATTTTTAAGTAGATGCTAAAAATAAAAAACAACCCATTTTGCTTGGATCTAAGATAATTATTCTTATAGTTTTAAATTAAAATTAATTCGATAATACTATATTTGAGTTTTCGTGTAAGCTATTTAGTCTTATAATGGCCTCTTAGATTAATTCATGGTTCTTCAATTTTCTTCCGTTCAATATTGTCTTGTATTTCAGATTCAATAGAATATTTCACATAACACAATTGAACAATATTACTGCAGGCACCATGGATTGAAAGGCACTTCACGATCTGTGCTCAACTCAACATCAACTTGCTGCTAGCAGGTGAGGCCATAGATACGAAGGTCGAATAGGAATGAGCGAACGAAGACTGTCCAATAGCTGATAAGTCCCCAGTAGCCTTCCAAATGCCAAGACACATTTATTCTTGCAATTTCTCTATAACAACACATAAATTTGTAATTATTTATTAAAATAATTGTTGACGACCAAAAGTGGCTGAAGTGTAAAACAGACTTTGTAGTAGCAGTACCGACAGTAAAACAATCATGGAGAACATTTTAGATCGTTGCATGTGGGGTCAGGAGAGAAAAGAGGAAGAAAAGGCGCCCTCTCTGCCACACCGGCCTGGCCGGTTCCGTAAACCGGCTAGAACTGTCTCCCCTGCACCAGTGACGGAGCGTGACCAATAATTAAGGGGGGCCAAATTACCATTACAAATTTATCAGAAACAGTAGATGTTAGATTAGTGAGAAAGTAGTAGACTTATAGTACAATTTATAATGACGAAACCATTACGAACGTAGTCATATAATAGAAACTAAAATTTGGTGCTAATATAGGAGGGCATCTCAGGCCAAACTAGAGAGGAAAGATGATTAGAAAATTCATCAATCACACAGTTGAACTGTCGCTGCTCAGTCCTACCGTAGATGCTAGATGAGGTCAGTCCTGCCACTGCTCCTGTGCAGGTTTCATGCAAATGCAGAGATGCAACGGCTTTTCAGTCATTCAGTTTTGCAGTTCTGATGGTTTCACTGGCCAACCAAGCATATACTACTGCAAAGTTGTCTCGGACAAGGGGGGCCGGAGCCCAGTTTGGCCTCCACAAGGCTCCGCCCATGCCTGCACTCCACTACGGCCCCTTGGCAGGCCTCGATGAAACTGGCCGGGCTGGTTTGAGACCTGGCCAGGCCAGCCCTCCTATGCTGCGCTCTGCCAAACCGGCCTAGACGGTTTGGGACCCGGCCAGGCTGGTTCCCCTAGGCTTGCTGGCCGGGTGGGCTGGCTGAGCCTCGACAAAACCGGCCTAACCGGTTTGGGACCTGGCTAGGCCAGTTTCCATGTTAGAGTCCGAACCGATCACTTTTCAAATTTGTTTTTGGATCTATTTTTGTGTAGGAAACATGGAGATTACGTTTGGGACTTGTTTCCTACTACGATAAGATCACCCTCTCTGTATATATCAGAGGATCACGACCGATTGAATGATCCAACACATAATTGTCTTTTTTATATCTATTACCAATTTTGCCCTATTTTTCCTAATCACTTGTTGTTCGTTGCATCTCTCTATGAGATCCAACAATGTTCTATGTGGCCTTGCCGATCCTAGGACAACCTTTGGCGTGCATCTCTGCGACGGGTCTGTGGCAGAACCGCCTAAAATAATTCAATTTCAAAGGTGCTTGTCTTCCATTAGACGCTAAATACCCCCAAGAGTGAGCTAATTTAAACAGTTCTGTCGAGCACACCCCATGAGAGAACCCGAAAATCCACATTTTTTAATAGGATCATAAATGGAAGAATAAAGCTTATAACATTTTAGCCATTTCTTACATCACTTTCCATGCAACATCAGAGTATATATTTATTGTTTATAACAGCGAAATATAATCATGTTATCAGAGTTTCAGCGGAAATAAAATCATTTAATGACAAGTTAAACATTAACATGATGATCCATTATATACATCATAACATGTTATAAGTTTTTCCATTGTAAAACATTTTGGATGGAAGTTTCAAATAAACTCTATGTCCGCAACGTTAAGGAAATCCTTGCTGAGCCCACCAGGAGGTTTCCACACACAAGTGTTAGCTCCACACGTTCCTGTCACCTGCAACAGGGTAGAACAAACCCTGAGTACTCAATTGTACTCCGCAAGACTTACCCGTCAGGAGAAAATAAAAAGACTTCAAGGATATGCAAGGCTATCTGGCTTGTGGGTTATTGCATCTGCAGGAAGCATTACTAAACCTGTGTCCTTATATTCAATTTCATTAGCGGTCATCATTAGTTCATTAACTAACCATTCTATGTAAGCACCTGTGCTACTTTCAAGCAGGTGGTGAGCAATCAGAACCATATTTCCATCTTTCATATTCCAGTTCTTACTATGGTGCTAAATTGTAGACAAGTCGTACCAGATTACCCGGCGATTCGCGAATCAATGTAGCCCAGCTGGGTACCCCGAAACACACGCCCCACTTGTACCCCAGGCACAAGCAGGACCAACCCACCACTCTCCTATCAAGTGGTCTAGGTCCCCATCCAAACTTGGACTACAAGCCCCCACACCTGAGTCCCGGACTCAGTGTGGTGCTTAGACCTCCACCATCCCCGCCTCCAATTAGTCGGTCCAAAAAGAGCCAGAACCCACGACAAAAGAGCAACAAGCCTTCTCTGCTCCCATAAACAAGTATGTGCTCAGGATAATAAGTCTGTGACCTCACTAGAACCCAATGCAATAGACGGTCCTTAACCGACATAGGCGGAACAAGTGCAATCCGAGCCTCGCTCGAATGCCAAACCAAGTCCAGATCCAAAGTACCATTCCGCCCGGACTCCAATTATCATTCATATATATTCTATGTGATAGTAATATAATAACAACAATAATATCTTTCCTATCTCTCGCGAGTGATAGGCAATCATTCGACTTCTACCAAAGTCCTGTAGCATAGCAATTTATATGATCCTATCATACTAGTAAGACTCATAGGATAATGATATATATATGCAAGTGGGTTTCATTCAACTCCTTAAACTTAATGCATAAGCATAAAATAAAGTGTAGAATAATAGGGGTTATGCACCGGGGCTTGCTTGGGTAAGATATAACCAAAAGTTAGCATTCCATCATGGTGACACGATCATCAAGGCACCATCTTCTTCGCTACTTCGGTCATCTCCATGATCCATCATTGTTCTTATTATGGTATACGTGGATGCAACGCAGAGACGCAATTAATCAACGGTAACCGCAACCCTTAAATATACGATTACGCTCCGCAAGCTAATGAGCTAGCTCTGACGATTAACGTACTAGGCCACGTATCCAAGTTGTCGAACTAGGCACTAATTTCCCACCATGTTATAGTTATAAAATCCCTAGGTGTTTCCTTATTAATTAAATACATATATATTTGAACTAGGGCTCATTTAGTTACCTTAACAAAGTAATTCCTATGGAGCTACAAAAATTATAGTGAGCACCTAATATTGTTAGGAATCTATCGTAAAAACTTCAGGGCCAGTACTACTACCAATTCATCACAATAATTCCTACAAATTTATATTTTACCCATTTTAAGTGCTTCAAATTAATTAGTCTACTCTTGGAAATCCTATGAAACTAAGTGAACAAAATACATTAGCAGATAGGTCATGATTTTAGGAACCCAACAAAATTAGTTTCACAATTTTTGGATTCCTACAAAATTGTATATTAATTTCGCAAGTTTGCCTTAGAAACTAATTTAGAAAGTGTTTTAGAATTCGAAACCGGCCGGCGGCAACCACCTTGTCCCAGAAACCCTTCGAGGCCCGTGCGGAACGGGGCGGCACGCCAGCAGGCCGTCCCAACTGGCCCACGATGCAAGCGCCCATGCAACCTTCGCAAAATAGCCCCCAACCTATTGGATTATTACGTGGCACCACTACGTACTATTGCACTAGAGGCGTGTCTTGCATCGAGCACCCCTGAGAACTCCACCTTCACACTGAGCCGGTCCCTGATGACCCCGCGCGTGACGGCGTGGCATCAGCTGGCACGCGATGGTCATGCAGGGCATCGGGAGTCCTCGCTGACTCCACCGAGGAGCCGACCGTCCTCCTGAGTCCATACGGCGACGCCGGGGGTGGTTGGGGACTCGGAGAGGTATCTAAGCCCAGCCAACCACGGCGGCGGCCGGAGCACACGTCCTCGACGATGGCGAGGCAATATCGTTGACTTAGAGCCCTAACAGCGGTATCGCGGTGGTGCACAAGTAGTCAGGGATCACCGAGATGCACTCAACGATGACGGTTGAGGCCGGGGAGGGCTAAGGTGGTCTGGCCATGTGCAGCTAGGCATGGCGGCGACATCCCGAGGTGAACTTTGGTGGAGACCCTGGCCAACAAGACACGAGCACCAGATGGAGGAGGTCGAGGCGAGCTCAGGGGTATGAGGAATTGAACTGCTACCAACTCTACGGCCTTACCTCCCTGATTTACCGGCGCGGCGGTGCACTTGGCCAGCGGCAAGAAAAATGCCAAATTGGTGGCCAGTAGTCCACAGCTGGACTCGATGTGAGAGAGACGCCTAGCTAACTACCTAAACCACTCGCGAGTTCAAGGAATTGCTGCTAAGCTAAGCGGTCGAAGAGAGGGGGAAGAAAAGCGATGTCTTTGCTCATGGGGCAGCCGATGAACGAGCAGGCGAGCGGATATGATCGGATTAAGACGAGTGGGTTCGGTTGGCGATGGCAGTGCAAGCATGTGCACACAAGTGATAAAGCAGTGGGACGGCTTGACGCGACGCACTTGAGTTGGAGCAGCCAAGGTCGAGATGTCACGTCGGTAATGGCTACTGGGGACAGGTGAGGCAGAGGGGCATCACCCTCGCCATAGCGACCGGGGTCATTGACTCAGATGCGACGAACAGAGGGGCCATGTCGGGATGCGATGTGTGTGCAGGACCGCTTGAAATAACACACCTTCAGAGGCGCTCGTCTATCACCAGACACTAAGCGCCCCGAAAGTGAGCTACTTTGGGTAGTTCCGTCGAGCACACCCCAAGGGAGAACTCAAATAATCCATGTTTTTACCTACGGGATCCAATAATGAGAACGAGTTTACAATACTTATCCATTTCATACAACCAGAGTTCATAGAAATACATATTTACAAAACCAGAGTTCAGAGTGTGGAATTTGAATAGCGAAATAAAATAACATATAGCGGTAGAATACAAGGATCCATCTGTGCCCACCAGAAGAATCCTTCACACAACAGCAAATCTTCAAACTGCACCTACAACATGGGTAAATAAACCCTGAGTACACAATGTACTCGCAAGACTTACTCGACTAGTGGGAATAATTTCCCGACTCCAAAGGGTATGATAAGCTTTTTGGTTTGCTGGGTTGTCTTTTGAGGAAAGCAATACTAGTAGTGAATCCTTATGTATGTTTATTACTAGCAGTCATGATTTGTTCATTATCTAATCATTCTATGTAAGCACCTGTTCTACTTTCAAGCAAGAGTTGAGCAAACAGATCCATTTCACATCTTTCATCTTCTAGTTCTTACTACGGTGCTAGATCGTAGACAAGCTGTACCGGATTGCCCGGTGATTCGCGAATCAATGTGCCCAGCTAGGTACCCAAAAACAAGTATGTGCTTAGGATAATAAGTCTGTGGCTTGCCTAGAACCCAATGCAATGACCGGTCCTTAACCGACATGGATAGGGAAAACAAGGTAACCAGTCTATGCCCCGTTGGCCGCGAGACACAACCTCTTACACCCACCAATACCCATACCATATCCCTACCCGGTCTCCATTTTTTTCTTTCACCATTTTATCATAAGAGTGATAATAATAATCACCTATTGTGAGTAATGGCAGGTTACTCACGCTACCAAAAATCCTAAGCATAGCAGCTACTCGCACCTGTACTAGTAGGACTCATAGGACAAATATATTTATGCAGGTGGTTTCCATAAAATGCCTGTAATGTAAATGTACATCAAATATATATATATATATATATATATATATATATATTCAGTGCTTATTCAAAATAGGGGTTATGCATCGGGGCTTGCCTTAGGTAGGCGGGGTGTCAACAAAGTCAGTCACTGGTAGCTCCGGGGCTCCCTCCTATACAGGAATCTCCTCCTCGTACTCTTTAATCACTTCCTCATACTCCTGTTCGTCCACGGTCACAAACTCTACCAACTCGTTATCTACATGCATGAAATGATGATGCAACACTTAGTAATACAACAACAGCAACTCTTAAAATAAGAATACATCTATCAAATTGTTAAGCTCACTCTAATGACTAAGATGCCAAGCTAATCATCATTATCATCAAACCAGCAGGGTTTTGCCTATAAGTGCTACTTAGCAACTAAAATATTTTCCTACTCTTATTAACGATTTCCTATATACTACAACAAGGAGTACTTAGCTACCATATTTCTCAACATTTTCCAAGGCTGCAAAAATTACAGTGAGTACATAATAATACAATGAACCTACTATAAAAATTACAGTGACCGCATCCACGCGAGGAAGCAGGCCAAGATGTGCCGTGCACGGTTTTTAAAGCGTCCAATTCACTCAATCGGTTGACCAACATCCAAGCCAGCGTTGCTATACCTAAGAGGGCATATGAGGCTACTAAAACATGCCATAATGCAATACCACTTCTTAACCCAATTCCTCTACAAAAATCACCAAACATAGCCTTGCCAACCTGTTTTTTGACTTAAGAAATCGACTAAGTCTTGGGTTGGATTTGCTTCAAATTCGATTTTCAAGCTATTAGAAATGTTAGCTAGGGATATCATTTTTCGACCGCAGGTATTTCATCGTCATCGACAATGTTTATACTTCAAACTTTATTCAAGTATCGCCTACATGTTCTATAGCATTCTTGCTTAATAAAAATTGGTTTTAAACCCTAAGTGACATAACATGACTATGGAATTTAACTTTCGTTTCTCGCTTCCGTTGCTCGTTTTGAGTTACGGAATTTGATCTACACTCTACATGCATTAACACATAAACATGATGCTCATGACATGTTTTAGCAAATGATTTATGGTGTAACACCGAGGGTGTTACAAATCTACCCCCATTATCTCTAGACACATGCATTAACACATAAACATGAAGCATTATCTCTTTTTTCACGTGTCTAGTGTGAGAAAAAGAGATAAGAAATACATTCTGATTTACCATTACCTTGGTGAACTAGAAAAAAGGTGGGGATAATGCTTCAAAATATAACTTTCTTGCTCCCACATCACCTCGTCCTCCGAGTGATTTTGCCACTGAACTTTGTAGAACTTCACCACACTGTTTCTAGTCACCCTTTCCTTTTCGTCCAAGATCTTGACAGGAAGCTCAATATACGACAAGTCAGGTTGAAGGGGAAGTCCTTCGATCTCCACAGCTTCATTGGGGACCCGCAAACATTTCTTCAACTGAGATACGTGGAACACGTTGTGTACTGCTTATAAAATATCTAGAAGTTGGAGACGATAAGCAACCGGGCCACACTGCTCCAAAACCTTGTAAGGACCCACATATCATGGGGCTAGCTTGCCACGAACACCAAACCGATGCACCCTATAACACCCTAGGTGTTTGTCACCAGTTAAGCAATGGGTTTGAAATCAACCATGACATGTTAAGTGGTGATGAAGGTGTCAAGATCAAATCTACAAGAGTGAGCTCCAACTTAAACTTGGGCAACACACCTTTGCTTGCATATTGGCCCTTTTCGGATATTTACCTAAGTAATGTTGAAGGTGCTTATTTCATGTGTCTCACATCAATTTCCACCTACATGAATGATTGGAAAAGTTTCATGAAGCTTGGAATCAAGAAGTCACATGAAATGATAAGTATATCTTTGTTTGAATTGCACTATAAAGTGAATGGAATTCTAGATCGTCAACCAAACCTTGCAACCTTGCCCAAATGACTCTTGATGAACTCTACAACAAAAGTCATGAAAGGTTCATGTTGAGCAAGTGGCCAGAAAACGCTCCAATAGATCAAAAATGGTAATTTAAGCTTTACCGTGATGCTACTTTGACCTATGTTGACCAATCACTTATAGTACTTGAATGGAGTTGCACTGTAAATAAAAGTTGAAGTTTGAGTATAGTAGAACAAACTTTGTTTTTGGACCAAGAGCCAGATCAACGTGGAACTAAGTCAAACCGAGGCTGAAACTTTGAATCTGTTGTTGTTTTCAGAGTCCAAAAATATCTGAGTTAACTGAAACCTGAATTTTCAGTTTCGTGTACCCCTTTTAGGTCCTTCTATCTCTCTAACCAGGCCTAATTAGACTTTGAAGCTTTAATAAAAGTTGGAGCTGGTATGTAGATCTACAACTTTTATTAATAGAGTTTTTGCTAACTCATCGTGGCTTAGGAGTTACGGAGGCACGAAGTATGGGTTTCAGTAGTATGTTTGAGGTAGAATTGGAAATTTGAAATTGTTGAACAGTGCCGACACCATGCACAGAGCTACAGGCCGCGTGTTGCACTGCTCGCGCCGCGTGGCTCCGCTGTGCTGCGCCGTTCGCCACCTCGCTTCCATCTGCTTGAAAGGCCGAGCACTCGCCCTCCTCCCTCCTGCTCTCTCATTTCTCCCTTGCTCTCTGCTATTTGTGCGCGGCCGCATCCGCCACGGACGGCCGGCAGAGCTCGCTGCCACCGCCGCTCCCTTCTTTGTCCTCGCAGCCAATCACCGCACAGCCAAGTACGGCAGAGCCTCCACCGCAGCGCGGCCATGGCCCTCCTTCGCAGCCAGCCGGCAAGCCCCAGAGCTCCGCCGCCGTCGTGCAATCACCGCTGCGGCTGCCTGTGCACGTGGCCGGGCCGCCTCGGGCCGCCTCCCGGCCATCCGAGACCACCAGCGGGTGCGTGCGGGGCCCCTTGTTCTCCGCCGCCCCTTCTCCGCCGCCGGCGTCGGTGATTCCCCGTCCGCCTCCTCTGTTTTGCCCCGGTGAAGGACTGCGCGCAACAATTAGAGCAACTCTAGGGGCTAAGGGCGAAGCTGTGACTCATTTAAATAGTGCCTGAAGGACCTGTTCGCTGATGTTGATTTATGTTTTCCGCAGGGTCCTCGATGCAAGATTTAGATCCCTTTTTCTTTGATTTAGGCAGATTTGAATGATCCACTTTGAAAATTCATAGTAATTAGTAGAAAAATTGTAAAATAGTAAATAAGGACTTTTTGGAATCCTTATGAAATTATCTATGCAGTAGATCTATAATATGGCATGTTTTAGTTTAAAGTTTTAGCTACAAAAATAGATTTGTGCAGTAAGGTTGTAACGCTAGTTGAATTTGTTATTTTCCATAACTGCAGCTCTAGGGCTCCAAATGAAGTGAAATTTTTGTGGCATGCTACGCATGTGATAGTTGATGTGTGTTAAAAAGTTTATGAGTATTGGATGAAGTATGAGTGAGTTATTGGTTTATCTCGCTCTCACATGATTTCTTGCAATAGCAAATTGTCTTTTTCATAGAGGCAGCTATACTTATGCAAATGGTATGAAATTTGTACAATATACTATTGAGAGGATATATGAGCTACCGTAATGTTTGTAGAATTTTCTATGCATTTTTGGTATATGTTCATAAATACACCTTGATGTCTAAATAAATTAAGAAATGCTTTAAGAAAATTTATTTAGAGGTGAGCACCATGCTTTCTGGTGTTCTTTAGTCATGTGTGAGATGTTGGTAAAGTTGGTTTTGCCCAATTATGTGTTTGCAACATAAGTTAATAATTATTTTCTTGCCGATGTGGTTTATGGACAGATCTGGGAACTTAGCAAAGTTCTTCATGATAATGTGCTTTTTTGTGAAACTTGTTTATACAAAAGTTGTAGATAATTCATGTATCTAGCTTCTGTTAAAATTTGGTGTCATTTGGCCAAGTAGTTTAAGAGTTACAGCTGTTTAAAGTTGGGTTACAGAATTGATTGCTCTCTGTCTTGTTTAGACCAGTTTCTGTAAATATATAATTTCGACCCACTTAACTTGTGAATCATGCTATGATGGTTATAGATGAAATGTAGAGAATTTCATAAGCTTTCCTGAATGTTTTGTTGCATGGCTATTGGATTTGTATAACTCTAGTTATGATCCAAACATAAAGCTATTATTTTCAGTCCAGAAATAGACATATGCTAGTTGTGGTTGTTTACTCCATGTGTTGCTAAGTGTGGCTTATGCCCTTGTTGATGGTCAAGTTATGATACTTGTGACCTTGTTAAACTTGTGGCATGCTTGATGTGCTTGCTCTCTATAGTTAGTTGTGTGATGTTAGTTAAATAGTTGTTGGTGTCTATGTCTTGCATAATCTTGTGTTTGTCTTGAATGCTTATGTGATGCATCTTGTATTACCATTCTTCATATTCATGCACTTGCATCTTGCATCTCATCTAGGTGCGCTAGATGAACCACGTGAAGGACGTGATGTTGGAGCCGAACCCAAAGACGGTGTGTGGTGGACCTATCCCGAAGGTGGAAGGACTGGACAAGTGCTAGGACGGGAGATGCTCACCAAGCGAGTGCCGTCTAACAAACACTAACCTAGTGTTGGATCCCAGGGAAGCCCCGAAGCATTCTAAGTTTCCCAGTATTTTACAAAATATTATTTGAGTCCTTATGATTGATGCATTAGGTATAGGAGTTGTCTAGAAGCACTTGATGCATGGAACTACCTTGTCCAGTTATATACACCCTTAACCCTGTGTAGGTCCAGGATCGGATATTTGCTTAGCCCTGCTTAGATCGGTAGAAGTCGGGTGATTTTCTGTCACCTGCGAGATATAGGTGGATACCGAAGCACGGTTGGCTATATTTGCTATCGTGGAAAAGAACCATGGGTTGAAAAGTAAATCGAGGCCGGGCGGAGTCTATGGTAGGTTGACTCATGTGATTCCGTCTGTGCCGATTAAGGACCATACCGTTGTTGGCACTTCTAACAAGATTGAACGCATGCCTATCAATTAGCTGGCCGGATAACTCGTTCCGACCATGAAAGCCGAGTATCTCAACTCAGGCCGGGCCTCGTTCTGTTGTGTGCCCTCTGCGGGGAGCGAATCAATAGACCGTGGGCAAGCATGACCTGAGCGACCTGGTCTGGGACCATGGGCAGGCATGGCTTGAGCGACCTGGCTACCGTCAGTCCCTAATTGCGTAGCGCTGTACGGACCCGCGAAATATGTACCTGAGTTGTACCAAAGGTGACCTAAGGCTGCCTTCGCGCGGTATGCCTGGGTTTGTGTTAGGAATAAATTCCCAGCTGGTTGAAATCGATTCGAATCGCCGTCTCTCCCGGATAGTGAGAAACTTGGCTAGCCCCAACATCGTAGTAATTGTATTATGGAAGTTGATGGTTCGGATAAATATGGAATTACTACACCTGCTATGGTTACTATTGTATGCTCTAAAATGATATACCACATGTTTGGCACAGGATAGTTGCTAATCTAAAGATGAATAGCTATAATTAACTTGATGATCGAAATATAATTGTATAATTGAGTTAATCGCTTTTTATGCAAAATATTGTCAAGCTACCTCCACTTATAAAGCCTTGCGTAATCCTTGGAGTCAATTTATTTCTGGTTTATGACGGGTAAGTCTAGCTGAGTACATTTGAGTACTCAGGGTTTATCCCACCATGTTGCAGGTGAGGTTTCGACCTGCTGAAGATGGTGGCTAACCGCCGGTGGGCTCGGTGACTCTATAATTACTTCTCATCTATATGCTTTTATCTGAGGATGTCACTTAAGCTAGTAATGTATTTGGAACTTATATTAATATAATCATTTGAAAGCTATATTGTTTTCTCTAATCGGTTTTAAAACCCAAACTTGTACTATTTTTGTGAACCCAATTGGATTATTATTTCCGCTGCAACTCTGCGTATGTGATGTGTATTTGCTTAATCACGCGATCTTGGTTGTGATGTTGATTTACCGAGGTCATTCGTGACACTCGGCGGACTACCGGGTTTATATAAGTGAAAGTATGCGCGTGTCAATGTGTTAGCGGGGACAGCCGTACTTGATCTTGTATAAATTGGGCGGCTCTGTCACACACCCCTCTCATAGGAGACACCTTGAGGTACACATGATCCCCAATTGCAAACTGCAAAGGCCTTCTTCGCTTGTCAGCATAAGTTTTCTGTCGGCTCTGAGCTGCCTTCAAATGACTTTGAATAATACAGACTTGCTCTCGAGCTTCTTTGATAAAATTAGGCCCAAAATATCCGCGGTCTCCCACTTCAACCCAGTTAAGTGGTGTCCTACATTTCTTTCCATACAGAGCTTCAAAGGGTGCCATACGAATGCTTTCTTGGTAGTTGTTGTTGTAAGAAAACTCAGCTAGCTTCAAGCATTCATCCCACTTCTTAGGAAAAGAAATGACACAAGTTCTTAACATATCTTGAAGTACCTGATTTACCCTTTCTGTTTGGCCATCAGTTTGTGGATGATAAGCTGAACTTCTGAGGAGACTAGTACCAAGACATTGCTGAAGTTGCTCCCAGAAACGAGAGACAAAAACTGACCCTCTATTAGAGACGATAGTAAGAGGAACTCCGTGCAGGGTCACAATCCGATCAAAATACAGCTGAGCATACTTCTTGGCTGAATATCAGGTATCCACCGGAAGAAAATGAGCAGACTTGGTAAGGCGATCCACAATGACCCAAATAGAGTCATACCCCTTGGACATGTGGGGTAAACCCACAATAAAGTCCATGGAAATATCTTCCCATTTCCAAACAGGGATAGGCCAAGGCTGTAAAAATCTCGGGGTACGCATATGGTCTGCCTTAACTCTCCCACAAGTGTCGCACTCCGCGACATACTTGGTGATATCCTGCTTCATATTGGACCACCAATACAAGTGGCGCAAATCAAGGTACATCTTGTTACTGGCAGGATGGATGGACAACTTGGAAGTATGGGCCTCATCTAAAATCTTTCTTCTAAGCTCCTCTCTTGACGGAACCACCAACCTATTCTTGAACCTCACTACACCTTGATCATCAATACTAAAATGAGGACCACGCCCTTTGGCAAATAACTTCTTGATGTGAGGAATTTCTGAAGTGTCTTGCCTTTGCTCTATAATAATTTGCTCAAATAAATTCGAGACTAGAGCAATGTGAGCTAGCAGCTCAGCACGGTTGAGAGACAAAGGTGCTTCTTTGACCTGATACGACTTCCGACTCAAAGCATCAGCTACCACATTAGCTTTTCCAAGATGATAATGAACCTCTAAATCATAATCCTTGATTAATTCCAACCATCTCCTTTGCCTCATATTTAACTCGGACTGAGTAAAAATATATTTGAGGCTCTTGTGATCTGTGAAAATATGTACTTTATTCCCCATCAAATAATGCCTCCAAATTTTTAGAGCGTGCACCACAGCATCCAGGTCTAAATCGTAAGTGGGATAATTCACCTCATGCTTTTTTAGCTGACGTGAAGCATAAGCTATCACACGCCCATCCTACATAAGCACACATCCCAACCCCGTCTTTGAGGCATCACAATATACATCAAAAGGTCTGTCAATATTCGGTTGGCCAAGAACAGGAGCAGAGGTAAGAAACTTCTTCAGAGCTTGGAAAGCTTCTTCACAAGCCAGACTCCATACAAACTTGACATCTTTCTGGAGCAGCTTGGTCATCGGCTGAGCTATTTTGGAGAAGTCAGGAATGAAGTGCCGATAATAACCAGTAAGACCAAGGAACTAACGAATCTGATGCATCGACTTGGGAGATTTCTAATTCAACACATCATGCACCTTGCTTGGGTCTATAGAGATACCTTCAGTTGTTAGAAAATGTCCCAAAAACTGCACTCGATCTAACCAAAACTCGCACTTGCTGAATTTGGCATATAGCTTGTGTTCCCTTAATCGAGTCAGTACTATCCGCAGATGTAGTGCATGCTCTTCTTGGTTCTTGGAGTATATCAAAATATCATCAATGAACACCACCATAAACTTGTCCGACTCTGGCATAAAGACTGAATTCATGAGATACATGAAGAATGCAGGAGCATTGGTGAGACCAAAAGACATGACTAGGTACTCATATAGCCCATACCTAGTAGAGAAAGCTATCTTTGGTATATCTTGGGGTCTGATCTTGATTTGATGATAGCCTGAACGAAGATCAATCTTGGAAAACACCTTGGCACCCGCTAGCTGATCGAACAAAGTATCAATACGAGGTAAAGGATACTTGTTCTTAATGGTTACCGCATTGAGAGGGCGGTAATCCACACACATCCGAAGAGTGCCATCCTTCTTCACAAAAATGGCTGGACAATCCCATGGTGAAGAGCTGGGATGGATGAATCCCTTTTCCAACAACTCCTCTAACTACTTCATTTCTGCCAATTCCTTCAGGGCCATGCGGTACGGTTGCCGAGAAATAGGGGCAGTGCCAGATTCTAACTCAATGGAAAACTCCACATCCCTATCCGGTGGCAACCCTAGTAGATCTTTAGAAAATACATCTAAAAACTCATAGACCACAGGAATAGAGGCAAGATCTGGGAAAGCTTCAACATGAGCAGCAACAGGTAAGGCTAGATCTGAGGGCATAAGAAGAGACATCCTATCCTTAGAAGAAAGAAGCCATAACTCAACAACTCTCTACTTTAGATCCAAGACTACCACATATACCCGCAACCAGTTCATGCCTAGAATTGCATCTATGCCTTACCTAGGCAGCACCATGAACTGAAGGCTATAAGTGTGAGTGGCTAGCACTAATCCAACTGTGTCCGTCCGAGTATTAACGCACAACTGCACACCTAGAGTACTGATTCTATATGCAATAGGTATAGCCATAAGAGGTATATTGTGTCTGTGTGCAAACCCCATGCTCATGAATGAATGTGATGCACCAGAATCAAACAACACATATGCTGGGTGAGAATCAATGATAAACATATCAACTATCACCGCTTCATTCTGCAATATTTCCTCGGCCTCGGTGAAATTAACTTGCCCAGAACGGCTCACGGGCACCTTCTTCTTGATAATTGTCCACTTGATCAGATGGGAGTTAGCTGAGGGCTGAGCAGACTAGGTAGACTGGTTCTATGGACACTCCTGAGCATAGTGGCCCTCCTTGCCATACTTGAAACACGCACCAGGCTTATTACCCTATCCCTGATGAGGTGGGACCTACTGTCCCTAGGGCTGTTGTTGTTGCTGCACCTTCTAAGTAGGTGTACGGTACTGGGTGAAAGGTGTCTAGTAGGTCTGCTGAGGCTGACAGAATGAATGCCCACCCGAAGACTGATAGGGCACTCACCTGAGAACCTGTACCTTCTGAGCCTGGGGGTGACTAGAAGATCCAGAAGCCACCCGCTTGCGCTTCCACTCAGCCTGAGAGTCACGCTGTAGTCCCTCCATGGTGATAGCTGCATTCATCATAGCACCAAAAGTCTGGTAGTTTCTCGTATACAGCTCCTTCTGTAGACTACAAGAGAGGTCACGATAGAAAAAGCCCCTCTTCTTCTCATCGGTATCCACGTGGGTCCTAGCATACTGTGATAAATGGTTGAACTTGTTTACATAGTCCATCACAGACATGTTCCCTTGCCTTAGGTCCAAGAACTCTATCAACTTCTGGTTCAACACACTAGCCAAAATATATTACTCCCTAAAAGCAGTGGTAAACTCTTGCCAAGTCACATGGTGATCCACCGGCTGCATGGCGTTGAACATGTCCCACCATGCACTGGTAGAACCCAACAGTTGCTGCGCTGCAAAGGGCACCTTCTGTTCCTCAGTTACAGTGAGTAGCAGAAACTTCTGCTCTAGAATACGAGGCCAATGCTCCGCATCCAGAGGTTTAGCAATCGGCGTGAACGTGAGTGGGTGTGTTTTCAAGAAGTCCTGGTAAGAACAGGGCCCCTCAGGACCGTGGGCACCACCCCCGTTCCCACCATTGCCTCCGTGGCCCCCATGGGCTAAGCCACCAATAGTCTGTGCTAATAACTCCAGGGCATGGGCTAACTCGCGATGAGTAGCCAACATCTCTGCCATCATCTCCGCATGAGTCATCGGAGGTGGTGGCGGCGGTGGAGGAGCCAGAAGTGGGGCCTCGTGGCTCTCCACGTTGCCGTTTCCATTGCCCCGGCCACTTTCACCCTAGCCTTCACCAAGACCATGGTCCGCTCCGACACTGGTGCTCCCACGACCAGACCTCAGGTTCATCTATAAACAAATAGGAACCAACTATTAAGATCCACCCTCTATATTAGGAACAAGAGACTTAGAGAAACGATAAGACTTCTATTAAAGCATTGTTTTTATGTTATCCTATCAATTCACTAATCCAAATTATACGTGTGGGGGGAAGTTTAGTTTAAACAAGATTCTCTTTTCATGATGCATGCATCAGCCTACCCGTTCACTCAAGCTAGAATATAGCGGCATTCGCAAAAATTTTTAGAACATCGCACACTCACTTTCCGTATGCTAAGCGATTCTTACGCAGCATAAGTTAGTGTACCTACAAAAACTTGATTAGATAAAACCAATGCCGCTATCTGAGATAGACCATATTACTAGGGCTTATACATAATTTTATCGCATCCTATTTTCGCAAAACTTTTGTTGGTCAAATTTTTAGGTTTTGAAAAGAGTTATGAAACTCGTAGACTCATTATTGGCTCTGATACTACCTATGATAGGACCACCCGAAATAACACACCTTCGGAGGTGCTCGTCTACCACCAAACACTAAGCGCCCCGAAAGCGAGCTACTTCGGGTAGTTCTGTCGAGCACACCCCAAGGGAGAACTCGAATAATCCACGTTTTTACCTCCAGGATCCAATAATGAGAATGAGTTTACAATACTTAATCCATTTCATACAACCAGAGTTCTTAGTGAAAGGATCAAGATGCCTAAGAGGGGGGTGAATTGGGCTAATTCTAAAATTCTTTGCAATAATTAAACCCTACAGTTAGCCCAATTAACCCCTTGTGCCTAGAAAGTGTTTCTATTGATCTACCGCACAAAAGTTTAGCAACCTAAGATCCAATCCTACTCTAGTATGACAATTCTATGAATGTAAAGACAAGAATTGAATTGCTCAAAGTAAAGAGATGAGAAGGAACGTGGCGATGTTTTGTCGAGGTATCGGAGAGTCGCCACTCCCCACTAGTCCTCGTTGGAGCTCCCGCGCAAGGGTGTAGCTCCCCCTTGATCCGTGCAAGGATCAAGTGCTCTCTACGGGTTAATTCTTCAACACTCCATCGCGGTGAATCACCCACAACCCCTCACAACTTGAGTTGGGTCATCCACAAGCTCCGCCGGATGATCACCAAGCTCCCAATCACCACCAAGCCATCTAGGTGATGGCGATCACCAAGAGTAACAAGCACGAACTCTCACTTGACCATGACAAGCCTAATGAGAAGGGTGGATGAACACTTTGCTACTCTTGCTTTCACTAATGAGGTCTCTCTCTTGGATTCTCAAATCTCAATCACCTCACTAGGACCTTGCTCTTCTTGGCACTCTCAAGGGTGTTTCACAGCTGTTGGAATGAGCAAAAGTGATCCCTTGAGTGAATAGAGGAAGTATTTATAACCCCTCATTCAAAACGAATTGTTATGTGCCTCTGCGGGGTGACCAGACGCTCTGGTCAGTTCACACGCCACTGTGTAGTTTAAGTTGTGACCGGACACTGACCCGCGTCCGATCAACACTGACCAGACGCGTCCGGTCACAAAAACTGCCTTCTAGAACCTTACTGATGTTGACCGGACTCTGGCACCTAGCCTCCGATCGCTTTGCTACTCAACATCCAGTTAGTAGCCGGAACCTGATCAGCGTCCGGTTAGCACTGACCGAATGCGTCCGATCAGGATTCTCCCTCTCTGGAACCTTACTGGAGTTGACTGGACTCTGGCGCCCAGCGTTCGGTCACTCACCTCTCACCGTTCGGTCGCAGCCAGACGACTTCACCTTGATCAAATGAACTGATCGGACTCTGTTCCAGCGTCCGGTCACACCAAAACCAGCGTCCGGTCAGCATTTGACCCTCCATTCACTTCCAACTCGCAATCATATGTGAATGAAGTTTGCTCCAATTGATCTAAGGGCTTTTTAGGAGCTACCTAGTGCTAGATTTGACAAGTGTGTGCCACACCAAACCCACTAGACTCACCTAGGTCAAGCTACTCGTCCATACCCCCCTTAATAGTATGGCCAAAGGAAAAACAAAGTCCAAAACTACTCTAAGTGTCTCTTCAACACCAAACGACACTTAGAACTAGTCCATCCTTAACTTTGTCGTCCATCTTTTGAAAATCAAAACGATTTCCATCGTAGGGGCATGACAACCATGATTTTTCCAATCAATTGTCATTACCATGACCTAACTTAATTGCATCTACAAAACACACGTTAGTCACAGTAATCTCATATTATCATTAATCACCGAAACCCAACTAGGGGCCTAGATGCATTCAATCTCCCCCTTTTTGGTGATTGATGACAATACCACCTCAAGTATGTAAAAGAGATGAGGTTTTCAACATGCTTGGTTCATATAAGCTTTTGACAATAAGAGCAAAAGAGTTAGGCAAGCTTATATGACCCAAGCCGTCATGATGTACTTAATAGATATGAAATAAGCATGAGTACACGAAATAAAGCTCATTTGCATCGGAGTAAAAACACGGAAGCAAAGCAAATGAGCATAACCAAGTGATATGACATATAAATAATTCAAAGTAGAGAGCACACATGTCACATATCACATTAATGTCACAATTACGATCACACTTATGTAGTTCAATGCATAAAGGTAAACATGAATGCATAATAAGTATCACACATAAAACTCCAAATGTAATTAATAAGCTAATAGATAAGCTCCCCCTAAATGTACCGCTCCCCCTAAGTCTATCATACTCGAGCCCTCTCCCCCTTTGGCGTCAAACACCAAAACCTAAGGGTCGGTCGGCGGGGCTGCAGCGGCCGAGTCAGGCGCTGAGGTGCGAGGAGCGAGCTGGAACTGTGTGCCATCATCATCTGATCCTGAGCTCTGAGCTGTATGACCCTCTGTAGCTGGAAGCAACACTGAAGTGGTCTGGGTCGGATCAAGAACTGGTGCAGCCTGAGACTCTGCAGGTATCACTGAAGTAGGCGGCTCTGATGATGCAACTGAGGAAGGGAGCGTCTCTGTAGTCCCGGTAATAGGAGCAACTGTGGATAGACCAGGGACATGTAGATATGGCAGAGTAGGCTACCTTGTCAACTCACTAAAGGTAGCACCAATGCTCCTGGAGACTGAGGTATCTGGCACAAGTAGCGAGGAAGTCTGAGTCGGTGTGAAGCCCGTCCGAAGAGGTGTGAACTGTGGGGTTGGCACTGGCGAGGCAAACCACTAGGACACCTGCTCTGTAGGTGAATGAAACTGTGCTGCTGGCTGTTCCTGACTCTGAAGCCCACTAGGCTGTAATGCTGGAGTCATAGAACTGGTGGCAGGCTAGCCTATCTGGGGTGAAGGCTGTGGCGGTGGAGCCTCAATAGCAGTAACTACATGCTGCATAAATCCAAGTAACTGCTGCTGCATGAGGAGCTGCTGCTGATGCATGGCCTGCTGCTGCTGCTGTATAGCCTACTGCTGCTACTGGATTGCCTGCTGCTATCACTGGAACTCGTCCTGCCGGGCCTAAAACTGTGCAAATGTAGCTACAGTCTCCTAGGCCTGGCGAGCCTGATCCTGCCTCATTTGCTCAAGAATAGCAAGTAAAGCGGGGTCTATCTGCTGTGCAGGTGGAGCTAAGCTAGAGCTACCGGCCTCATGGTCATGATGTCAAGGAGGCATCTGAGGGATATCCTGATAGTCGTCATCTAAACTGTCATTGGGGTCGCTCTCGACCATCCCCTCGTGCTGAGCATCAAGCTGCTCCTCCTCTGTAGCTGCTATGTCCCTGATAGTCTCATCCTACTAGGTTGCAGTCTCTGGCACCTTTGGGCGATGGCGTGGCTGGCTGGGTGTCCTCATTGCACTATGGCGGAGCATCTGAGTCATGTTGTATGCAGGGAACTCTATAGTAGCACCACTATACTCTATTAGCATCTCAGGTGGCCTCACAGTAACTGCCCTGTGGATCAAGAATGTAATCCAGTGAGCATATGGTAGCTGCCTGTGACCTCTGAACCCTTCTGCAATAGTATCCTACATCTCTAATAGTAAGAGATCCCAAATATCAAAAGCAGTCTGCTGCATCAGAGAGTTCAGTAGCCATAACTGTGTGCGAGTCAAGCCCTCGTGATATCCCATCCTCGGAAGTAGGGTCCTCCTCATGATAGCATCAAACACTCTAGCTATAGGAGTGAGGTCACTGGGTGTCCTGCTCAACCCCTCGCCAAATGGCTCAATGAAGCAATGGTGGACCAAATCAGTAGGAGGCACAAGACCGCCATGTGGACGTCTGGGAGGCGCTATCTGACCATAGCACACCTCATGTAGCTGAATGGGTTGCTCCTGAAGCCTGAGTATCTCCCTGACCCTAAAGCTTATCAGCCTATAATCTCTGCCTCTAAATGCAAGTGTATAAATCTATGCTATGGGTCAATCCAAAGTGTAGCATAGAACTCTCGGACCCATGATGGAACATATCTGCCTGTCCGTCCGAGTAAGTCTATCAGCCCTGGTAAGTAAAATAGGTAAGGGCAAATCTACTCTCTAGCTGCTGCTACAATGGCCTTAATAGAATAGACCCTCTGAGACCTGAATGTTGCCCCACTGTTAAGATATGCATTATAAAAATCTTCCTACAGTGGTGTGTAGAAGCCCTCTGAAGCACGCTCATCCCTCCTAGGCGGGAACCAGTCCTCAAACTGAACAAACCTGAGCTGCTGCACCTACTTGGCCATGGCGGCCCTCAAATCCAAGTGAGTCACTGGAGGCGGACCCTGTGGTCTAGGTGGCGGATGAGAACCCCTCCGCTGTGTCTCTGCCCTCGGTGTCACCTGGGTACGGGTTCAACTAGAACGGTGAAGCTGTGGTGCCTACTCTATCTCCTCTGCCTGCTCTCCCTCTTGAGCCTGCTCTATCTACTGTTGTGGCTCCTCCTGAGGCTGAGTCTCCTCCAAGACAACTCGTCGTCCCTCAAGCATGACAGTCCCAGCAAGACCACCATGACGGCGCTCAACCTACTCAAGTGCAGCCCTCTGTGCTGGTGAAAGCTGATCTGCGATGTAGACTCCACTCCTAGCACCTCCTCTCTCAGCATGATCTGCGGTGGCTACAACTGCTGCTGTTCTCTCTATGTCAGCATCTAGATACTTCCTCTTCTTTGTCGCCAGCTTCTTTGTTGCCTTGCCTTTCACATCAGTAGGCAAGCGAGGCCAAGGCCTCGGATCCTCGTCACCTAGACCACCTCTGGCGTTCTTGACACGAGCCATCTGGAACGATCTACTGCCTCTGACCAGAAACAACTGTCAACTGTCACTTTCGAGGCTTGGCCTCGATCCGTACTCGCGAGCTTGGCCCTGAGTTGACTGACAACTGCCAAAGTGACCTCAGAAACACCGACTCACTACACATTAGAATAGATCGGATATATGAATAATTATGATATATCTAGAGATACGAAACCCTAAGAAGCAAGCATTAGATACGAAATTGGAAACGAGGGCTTGCTACCTGACGAACCGGCAAGTCGACGAGAAAAGGAACAAGTCGGGGAACCACCGGAATCAACAACGGCAGGTTAGGGTTCTGGCAATGGCCAATTAGCGCAATGTGACATGGATCGGCGGCACTTGTTGAGGAACAGCGTGATTGAGGTGGCTTTGGTGGTGCTGTTGAGCTGTGGGCGGCGAGTGTTGTGGCACTGCTGTGAAGGCACGACGGTGGCGCTAGAGCAGGGCACGGGCACGGCTGCGGTGCTGGACCCACAACGGTGGCGCGGGAGCGGGGTGAGTGCACGGGCAGATGGTGCGGGAGCGGCGCTGGCGTGGGGAGGTGCAGTGCGAGCGCAGTGGAGGAACACGACGGCGCTGGAGGCGGCGGCTAGGGCACAAGTACGGCGTGGGCAAGAGCGGCGAAGTCGGTGCGGGTTGGTACGGGCTAGGTCACGGTGTGGCGCTGCAGTTATATGGGGTTCCCCAACGGAATAGATAAGGAAATGGAAAAGAGTTCGAATCCCGCATGATTTCTACAGACTGGACGCTCCAGTGGAAACGACCGAATGCTGCCACCCAGAGTCCGGTCAACTCCAGAGAGGTCCAAAACCCCTTGAGTCGCGACCGAACGCGTCTGATCCCAACTGACCGGACGCAGATAGAGTCCGGTCGATCCTATCTTCATGTTCTTCGCTTGATCGGACACAGGAACGCCATCTGACCGGACGCTGGACAGGAGAGTCTGGTCACTCCTTCGCAGCAACGGTTCACCACCTGTGAACTGACCGGACACTGATATGAGTCCGGTGCAGCGTCCGATCACTCTTTTCTAGCAAATCTTCAAAGTTCCTTCGTGCTGCCTATTCCCAATCAAGTCCCAACTTCAATAAGACCCAAATAAACACCAATTGGGACTGATATGAGTGACCTCTCTCAAACCCTCAAATTTTTCAAAATATTTTGCCTTAGGCTATAATTCTTTTTAAGAAAATAGGCAATAAAAGGGTGATTTAAGGGAAACGACAAAACAACATTCATGCATATCCAATGCAATACTTGAAAGTAATTCTAGTTGCTTGTGAAGTTTGATCCAAGGTTAAGCTTCTTCACACGCTTTTTGGCGGTTATCTTAACCATGTTAGACAAGCCCTATATGCATTACCAAGAAGTAAACATGTCGTATATTACAAAGCAATGCACGGGACAACACAAGCTCATTTTCTAGTGAAGTTGCTAAAATCAAGAACATTGAGCTCATTCCGCAATCGACAAAAAGTCACCTCATCTAGCGGTTTAGTGAAGATATCTGCCAATTGATCCTCGGTCCTTACACCTTCTAATGATATATCATTCCTAGCAACATGATCTCTAAGAAAGTGATGGCGGATATCTATGTGCTTGGTGCGAGAGTGTTGAACCGGATTATTTGCAAGTTTTACCGCACTCTCATTGTCACACAAAAGTGGTACCTTTTCTAGAACTACACCATAGTCTAGCAAAGTTTGCTTCATGTAAAGTATTTGTGCACAACAAGCACCCACGGCAATGTATTCCGCTTCGGTGGTGGACAAAGCCACACTATTTTGCTTCTTGGAGGACCAAGACACAAGTGATCTACCAAGCAAATGGCACCCTCCGGATGTGCTCTTCCTATCAACTTTGCACCCGGCATAATCCAAATCAGAATAGCCAATTAATTCAAATCTAGCTCCTTTGGGATACCAAAGGCCAATGCTTGGTGTGTGCTTAGGTACCTAAGGATTCTTTTAACGGCACTTAAATGAGTTTCCTTAGGATTAGCTTGAAATCTAGCACACATACACACACTAAACATGATGTCGGGCCTAGATGCGGTTAAATATAACAAGCTACCAATCATAGAGCGGTAGAGAGTTTGATCAACTGTGTTACCTCCCTCATCTAGGTCGAGATGTCCATTAGTTGGCATTGGTGTCTTGATTGGCTTACATTCGTCGATTTTGAACCTCTTGAGAAGATCATTTGTATATTTCTCTTGAGAGATGAAAATCCCTTCTCTCATTTGCTTGACTTGAAAACCAAGAAAGAATGTAAGCTCTCCAATCATTGACATCTCGAACTCCTTCGACATCAATTTACCAAACTCTTTGCAAGAATCTTCATTTGATGATCCAAAGATGATATCATCAACATACACTTGACAAATGAAGATATATCCATCAAGCTTCTTGGTGAATAGTGTGGTGTCGACCTTCTAAATGGTGAAGCCCTTCTCAATGAGGAAGTCCCAAGGTGCTCATACCAAGCTCTTGGGGCTTGCTTAAGACCATATAACGCCTTGGACAACCTATAAACATGATTAGGATATCTAGGGTCTTCAATGTGGCAGAACCTCCTAAATTATAGGGCCCACATGCACCTGTCACTGTCCAACGACCTTGACACCTATGCATATGTTCCTGATAACTTAAGAAGACTGTCGGGTGTCCTCGGGGAACCCAGAATCATCCATGATTTCTGAGCAGGATCACATTACAGAGTCATTGCAGTATTACAACATTTATTCAAATATCTACATCAGAGTAATAGTAGCGGAAGACTTACAATAACATAGTTTACAAACCAGTTGTTTCAAACCATAAAACTAGGTTCGATAGTTGTTACAAACCAAAGTAGTGGAGTGGCATTATAATATATTACAAAACACACAATTTAAGTTGCCCTGCCCAAGGACCACACATTTATTTATCGTCATCGCACTGAACAACAGTCATGCAGCACGATCCAAAACAGATCTGCTCATGAACCTCACCTGCAACAAGGGTCAACGAACCCTGAGTACAAAGGTACTCAACAAGACTTAACCGAAATAAAACTGATAGAACTCAGGAATGCAGGCTCATGGGATTCAAGGTATGGCTTTAGCAATAATCAAAGTTCTTTTGCGTAAAAGCATTTTAATAAAATTCTTTATATCAACATTTAAAACTTAATAAGATCATATACAAAGCTGACACGATCCGCAATGAGATCATGAAACTTCATATCCAACACTTTCTCAAACCAACCTCAAATTCCAGTTATTAAACTACGATGATGAACAGTGAGTTGAGTCTCCATAACCGAGGAGCAACGACGATTCGAACCGATTAAAAACCTAGCTGGGGATTCTAGACCACACGACATATGCAGGTCCCCGACCTACATATATCAACCTACCCTCGGATCCTCTAAACAAGAACGGGTTTGCACCACCCGAGAATACAGTACTCCACACTCCAGCCCATTGCCACGTGGGTACACGCTATTCCCGCCATCTCTCCTCTCCCAGTGCGCGAGTAGCCATTCTCGTAATAGAATAGCCAAGTTAAGGCTTACCGGAGTATGCGGTTAGTACTACAAAGTCTCACCTCATGCAATTCAACAACGGTACGGGCCTTAATCGACACAGGCGAAAAGAACCTGCTCACAAGACCTCCATGTCTTGTGGCTCACACCCACCGAGTCCGCCCGGTCTAGATTTATTCCTCCACATTCCCATATCACATGATAACGTAAGTAACCAAAGTTCCATTTAAAACTTGCAGGTGACAGGTAATCACCCGACTTTCATCGTTCTAAGCATAGCTAAGCATAGCTAGACATATACGAATTAAAACTGGTAATATGGTAGATATGGAAAAACAAGGTGGGTGATGCATCAATTAGGTTTCCACTTGACTTCTAATTACTTAATGCAGTAAAGAAAAGCAAAAGCGAAATTAATTTGTAAAACACAAAGTAGGTTTAAATGCATCCGGGGCTTGCCTTCGTTGGCGGAAAAGTCCGGGTCCGGAGTCGTTCCACCGATATCAACACCAACTTCCACAGACGGATCAACCTCCTCAACTACTTGATTAACTACCACATGTTCACCTTCGTTTACTACACGTAATAACAATACCATATTTAACATGATGCGAGATACAAAATATGATGCTCGATGATGGATGCAAAATTAAGAACTTGAATACAACTTTCCTTCACGGTACAGTTGCAAGTCAAACTAACTAAATCGTTTTCGTAACACCTACATCAATTGCCAAGGATCATTATCAACTAATGACCCAAGGACAACATTCAATCCAAAAATTCAAACAAAACCTAAATCATTAAAAGTTACTATTTGCTTTTATGAATTAATTATTTAATTAAGAATTATGAAATAAACCAACTTATTCCAATTAAGCTCAAAATTTTAGTAAAGATTCATCACATGACAAGTAAGTGGTAAAACAAATTTCATAATTTTTGGACAATTAAATAAGCCAAAAAAATCATGGAAATCCATTTATTAATAAATTAAGAAATTTTTATCATATTAAAAAAGTACTGAAAAACAATATTTGATATTTTTATTAAATAGTAGACATCACAGAGAGGTCACACAAAAATTTTCATAATTTTTGGAGCTCTAAATAAATCTACACAAAAATAACAAAAACAGACACTATTCATTTAAATCTGAAAAACAGAAAATTCATTTTGAACGCTGAGTCACTGACACCCGGGTCCCACTTGTCATCCCCAACCTCGCGCTTTGACCACGGCGACGACGACGCTGACCGGCGAAAACTCACCGACGGCGAGCTCAACGGCGACGGCCAAAGTACCAAAATAACCCCTACACCCCTACGCGTCGATTGGTGGCAGAATCGGGACCAATTACAGCGGCGCATGAGCACGACGATGGCCATGGCGGACACGGCGGCATGGCCGCGCGACACCGGCGACACAAGTGCGGTAGAGGTTAAACACTTAGCACAGAAGGGTTCAGCACCTCACCCCGAACACGACTGAGCAATGAGCAGCGTCGGAGGAGCAACGAAGATGCTGGTCGACGTTCCGAGCAGGCACGGCGGAGCAGACCGTCGTCGGTGGCGATGCTCCGATGGCTGTGGTGGTCGAAATGAGAAATCAACCGGGCACAAAGCACCACGGCATCGAGGCGAAGCTGAAGCAAGAGTCAGGAAGAGCAGAGGCTCACCATAGCGTGCTGGCCACGACGATGCGCACACCACGGTGGTGTTGCCGGTCGTGAGGAAGAAGAGCGTGGACAGCGAGTTCCTGGCAATACCAGGTGACCAAGATTGGCTAGCTGTGTTTGCAAGGAAAAGACGAAGCTGGGACGGCCTTTACCGAGAGGGCAATGGCGCTAGGTCGACGGCAAAAGCTCAACGGAGCTATGGCAACGGCGGCGGCGAAAATAGAGAAGAAGAAGGGAATGATGGCGACGGCGTCTAAGCCTTAGAGAGCGGCCAAGGAAGCCAGAGGAAGCCACGACATGCCTTTCCCATGCAGCGTGATGCCAAGACCGCCACGCGCACGCCTGGAAACAAGCCGAAGGTCGCCGGCGATGTAGCAAGAGCGTTGAACACTGTTCATCAAAATTACACAATTGACATTCGTTTTAAAATCCAAATTACTCCCAAATTTGTATAACAACTCAAAAATCTCCAAAAATAAAAGTTGTTCAGAATCAAAAGTTCTACAACTTTTCTTTTATAACCAACCCCTAATTCGGTCTACATTTTGAAATAAACTTTTGAATTCAAATAGGGGACATTTAAGGAATTTCGCCTTTTCAAATAACTTCAAATTTTACTAAACAACATGGAAAACTCCAAAAACAAACTTTGTACAACTCAACAAGCTCTACATTTTTGTTTTAAGACTCAACCCCAAAATGTGCTTAGATTTTTAAATGAGTTTTCAGGGTAGGATTTAAATATTGAAAATCAGGGTTTTCGGAATTTCAAATCAATACAAAGATTTCGAACTTGATTCAAACAATACCAAGCAACACTTATAACATAAATGTAAACTTATTTTAGTGAATGCATATCAAAGTTCTCAATATGACCAAATGCTTTGCAATGCATATGATGACATGGCAATTTTAGTATTTATAACACCCGGGGTGTTACAATCCTTCCCCCTAAAAGAAATCTCGCCCCGAGATTCAAAGCCATAGGGTAAGTAATGGAAAAGGAAATGTGTCAATCCAAAAATATCCAAAACTTGTCCATAAAACAGCTGAGGTTCCTTTACAAAACATAATTTGTAACAACCGAGCTTAACTAACATTACTCTATTCTATATTGACGCTAGAAACTCTGGAAATTTTTCTAACAAGTAATCTTCTTATTACCATGTAGCTTCCTCTTCCGAATGTTGATTCCATTGTATCTTGTAGAACTTTATTGTCCTCCTTCGAGTAACACGATCTTTCTGATCCAACACTCGGATAGGATATTCTGAATAGATCAGATCTAGTTCAAGTTCCACTCCTGCAACTTCAACATTCTGCTCAGGCACTCGGAGACACTTCTTCAACTGAGACACATGGAACACATCATATACAGCTGATAAATGTTCTGGTAATTTCAAGCGATATGCCACTTTTCCATACCTCTCCAGAATTTGAAATGGTCCAATATATCGAGGTGCCAACTTGCCTTTAACACCAAAACGGGTAACTCCCTTCATTGGTGATACTTTCAGATACACAAAATCTCCTTTGTTAAACACCAATGGTCTTCGTCGTCTATCCGCATAACTCTTTTGGCAGGACTGAGCTATCTTCAAATTACTTTGTATTTGCCTAACCTTGTCTTCCGTTTCTTTCACAAGGTCAACCCCAAAGAATCTTCTTTCTCCAGGTTCAGACCAACTCAGCGATGTTCTGCATCTACGACCATAGAGTGCTTCAAATGGAGCCATTCTAATGCTTTCCTGATAACTATTGTTGTATGAGAACTCAGCCAAAGGTAAGCATTCGTCCCACTTATTGGAATAGTTAAGGACACAACACCTCAACATATCTTCAAGTACTTGATTGACTCTTTCAGTTTGTCCATCAGTCTGCGGATGATAAGCTGTACTATACAGTAGTTTGGTACCCAATGAAGAATGCAATTGTTTCCAAAAATTGGAGACAAACTGTGTACCCCTATCTGACACTATGGTCTTTGGTACTCCATGTAGGCTCATAATTCTTGCTAAATATATCTTGGCATATTGGACAGTGGGATATATAGTCTTGACTGGAAGAAAATGTGCTGATTTGGTTAGGCGATCTACAATCACCCATATTGAGTCAAATCCCTTTGATGTCTTGGGTAGACCAACAATAAAGTCCATACTTATGTCCTCCCACTTCCAGACTGGAATAGGCAATGGTTGTAATTCTCCAGCATACCTCAAATGTATAGCTTTCACCTTTTGACAAGTATCACACTTTGCTATATATCTTGCAATCTCTATCTTTATTTTGGTCCACCAAAACCTTTGTTTCAAGTCATGGTACATCTTGTTGCTTCCCGGATGGATAGATAACCTAGTAGCATGTGCCTCTTTAAGAATTGACTGTCTCAACTCAGGAAGTTTTGGTACCACCAGGCGATCCTTGAACCATAGCACACCTTCATTATCTATGCTGAAGCATTCTGTTTTTCCATTCCTGACTCTTTCCTTGATATGGACTATACCCTTGTTTTCCTTCTGAGCAGCAATAACTTGATCTCGAATAGTAGCTTCAACAATTATATTGGTTAAACTTCCTTGTCGAACCACCCCTATACTCAACTTTTCCATCTCTTGGCATAAAGTCAAACCCATTGTTCTTACTGTTAGGCATTTGCAATAACTTTTGCGACTGAGGGCATCTGCAACCACATTTGCTTTACCCGGGTGATAATGTACTTCCAAGTCATAATCTTTAATCAGCTCTAACCATCTTCTTTGTCGCATGTTCAACTCTGACTGGGTAAAGATATACTTTAAGCTCTTGTGGTCTGTATAAATATGGCACGTATTACCAAGCAGGTAATGCCGCCAAATCTTCAAAGCATGGACCACAGCTGCTAACTCCAGATCATGAGTCGGATAGTGTTCTTCATGTTGCTTAAGTTGCCTGGATGCATAAGCAATGACTCGGCCTTCTTGCATCAACACACATCCAATACCAATACCCGACACATCACAATAAACGTCAAATGATTTCTCGATGCCAGGTTGGGCTAACACTGGTGCAGTGGTTAATAGTCTCTTCAAGGTCTGGAAAGCTTCTTCACAATCAGTCGACCAGACAAACTTGACTTGATTCTTCAACAACTCAGTGATGGACTTTGATACTCTAGAGAAATCTGGAATAAACCGACGGTAATACCCCGCCATTCCCAAAAAACTCCAAACCTCATGAACTGTGGTTGGCGGTTTCCAATCAAGCACATCCTTCACTTTGCTTGGATCAACAGCAACTCCTTCTGCTGACAAGACATGTCCAAGAAATTGCACTTCCTTAAGCCAAAAATCACACTTGCTGAACTTGGCATATAGTTGATGTTCTCTCAATCGGGTCAGAACGATTCTGAGATGTTCCGTATGTTCTTCCTTATTCTTGGAATATACTAAAATGTCATCTATAAACACCACTACAAACTTGTCTAGCTCTGTCATGAATACTGAATTCATCAGATACATGAAATGAGCTGGAGCATTTGTCAAACCAAAAGACATTATCAAATATTCATATAATCCATATCTTGTGGTAAATGCTGTTTTGGGAATATCTTCAGGCTTTATCTTGATTTGGTGATATCCTGACCTCAAATCTATCTTGGAGAAAACTTTGGCACCAGCCAGTTGATCAAAAAGCAAATCTATCCGAAGTAAGGGATACTTATTCTTGATGGTCACTTCATTCAACGGACGATAGTCGACACATAACCTCAGGGTCTTATCTTTCTTTTTCACAAAAATTGCCGGATATCCCCATGGTGATGAACTAGGTTGGATAAACCCCTTATCAATCAATTCTTGCAACTGAGTCTTCAACTCGGCTAACTCCTTAGATGGCATCCTATAAGCTCTCCGAGAAATCAGAGCTGTTCTAGGTTTCAACTCTATGTTAAACTGTACATCCCTATTAGGTGGTAGTCTAGGTAAATCTTCAGGAAACACATCAGGAAATTCACACACTACCGGGATATCTCTAATCTCTTTAACGACAGTTGTACAAACTTTGCCCACTGATCTTCTTAAGGTTGGAAGTTGGATGAGAAGTTGAGAAGTACTAGATGGCAAATTCACCCTTATAGTTCTATTCAAAGCATCTATAACAGCCTTATGCTGATACATCCAATTCATTCCTAAGATTACATCTATATCTTGATCCTTAAGGATAATCATGGTAGTGGGAAAAATATACCCACCCAGGTTTATGGGTACCTGGTATACAATTTCCTTAGTACACAGACGTCCCCCGGGCAACTGTATAAAGAAACTTTCCTTTGTTGTCCCAATTGAAATCTCATGCTTTACCACAAATGTTCTATTGATGAATGAATGCGATGCGCCAAAATCAAAAAGTATAATTGCAGGATGGTTGGCAACAGCAAACATACCCATCATCACTGGCTCTCCTTCAAGAATTTCCCCAGCTTGAATATAGAACACCCGTCCTGTCTTCCTTTCATCCTTGCCCTTCTGAGCATTCTGATTGTTGTTCTTATTCTGTGCCTGACCCTATTGTTGATTGACAGGGGTCTTCTGATAATTGGGATTAGACTGCCTTGGATTAAGGACATTCCCTCTTGAAATGACTAGCCTTACCACAATTGAAACAGGGATACTTATGACCCTAGGGTGTTGAAGCAAAAACCCCAGAAGCATTTGTCGGTTGTGGATTCTGATAAGTTGTAGCAGGGTGGACATTTGATTGCTGACCGGCTTGAAACTGTGGCGGACGATGAGGAGGACGATTATGATTAACCGGATGATAGATCACCCTCTGCCTCTTTTGATTTCCCCCAAAAGATCCAGACGGCATACTCTTTTTCTTCTTAAACTCCTTATGCTGCCGATACTTTGCCTCTGAAGCAATTGCAACATTCACGGCCTCATGATAAGTGACATTGGTACACGCTGTCATCATAGTCTGCAATTTGGTATTCATACCTCTCATGAACCATTTCTTCTTCTTGGCATTAGTATTGACATGTTCAGGTGCATACTGCGACAAATGATTAAATCTTCCCACATACTGCATAACAGTTTGATCCCCTTGCCTTAAAGCAAGGAATTCATCCAACTTCATAGCCATAACCCCCTCTAGGATATAATGAGCTCTGAAAGAAGTACAAAACTCCATCCAAGTTAACAAAACACCTGCGGGTTGCATGGCCATCAGGTTCGCATACCAAGCACCTGCTGCACCACTAAGTTGCTGGGCAGCAAAGACTAGTTTCTGAAACTCCGTGCATGGAATGAGATCAAATTTCTGCTCCATTGTCCTAAGCTAGTCATCAGCCTCCAATGGTTCATCGGCCTTGGTGAACACTGGGGGTTTTATATCTGTGAAGTCCACATATGTAGCCGCATGCCCATTATGATTGTGTCCACGATTTCTATGCATCTGATTCTGATTACTTTGAGCCATCTCATGAAGCAAACGAGAATTTTCAACAGTCACATTGACTAATACAGCAATAGCATCAGCCAAATTTGTTGGCATTGGTGGCGGATTGGGGATATCATCATCATCTTGTGAAGTACCAAGAATATGCGATCCCCGCGTACGACGCATCTGTTTCATAACAAACCAACTCTTATTCACAAGCCTTTATTGAACTTATTAAACGAGCTGGCTACACACATAATCACTGGTTCACTTACATAAACGTAAACTCGCACCTAAACAAAACTACTAACTTTAACTAGGACTAACTATTACACAACTCTACTCTTCTGGATCACTTCAAACTTCAGGCTCGGTATCCATTCCGGAAATATTTCTGCCCTCATTATCACTTTCATCGATCATTACTAATTCTTCAGGATCTTCTTCTTCTTCCGATTCACTAGCGTTGGCAAGGATGACACCGGGGTCCATGGCATCAGCTTCGGGTTCATGATTTGGATCCAGGAGGTTACTTAGCCTATGAACTTCTTCATGCAGAGTAGTGTTATGTTCTTCTAGGTCTTCTACATAAAATTCTAGCTCATGAGTTCTAGCTCTAGCTACATTCTCTCTATGTCAAGCTTCATTTCTCCCATCCATCATACGAACTAACATACTCTCGCAATTTTTGTGAGCAGTGGTGAGATGTCTTAATTGCTCCTATAATTCTCCTACCTGGATAGCATCCATAGCCCTATCCCTAGTAGCTTCTGCTAACTCTGCTATAAGCCTCTGTATCTCTGCCTACGGATCTGGCCTAGTGCTGCAACTGCTAGCACCGTCATTCCTTGGGGCAAGTTGGTGACGAGGAACTCCTTTAGGTCTAGTGGACCTATGGGGCGTCATCTTGGTACGAGCCATACTATAGGAAGCCAATTTAATCCAAGTAAGATCATTGATCAAAGTCCAAAAGAGCAGCTAGGATGGATTCCAATACTCAAACCAGACTCACTACTCAACCTAGACTTTAGAGGGAAAGCAATTAGCCAGTGGTTAATCATGATGCATGAATCGTTCTTACGAACAAAAACATCAAATCTTATAAAGTACATAAACAACAGTTGTTTTTATATAGAGCATAGTAAGATTACTACTCCACCACACAAAACCCTTTTTAAACAAATTAGTAGTGGGGAGAAAGAAATTAGATAAGTCGGAAGCAATTTGGACCAAAGTAACAAGTTATATTTATTTGAACCAAATTATTTTGATTTTTTTGTAAACCAATACGACAAAGACTTTGTAACGATCGCTCTGATACCATTCTGTGGTAGAACCTCCTAAATTATAGGGCCCACATGCACCTGTCACTGTCCAACGACCTTGACACCTATGCATATGTTCCTGATAACTTAAGAAGACTGTCGGGTGTCCTCGGAGAACCCCGAATCATCCATGATTTTCGAGCAGGATCACATTACAGAGTCATTGCAGTATTACAACATTTATTCAAATATCTACATCAGAGTAATAGTAGCGGAAGACTTACAATAACATAGTTTACAAACCAGTTGTTTCAAACCATAAAACTAGGTTCGATAGTTGTTACAAACCAAAGTAGTGGAGTGGCATTATAATATATTACAAAACACACAATTTAAGCTGCCCTGCCCAAGGACCACACATTTATTTATCATCATCGCACTGAACAACAGTCATGCAGCACGATCCAAAACAGATCTGCTCATGAACCTCACCTGCAACAAGGGTCAACGAACCCTGAGTACAAAGGTACTCAACAAGACTTAACCGAAATAAAACTGATAGAACTCAGGAATGCAGGCTCATGGGATTCAAGGTATGGCTTTAGCAATAATCAAAGTTCTTTTGCGTAAAAGCATTTTAATAAAATTCTTTATATCAACATTTAAAACTTAATAAGATCATATACAAAGCTGACACGATCCGCAATGAGATCATGAAACTTCATATCCAACACTTTCTCAAACCAACCTCAAATTCCAGTTATTAAACTACGATGATGAACAGTGAGTTGAGTCTCCATAACCGAGGAGCAACGACGATTCGAACCGATTAAAAACCCAGCTGGGGATTCCAGACCACACGACATATGCAGGTCCCCGACCTACATATATCAACCTACCCTCGGATCCTCTAAACAAGAATGGGTCCGCGCCACCCGAGAATACAGTACTCCACACTCCAGCCCATTGCCACGTGGGTACACACTATTCCCGCCATCTCTCCACTCCCAGTGCGCAAGTAGCCATTCTCGTAATAGAATAGCCAAGTTAAGGCTTACCGGAGTATGCGGTTAGTACTACAAAGTCTCACCTCATGCAATTCAACAACGGTACAGGCCTTAATCGACACAGGCGGAAAGAACCTGCTCACAAGACCTCCATGTCTTGTGGCTCACACCCATCGAGTCTTCCCGGTCTAGATTTATTCCTCCACATTCCCATATCACATGATAACGTAACTAACCAAAGTTCCATTTAAAACGTGCAGGTGACAGGTAAGCACCCGACTTTCATCGTTCTAAGCATAGCTAAGCATAGCTAGACATATACGAATTAAAACTGGTAATATGGTAGATATGGAAAACAAGGTGGGTGATGCATCAATTAGGTTTCCACTTGACTTCTAATTACTTAATGCAGTAAAGAAAAGCAAAAGCGAAATCAATTTGTAAAACACAAGGTAGGTTTAAATGCATCCGGGGCTTGCCTTCGTTGACGGAAAAGTCCGGGTCCAGAGTCGTTCCACCGATATCAACACCAACTTCCACAGACGGATCAACCTCCTCAACTACTTGATTAACTACCACGTGTTCATCTTCGTTTACTACACGTAATAACAATACCATGTTTAACATGATGCGAGATACAAAATATGATGCTCGATGATGAATGCAAAATTAAGAACTTGAATACAACTTTCCTTCACGGTACAGTTGCAAGTCAAACTAACTAAATCGTTTTTTTAACACCTACATCAATTGCCAAGGATCATTATCAACTAATGACCCAAGGACAACATTCAATCCAAAAATTCAAACAAAACCTAAATCATTAAAGGTTACTATTTGCTTTTATGAATTAATTATTTAATTAAGAATTATGAAATAAATCAACTTATTCCAATTGAGCTCAAAATTTTAGTAAAGATTCATCACATGACAAGTAAGTGGTAAAACAAATTTCATAATTTTTGGACAATTAAATAAGCTAAAAAAATCATGGAAATCCATTTATTAATAAATTAAGAAATTTTTATCATATCCAAAAAGTACTGAAAAACAACATTTCATATTTTTCTTAAATAATAGCCATCACAGATAGGTCACACAAAAAATTTCATAATTTTTGGAGCCCTAAATAAATCTAAACAAAAATAACAAAAACAGACACTATTCATTTAAATCTGAAAAACAGAAAATTCATTTTGAACGCTGAGTCACTGACACCCGGGTCCCACTTGTCATCCCCAACCTCGCGCTTTGACCACAGCGACGACGACGCTGACCGACGAAAACTCGCCGACGGCGAGCTCAACGGCGACGGCCAAAGTACCAAAATGACCCCTACACCCCTACACATCGATTGGTGGCAGAATCGGGACCAATTACAGCGGCGCATGAGCACGACGACGGCCATGGCGGACACGGCAGCACGGCCGCGCGACACCGGCGACACAAGTGCGGTAGAGGTTAAACACTTAGCACAGAAGGGTTCAGCACCTCACCCCGAACACGACTGAGCAATGAGCAGCGTCGGAGGAGCAACGAAGATGCTGGTCGACGTTCCGAGCAGGCACGGCGGAGCAGACCGTCGTCGGTGGCGATGCTCTGGTGGCTGTGGTGGTCAAAATGAGAAATCAACCGGGCACAAAGCACCACGGCATCGAGGCGAAGCTGAAGCAAGAGTCAGAAAGAGCAGAGGCTCACCGTAGCGTGCTGGCCACGACGACGCGCACACCATGGTGGTGCTGCCGGCCGCGAGGAAGAAGAGCATGGACAGCGAGTTCCCGGCAATACCAGGCGACCAAGATTGGCTAGCTGTGTTCGCAAGGAAAAGATGAAGCTGGGATGGCCTTTATCGAGAGGGCAATGGCGCTAGGTCGACGGCAAAAGCTCAACGGAGCTATGGCAACGGCGGCGGCGAAAACAGAGAAGAAGAAGGGAATGACGGCGACGGCGTCTGAGCCTTAGAGAGCGGCCAAGGAAGCCACGACACGCCTTTTCCCGCGCCAGTGCAACACCAAGACCGCCACGCGCGCGCCTGGAAACAAGCCAAAGGTCACCGGCGATGTAGCAAGAGTGGTGAACACTGTTCATCAAAATTATAGAATTGCCATTCGTTTTAAAATCCAAATTACTCCCAAATTTGTATAACAACTCAAAAAATCTCCAAAAATAAAAGTTGTTCAAAATCAAAAGTTCTACAACTTTTCTTTTATAACCAACCCCTAATTCGGTCTACATTTTGAAATGAACTTTTGAATTCAAATAGGGGACATTTTAGGAATTTCGCCTTTTCAAATAACTTCAAATTTTACTAAACAACTTGGAAAAACTCCAAAAACAAACTTTGTACAACTCAACAAGCTCTACATTTTTGTTTTAAGACTCAACCCCAAAATGTGCTTAGATTTTTAAATGAGTTTTCAGGGTAGGATTTAAATATTGAAAATCAGGGTTTTCGGAATTTCAAATCAATACAAATATTTCGAACTTGATTCAAACAATACCAAGCAACACTTATAACATAAATGTAAACTTATTTTAGTGAATGCATATCAAAGTTCTCAATATGACCAAATGCTTTGCAATGCATATGATGACATGGTAGTTTTAGTATTTATAACACCCGGGGTGTTACATTCAAACCCAGGAGGTTGACCAACATAGACAAGTTCATTAATAAAGCCATTTAAAAATGCACTTTTCACATCTATTTGATATAGTTTCATTTCATGATGTGATGCATATGCAAGGAGGATACGAATGGCTTCTAGTCTTGCAACCGGTGCAAAAGTCTCTCCAAAATCCAACCCTTCAACTTGAGAGAACCCCTTTGCAACTAGTCTTGCCTTGTTCCTCACAACAATGCCTTGACCATCTTGTTTGTTGCAGAACACCCACTTTGTTCCAATGACTCTTGCACCTTTTAGTCGCTCTTCAAGAGTCCAAACTTCATTGCGGGTGAAGTTGTTCAAGTCTTCATGCATGGCATTTATCCAATCCAGATCTTGAAGAGCTTCTTCTACCTTCGTAGGCTCAAAGCAAGAGACAAAAGAGTGATATGCAATAAATGAAGCAAGTTTTTGTGAGCGAGTCATTACACCATTTGATGGACTCCCTATGATGAGATCTTGTGGATGATCTTGTAGTAGAGGTGTATTTCTTCTATTGACCACTTGAGGGGAGGTTGTGGAGCATCAACATCTTGTGCTTGTACCACCATTTGATATGGAAGATATGAGTATCTTCATTTTCTACTCTCCCATCTTTATCACCATCTTGTGGCACACTTGATGAAGAAGGTGGATTGATCACTTGTACAACATCTTCATCATCTTGAGGCTTGATGTCTCCAACCAGAATATTCTTCATGGCCTCCCTCAATGGTTCATCACCTACGTCATCAAGATTCTCATGTGCTCCTTGGGAGCCGTTAGATTCATCAAAATCCACATCATATGTTTCTTCAACCAAGTCGGTGGCATGATTAAATACTCTATATGCTTTGGACTTTGATGAGTAACCAAAAAGAAAACCAATATCACAATGTCTTTGAAACTTCCCTAGGTGTTGCCGCTTCTTGTAGATGTAGCATTTGCAACCAAACACCCTAAAGAAGGAGACGTCCGGCTTCTTCCCATTGAGCAACTCATAAGGTGTCTTGCCAAGAAACTTTTGAAGGAATAGGCGGTTTGATGCATAGCATGCGGTGTTGATAGCTTCCGCCCATAGAGCTTTGGGTGTGTTGTACTCATCTAGCATTGTTCTTGCAAGAGTGATCAATGTCTGGTTCTTTCTCTCAACTACACCATTTTGTTGAGGAGTATATGTTGCGGAGACCTCATGCTTGATCCCAACTTCATCACAATAGGCTTCAATGTTTGTGTTGTCAAATTCTTTCCCATTGTCACTTCTAATCTTCTTGAGCTTCACCTCAAACTCATTTTGTGCTCTCTTGGCAAACTTCTTGAAGCATGATGCAACTTCAGATTTGTCATGAAGGAAGAATACCCATGTGTATCTTGAGTAGTCATCAACAATCACAAGACAATAAAGATTTCCTCCCAAACTCTTGTATGTTGTTGGTCCAAACAAATCCATGTGAAGGAGCTCTAGCACTCTTGTGGTTGACATGAAAGCTTTTGTAGGATGTGTATTTGCAACTTGCTTGTCTGCTTGACACGCACTATAAAGCTTGTCCTTCTCAAACTTCACATCCTTCAACCCGCTCACCAAATCATTCTTCATTAGCTTCTTGAGTGAACTCATCCCAACATGAGCAAGTATTCTATGCCATAGCCACCCAAGTGTTGTTTTAGTGAATAGGCATGTCTTCAAATTAGCATCTTCGGAGGTGAAATCCACTAGATATATGTTGTTGTATCTAAATCCCTTGAATATCACCTGATCTTCATCTTTCTTGGATACAACCACTTACTTCTTGGTAAATAGGCATTGAAAGCCAAGATCACACAATTGTCCAACGGATAGCAAGTTGAAGCTCAATGAAGCAACATATAGCACATTTGAGATTGAATGATCATTTGATATTGCCACTTTGCCTAATCCTTTAACTTTGCCCTTTGAATTATCTCCAAATGTGATTCTTTCTTGTCCATCTACTTCTTCATCTAGTGAGGTGAACATACGAGGATCACCGGTCATATGTTGTGTGCAACCACTATCAATTACCCAATGACTTCCACCGGTCTTGTAGTTCACCTACACACAAGAGATCAAGCTTTAGGAACCCAAATTTGTTGAGGGCCCTTCACCTTCTCAACAAGTGACTTTGCTACCCAAATTTTCTTAGGCCTATTCTTGTTGGGAGGTCCTAAGAACATAACTTTCATCTTTCCACTAGAGTCCTTTCTAAGCATGTAATGAGCATTGAAGGCAAAGGGTCTAGCATGATTGGGCAAGGGTTGTGGTGGTGGAGTTTGACACTTATGGGCAAAGTGTCCTTCTTGTCCACACTCAAAACATCTCTTTGGCTTTGGCTTTGACTTGTGTTATTGTTGTTGAGCTTGAGCCTTCTTCTCTTGATTTGCCAAATATCCAATTCCACTTCTATCCATCTTCATGACGGTGTTCATTAGTAGCTCACTTTGAAGATGCTTGCCTCTTGTGAACTTGCTCAATCCAATCTTGAGATGCTCTTTCTCCAACTTGAGCTTCTTGTTTTCTTCCTTGAGTGCATCATTATTTTTCTCTTCCTTGAGTTTCTTGTTCTCTTCTTTGAACTTCTCATTTTCAAGAATCAAATCACCATCATGATCAAGAGTTTCTATCACTAGAGTGTTGGTGGTTTTGAGCTCTTCTAGATCTTTCTTGAGTTTTTCATTATCATGCTTGAGCTTGACAAACTCATCATAGTTGTCGGTTTCAACCACTTGCTTGCCTTTGCCACTAGATCCTTGCTCAATGCTCTCAACAATTAAATCATCACATGATGTAGCTATATCAATCTTAACAACATTGTTAGTAGCATCATATGGCTCATTGGATAAAAATTCTTGAGCAATAAGAAGATTATCATGATTGATCTTAAGAGTTGTATATTCTTTTTTTAGCATATTATGGCTAGTGATGAGCTCTTTATGCATCCCCTCAAGTTTATCATGTTTATCTTTAAGCTCTTTCTTAGAAGACTTGAGCTCCTTGAGTTTGGATAACATAGCATCACTTGATTCTCTAAGCTCAACACTAGCCTTTTCCGCTATATCACATTTAGCTAAAAGAGAATCATTCTTAGCTTCTAGCTTTTCATTCTTAGCTCTAGTCTTTCTAATGATCTTAGTATATTGATTTAGCAATTTGACAAGATCATCATAAGAAGGTGATTCATATTCATCATCATCACTATCACTATCATCATTGCTAGCATGTTCATCACCACTACTATCATCATCATTTGATACCTTGCGTTCACCCTTGGCCATAAGGCATAGGTGTGTAGAGGATGATGGCGGTGGTGTCGGTGAATATGATGAAGAATCAATCACAACGGCGGCCACCTTCTCATTATCACTATCATCATCGAATGAGCAACTAGATGAATCAATGTCTGTGAGCCAATCACCGACGATGTATGCCTTCCCACTTTTCTTCTTCTTGTGGAAGTTCTTCTTCTTGCCATCTTTCTTCTTGTATGGCTTATTTTTCTTCTTCTCATCTTCTTCCTCATTACTTGAGTCATCTTTCTTGCCCTTGTACTTGTCTTTCTTGGGCTTTGTGCATTGGTGTGCTAGGTGACCAAGTTCTCCATAATTGTAGCAATCCATCTCAGAAATAGGCTTCCTTCTTGTGCTAGTGAAGAACTTCTTTTTCTTGCCATCGAACTTGATGCCACTCTTGTTGAGCTTCTTTAGCATCTTGGCGGTTCTTCTCACAATGAGAGCAAGACTTGCATCATCAACTTCATCATCACTTGAGCTCTCATACTCAATTCTTGCTTTGCCTTTCTCTTGGCTAGCTTTGAATGCTAAGTCTTTGTCTTTCTTCTTGGAAGAGGATGAGCCATCTTGTGGCATGATGTGCATGTACATCTCATGAGCATTGATCTTTCCCAAGATTTGTGTCGGTGTAGCAGTGGAAAGATCACCTTGATGAAGCACGGTCACAATATGCCCATATTTATCAATGGGGAGGACACTCAAGATTTTTCTTACAACATCGGATGGTTGCATTTGAGTGAGTCCAAGCCCATTGACTTCCTCTACAAGAACATTCAAGCATGAGTACATTTCATTAGCACTCTCTTTATGAAGCATCTCAAATGAATTTAGCTTTTTCATGACAAGATGATAGTGTTCCTCACGCTCGCTCTTTGTTCCCTCATGGAGCGCACAAATATCCGACCATAGTGCATGGGCGTCTTTGTGGTTCCTTACCCGGTTGAACACATCTTTGCAAAAGCCTCTAAAGATGGTGTTTCTCGCCTTTGCATTCCATTTTTCGTAATTCACCTCATCGCCTTGAAGGTGTGTGGCATCCCGAGGTTTTGGGAAACCTTGTGAGGCGGCTCTAAGTATTCCAACATCTAGAGCTTCTAAATACGCCTCCATGCGGATTTTCCAATATGGAAAATCATCCCCCTCAAAGATAGGAGGAGGACCATCCCCGTAGGACATCTTTCTCTAGACGGTTAAGTCTAAATACGTGAGCACAAGGCTCCGATACCAATTGAAAGGATCAAGATGCCCAAGAGGGGGGGTGAATTGCGCTAATTCTAATATTCTTTGCAATAATTAAACCCTACGGTTAGCCCAATTAACCCCTTATGCCTAGAAAGTGTTTCTATTGATCTACCGCACAAAAGTTTAGCAACCTATGTTCCAATCCTACTCTAGCATGGCAATTCTATGAATGTAAAGACATGAATTGAATTGCTCAAAGTAAATGCTCAAAGTAAAGAGAGGAGAAGGAACGCGGCGATATTTTGCCGAGGTATCGAAGAGTCGCCACTCCCCACTAGTCCTCGTTGGAGCACCCGCGTAAGGGTGTAGCTCCCCCTTGATCCGCGCAAGGTTCAAGTGCTCTCTACGGGTTGATTCTTCAAAACTCCATCGCGGTGAATCACCCACAACCGCTCACAAGTTGAGTTGGGTCATCCACAAGCTCCGCCGAATGATCACCAAGCTCCCAATCACCACCAAGCCGTCTAGGTGATGGCGATCACCAAGAGTAACAAGCACGAACTCTCACTTGACCGCGACAAACCTAATGAGAAGGGTGGATGCACACTTTGCTACTCTTACTTTCACTAATGAGGTCTCTCTCTTGGATTCTCAAATCTCAATCACCTCACTAGGACCTTGCTCTTCTTGGCACTCTCAAGGGTGTTTCTCAGCTGTTGGAATGAGCAAAAGTGATCCCTTGAGTGAATAGAGGAAGTATTTAGAACCCCTCATTCAAAACGAACCGTTATGTGCCTCTACGGGGTGACCGGATGCTCCGGTCAAGGTGACCGGACGCTCCAGTCAGTTCACCCGCCACTGCGCAGTTTAAGTTGTGACCGGACACTGACTAGCGTCCGGTCAACACTGACCAGACGCGTCCGGTCACAAAAACTACCTTTTAGAACCTTCTGATGTTGACCGGACTCTAGCACCCAGCGTCCGGTCACTTTGCTGCTCAGCGTCCGGTCAGTAGCCGGAACCTGACCAGCGTCCGATCAGCACTAATCGGACGTGTCTGATCAGGATTCTCCGTCTCTGGAACCTTACTGGTGTTGACCGGACTCTGGCACCCAGCGTCCGGTCACTCACCTCTCAGCATCCGGTCGCAACCAGACGAGTTCACCTTGATCAAATGAACTGACCGGACTCTGCTCCAGCGTCCGGTCACACCAAAACCAGTGTTCGGACAGCATTTGACCCTCCATTCACTTCCAACTCGCAATCATATGTGAATGAAGTTTGCTCCAATTGATTTAAGGACTTTTTAGGAGCTACCTAGTGCTAGATTTGACAAGTGTGCACCACACCTAACCCACTAGACTCACCTAGGTCAAACTACCCGTCCATACCCCCATAATAGTATGGCCAAAGGAAAAACAAAGTCCTAAACTACTCTAAGTGTCTCTTCAACACCAAACGACACTTAGAACTAGTCCATCCTTAACCTTGTCATCCATCCTTTGAAAACCGAAACGATTTCCATCGTAGGGGCATGACAACCATGATTGCCCAATCAATTGCCATTACCATGACCTAATTTAATTGCATCTACAAAACACACATTAGTCACAGTAATCTCGTATTGTCATTAATCACTGAAACCCAACAATGGGCCTAGATGCTTTCACTTAGAAATACTTATTTACAAAACTAGAGTTCAGAGTGCAGAATTTAAACAGCAGAATAAAATAACATCTAGCGGTAGAATACAAGGATCCATCTGTGCCCACCAGAAGAATCCTTCACACAACAGCAAATCTTTAAACTGCACCTGCAATAGGGGTAAATAAACCCTGAGTACTTAATGTACTCGCAAGACTTACCCGACTAGTGGGAATAATTTTCCGACTCCAAAGGGTATGATAAGCTTTTTGGTTTGCTGGGTTGTCTTTTGAGGAAAGCAATACTAGTAGTGAATCCTTATGTATGTTTATTTATAGCAGTCCTGATTAGTTCATTATCTAACCATTCTATGTAAGCACCTGTTCTACTTTCAAGCAAGAGTTGAGCAAACAGATCCATTTCACATCTTTCATCTTCCAGTTCTTACTACGGTGCTAGATCGTACACAAACCATACCGGATTGCCCGACGATTCACAAATCAATGTGCCCAGCTGGGTACCCCAAAAACACACGCCCCGCTTGTACCCCAGGCACAAGCAAGACCAACCCAATACCCTCCTATAATGGGTCTTGGTCCCCGTCCAAACTTGGACTCCAAGCCCCCGCTCCTGAATCTTGGACTCAGTGCGATGCTTAGACCTCCACCATCCCCGCCTCCAATTAGTCGTTCCAGAAAGAGCCAAAACCCACAACAAGAGGGCAACGAGTCTTCCCTGCTCCCATAAATAAGTATGTGCTCGAGATAATAAGTCTGTGACTTGCCTAGAACCCAATATAATGGCTGATCCTTAACCAACACGGACAGGGAAAATAGTGTAACAAGGCTATGCCCCGTTGGCCGCGAGACACAACCTCTTACACCCACCAATACCCATACCATATCCATGTCCGGTCTCCATTTTTTCTTTCAACATTTTATCATAAGAGTGATAATAATAATCACCTATTGTGAGTAACGGCAGGTTACTCACGCTACCAAAAATCCTAAGTATAGCAGCTACTCGCACCTGTACTAGTAGGACTCATAGGACAAATATATTTATGCAGGTGGTTTCCATAAAATGCCTATAACATAAATGCACATCACAGATATATATATATATATATATATATATATATATTCAGTCCTTATTCAAAATAGGGGTTATGCACCGGGGCTTGCCTTGGGTAGGCGGGGTGTCAACAAAGTCAGTCGCTGGTAGCTCCGAGGCTCCCTCCTATACGAGAATCTCCTCCTCGTACTCTTTGATCACTTCCTCATACTCCTGTTCGCCCACGGTCACAAACTCTACCAACTCGTTATCTACATTCATGAAATGATGATGCAACACTTAGTAATACAGCAACAGCAACTCTTAAAATAAGAATACATCTATCAAATTGTCAAGCTCACTCTAATGACTAAGATGCCAAGCTAATCATTATTATCATCAAACCAGCAGGGTTTTGCCTACAAGTGCTACTTAGCAACTAAAATATTTTCATACTCTTATTAACGATTTACTATATACTACAACAAGGAGTACTTAGCTACCATATTTCTCAACATTTTCTAAGGCTACAAAAATTACAGTGAGTACATAATAATACAACGAACCTACTGTAAAAATTTCATGGTCAAAGCTATTACGAATTTGCCACAAAAATTCCCACAAATATTAATCTAAATAATGCTAAGCCTTCCTAAATGAATTAATGAACCTAACGTTCTCACAGATAAATGGAAACTAACTACACCAACGATAGATCACATTTTTATGAACCTAATAAATTTTGTTTCACTATTTTTGGACACCTACAGAATTTACTATAATTTTCCAAATATCAGCATCAAAACTAAAATAGAAAAACATTTGCTAATTTGCTGGAAAAATGAAAACCAATTCTCGCGCGGCCCACACGCGCGCAGCGCGCGCGCACACGCGACCCACAGACGCGGGACACGGCCCATGCGCGCATACGGAGGAGCCCGCGTGCTGGTACTTTTGCAAAAACGCCCTTACTCCATCTGTTATTCACATGACCACTATGCGGCCTATTCCTACAGTCAGTGCTTAAGCAAAATAGCCCTCGGCACAACCCATCTTTACAACGGCCAGTCCTCGGCCGTCCCTGCGAGTGTCGGCGCAGCGGGTAGCAGCACAAGGCAGTGCGTCGGACACCAGGGGCCCGCGCCGACCCCACCGACGAGCCGACACCACTTACGACCCTAACGCTGACTCAACGCGGCGCTATGGAACCATGGTGTGAACCGGAGCAGGCTGCCACCGCGCACGACCGCCCATAATGGCGGCGCAGCCACCTCGGTGAGCTACAACACTAATAGGCTGGTTGAGGTGGTGGCTAAGCACCAGTGACACACCACGAGTCTGCTCGAGGTGATGGTTGGGGTAGAGGGTAGCTGAGGGAAGCCGGACACGTGTGGCTGAGCTTGGTAGCGACGCACCGCGGTGACACGAACACGTCAGCGACGGAGGCGAGCCAGTAGCTGCTGGGCTGATGTGCGCGAGGCAAAGGAAGGAACTAGGCGAAGGTAGTGGTACAATGAATTGGACAGTGGGTGAAGGGCGAGCGAGCTGTCCGCGCCCATGGCCAAGCGTGGCCTTAACGGCTCACCGAGGCGGAAACGCCAAATTGGCATTCAGCCAGGCTCAATAGAAGGTCGGAGGGGACTGGGCGGTAGCAAGGACACCCATACTAGCACCTGGCATGAGTAATTGTGTCGAAATTGACCAGGCACTGTGGATTGGCCTTGGCACAACTCGGTCCCGCATGCTCGTCCTTGGCGGCCGCAACAGCGCGTGCGAGAGATGTAGAGAGGGGACAACAATGCGTCACATAGCCATTCATTCAGCAAAGGACAAGGAGAAAGGGCGAGCAAGTCCACGTGCGGCGCAGGGTGAGGCCAGCAGCGGCTTGGCACGATGGGTCGCGCGCGGTAGCTCCGCGCCACCCAGACAGGACACGGTCGGCCGCTAGCGGGGACAATCGCGCGTGTGAGAGGCAGCGGCCACGATCCTGTACTGACGCAGCGCCACCAGAGCTAAGAGAGGGGCAGGTGCCGGTCATGGCACCCATGTGCGAGTGGTGTGCGCGCAGCGGTGCAACAGCGACGGCGGAATGGGACGCCCGCGCTATGGCAGCACGATGGCCAGGGCACCGGGCCCGCGTGGCAGCAGCACCAGGCGACCAGGCCAACCCGCCCACGGTGGCCGACCGAGCATGGTAGAGTGCGCGCAGGGTGCCTGAGGTGACGATGTCATGCCCCAGGGGTGCGGTGACCGCGTCCACGTGAGGATGCAGGCCAAGAACGTGTCATGCATGGTTTTTAAAGCGTCCAGTTCACTCAATCGGTTGACCCAACATCCAAGCCAGCGTTACTATACCTATGAGGGCATATGAGGCTACTAAAACAAGCCATAATGCAATACCACTTCTTAACCCAATCCCTCTACAAAAATCACCAAACATAGCTTTGCCAACCTGTTTTCCGACTTAAGAAATCGACTAAGTCTTGGGTTGGATTTGCTTCAAATTCGATTTTCAAGCTATTAGAAATGTTAGCTAGGGATATCATTTTTTGACTACAGGTATTTCATCATCATCGACAAAGTTTGTACTTCAAACTTTATTCATGTATCGCCTACATGTTCTATAGCATTCTTGCTTAATAAAAATTGGTTTTAAACCCTAAGTGACATAACACGAGTATGGAATTTAACTTTCGTTTCTCACTTCCGTTGCTCGTTTTGAGTTACGAAATTTGATCTACACTCTTTATTACATGTATTAATATATAAACATGATGCTCATGACATGTTTTACCAAATGATTTACGGTGTAACACCGAGGGTGTTACAATGTGGTAGTTGGATCGAGCGACGAGATGGGCGCCACGTCGACCACACGGCGGCGGTTGCATCGGCACGGACAGAGAGGGACAGTGCTGGGGCGACATGACAGCAGCGACGGCGTCGGCCAGGCAGTTGCTAGCCAAGGCCGGCAAACGCTGGCGCATGGAATAGCTACAGCCGGCCCTTGCGTGGCACAGCCGACGCACAGCGCGGCCGAACGCAGCGGCACTAGGGCAAGGGCGCGGTGACCGCGGCCACAGGGTCGAATGTCCGAACTAATGCTGTGCATGAATTTTAAAGCTTCAACCATGACCCATCTAGCTCGGTTATGACCCAACCAACTCGGCCAAGCTGAAGATGATACATAAGGCTGCTAGATGGAGCAAAATACTCAGACCAAGGCAGACTAGAGAAGAAAATATAGGCATGCCAAGTTGGTGCCACCAACCGGCACTCAAGACCCTAGATTAGTTGTCCAAACATCATTTTCTAGCTTTTTTATCAATTAATTGATGATTAAAACACATACCAACTAAACCAACCCCTATACCATGGAAAAGTACTCACTTTGATGCAACCAACGGTACCAAAACATGAAACTAATGTTTAGGCATTTTTGTTAAAATTTAAATGACAAAATAGCATTGTCTACTATCATTTCAGACTTACAAGAATTCAATGTCCGATTAGTACTAACCTCCCCTAACACTTTTGATTGAATTTTTAAAAGGTCTAAACATTGTCGGATTCAACTAACAATTGTACCATGACCTAGCCCATACTACATACTAACTCTTAGAAACAAAATATCTAAGCACTTCCTAATTAGTTTGTCCAATATAATTCGTCAAAGAATGATACTTTTAAGAACAAGTTCAAGCGTTTGCCGGCAACGAAATGATCCTTCTTAAATCCCAAGTTTGATTTTTGAACTTCCCAAATTACTAACTAATAGTATTTATTCTCCAAAAATTAATGTTGCATTTCCATCTACTACACTTACACTCTAAACTTTATTCAAGTGCTACATACAAATTATATTTAATTTTTGTTTATAAAAATTGCTTCCGTGCCAATGTTTAGAACTACTTATTCTACTCTTCGCGTTAGGATTTTTCATTAACACATATAGGCATTTACATATCTAATTCACTGTATTTATAGATCTATCTCTCAGGCCATAATCTCAGTGCTTAGCGAGCTCGTAACACCAGAGGTGTTACAGGGTCCTCCCGGGAGGAGGTGTCCCCGTTTCAACGGCAAAGGACGGGCTCTAAATCGGCCTAATCGATCTCTAGATCGGTTTCGATGATTCTAGAGTCGTTTGCGGCGTGTGATAGATTGTTTGTGAAACATCCTCAATTTTCCACGAAGGGAAAATCCACATAATGAATTATAATATGATGAAACCAATAGTTGATTCCATCACATTATCATATATCAGCCGATATCACAGTCATACATCGTAAGATTATAAGAATACAAGATAATACATCACTGGGGAAACACACCTATTACAGAGTTAATCTAGCGGAAGACTATCGAGTGAAGGCTCCTCCTTCACCGGCATCATCAGAGTTGGCATAGTGCAGCGTAGATTCCTTCTCCGAACCAAACTTGAGCGTAGGCACGAGACCTCCTAATCCTTCTATAGTCAGCATCTCTGAGAAGCAGGAGATCTCAAGACACCGCCCAGATGTGTGCAGCCATGGTCAAGACCGATGAGCTTTAGTGGAAAAGATAAAACAAGAGGATCCGGCGATCCTAACATTTGGTACGTGGTTTGCATCCTTAGCGCATGAGAAGTAAGTAATGATGAGTAATGTAATAATAATGTCTAGTTTTTAACACATTCCCACCACACACATCCACATCCATCCATATCCATCCTCCAACCATCCATCCCAAACCATCTCCACACCACACACCTTATCTCATCTCACACACTCAGGTCGACAGGCCAACTCCCTCTCGGCCTTGTCTCAACGGCCCGCAGCCCCAAGCCTCACGACCGGAAAATACCCCAAACCCTGGAGGGAGAATAGAAGGACTCATCTCCTATCTAGTTTAAGCGAAACCCCGGAAAGGTCCATAGCCGACAAGTCGGCATATGTATCGATCGATCAACCATACACTCTGCAGAGGTTTCACATACCAACAAGATAGCCATCCTCGACGGTGCCCCGTCTAGGCAGATTCCGGCCGCTTGCTAGCCTAGAACGATGCCACCCTACCTCTCAGCCCTGGAACATCCCAAGTCTAGTCTGGATGGCTGACACTGTGAGTCGTGATGAGCCGGGCCCACCGGATGTCAAGAGCCGGTCCACAAGGCCTCCTGAAGTCTCGGAAGGGTGGGGGAAACCAAGCACCTCAGTACCTCCTTGCACACGTTCGCCTAGCAAGAGTGGCATTGCTCTACCAAGTAGTTCGACCGTCCCCGCACCATATAGGGCGAGTGGGATGTAAAGGATTCCCCTATGAATCTGAGTACTAGTAAGTCCTTAGGGGTGACCAACCCGTAATGTCTTCATCGTGGTTTCCATTTACCGTGCTACCACAAAGACCTCCACCCTGGCTCCACCTCTCCGAGGTTCACACCCAAGGCCACCTCCATTACCATTTACCCGCCACAGTATTCCATATCCAAGTGCCCAGTAGCACCACATGGCAAGACTCTCCCTGTGCTCATCGTTATTCCAGCTTCGGTTTACACAACCCTCACTTCTCCACGCACCCAAGACTCATGCAAAGACGCTCACACACCACCAAGTTCGCACCCATAGCCAAACCATTCCTGGGGGTCACCACCAACATCACATCCCCGATATAATGCGAAGTGGAGTTAATAATAAGTATAGTGGTGTAATATGCAAGCAAGCAGGTAAGTATGCATATATAAGCGAGCGAATGCGCAAAGCAGGGTGACGTGGTAGAGTGGGTTGCATCAGGGTAATAATGGCTCAGGTAGTAGCATGCCTCAAAGTACTAGCAAAGGAATAATTATAAAGCGCTAGCAGTTCTAGAATTTATGCAATGTCTATTAGGATTCTCTAAAAGAGGGTGCTGCCATGACACCTGCGATGTCGAGGTAGTAGTGGTACAATTCTCCATTCGTTGGCGTTCCATTAGCGGGGTCTCCTCCTCCTGTGTTGACTCCATTCTGCAGTCCTTGTCGTCGTCCACGTTCTCTTGGTCCGATCGTCAGCTACTCCGCGAAGCGACATGCAAGGCAAGAGAGCACTCATCACTGGAAAAGATGACGAGACATAGGAAATCCAATAACGCCATCGAGACAATAAGAGATACACGGCTTAGCCCTCTCGGTGGTTGTCCGATTTCCTCGGGCCAAAGAAACAAAAGTGGTGGTTTGCTATGCACACGCTTAAGTCATGGCCAAGCCGGAACGGCTGTAGGATAATTGGTTTAAGCCACCAAGGCTTATCCATAGCATCACCACGGCTCATGGTCTTTCGATTCGGGCGTCATGGAGTTGACGGGAATCGGAGGACGGGCTCAACGAAGGAAGAACGACGGGGTTCGGCTCTTATAGTCTTATCCCGTAAGTCACTATTGGATACAGGAAGCAGACAAGAACGAATAACACTATTGTGACTTAGCTCCAATGTACTTCGGCTCGCCCGCTATGGTAGAAAGCGGTAGCGCAAAGAGATTGATCATCAATGGTTCACCTCGATTCGTACGACATAATAACGTCGGGAGCCGAGAAGAGAGTCGCTCAACACGGCAAAAGATGTGGGGGTTAGTTAGGCACATCCATGTCATGTTCTCAGACACATCTTCGGAAAAGATGGTTTTAGATGGTCGATCGGGTCGACACGCACGGGTCTGAGGTACGACTTAGACCATAGCTTTGCTAACGAAAGGGAATAGTCTGGTCTTTGATCCAATCGTCACGGGCAAGATGGGATCGAACAGAGCGGCTATCGGGGCAATAAGAGCAAGAACAACCAAGAGCAAGGTCTACTTCTAACGCACACGCCACGACAAAGATGGGGCATCGGAAGGAGCGACACTCAAGAACACCAAGTGCGTAAGCCACTCGTAGGGTACCCGACCTGGGTGCGCTGGCACTGAGATATCTCTCAGATTCGAAGTGGTGCGGTTGTCACCGCGAGAATTAGAGAAACGTGATGGTCAAACGGGGTACAAGCATACAAGGGCTTGAGCACGAAGAAGCAACTAAAAGCGGAAGAGAGGCGTAGCTCCATGGTCATGGCGAGGTGAACTCGCGGCCACAAGCTATGCCATTGAGTTGGCATCCATCGTTCCATGATTGTTTACTCCCAGGTTATCTCCCACAGAACTTGGTCACGAGGGGCTCAAAATGTGCGGGTAATATCCGCATCGATATCGCCATCGATATCGAATCCATCGCGACCATGTTCTAGGGCCAAAGACAGGAGCTAACACTCGTGGTACTATGAAGTCAACTAAAAAGCGAGGGGTCGAGTTACACTCGGCATCACGGTCACGGTGAGACGGATCCCGCGATCGTAACATCCGAACGGGGTACGATCCCTCAGCCAGCTCGAAGGCTCGGCACACAGGCAACAACACCAACAACCAGCGATAAGAACCAAACACGACCGAAAGACGCAACAACTCGACACGACTGTGGAGTAGCACATTCCATAGCTGGGTGATAGGTGAATTCCTGTAAGACAGACATATAGACGGGATGTAAGGATGGAGCATATCGGAGATAACATATGCATACGGAAAGATGGAAGACGGGGGCTTTCCATGGTCTCGATAAGTCATTCGACTAGGGTTCATGGTCCAGAGGTTACGGCTCACAGTAGACGGTGACATGATATCTCCTCAACGGCACGCACTTGCAAGGCAAGGCGACCGGAACGTCGGAAAGACTCCACTTGTCATCGATACGATGCTAGGGATCACACAGTTTCTCAATGGCTCGCCCTCATTTAACGAGGCAGCCGAAATGTCGGGAACGGCCTCAATACAACGACAACACGGTGCTAGGTCACGCGGTGTATACCCGGGCTTTGTCCATGAGTTGTGCAATGTGACTTCCTCAACATGTCTTTAGTGCGGGTCCCGGTAGATCTCGACGGTATGTTCTCGTGACTCGAGGTAGCCGGAACAGTGGTGAAACACGGACACAGGGTTCCACGGAACCGTCAGGGCAACCAAAGAAAGGAAACCTGCAGTCCATGATGCGGCGATCAATACCACGGGGTCCAATTACGGCTTCGGGGCTCATGATGAGGTCATGGTAACTCTTTGCTGCGGCATGGCTTGGCCACGACGGGTTTTACAGGCGACAAGTCCTTTCCGGTGTCTCCTACACCGTGGATCCGTTTGGCTAAGTCCGGTCCCGTGCTAGTGAGTGCGGGCGTCTCCTACGAGTGCAGGTGATCGCGGTCATGGGCATCCGGCGGTGGTGCTCTGAGGCTCACACGAAGTCATGCGGAGGCACGGCCGTGCGTCACCACATGCAAGTGAGCGTTCATAAGCCCTCGGCTCGTGGCGTGCGTCCATGAACGACGGGGCGAAGCAAGGCTGGGGCTCTTGGGATGGTGCGGGTGCGAGCACGAATGGCAATGGTCGATTGTAGTGGCGGCAAGGTACATGCCAAGCCACTGCGGTGCTTGCGTGCGAGTGCACGCGTGCCCGTGCAGCGAGCGGCCATAAAAGGCTATGTCTTGGTCTTTAGCAGGCAAGGTGAGGGCAAGTGTCCATGGCTGCGAGGCTCTAGGTCCGTGTGTGGGGGTTAGACAAGTCCAAGGCACACCTGTACGCCTCCCAAGCGGAAAAGCGAGGGTAACGCTAGCATCAGCGAAACAGGGGCAGTCTAGGTGTTGTGTACGGTCTCTAGGAGTTCGGTCATGGCCGTGGCTAGGATGTGGCGTTCTCGGTATACTCGAGCTCATGGTGGTCACAAAAGGGCAGGCTAGGCCTCACACGAGCATGTAGCGGTGGCAGCAGTGCGCTATGGTTGGGCATCCAAGGTCATGGCATGGCGGCGCTCCGCGAGCGGTCATGCCGACGAGGCGGGCATGGGCTTATGCTAGCTCTACTGGTTCTAGGAGGTCAGAACGAGGCGGTGTCATGGGAACGCGGCGGCGCTTCGGCGGTGCACGGGCAGACATGGTCAGCGGCTCGAAGGCCGGTCAGGCAGGCATCAAGACATTAGACAAAATGTGGGGTTGGTCATGGCATCCGGGCACGCTACAGCCAGTTGCTGGCCAACTGTGGCTTGCTGGTCGTGGCCGCGGCTGGCTGCAGGTGGCCAGGGTCGGCTGCGGCTGGTCAGGCCGGAGCAGCGGGTGGCCAGAGGGGTGACGGAGTCGGTGAAGGGTGCTTTAAGGCCTGCTGCTTCCCTGCGAGGTGAAGGAACGTGGCACGAAGGCCGGGCTCAGCACGAGTAACGGTGGGAAGGGAAAAGATGGGGTCCTGGGCTTTGGGTGCTCACCGAGGTTGAGGCGGACGGTGGCGACGCCGGCTCGATGTGGGAGCGGCGACGCTGTCTACGGTGAGGTCACGGCTGTAGGCGTGGTGGCGCGACGCTGGCTTGATGGTGGCGTCGTCACAGCGCAGGTGCGCTGCTCCGCGGCGAAGCGGGCTCGGCACCGAGGTCGCGACGGCGCTCCCGTGCGTGGGCACGACGATGACGGCGTGGGCGCGGGGCGCGGCGTGGCTGTGGATGTCGTCGCCGTGGCGAGGCGACTGGTGGCGCGGTGGCTCCCCGTGGTGGCGTCGCGGTGTGCTCCGGTGTCCCAGCCTCTGGTGCGGTGGTGGCGTGGTCGTGCGGCCGTTGCTGGTCGTGGCACAGAAGGCTTCGGCTGTTGGCGGATCGCGCGGAGGAAGAGGGAGAGGGATGGCACTGTGGGGGAGGAAGAATGGGGATGGTGGCGGCTGCTGGGAGGAGCGTCTGCGGCGGCGTCGGAGGGGGGGTACTTGTAGCGCGCCAGTTAGGGCAGCTAGGGGTCACGGATGGCGGCGATTCTCGGGGTCCACGCTCCCCGGCCACGCGGCGCGCATCGAGCCAGGTGCGCGGGACTGGCGTTGCGCGCATGCAAGCGGTCTGGCGGCGGCGGCTGGGAGCGGCTGGGAGCGCCTGGAGGCCAGGGCACTGCCCTAGGGTTGGCAAGGGGGCGCCGGTTTTGGCTGCTGGCCAGGCTGGGCCGCGGCTTGCTGGGCCGGCCGGCTGTCTGCGCCGGTTGGGCCAAGGCGCTGGCGGGGCAAGCTGGGCCGAGGCCAAGGGCGAGCGGACAGGCCGAAGGGGAGGAGCTGGGCCAGGCTAGGCTGCTGTGCCAGTTGGGCCAAGGGAAAGGGGATGGTGGGCTTGGAGGTATAAAAGGAAAAGGATTTTTTTCTTTTATTGTTTCAAGGAATTTGAATGAGTTTTTAAGAGAGGTTACGTGGAATATAAAGAGAAGTTGTAGTACATCACAATGAATTTCAAGGGAAGTTCAAAAATAATTGGAGAGGTGTGATTTTTATGATTTCGGATCAAATGAGTTCAAAAGAAATGTGACGGGGATTTATGAGATATTCCAAAAGGAAATTAGGAGGGGTTGCTACGGATCGTGCACTCCGACACGAAACCCAAATCCAGATCAAAAACTCCGGCAAGCTCCTACAAGCAACACTATATGTATGCAACAATTTATTTATAAATTGTTCTTTGTTTGACCTAGCTTCTACATGCTCCACATATTGCAGGAAAAATTTTAAAAGTTCGTATTTTTGGCTTCTCAAAAACCCGGGTTGTTACAGTTTGCAACCTCTCAGCGTGCTAGCCGTTGTTGGTGTGTGATCTAGGATCAATACCGGCGTCAACAATAATATTATTTGGAAAACCTTCTAGAATTGTGTAGGTCATTACACATAATACCATATTAGCGTTAGATGTCAGTCGCTAAAACTCTTGGGACACCTAATAACTAATACTCCCTCCATCCCACGATACTAGGCACCCTTGGGATAGCAGCCTCGGCTTATTTTTCTTGTATGTCTTTTTTATTGATTCCCCCTTACACAATTTATAAGCCATTCGTGGAACAGTTGTGTGTGCCAGCGTTAATTTTTTTTGCAGAGAAAAGAGAGCCTTTGTATGACTCACCGACCTGATTACAATCAGGAGCAATAAGGGTAGTTCCAAACCAGAAACTACCAACTAGTTTCCATAGTTGCCGTGTCATCTTGAAACCATCTATGGAAACTCACTGACCCAACGCTGAAACTTCTTGGGCCATCTGATACCCGTGACCAATTAACGTTTGTCTTCTCTATCTTCTCTCTCCCGCCCTTATCCAAATGCGGGCAGGTGCGGCAGTACGTACATGGAGGTCGGCTGGAGGTCGGAGCTGCACGGCCGGGCAGCTGGCGGCGCGGGCGCTGGGCACGGCTACGCGCCGGCGAGCGCAGGAGGCCGGAGGTGAGCGATTGTGTGCCGGGTGCGGGGCGCGGCTGTGCGTCGAGCCGTCGAGCGAGCGACAAGCAGTGGAGGATAGAGGAGCACGTCGCTGAGCTGCTCAAGCCGCATTTTGCAACCGTCCCTGCTACGGCTTCGTGCCTCCTGCGCTCGCGGCCAGCAAGGCGGGGCGCACGGCTAGGAGAGCAGCGTGGTGGACGGCGAGGCCCTCCTCGCAGCTTCAGACATGGCGCTCGGCCAGGATGGCGACGTGGTGGCCAGGAGGACTGCATCCCGGCTGCAACCAAGGCGCTCGGCCGGGAGCGCAGCGTGGTGGCCAACAAGGCCCGCGTCACGGATGCGGTGGGTGTTGGATTCTTTTAGTCATATTCATCAGATCAGGATATATTGCATAGGAATAGAATACATGTTCGGGATTTACATGAGAGGCAGAGAGAAGGGGAGTGAGAAGTAGCAGACCATCGAAGGCCGTAGTGGTTGAAGCACCGGCCGGGATCTCGTTGGCGGACGCCATCTGCGCGCCGGCAGCGATGTTCGGTGGAGAGGGAGGAGTCAGCGCTGTGGCGTCCTCGGCGGCGGCGTGTGCGTCGGGGTGGCGTTGCTGGCGTCGGTGGTGCTTCCCGTCGCTGGCAGCGCCCCTTCTCAAGATCGGGTTAGGGTTAGGATGTCGGTGGGGTGACTGGCGGCGCGGTGAACCTCGTACTGCGAGCCCCGGCCCCCACCTTTCCTTTATAGCGCTGTGCGACGGGGGCCCACACAACCATGTAGGGTTGGGCGCCCCCGATCAGGGCTCGAGAACAAGGCCCAAAAAGGCCGTTGGGCCTAACTGGTGGGAGATCAAACCTAACATTCTCCCCCTTGATCTCTCATCTATTCTTCGTTCTTTAATTTCATACTCAAAACTTTCAATTCATATTTTTCTTGCTTCCATCCTATTTCATCACAGATTTATGCATAGAACTGTCCCATCGTCACAGCAATTAGTGCCGTTAGACTAACAGCCACAATACACTTCTCCGTTTTGAAATGTAAACTTTCTTTGGGCCCTTCGTATGTTCGGGAATCATATGCTTTCCCTCAAACCCATGCCGGCTACGTGTTCTCTGAACACGTTGGGTGGTAAGCCCTTTGTGAGCGGATCCGCGAGCATTTTCTCTGTACTTATATGCTCAAGATTTATTATATGATCCCGAACTTTATCTTTCACAACATAGTACTTTATGTCAATGTGTTTGGCAGCACCACTTGACTTATTGTTGTGAGCGTACTGTACCGCTGGATTGTTATCACAATACAATCTCAGTGGTTCATTTATATCATCAATCACTTTCAATCCGGGTATGAATTTCTTCAGCCAATTCACCTGCCCCGTTGCCTCATAGCATGCTACAAACTTGGCATACATTGTCGAGGATGTAGTTACGGTTTGTTTGGAGCTTTTCCACGATATAGCCCCTCCTGCGAGAGTAAATACATATCCTGACGTGGATTTTCTTTCATCTCCCGCATAATCAGAATCTGAATACCCCTCTATCTACAGGGTATCAGATCTTCTATACGTAAGCATAAGGCCTTTCATACCCTGCAAATAACGCAAGACTTTCTTCACTAATTTCCAATGTTCAATTCCTGGATTCTTTTGATATATGCCAAGTAACCCGGTAACAAAAGCTAAGTCAGGGCGTGTACACACTTGAGCATATTGTAAACTTCCAACAGCTGAAGCATACGGTACCGCTTTCATTCGGTCAATTTCATATTGGTTCTTGGGACACTGATGTTCCCCAAACCTATCGCCCTTGACTATAGGAGCAGGTGAAGGACTGCACGCATGCATACTAAATTTCTTCAGGACCTTTCCTATGTATGCCTTTTGGAATAATCCTAGAACCCCTTTTCTCCTGTCTCGGTGAATCTCTATTCCCAAAACGAACGAGGCCTCACCGAGATCTTTCATATCAAAGTTTGAGGACAAGAATTTCTTTGTTTCCATTAGTAGATTGATATCACTACTAGCAAGCAAGATATCATCCACATACAAAATTAGGAATATGTACTTTCCATTCTTCAACTTTGCATAAACGCAATTGTCCTCAACATTTTCTTCAAACCCAAAACCTTTTATCATTCTATCAAACTTCAAATACCACTGTCTTGAAGCTTGCTTCAATCCGTAGATTGATTTCTTCAGGCGGCATCCCATATTTTCCTTTCCTTTTACGACAAAACCTTTCGGTTGTGCCATATAAACATTTTCTTCCAAATCCCCGTTTAGGAAAGCCGTCTTTACATCCATTTGATGTAACTCCAAATCATAGTGGGCTACAAGTGCCATTATAATTCTGAAGGAATCTTTATATGAGACTGGAGAAAATGTCTCATTGTAATCAATCCCTTCTCTTTGCGTGAAGCCTTTCGCCACAAGTCGCGCTTTAAATCTTTCTATATTCCCTTGGGAGTCATATTTCGTTTTATAGACCTATTTACAGCCTACTGTTTTGGCTCCTTTAGGAATATTTTCTAAGTCCCAAACTTTATTGGTACTCATTGATTTCAATTCATCTTCCATGGCCTTAAGCCACTTTGATGAGTGGTCGCTTCTCATGGCTTCTTCAAATGAGGTGGGATCATCCCCCATCTGACATTCTTCTGTTTCATAAACTTTATAGTCATCAGTAATAGCTGATCTTCTTATTCTTTGAGACCTTCTAGGTGCCTCCGGCACTTGTTCCACATTGGGCTGTTGTTGTTCTTCCTCATGTGCAACATTTGGTTCTATAGGTTCCTCAAGGACAGGTTCCTCGTGTTCATTCATTGTCGCCACGGGAGAACTTGCAATAGGTGTTGGCACTTTCAGTTGTCCTCGCCTTTGTCGGTGCAACAAAGAAAGCAGTAGCGTGAAGAATGGTTCTTCAACCATCGGAGTGGGTACATGTACCCGCTTCTCCCAGTAGGCTGATTTCTCGTGCTACCATGCTCCCCGATCATGTTATCCTCCAAGAACACAGCGTGTCTTGTTTCTACAATCTTCGTATGTCCATCGGGACAATAGAAGCGATATCCTTCGATCTTTCCGGATAGCCAATAAAATGGCAAATTGACTTGTCTTGGAGTCTAACTTTCCTATGTTTGGGTTAAACACTTTTGCCTCAAATTGGACAAAACCCACACACACAAAATGGTTAAGTGAGGGTTCCTTCCTCGTCCATAATTCATACGGTGTTTTAGGCACCGATTTACTTGGTACTCGATTAAGTATGTGAATGGCGGTTTTCAAAGTGCCTCCATCCATAAACTAATCGGTAATGTAGAGTAACTCATCATGCTTCTTACCATATCCATTAAGGTATGCAGTTCGTCTTTGACCCACTCCATTCTCACCGAGGCTCCCCGGTGTGGAGTATCTTGAGCAACTATGCCATTTTCTCAGTAGGAACCTTGCAAAAGGTCTAGGAATTTGGCCATATGGGTATATATCGCCCATAGTACTCTCCACCTCGGTCCGATCGTACTATCTTGATTTTCTTATTGTGCTGATTTTCAACTTCAGCTTTAAATATTTTGAATTTATCCAATGCTTCCGATCTTTCTTTAATTGGATAAATATTGCCATAACGAGAGTAGTCATCTGTGAATGTTATAAACGAGTTATAACCATCCACACTTTTCACAGGAAAAGGACCACATATGTCTGTGTGGATTATTTCTAAAATTCCTGTGCTTCGTTTAGCATCTTTCTTAATTTTCTTGACATACTTTCCTTTGATGCAATCAATACATTGTTTAAATCTAAAAATTCTAAGTGCGGGAGAATTGATTCCTTAACCAATCGTTCCATTCTCCCCCTTGAAATATGGCCCAAGCGACAATGCCATAATTTCGAAGAGACAGTATCAATTCTCTTCTACTTCTTAGTTACATCCGCGGATGGGGAATCATTCACATTCTCATCGCATAAATTATTCGCATTCTCAGCAAGAGATAATAAATAAAGCTTGTCTTGTCGGAAGGCAAGACCAACACATTTATTATTAACCAGTATCTTACACTTGCCATCACCAAAATGGCAATCAATTCCATCATCATCAAGTTTCGAAACACTTATCAAATTTCTACGCAAAGAGGGAACATAAAGTACTTCTTTAAATCTAAGTACAAAACCATTATTCAATTCTAAAGAAAAAACTCCAATGGCTTCAACATTGGCTTGCACTCCATTTGCAACTTTAATCGTTCTTTCTCCTCTTTGCAAGGTTCTCGTCCCACTTAACCCCTGTAAGGAATTTGCAACATGAGTAGTTGCTCCTGAATCAACCCACCAAGTGGATTTATCATAACATAAATACAGGGATTCATCTACAAATGTAATAAATTCATCACCTTTCTTTAGCAGAGATTTCAGGAAGTCTGGACAATCCCTCTTGTAGTGTCCCTTCTTGAAGCAGTGCTTGCACTGATCCTTTTCAGCTCCACCATACTACTGATTCTCAGAATCCTGGGGTTTCTTTCCCTGTGAATTGGAGGAAGAGGCCTTATCCCACTTAGGTTTCCCTTGTGGTTTAGAATTCTTGCCATTAAAGTTCTTTCTTTTGTTATCCTTCACAAAATGAGCGGATTCACCTTGTGAGGACTTTATCCTCTCCTCTTCTTGAGCACACATTGAGATGAGCCTTTCTATGCCCCATCTTTCAGGCTGCATATTGTAGTTCACAATGAAGGTGTCATATTCTTTTGGCAAAGAAGCAAAAATCAAATAAATCAGGAAATCCTCCTCCTTTAAATTCATTTCTTTTAGCTTAGATGTCGTAGTGTTTATCTTCAAAATGTGCTCTCTTATGCTACCACCAGTGAATTTCTCATTCACAAGCTTCTTAATCAGTGAACTTGCTGTGGCCTTGGTAGACCCAGTCAACTGATTCTTGATTTTCTCAAGATATTCTTTGGCAGTAGCACATTCAGGGATTGAGCCCCTTATCTGTTCTTCTATGGTGGCTTTGGCCACCAACAGGCACTTGCGGTTGGAGAGAGTCCATTGTCTATGTTCAAGGTCATATTTCATTCTTATTTCAGCATGATCATGCTTTCGAGCAGCGAAATCAGCGTCAGATTCATTTTCACCTCTCACCGGGTCTTCTGGCTCAGTAGGACACGGTGAGGTGATGGCAAAATTGACCTCTCCCAACGCAAGTTCCAATTCATACTTCTCCCGCCACACACGGTGATTGGTCCCATTGAGTGTCGGGATATTGGCAATGTTCACAATGCATTTGCCTCCTGAAATCACACCAGAGTAAGTAAGAAACATTTATACATAAAATTTCATACTTTAACTCAACGTTGGTCAAATTAAAACTTATAATTCATCCATGCAAACATTTTACATCACCGTTGGGCAGAAGTAAAATTAATGCATAATTCCTCATGGATCAAAATTATAATATTGTTATTAACAACGTTGGTCAGAAAATAACAACATCATAATCTCATCAAAATTATCAGAAAATCATCACTTCTCTTAAAATTAAATTATCCCGTTGGTTCAAATTTAATCAAAAAAGAGAACGAAAATTATCATGCACAGCGGAAACATTAATAATCTTTTCATATTATTATTTTCCAGAAGCACTAAAAATTCACTATTTTCTGAGCAAAATATCGTTGGATAAAATTTGCATAGAAAATTGTATCAAAATCATTCAAATTCATCAAAATATGCATTAAAATTGCTCTCGGAAAATAATAAGAAAATTTTCTTCTTCTTTCATTTCAGCCCAGCTCGCCCAGCAGCGCGGCCCGGCCAGCAGCGCGTGCTGCAGCGGCCCAAGATGGCCCAGCGTCCGCGCGCTCCCCCCGCGCCCAGGCCGCAACCTGGGCCTGGGCCGGAAATTTGGCCTTGCGCGCTCTCCCGCCTGGGCCGGGACGCTGGCCCGCGCATCTAGCGCCATTGCTCCTCATCGGACGATCGTCCGTTTCCATCGCTTGGATAAAAACCCCCGACACCGCGCGGGGGCCTGAAACCCTAGTTCATTCGGCTCCTGCCCTTTCTCTCTCTTCGCTCTTTCTCTCTTCTCAGCCGCAGCGATGACAGCAGCCACCGAGCAGCCACGAGCGAGGAAGGCAGAGCGGGCAGTCATGGCGAACCTTGGCATCGTCGCCGGCCCCCTCGCCGGCGCGCGTGCTCCCCAACGGGTGAGCACGCCGCCGTCGAGCGGCCTGGCCGCGGCGCTTCCTTGGCCGAGCCCGGCGAGCCAGCTCCCCAGCTCAGCTTCTTCTCCCGCGTCGGCGAAGGTTCATCCGACGCACCCTAACCCTAACCCCACTTTCCCCTTTCTGATTTGAGTTGTTCTTTTCGGGTTTATCCGAATAGGAAACTAGGGTTAGGGTTAGTGTTCGCTCTTGCCGATTCGGTTTTCTTTGCTTTCGATTTCTTTCTTTTCGTTCATCCGAATGGAAAACTGGGGTTAGGGTTAGGGTTTCGACCCTTCTTTCTTTCTTCTTTCGGATTTGGGTCTAGGGTTCTCGGAATCCGACCCTCCCCTTTTCCCTTCTCTGATTTGATTTGGGAAATTAGGGTTAGGTCTTAGGGTTTGGCTTTCTATTTTTCTTTTCCCGATCCGGATTCTTCTTGGAACCTAGCTCCGGTACCATTGTTGGATTCTTTTAGTCATATTCATCAGACCGGGATATATTGCATAGGAATAGAATACATGTTCGGGATTTACATGAGAGGCAGAGAGAAGGGGAGTGAGAAGTAGCAGACCATCGAAGGTCGTAGTGGTTGAAGCACCGGCCGGGATCTCGTTGGCGGACGCCATCTGCGCGCCGGCAGCGATGTTCGGTGGAGAGGGAGGAGTTAGCGCTGTGGCGTCCTCGGCGGCGGTGTGTGCGTCGGGGTGGCGTTGCCGGCATCGGTGGTGCTTCCCGTCGCTGGCAGCGCCCCTTCTCAAGATCGGGTTAGGGTTAGGATGTCGGTGGGGTGACTAGCGGCGCGGTGAACCTCGTACTGCGAGCCCCGGCCCCCACCTTTCCTTTATAGCGCTATGCGACGGGGGCCCACCAACCATGTAGGGTTGGGCGCCCCCGATCAGGGCGCGAGAACAAGGCCCAAAAAGGCCGTTGGGCCTAACTGGTGGGAGATCAAACCTAACAGTGGGGTCACACGGTGCAGCGAGCCAGGAGTGCAGCGTAGTGGCCGGCGAGGCCTGCGTCACGGCTACGGGCGGCGCGTAGCACGCAGGCGTGTCTGCCAGGCTTCCCACGGCAAGCGGAGGCGACGCAGGCGTACGTGCAGCGGGCGGAGGCGGTGAGGGCTGAGCTGCAGCGGACGGAGGGGAAGAAACTACCCGTTTTGTCCCCATCGCGGAATTGGTGGTTTCCTTGCGCGTTGGATTACGAGCCGACGTCGTTTCTCATCTGAGAAACGGTTTCATGTATTTTCCTTCTATTTGCCTCGTTCGTTTATTCTGGATTGGTTGCCCTGGAAGTGATCCAGCTAGAATGATAGGCTTATTTGTATTAACATGGATTAGCTAGAATAGTTCCCAGCCTCAAAACCAGCCAAACTAACGAGGCCTAAATAAGATGCTTCATAAGATTTTTTTTGTCCATGTGGCAGGGTATTTAATGCTATGAAAACTATCCTGGAGGGTTGGGACTGTCCTAATAGGCTCAATGCAAGCCTATTATTGATACAAACTACCTCAACTGCTAACATTTGTCGGCACCACTTAGGGCTAATCACTACCGGAAAAACATCCTTTGCCGAGATCCGAGATTTTTGCCGAGAGCAAAAACGCGGGCTCTCGGCAAAGAAAACATTTGCCGAGCGCGGCTCTCGGCAAACACCGGCCGTCGGCAAGTGACAGGATTGCCGTGGGCCTGCATCTCGGCAAGCAACAGCTCTCGGCGAAGTGGTCCGTTTTGCCGAGAGCCGCGCTCGGCAAAAAATGCCCGTCGGCAAAACGGTCCTTTGTCGTAGGCCGCGCTCTCGGCAAAATCAGGCTCTTAGCAAAACATTGCCACGGGCCCATAGCCGTGACCTGCCCTGACGGCGTCACCGCTTTGCTGAGAGCCCCTCAAATATTGCTCTCGGCAAAACTCTTTGCCGAGCGCCGCTCTCGGCAAATATTTGCCAAGAGCCCCTCCCAGGCTCCCGGCAAATGTGGTTTCTATATTTCATGTGCATGTGTTTCTCTTCTCCTAACTCTCTCCAATTAAATTATTTTTTCTTTCATATGCTCCAAACTTTTTTCTCTATAGACATACTACAGGTTGTACTCAATATTAAAATTTTGTGTATTTTTGTAATTATTTGCTATATATAATTAATTAATTGCATTTCAAGGAGTTTTTTTAATCGATTAAAATTTGAACAGCGATTGATTTAAACACGGGGAAAATTAAGTAGAAAATGATATTCATGCTATTTATGCATTATTGAGGGCAAATAACATCTTGTTGACGTTTTTTTCACCTTTTATTTTACGAATCGAAGACCACGAACATATGTCGCCCAACGATTTAAAAATTCTTAAAAAAGGAAACGAAGTCGGAAAATTGTGATATTTGCAATAAAGTCATGTTATCACACTTGGAGGCTGTGGTAAAAAATTGAAAATGTTTCGCACAAGTGGTTGCGTATGATTCTTACAATATGAGACATCTCCGAATAAGTTTCATAAAGTTGAGAAGGATCCATTAGGATTTTCAAACAATGTCACGGTCAAATTAGTTTTGGAGTTCCAAACTTTTTGTATAGCCATTAGAGAGCATAAGTTGTAACACGGCAAAATTTCGTATTTTTCCGGAGCCGTTTGCTGTTTATTAATTTTTTTTTTGGATATTATTTGCCGAGAGCTTTAGGGGATTGCTCTCGGCAAAAGCTCTTTGCCGAGAGCAACTAGGCCCGCTCTCGGCGCAGATTTCTTTTTTTTACCTGGCCTGGATCAATGGTTTGCCGAGAGCTGGCTCTCGGCGAAGAGGTTTGCCGAGAGCTGCTCTCGGGAAAGATTTAATTTTTTTTCTAGAAATATCATTTTTTTTTGTTCAGTTTGCCGAGAGCTACTCTCGGCAAATAATAATTTTTATTTTTTTAATATTTTTTTGTGCAGTTAGCTAGTTAAAAAATTCGAACGAAATTTGAAAAAAAATAACTTTCCGAGAGCCGGATCTAGGGGCTCTCTTAGAGTGGAAGGTTTGCCGAGAGCCTCCAATATCGGCTCTCGGCAAAGTGGCTTCACCACTTAACCATTTCAAGGCAACCCCCGCAAGCCCATAAGGTGAACTGCTTTGGCAGCAGCCCCCGCCGCCAGTAGCCCGCCACGCCGGCCACAGCGCCTGCCGCCGCCGCCGCCTTGCCAGCCCGCCCCATCCCGCCACGCCCGCCACAAGCGCGGCGGCGGTCAGCTGCCCACCCCAGCCCCACGCCGCGCCGTCGCCGTCTCGCCCTCGCCTCACGCCAACGACGCAGCCATTCGTCCCGCCCATAGCGTAGGAGTGAGGAGGAGGAGGCGCGCCGTCCTCTCCCCAAGCGATTCAGCATCCTCCGCCGAAGGGCACCGAATCGATACTCTTCCTCACTCCTCCTTTTTCCCTAAGCGACTGCCGCTATGACGATTGATTTGTGGCTGAGCGCTGTTGTTCATCTGATCTACTCCCCGTGCCCATGGATCGATTCGATCCGATCGGATCCTGTTTGAGGTTCTTCGTATGTCAGGACCCATGGCCACCGGTTAGTTGAGATTACTGATTACTGATTTTTGAACCCGTCCTAGAGTTGCCGACGGAGGGATTCTACCTCCTCGTTCAGATTCTTGTTCGTCTAGTTCATCGAGGGTTGCGCCAAGTACTCTTGGACAAATCTAGAAGACTAGAACGATACTCTTTGGGACAGAGGGAGCATAAAAATATAAAAGATAGGGCAAATCAAACAAAACAGTTGTATTCCTTTGGTAGGCTTGACCTTGGTATGAGTTAGACCATTTTGATATTGCCCGCAGACAAGAACGTCTGCATCTTCTAACATATTCATTTTGTTATTTTCAGTTGTTGTTCCTAAATTGTGTCTTTCCTCCCTTGCTAGTTGCTGCAAACAACCATATTTCAGGAATCAAATAAGGTTACCAAACAAAAAATAATTTTGCAGGCACACTCACTTCTTTCTGGTCCAAACATTCTTGGTTCTGTAATCCTTTGGTAGACTTGACATCCTCCGTACCAGTTGAGTTAATTTGATATTCACCACAAACACTCGTACCTGTATCTTCTGACATATTCCTTTTGTCATTTCCAGTTACAGCTTGTAGATCTTGTCTTTCATCCATTGCTACTTGCTGCAAACAACCAAATATCATGATTTAGATAAGCTGTGGTCTCAACAAAATTATAGCAATTAGAGAAGGTGATCAAGGCATATATTCTGCAGCCATGCTCACCATGTCCACGTCCAAAATTTCCTGGTTTTTAATTTCCCATGCAGCATGAGTTTCATCAACACAGCCTTTTCAAATATTTCAACATCAAAATCTAGGAGGCTAGTTTAGTCTCGGGACCAACCATTGCACTAGCACTAGCAGGCATCTAGGCTGGCTTCCAAATCCCCCAATATATGACAGTCGCAGCACTAAGGAAAAAGCGAGAGAAGTTGGGCGGTCCAGGTCGCATTCAGCTCAGAGGCGTGCACCGGCCGTTCAGCGCTCTGCAATCACCGCAGCCCAGGCGCATCGCATGGCATGCATTTCCCAAGGCACGGCAGGCACCAAGTCAAAGAGACCAAGCCATAGCCGTCCGTTCGATGGTGGCAAGGCAGCTGTGGAACCCAGGGAGACGAGATCCATGGTGTGCCTGCACTGCAGCCCGTGGCTGTGCGCCTGCCAGTGCGTGTCGCGCGGGCATGGCCCTGGCCCTGGCCCTCACTATCCCTCCCTCGCGCCATACCATTGCGGTGTACTGTAAGCACGGTACGTGCTTTCACGTTTCCTTTTATGTGCTAGGAGACCCAGTGGCAGGTAAAAGGCCACAGTCCCTGCGAGCCCTGCATGTGTGCAGTACAGCCACGCACCACGAAGGGTACACACACGCACACACAGTGACACAGAGAGCAAGCTGGTGTGCCTGTGCGTTGCCATGTCAAGTTGCCAGTGCCGATGCCACACTCCACAGCCACAGGCAGAGGCATGCCCTGTGGTTGTGGGAATGTGGGGCAAGGGCACTTGGTGGTGTTTAGCCCGTGGCCTTTTTTACTGGGCGGGAGCGTCGGCGATGATGACAGGAGGCGAAGTAAAGGGAATAAGAATAATCGTCTGGGGGATGGGGGATGGGGGCTGGGGGCTGGGCGACGGCGACTCCAGCACCAGCAGCGGCCAGCGGGAGATTACACGATGAAAACAAACAGCCAAAGGTGGTGCATCCCGCCCTGCACGCAGCTTTTGCCAGCCATCTCCTCCCATGATCCCCCATCTCCCATCTGCCTGCGCTGCGGCGGCGTTGGGCACCACGCACGCAGACGCAGACGCAGGCAGTCACGCAGTCACAGCTTCATCATTTCGTTTCCGCAGTCTCGGGTCCCTTGCTGCTGGCAGGCGGCTGGCTCGCCGTCACATGACCTGAGGGCTGGCCGGCTGGGGACCTGGAGCTTGGCTGAGTCACCGGGTCACGGTCACGGCCACGGCCACCATATCTAAACAAACAATTTGCAAAATCAACTGGCAGTTCTTCCTAGCTGAAATCTTGTGGCTTTGACCGGCTGCATGCATGCATATCTACTCTCCCTACTTCCATAGTTCCATGCAAGCTTTGACTGAAATCTAGTGCCGTCGTTCCCCCAAAAAGGAAAAAAAAAAAGAGAGAAAGAAATCTAGTGCCGTCCCAGTGCTGCAGGTTGCACCTGGTTCCTGCGATCAGCTCCGGAGTTTTTCAGAGCTTCAGCCTAGCTCTTTGACCGACTGCAGCGTGAGCGGCTTCACGTCAGGCCGCGGTTGTAAGTTGTGAGAAATGTGGTGCTTGTTGCTTCGGATGCTGCTTGCCCTGTTTGTACAATCTGCGAACTAGATTGTCACCTGGTCTTGGATTGACAGGGAATGTCCTCATCGACAAATCTGGGCTGCATGTTTGTTGTAGTGGTATTAGTAGTGGTAGTAGTAGTTAGTGTAGTAGTAGTTGTAGTAGTTAGAGTAGTAGTAGTTGATAATTAAGCTGCATGTGGTTCCTTGATATATATGTGGTTGTCGGCCATCGTGCCGTGGTTTTCTTTCAGGTTTGGAAACCTCACCGTTCAGGGGAGATGCTGCCGAATTTTTGAGTTGACGTTATTTTGCTTCTTTCTTTCTTTTTGCAGGCCTTGAGTCGGAGTACCCAGTGTCCCTAGGTCTGCCCAAGCACCACGTCGCCTCGCCATCGCACCCGACGCCTCGATGCGGAGGATTTAGACGGGCAGCGCCGTCGAAAGCGTGGCGGAGCCGGTTATGTCTTGAGTTTTGGGTAAGTCTTCCTCCCACTACTTTTGTTTCAATACATTGCATTCGCTAGAGTTTCTTGAACCAAAGGTATTGATACATCTTTTCTATATGCATGACTTCTTCAAATGCGCCGAGGGCTACGAGGCGAGGGCGCCAAGGCGTCGGCCAAATCTTTTAGAGGTCGCATCTCGGACATGCATTACGCAGGCGCGGCTCCGTGCCATCATCGACATCGTGCCGTCTACGAGCATCAGAAGGTAAAGAAAGAAGATGCAAGATTAATGCATCTGACCAAAGAGCAGTACCTGAAGGTAAATATACAACATCAATATTGATTTCTTCTGAGATTGGGTAGGCTTGAATTGTTCTTATATCTGTCAATGTACTTGATGTCATACAGGTGCCTCCTGGCTGGTGCGCCAATAAAACGCGGGCTTGGCAGATGATGGTCGACAGGTGGGTGAGTGGCAATTGGGCGGATAACCACACCGTCCTCCGAGAACGACGTTTGCTGATGCCAGGAGTATCACACCACCAGGGCAACCTTAACATCCACGAATTCGGGGCTAGATGGGTACGTGACTTGGTGTAGCTTCATTAATTCTTTCAGACGTTTATTCCTGCATGATTTATAATTGTCTTCTTGTTTTTCTCGTAGTCGGCTGCACATCAAAACCAGCCATGCGGAGAGCTCAAGTCATGGGTTCTGGCCCACAAGGGCAAGGCGACAGACAACATCAACTGGAACCCGGACGACCCAGCCGAGTCGTTCACCAACGAGAGCATCCTTGAGCGCATCAGTCAGTACACCGAGGCGGCAAGGGGAGTCCATGGGGCAGACTGGGATCCGCACACCGCGGACATTGACGGCGACATCGTCATGAGGGTGGGAGGAGGCGAAAGCATGGGCGGTACCTCGCCGGCAACAAAGACGCGCTCGACCCGCACACCACTCCCACGCTCTCACGAGTTCGGACAAGCAAAGACGAAAGCGGTAAGCGTGCCCATACGCCAAGGCTAGACACTTCGACGCATCGTGTGGCAAAGACTACAAAGTTATTTCTGTTTTATTAAATGCGTTCATTGGTTTTACATTCCTCGAAATTACTTGTAACAATGCACGGTGAAAAATTATAGGCCCAGTGCATGCGCTCGAGGAGCATAAGTCTAGGGTGGAGGAAGAGCGACACAGGAGTGGGAGGCCGAGCGGCAGAGGTGGGAGGCCGAGCGGCGAGGTTTGACGCCTTGGCTCAAGATCGTGGCAAGTCTTGGCGTCACGATGGGTCGCCCAAAGCGCCACTAGAGCTGTTCGCTCCTCCACCGCCTTACCCATACCCACCTTACTCATACGTGAGTTCAACTTCTCTAACAAAAGCTCTTTACTGTGCATGTCGGCCATCGTGCCGTTGATATGTGATGGGAGGCCTTCGTGCCGTTGATATATATGTGTGCCGGCCATCGTGCCGTTGATATGTGGTGGGCGGCCATCGTGCCATTGGTTTTCTTGCAGGTTTTGGAAACCCCACCGTGCAGGGGAGGTGCTGCTGAAATTTTGATGTGTCTAGGCTTAGATTACAATTTTATATCTAGTTCTGTAAATTTTGACTTGTCTACGTTTAGATTACAATTATATGCCTTAGTATTACTATAATTACTAATTTTTCTTCTCCTTTGTGCAGAATCAATCGGTGGGTTCGAATGATGTGCCTGAGCAGCCATCGTCGGGAGGGTCGTGGCACCAACCGTATCCACAACTTCACTGCATCGCTGAGCCGTCCGGGAGGGTCGGGGTACCAGTAGTATCCACACCTTCCGCCAGCAGACCGGCCGCCGCCGGGAGGGTGGGAGCCTTGGGAGTGAGCCTGTTGTTCTTCATCATGTATTAGCACTTTGTGACATGAACTTGTGTGAGATGAACTTAGCACTTTGAGATGGACATGTGTTGTTGGATTTGAGATGTTTAGATGGATTATAATGTGAGACATGTGATGTGGATGACATATTTGTGATATATGTGATGTGGATGAAGTGTTATATTTGTGAAATATGTGTTGTTGAAGCTGGAAATATAAACAAAAATAAAAAATGCTCTCTGGACTCTTTGCCGAGAGTAGGGCTCTCGGCAAATCTGCCTCTTTGCCGAGAGCCTAGCTCTCGGCAAGTCTGCCTCTTTGCCGAGAGCTTGGTGGTCGGCTCTCGGCAAACCTATTTTTTTTTTTGAAAACCACCTCGGCCGCAAATCTTTTTTTTTAACAATTCTTTGCCGACGGTCGCTCTCGGCAAAGAAGTTCTTTGCCGACGGTCGCTCTCGGCAAAGAAGCTGTCACACCGTTAGCGGTCGTTTTGGCCGTTACTAGGGCGCGTCAGTTTGCCGAGAACTAGAGTTTGCCGAGAGCCTTGCCATTACTCTCGGTAAATATTTTGTCGAGAGGGGCTCCCGGTAAAGAATCCTTTGCCGGTAGATGTTTTGCCGACGGCTCTTTGCCGAGAGCTGCTCTCGGCAAATAGTTTGCCGAGCGTCAACTCGTCTTTGCCGAGAGCTTGAGTCCGGTAGTGAATTTGGAAGCACTGATCCCCGCCGGATTCCCTGCTATTGTCCGGGGCGGGAACCCGCGGTGCGATCTGTCACGGGGTAATCTTCCGCTGCATTTGGAAGGTCCCAGAGACATGGAATACAGCCCCCTTCCCCGCGTTTTTCACGGGGGAGCAATCCACGACGCAAGAGGCCGGGAGCACTTCCCCAGGGCCCGGTTCCTCCTTTCGCGAGTCGCTGTCGGCTGTCGCAGTGTTGGCGATGGACTCGCCGAGGGCGGCGCAGGCGGCAACGCGGCGCAAGAAGATGACAAAGCAGCTGACGGGGAAGCGGGACGACACCGCGATGCACGAGGCGGCGCGCGCCGGCCAGCTCAGGTCCATGCGGAGATGATGTCCGGCATGGACGCCGAGGAGCTCGTGGCGCTGCTGTCCAGGCAGAACCAGGCTATGGAGGTGAGGCGGAGCCCAGCATCGCGCTGCTCACAGACAAGAAGGGCCAGACCACGCTGCACATGGCCACCAACTCACCAAGGGCACCGGATACCCAAGGGCACCAGGCTGTACCTCGTCGATGCGCTCCTTGTCGCCGAGACGGCGCTGCTCAACCAGACGGACAACAAGGACAATACCGCGCTGCACATGTCCGCGCACAAGGCGCGCCACGAGATCATCAAGCGGCTGGTCACGATGCCGGACCACGGTCCCGCGAGACCCCGCTGGACACGACGGATAAGATGGGCAACGCAGACGCGGCGAAGCTGCTGGCGGAGCACGGCGTGCAGTTGGCGCGCACCATCAGCCCGGGCGGCGGCAACAAGCAGGCGCGCGAGCTGAAGCAGCAGGTGAGCGAGACATCAAGCACAAGGCGCACTCGCAGCAGACGCGCGTGCGCACGCAGGTAGGCCTACATGCAGGGCATCGCGAACAACTCCATCAACAAGCTGCACGAGGAAGGACTGAGCAACGCCATCAACTCGACGACGGTGGTGGCCGTGCTGATCGCGACGGTGGTGCCGCAGCGGCTTCGGCCTCGCTGTCGCAGTGTCGCTGGCCTCCGGCTCGGGGTTCGCTCCACGCCTGTCATGGCCGGTGTGCACATCCTGGTGAGCGGCCTCGCCATCATGCTGCTCAGCTGCTTGGAAGCCTGCTCCGGTGTCTTCCTGGTCATCAGGAACAAGAAGAGGAGATAGCGGTCATACTTTTATTTCTAGTTTCTCTCTCTCTTTTCATGATTTCGTGAGACCATTTTTTCCCTGAGATTCCTGCTCTTTTCTCCAAATAGCGATAGGGAACTAAACCTCTGGCGGAGAAGACAACCCAGGAAACGAATTGGCGTCAGAATCCTCTCGGGGGGCTTCTCTTCCCTGGACTAGACTCCCCATACTTCCAAAGTAGCCCTTAGAGCTCTTTGGATACGTGAAAACCCGCGGGTATCCCGGTCTGATCCGCGGGGGGGCGCGAGGCCGGTGGGGATGGTTCCCTCTCCAATCCACGTGAGCCTTTGGATGCACCTCAGGCCGGAAAAGGCCCGCGCCTTCTCAGCCCGTTCCGCGTCAATCCACGGGGGAGAGAATAAACGACTCCGCACTCGTGTTTCTGTTTCCCGTGCCGTTCCTCTTCTCTCTCGCGTGTTTCTGCTCTTCGTCTCGCCTCCGAGGTAAGCCATGGCGACGGCTAGGGTTTGAGCGCCATCTCTCTCCGACTCGTGCTCGGCGACGGCTAGGGTTTGAGCGCCATCTCTCTCCGACTCGTGCTCCTCCCATCACCGCTCCCTCTGTTTCGAGGCTATCCGTTCATGATTGCTAATCCGTCTTCCTCGCAGACCCGCCGCCATGGGGTCTAGGGTTTAAGCGCTGCCCATCGCTGTTCCCCATGACCAGAAGCCACCTGCTGTCCTGCTCTGACCCTCGCGGAGCCGCCGCCGCCTACACCATCTACGTCCCCGCCTAGCTGCCCTGTGCGTGGTCTCCAAGCCATAAGTTGGACGCCTATTCACCATCCTCTTGTTCTAGGTTTCATGTTAGATTTGTTTTTCTTGTTAGATTTGCTGAGTCTTCAAATCAAATGCATGGATAGATGAACTATGTGCCGCTGCTTCTTCCTTTATGTTTCTTACTATTAGATCTGCTTGAGGATAAACTGCACTGCGCTGCAGCATTGTACATGATTGACATGTATCTGATAATCTCAATTAGTTTCAGTATAAGTTTACATTTACACTATTTTTATAAATATGTGTATATATGCTTGCAAAATGCAGACTGTTTTGTATTCTATGAAACAGTTATAGGAATGATATGATAACTTGTTCAGTTGAACATAAGGAAATAAGAAACATTGCTGCCTCCAACAGATATTATTAGTTTAAATCCTTGTTTGATCTGAAGCTACTACCATTGTGTTGTCATGCTTGGGATTCAGCCGGCATCATGGTGATAATTGAAACCAACAGATTTTTCCTATAGATGGCACCGTCAGGTTACAACAATGTATGAAGGACAAGATTAAAAAAAAACTTACAGCTGTTGTAGGCCTGTAGCAGTTATTTGAAGCTTCTTATCTACTTTCATTAGTCTAGTTGCAGGGTCGTGTGCTGCAGCAACACTTGTAGGTCATATATATTTATAGTTTTTCTTGGCATCTTATCTGTATCAGCTTCTTGTTAGTTAGATTCTGCATTTGCTCAAAGTAATTTAGAATACAGCAGCTTTGGATTTCAAAAGGCAAATCTATACAAAAAGTACAAACATGTGGGTGGTTTAGTTCTTTATAACTTTTCTGACTCTTGTTCAATTCAGTATGGTCTGCTAGATAGCTTATAGGCTAGAGACTTCTGCAGTTCAGTTTGTGTTGCAGGTTGTAGCTAGTTATGTCAGCTAGCTGCCAATATCTCAGCTTGTTTCTATTTGCAACTTTTAGATAATGGGCTCTAGGAAGGAGAACATTAGAAAATTCATACAGATGGAAGAAGAAGATGATGATGAATTGTTGCACCTGGCTGACCCTCAATCGAGCTCTCGTCATCTTCAATTATGTCTTGTTAGATACTTAGATCTGCTTGAGGATAAACTGCACTGCGCTATACTTAGGTTGTAAATGTTTTAGAGTTACATACCAAGAAAAAGTTCGCTTTAAGCCGATTAGATTGCTTACACAAGAAACCGGTTGAGAGAAAGGGATCAGAGAGCAAGGTCGGTTCACTGGTTCAGCACAAGTGCAACTCTGTATATGAAACTCTGAACCTGAACTGGACTTCAAATTTTGGATCAAATTGACCAAAGTTTAGGATCTTATATCTTACAAGCCAATGAGAGTTTGACCCTAGTCATTAAATCCATGTTGTAGAGTTTCTGTGAGTTTTACAATGCCTTTGACTGAAACTAAAAACCCAAATGCCTTATTTTACAGTGCTCTAAAAAGTAGGAAGCTTTTCATTAATTGGGCTGTACAAGCAAAGTTTCTAATATAGTGTGCATGTAGAAGAATGATACTTTTGGCTATATGATAAAAAAAGAAAAGTTATCCTATGCAAATCCTTGTCCTCGAGGCATGAAACTTGCCAATAAAAACGAGACATGGCAGCTCGTCGATTCATCTCCAGGATGTCGTCTGATCAGCCTGAAGTGGGTGTACAAGGTCAAGTGGGACGAGCTCGGCGCCATTGTCAAGCATAAGGCGCGCCTCGTCGCCCGAGGCTTTGTACAGCGCGAGGGCATCGACTTCGAGGAAGTCTTTGAGCCAGTAGCGCGTATGGAGTCTGTCCGTTTGCTACTACCTTTGGCAGCAGCAAAGGACTGGCGCGTCCATCACTTGGACGTTAAATCAGCCTTCCTCAACGGTGAGCTGGCGGAGACGGTCTTCGTCTGGCAACCTCCAGATTTCACCGTCAAGGGAGAGGAGCACAGGGTGCTCCGACTGCGCAAGGCGCTCTACGGGCTGTGGCAGGCCCCACGAGCATGGAATGTCAAGCTTGACGCCACGCTGGGCGAGCTTGGGTTTCAGCGGTGCGCAACCGAGCACGCGCTCTACACGTGGTAACGGGGGAAGGAGGAGCTCGTCGTCGGCGTGTATGTGGACGACTTGATCGTCACCGGCGCATGCACGGAGGACATCAACAGCTTCAAGCGCGAGATGGCGGCTCGTTTTTGAATGAGCGATCTCGGCACACTCTCCTACTACCTCGGCATCGAGGTGAGACAGGGGAAGGAGGAACTCACGCTCGGTCAGAGCGCGTATGCCTCGAATCTGTTGGAGCGGAGCGGCATGGCTGAGTACAAGCCATGCGTGACTCCGATGGAGGAGCGGCTGAAGCTGATGAAGGCCAGCACTGCGGTGAAGGTGGATGCAACACTCTACCGGAGCATCGTCAGCGGTCTGCGCAACCTAGTCCACACGAGGCCGGACATTACGTTCGCCATGGGCTACGTCAGTCGCTTCATAGAGGATCCCAGAGAGGATCACTGGGCTGCGGTGAAGCAGCTACTGCGCTACGTCAAGGGGACGGTAGATCATGGAATCATCTTTCCCAAGACCGGTGGGAGTAGGCATACTGTGTTCAGCGATGCAGACATGGCGGGGGACATCGACGGACGACGGAGCACCTCTAGAGTGCTCGTCTTTCTCGGATCGGCTCTAATTTCATGGCTGTCGCTGAAACAGAAGGTGGTGACGCTATCTACGTGCGGGGCAGAGTACGTAGCGGCGGTCACAACGGCGTGCCAAGTTGTGTGGCTACGCCGGCTGCTGGGCGAGCTGACCGGCGTGGAAGCTCACCCACCAGCACTGATGGAGGACAACCAGCCCGCCATCGCCCTCGCGAAGAATCTGGTTCTACACGGCCGGAGCAAGCACATCGACGTGAAGTTCCACTTCCTCAGGGACTGTGTCGATGAAGGGCAGATCATCATCGAGTTCGTCGAAACTGGTCGGCAATTCGCGGACGTCCTCACCAAGTCGATCGGACGTCTTCGACTCACGGAGCTGGAGGGAATGATCAGTATGGAGGGGGTACAAGGGATAGCAGTAGGATTAGGGGAAGAATTGTTAGATAATCTAATGTTTCCTCGTGTGTACACATCAAAAAAATGCGACGCCGAAAAGGCTGTCTGCTGTGGTATTGTAGCCGCTGCAGAGGCAGGCGCCAAACGGCTCACCTGCCGCACTGTAGCCACATGCAGGGACAGACGCAGAAGTCAGTCCTGCTGTGTTATCTAATCACTGTTACAGCAGGATAGCTGTATTAGGATTAGATAGAGTTGTATATATAGTTTGCCACTGCAACTCAACAAAGAGAGTTCAGATTTGCCATCTTCCATACGGAGCTCCGGCCAAAGTTGGTGTCTCTATTGTGTGTGTATTTTCTGTTCTTCCTCTTCTTCAACCTCTAGCCATAGTGTGTGTGGTCGGACAACGCTTGTTCATGATTGGCTTAGCTAATGAGTGTTCGGCAACACTAATGGGTGCTCAGCAAGATTGATGCGTACGACGATCCTATGTGCTAACAACTTATCTGGTGGCCTGTACTACTGCTAAGTGCCCGTATCAGAGATAGGCGGCCGTCACCGGACGTCGCCAGGAGGGTAGAGGTGACGATCGCGCCGGCGTAGTACCAAAACTGGGTTCCCTCTGGTAACTCCGTGGTCCATGACTCCATGCCCGGCCGGTGCGCACGTTGAGGGAGACCGTACGTGCATCTGATGCGGTATCCGAGACCCGTTGGCCCGCCAAGCCAGTACACGGCGTCGCCGGAGACGACTCTGCAGGGGTCATACACGGGTACCCAGAAGCCCGTCTTCAGCTCCACAGAACGCTTGACTGGCCCCACGCCCCTGCCGCGCCGTCGTCGCCTCCGCCGCCGGAAGCGAAGGAGAAGACCTGGTATGTAATCCTCTTCTCCTCGGTGCACATCATGCTCGTCCCGGCAACAGCGAGTATCCGCACCGCCGCCAGGTGGTCGTTGGCGTTTCCCGCGCCGGACGGGGAAAGATAATCGTAGCCGGTGAGCAAGACATAACGTGCAGCTCCTGATCGTGGCGTCGGGGAGGATCTTGCAGCCCCCGGTCATGGGGTTCCTCTGCAGGGGTCGTCCATCGGGAGTGCTGGGCATGCAATTAAAACTGACTCACCTATTTTTGCGGTACATGGACGAGTGGGGATCTGCGCATCAATCAATTAACGATTAACGATAAAAAAAAAAGGAAGGATATGATATGGGTGGCGATTTGTCGGGGAATAAAAGGAAGCTGACCTCGCCTGCCTGCCGTAACAAATTGCCTGATCAGAGCATCTCACTCTCAGTATCTTTTCTAAATGCTAGAAATAAAAAGTTTAGTAAAAAAACACTCTCCAACAGCTTTTCTAAGAGCAACTCCAAAAGACTCTCTATATTCTTCCGAAATGCTAGGAATAGAGATTTTGGTGAAAAACTACCCTCCAACAGTTTGTCTAAATGGATATGCAAATATAGCCATCTTCTATTCCGGATTTTTCGCTAGCCAAAAATAGAAGACGTGAATGGCTCTCTAAAATGCGCACGATATATAGAAAAACTGTTAGAGAGTGAAAATATATAGAAAACGATTTTTATGGAAATGACTCTCCAAATGATAATTTAGAGAGTGAGATTTAGAAAGATTCTTGGAGATGCTCTAAATTGTCATAAAATATAGCCATATTCTATTCCGGATTTCTCGCTAGCCAAATATAGAAGACGAGAATGGCTCTCTAAAGTGCGTATGAGATATAGAGAAGCTGTTGGAGAATGAAAAGATATAAAAAAACAATTTTTATATGAAATGACCCTCCAAATAATGATTTAGGACTCGTTGAGATGCTCTTATTATACTCCAACGACCTTAAAATCTCGGCGAAAATGAGCACCAGAGGAGGAAGAGGAGAAAGGGGGTGGGGAAGCTGGAGGGCGATGTCGACCGCGGCGGCGTTTCCCCACTACACGCCGCCACCGCCGGCTGGCGGCTCCATGTTCCCAGACGACGAGCCGTTGGACCTTCAGGTCCCCCGGGCGCCGAAGGCCGAGGCGACCAATAATGGCGGCGGCGGCGCTCTGGTCCTCTCCACGCAGTGCGAGTTCCCGGCGCTCGGGAGGAGCGCGTCGCGGGACAAGTTCTCGGTGCTGGTGCACGCCAGGGCGCCAGCCGACGTGGCGCGCGCGCCGCTCGACCTCGTCACCGTGCTCGACGTCAGCGGCAGCATGGAGGGCAAGAAGCTGGAGCTCCTGAAGCAGGCCATGTGCTTCGTCATCGACCAACTGGGCCGCGCCGAACGCCTCTCCGTGGTGACCTTCACGGGCTACGCGGTCCGCTGGATCCGTCTGTCACGCATGACGGACGCCGGGAAGGCCTCGGCGAAGCTCGCCGTGCTGTCCCTTGTCCCCGAGTGGGCGGGCACCAACATCGGCGAGGGCCTCCGCGTGGGCGCCGAGGTGCTCGTCAGCCGCTGGCAGAAGAACGCTTCTCTCCGACGGGGAGGACACGTTCCTCGGCACCTATTTACCCAATGGCGCCAAGAGGTACATGGACCTCGTGCCGCCGGCGTTCGCGAACTCCGCCAGCCGGCCCGGACCGATCCACACGTTCGGGTTCGGCGCCAAGCACGACGCGGCCGCCTTGCACACCATCGCGGAGGCGACGGGAGGCACCTTCTCGTTCGTCGAGAGCCACGCGGCGATCCAGGACTCGTTCGCGCAGTGCATCGGCGGCCTCCTCTCGGTCGCCGTGCAGCAGGCGCGCATCGCCGTCACGTGCCTGCACCGGGGCGTGCGCGTCCAGGAGGTCAAGTCGGGAAGCTACGGCAACAGTGTCGGCGCCGACGGCCGCGCCGCCTCCATCGACGTCGGCGAGCTCTACGACGACGAGGAGAGGCGGTTCATGGTGCTACTGTACGTGCCGAGAGCCCGATCGACGGAGGAGGTCACCCGCCTGCTCAAGGTGAGCTGCACCTACCGGGACGCCGCGACGGGGAACGAGGCCCACGTCGCCGCGCCCGCCGCGGTGATCCAGAGGCCGCTGGAGCTGACGTACATGCCTCCTCCGTCCATGGAGGTGGAGCGGGAGCGCGTCCGCCTCGCGGCGACCGAAGGCATCGCCGCAGCACGCGCAGCCGCTGACGGCGGGCAGCACTCCGGCGCCGCGTGGATCCTGGAGTCCAAGCTGAAGGCCGTGGAGCAGTCGGCGCCGGGGGCGGCAGGCGACCCTGCATTAGAGGCGCTCAAGGAGGAGCTGCGCGACCTCAGCTTAAGCGTGGGCGACCGGAGGAAGTACGAGCAGACGGGGCGCGCGCGCCTGCTGGCCGGCATGAGCTCGCACGCGCAGCAGCGCGCCTCGGCGATGGGGATGGACGTGCAGTCGACGAGCAAGGCTAGGGCACTCCGAAGATGGAGGAAATGGTGGAGATGTCGCGTGAGAGCAGGAAGAAGCGTGGCAATGGCAACAACCAGCAGGCAGACGGCACATCGAGGCTGGCTAAGCAGGTCAAGGTAGAGATCTTTCTTTACAATAAAGGACTAGTATGTTCGCAGATGAAACAAACCAGGTTGATTTATGGTTCTTCAGAGATGGAACAACCAAAACCCAGGTTGATTTATCGCTCTTTATTTCGGCGTTCTGAACTAGTAGCAGTATTTTGGTGGCCACTTTTACTTGAACTTGTTAGTCTGAAGTCTGAACCTTCGTTCGTGTGCATGGACAAGTTTAAAATCCTACTCTTGTGATTTTTTTTTTCAGCAACTTGCCCTTGTGTTTTTTTCTAGCGATTTTTGTTACATTATTTGTCATTTATATAAATGCCATATCTCTATGGCTCTTTATTTCGGCGTTCTGAACTAGTAGCGGTATTTTGCTGGTTCACTTTTACTTGAACTTGTTATTATTAGTCTGAACCTTGGTTCGTGTGCATGGACAAGTTTAAAATCCTACTCTTGTGATTTTGTTTTAGCAACTTGTTCTTGTGATTTTTATGATTTTTATTACACTAGTGATTTTTGGTACATTATTGTCATATAAATGTCATGACTGCATGCGGACTGATAACGCAGCCGGACTTGGAAACCTGGGAATTGGGCAACTAGAAACTACAACACCTGAAGAAGCCGGGGCAACTTCAGCTTTGAACCTAATGTCTTTGTGTAGGCCTAGCTAGAGATGATGGTAGTCGCGTGAGTGATTAGCTTAGCTGAACATATGTAGCATGTGAGGGGAGCGGTGATCATTATGTGATATTAGTGGCAGAATACTCATTTTGGTGCCTCAAGTATCGTCTAAGGTTTAGTTTGATCCTAAATTTTCAAAATGGCAATTTCAGTCCTCAAATCTTTCTTTTGGGCTCAGGATCGTCCCAGAGAACTATGTGGATGTGGTGGTTTCGTCGATGCGGTGATAAGGTTTGGAAACATGAATTGAAAACTGGCTGGAGGTGGAACACATCACGGGGTGGGTAAGAGATACAGTGAAAAAAATGGCTTGAAGCGTGTGGTTCTTTAATTTGACAAGCATCGGTGTCTCTCTATGTGTAAAGGGCTAAAATCAATCAGTTACATATAAAATCTAAGGTTCGGTGAGAGATAATTTTAGCCTTCACTCTTTTATAGTTTAGATTAGATAGATTAGATTTAGATAGATAGATACTCCTAGATTAGATTAGATTAGTTTTTTTAGCACAATTAGATTGATTAGATAGATTATGAAATGTGGGAGGCCTTGGTGTTGCCCCGGCAAAGAACACGTCGTGAGCCGGCCCAACATTAGAATTGTTTCGTATGTGAATTGTGGCCCAGCTCGACTTGGCCAGCCCTCACTTCGTCCTCCCCGACTCCACCGCCGCGGTCGCCGTCGCCCCCGCGAAGGGTCTATGTCTAGGCACAACGCACGCCCCCACGCTCCACCATTTGCACGAATGCTGGGCTCGGTGGTTGATCTTGCCCTCGCCTTCTTCCACCTTGCCGGCATCGAAGGGTATGTGCTGCCCTCAACTCAACTAAAAAATTGCTCATTATGTGGTTGGGATCATTCGAATGCTATGCAACTGCTACTTCTCTGTGAATCGAGTGAAGAGGCTAGTGTTCTTCGTAGAATTTAAAAGTTTATAGATGTTCTTGTTTGCCCTTTTGAGTTAAACCATTGTACTGCTTGTAGAATTCGTCAGGGTTTCATTTTTGCTGACCCACAGATGTTATATTAGTCCAGATGGCCAACATTAAGGGAAAAAAACATACCCCTAGGGAATACTGCCCCCAACGACTTTGATTTTAGATACTAGAATCTGAACCACTCCAGGTCCAAGAAAAGCTTGGCTCGAATGCTGCCTGCCTAGGAGGTGCACCTTGTGCCTGATGCTGCAAACAGTTTGTACAATGAGTGACCTTTTTCTAATGCAGCACCACGAGTCTGGGCCTCTGGGGTGTCCCAACTGACGCACCTAGCCACCACACGGCTGTAGGTGGGTGACATTTGGTAGTGCTCCTTTAAGATCCAACTAGGATAGAAGACCAGTGTGCTATTGCTTACTCTTACTCGAATTATGTAAGATAGTGCTTCATTGGAAATAAAAACCCATGCTTCAATTACAAACAATGACACAGTTGTGATAAATATGTTATTTTCTGATTTTGGAGTACTGGACAAAATTATGCTAAAAATCTAGTTACTAATCTTGAGCAAGCCCTCCAACTGGAAAACGTAAGATGCTAAAAATCTATTGATTGCAACATTATCATAAGAACCTATATATATGGCAGTATAATTACCATCTCTTTTTCCCATATTACTAACTTTGGGGTGTCTTCAAGCACGTTACTCAACTACTGTCATCTGAATATGCATACATTTTCATGCTATGCCTGGCACATTTGTTCTCTTATCCTGTGCAGTTCCCTCAAAGCATCCTTTATCTGCATCCGCTATGTCGGTTCCTCCTTTGAACATTGGATGCCAACTGTGAGAACTGAGAACTGAAGTGATACATGTAATATCTACACTCTCAAAAAAACACTGTTGCACACTACTATTTGGATCATATATTATGAATACAACATATATAGATATATACAGTGAACCGCATACGGGTGAAGAATTAACTATTAATATGAAAGGAGGTGAAGGCACAAGCAATAGACAAGTAGAAAAGCTACCAAGAAGGAACAAATTAATTAATTAGTCAATGAGAATCTCTTCAATTTCTTCTCCCCTTGTCTCTCCTTGGCCGTGGTGTGCTTCACTCATCTCTGCCGCAGCAACTTCCCAGCTGTCGATGCCGATGTGGTAGAGCAGAGCCCAGAGGTGGGTGATGAACTCGCCGCCCTGCGAGAGACGCTGCATGTGGCTCTTCACATCGCCATACGGCGTGGCGTAGAGCAACGTCTGCACCCATAGGAGCGCCAGCACCTTCCAGGGGTCGGTGGAGCAGGGCCGCCGTGTGCTCTCCCTCCCCTGGGGCAGCGCTGGCGTCTCGTTGCGAAGCCGCTTCCCCAAGTACACGCCCATCTGAAAGGTGTCGTATTGACTCGGTACTCCATCGCCTGCTGATACATGCATCGCCTCCAGTTTATTGCGCCTGTTCCTTTGCATTGCTTCTCTTGAATATTCTGCAACATAATTGAACTCCTCCTTTGTTTCCTTGCATGTCCCGGGGGGCAACTCTGGCGCCGACACCACCAAGTAGGCGCAATACTTGGACAGAGCGATGGCCACACGCCGATTCTTCTCTCTGTTGTCACTGTTCTCTCCTCCTCCGCCGCCGCCGCCTCCTGCGCTTCCATCCTGCCGCTCTGCTAGTTCACAGTAGCTTGTCGCAATGTGCCACATCATGACACGACGCGTGAACTCCTTGGCAGGTTTCCACAAGGAAGGCGCAATGTTATAGGGAAGGTAGGATGCGTCTAGTCCATTGTCAGTAAACAAGGATGACCAATCCTTCCCTATCCTTCTGCCCTTGATCTGACCCAGGAAATCAGTAATGGATGCCTTCACATCATCGTGCAACCTAACGTTGGCTCCTGCGCTGGTGTCACACACCCACAATTCCCGGAGCACCTGTCCAATGTACTGCAATCCATGCATCCCAGGCAAGTGTTCACATATCCAGCAAAGACACTCACAACAACTTACTAGCATGAGTAACCATTTCTTGCTGTAGCTGGTGTATTATATGCTCCACCTGCTCGCTGCATCAACTGCTGAGTACTGCCCGAGCTTAACTTGCCAGAGGTACTTGTCAGACCAATTCATCCTGGTAACTAGAAACAGTTTCAATCTCATCCACCAGCTGATTTGCCTCTTTTTAATGTTTGACCTGATTTGCTCGCGGCTATGTGGACTCGGCCCATCTCCTGTAAGCTCCCATTTCTGCTTCTTCCTGTTTCTGGAGTACTCGCAGGCAACGGTGACTGTCGCCCAATTTGATGCCCAGAACTGCATCAACTGCACCAATTGCAGGAGAGCAAGGGATACCAATATGACAAGAGTGATGATCAGATAAGCTGTTGTGGTGTCGACGACGATGACAGTGCCAGCAACACCAGCATGACCAATGGCAGAGGTAACAATACGGTGGCGGCTGGTCATTGTCCCAGGAATGGCAGTGGCTATGCCTACAAAACATATCCCAGTGAATGAAGCAAAGGCCCAGAAGGCAGAGGTTTTCGCTTCATAGTAGTGAAGAAACTCATTGCTCGTGAAGAAGACCTCGTACAGGAAAGCCAACTCAACCTCAATCGCCTTCAAGACCCTCTTAAAGTCTATGAGCCGATCAGCCTGCTGTACTCCCAAATCATACCTTTTTTGCCCCATTTCAGTAGCGTAGTCGTCAACCAACTCTAGGAAATGGCATCTCAGCACATGAGAGAGAGAATAGCCAACGCACACATCTTCAATATTTGCCATGTCGCTGGCAGTGACCAGTAAACCTATAGCTCCATGTAGCTGCAGCTCCGATATATGTCCGCAATGCTTGTAGTTCCACCATCATCTAGTATTTCTAAAAGCAGACCAACGCGTGTCAAACCGTCAGCAGGAAGGGGTAAATTGACTCGAAGTATACTACCACCAGCTGCACCTGCTAAAGCAGATGGTTCTTGAAAACCAACAACACCGGAGATGTTTGAGACGCTCATCAGCAGGACATATCCACAGTAGAGGCAAAGCTGAAATATCATCCTCGAGAGTGGGCTCTTGTAGTCAAGGCCATTGTAGCTTGTGACTGGGTCGACACAGCCAATGAGGGCGAATAAGGACACAGCCCATATGGGATACATCTCGCTCTTCACCGATGAAGACTGCATTAGGCCAATGCTGTAAGTCCCAAGAGATATAGATAACACTTGTGCAGCCAGAAAGCCCTTTTGGATGATCCAGCGATTGGACCAACGGCGGCAAGACCCAAAGATAGCAAGGAAGAAGGAGAGGGCAATCGCCACAAGTGCTAATGCCTCAATACGGAGCACTGTCCCCCTAGGACTTCTCCACAGATCTATCAGCTGATAATGCAACAAGGTTATTGACGTTGCATTTCCTCCCAAGAGCTGCTCCACACTCCCCATGACGTGATAAGTACCCTTGAAAAGAGAAGAGGCATACATAATGTAAGGATCGGAATGATGCCTATAAACCATGATCAGACTTAACTAGATCACTGAACTGTCACTCTATTGTTTATCAGACTAATTTTTCATTGAAGTTTATGAGATTTCACTTCCGGTATGAAAAGAATGCTTATGAGTACATAGTTAGGTGTAGATTTTTTTATATATATAAATGCATTTTGAATAATCAACCTGTCATATAGTGGACCAGGGGCATGCCACGACTATGGCAGATCCAAATACCTAGAAGAGGATGGGTAATTGTAACACATCCCATGTTGAGATGACAAGGTCATGACAAGGACGATCGATAAGTCCCCTTGACATGGTATGATGAGTGATTGTTATAAGTCAACACAGCTGTGGTTGAGTCTGGTTTGAGCTAGAGTGCTTATGGACTGACTGAGGTGTCAAGTTAATGTAAGTGTGTGTATATGGATGTATTACGATAAAAATGAAATAAGCATAAAATATGGCTTTTATGTTTCTAAATTACCAACTTTAACCGATATATAAAAAAAACTCAAATTTAACATACATGTTGTGTACCACTATGCGGGCTATATATATATATATATATATATATATATATATATATATATATATATATATATATATATATATATATATATATATATATATATATATATATATATATATATATATATATATATATGCGTGCATGAGCAATAACTATATTTTTATGTGGTTTAGCAAACATAAAAAAGTTCCCTTAGTGAATTACATACATATAACAAAAGTTTATTTTAAATTATAGAATACTCCATAATAATAAAGTATATAGTTATTACTTACATAATTATACCATGCATTTTAACTGAAACATTGTCACATATCTAATTGATAGTTTCATATTGTTGGGTTCATAAACCCGGGGTCCCTCACGGACCGACTTTCCAACAAAGGCTCGGCCCAGCAGGCAACGTTGCAAACAACGCGCAAACTCATGGGTCGGCCCATGTACCTAAACGACAGGCCAGAAGGGCGATCCAATCACCAACCGGAAGGCCTGGCCGAGGAGGAACAGCGCCTGCTTCCGACTCCTGCCCACCTTTCTGACCGGAGCGCTCGCTTCGGTATCCAGCCCGCCTCCAGACAGTCTCTCCGACCAGAAGGCCTGGCCAAACACCGTTTTCAACTCCGACCCACGTCTCTGACCGGGGATGCGCCAAACCTCTGCTCACTGCTCTTCTCCAACTGGCGCAATTAGAGTCGATTGGGACCAACCGATCGGGGACGCCCGCTCGGTAAGGACCAGGAAACAGACAGAAAAAGTAAGGCAGGGCGCACAAGTCAAACTACAATACCAGGGACCGTACCCTGTGCACCTGCCGGACAGTACCCTGCAACCTCCCTGTCATGATAGAACCCAAGCAGTGTTGTAAGCGCCGATATTTTCCCTACAGTGTTATAGGCGCCATCAACTCTCATACCAGACAAATACGGTAAGGCTCCCCCACGTGCCTCTGAGGCATCAACAGTATTGTGAGCGCCGAAATTTACCGTATCGGGCGAACATGGTAAAACAGTGCGGCAAGCACCGACGTCTGCCATACCTCAAGAAGACAACACAACCGCCCACGTGCATCTGACGCTAAACAGTATTGTGGGCGCCTACCATCATCTGGTACCCGCTGGCATGGGCAACAAGACTTCATAGCATACGCACTCTCTCCCTTTCACTTGTAAGGCTATCCCCTTCATCTATAAAAGGGGACGCGCTCTCTCCAACAAAACTCAGATTCATCAGATCGATCAAGTTCACTTGTACACAACAATAGAACCACCAGGTTCAAACCTCAAGCACACGCCCGAACACATAGCACATAGCGGAGCTCCTGTCACTCTCGGCCCCTCTGATCAGGGTCCGACCGGACCTCTTGTACCCCCATCTTTCTCCTTCTCGTTTGTAACCTCACTGCAAACTTCGAGCACCTGAGCTCAGGAATAAAGTCATCGACCGACTCAAACTGGACGTAGGGCATGTTGCCTGAACCAGTATAAACCCTGTGTCATTGAGTGTTAGGCCACGTCCGATCACGACGTACGGCAAAATTACAAATATTTATGTGTTGGCCATTTTCTGCACCGAGACATATATTTTTATTAAAAAACTATGATGCACATAAACTTCGATAAAGAAATTAATTTAACATCTTGAGTGCCATAGTTGTGTAGACTAAAGTTATAGTTTGTGCCAGTGTAGTAATTAAGAGTATAATCTAAACCTATAATCCATATTTATAATAAAATAGAGTAGGAGTTTTGCATAAAAATGTATAATAAAAACTCGGATGGTGGGGAAAGACTGTCCCACGGTATTGTATCAAGCGCAACCTTTTGTCAGTCAAGAAACCCCCCAAACCCTGGCTTCACCCCATAGAACCACAACCAAACAAGCTGACATCACATTGCAACTACCCTATGTAGGAGGGACAACGAAAGGACTTGTACTTTGGTAGCACCTCTAGGTCCATATGATTCATATTTGAAAACCAAAATTTAGATCCATGATGTAATAGCACATGTGTTGTAAAAAGAGCTGACATAACTTAAGCTAAGGTATCAACTAAACACATACTAGAGACACATGGTAGTGTGATGTAAACGGAAAAAAGCTATAAAATATGGATGAAAAAACATATAGAATAATTGGTAAGTTTATTACAATCGGATAGAGATTACAAAATATTTATATGTGTTGTGTTAGAAACTAAACAAAGAGAGAGTACACAATAGTAAGCAATTCTGATTAGTTGTAAGTATTAAATTTGTTCATGAACTCTTAAAACTTATTTCTCTTAGGTTGTAGCCTATGCGGGAGCACAAGTTAATGGACTAGTTAAATAAACTATGTTCACTAGGATAAATATATATGAGCAGTCACTCTAGTGTTTAGCGGATTATTACAACTTCATTGCCATTTTATGGGACTGAATTTCTGGTTTGAATGGAATGCTCAATCCATGCATAGTTGGACATACATTTTTTATTTATTTTTGTAAAGGGGTTTGGAGTGATCAGTCATTTAACTAATGTTCCTAAAGAACAAAAATATAACTAACAGCGCACATACGACCTTTTGGAATCGATTCTAGTCAATTTTATTATCTTATTAGTAAAACATTTACAAGGTCCACCATATTCGCTATCAAGGGATGAATTACAAAATGAATAAATAAGACAACAATCTGATTATATTATGATCATATAATAACCTAGAGACCAAATAGTCCATGTAAGCTACAATTAATAAATAACTAAAAATTTAAGAATAATTAATAGTTTAACTTCCATGCGAGTTTGGAAGCAAAATATATAAATCATTAATGAATATCCAAAATTTAGAAAAAAGTAATGAAAAATAGCACTTCAATTTCCATATGGATTCTGATTGTCCTATAAATTGTCAAGTAAAATAAAGATCCTAACAATTGAATCTGAAAGTATAAAAGTAGAAATATAAGAAAAGATACTATTTGACAACCTCACTAAACAGAGGTAGAGATAAGTAAATCCTACTATCGAGCGATGTAATACCTTTTTTTTTTTGCCAGTCTTTAAAACCTTGCTGAAAATATCCAACCTTTTAGCCTGCTAATAACAAGTCTGAGACTGAAACTACTTTTTTTTTCCTGAATGGACAATAATATGAAAACTAGAGAATCACCATTGGTGTCTACAGACTGCAGTCCAATCAAAAGTAGTGTTTTTACATATTCCCTCCGTCTCAATAATTGTCGTTTTTGTTTTTCGTGTCGTAAGTTTGACTAGATTTATAGAAAATACGTGCAACATTTGTATCTTCAAATAAATTTATTATAAAAATAGATTCAACGATCTATCTAACGATATTAATTATGTACCATAATATTAATATTTTTTATAAAATTAGTCAAAGATATTTCTCGGGAAACGAGAAGGATAGTTATTTAGGAACGGAGGGAGTATTATATTTCCTCTGTTCTAAAATAAGTGATGTTCTAGGTTTGTCCTAAGTCAAATTACTTCATGTTTGACCAGATTTATATGAAAAAATATCAATATTTATGATACCGAATAGGTAGAATATATAAATATATTTTATGATAAATCTAACAATACTTATTTGGTCTTATAAACATTAGTACTTTTTGTATAAATTTGGTTAAACTTAAAATGATGACTTAGGATAAACTAAAACATAACTTATTTTGAGAAGGAGAGGGTAGATCACGGCAGAGGAAGACAATAGAAAAGTAGAAGCTGTATGGAACCCAAGCCTCTGCCTCTGTTTCTGTGACAGATAAAGTAGTTACGATTGCTACAAGTAATAATAAATCAGTTTCCGTGGAAGTTGTGAACCATGTTCCTAACTCTGTGAGCCGAGTAGATGATCCTCCGAATCAGCAAGGCTTCCTGCTACTTGAGAAGGCCTACAACACTACAACAGAGACTAAGCCTATTCGGTTGGCTGATTCGTATCGTTGCTGGTTCGTGAAGAAGTACTGCTGGCTGGTTTGTGTGAGAGAAAAATACTATTCCGGTTGGAAATTTACGACCGTTTACGACGAGCCACAGCCAAACGAACAGGCTAGCTCTTCCCTCCCTATTCGGTTGGCTGATTCGTATCGTTGCTGGTTCATGAAAAAGTACTGCTGGCTGGTTTGTGTGAGAGAAAAATAATGTTCCGGCTGAAAATTTACGATCGTTTACGACGAGCCACAGCCAAACGAACAGGCTAGCTCTTCCTGCAAATGTTACTAAAAGACCTCAATTTCCTATACTGAAGAGATCGACCAAGGTGATCGATGCCCATGCATCATGCAACAGTGGTTTTGAGATGTGCATGCAGGCAACATATACACCTTATTAGCTTCTTTCCCGTTGCTCAACGTCTTTTTGCCTCATTGCCTGTCCATAGGCAAGGCATCCTCTCTCTTTATTCGTTGCTCTTCGTTCACGTATTCGCTCACATGGTTCAATTCGTACGTGCGTGATACCTTTCCTAACTGCTACCGGTGCATCACCCTCGCCGGAAGGCATGCCGGAATAATGGCCTGTCGATCGGACTCACTCATCCCTACCACAGGGAGCTCCACGGAGCTCTGGCTGGGCACCCAAGAAACGTCGCTGAGGCAAGTGTAGGAAGGCCGAGGCGATGTCAATTTGGAAGTAAGCAAGTTTGTTGTCATTTGTTGACATTTGGCTATGACAAGTTTTCTTCATGTTGGTTCAGACACAATTTGTGCGGCATTTGTATGATGAAATTCATGTTGTTTATTTGAGCAAGCATGAAGCTCTTGTGTTGAAAAAGCCACCCAATTTGGTAGTGCATTTGATCAATATGCAAATCTTGAAAAATTATCCTTGGCCCAGCATGAATTATTTGTTTGCTATCTCCCGGTCATATGATAGAATCGAGACAACCCAATATGTTATATCTATGGTTGGTGCTTTATTTTTATCTTGTTAAAGAGGTCGCTTTAGAATATTTGCATAGAGAGTTGTGGTGGGTTATAGTCTTGTTGTGGCCGCCATATTTGAGACTGATTGAGCATGGCGTTATTCACTACTACATAATCTTCATCACCGCCGGTTCCTCGGCAGTGAAAGTCGTTGGTGATAAGAATGGTCATCACCGGCGGTGATGATAGGTTATCATCACCGGTTCGTGTTACCAGCCGGCGGTGATTCTTTTTCCAGAAATCCCAAAATCGGGTCAAAAATAGGTAAAAACTTGATTTAATCCCGAGAAGCCCCACCAGCCAGCCGCACATAGGCCTGGGCATTTGGTTCTGACTGAATTGATCGGTTTGGTTCCTCAGTTTTGTGCAAAATTCGGTTCCCTAAATACAAGAACTATTCGGCTCCTAAAATTTCTCAGAACCGAGCAGTTTGGTACTCTATAAATTCGGTTCGGTTTCAGTTATAAACCGAACTGACCGAGCTTCCACGTGAACACAGTTTTGCCAAGAAAAAATGGGAGAATAGAGAAAAAAGAAAACAGCTCTGCACACGCCCGCACGCCACGCGCCGCTGGGTCACGCCACCGTCGCGCCGATGGGAAGCCCGGAGCCGCGTTGCCGCCATTGCACACGCCGTCGTCGCCGCTGCACGCTGATGGCGAGCCACGCTGCCGCCGTCTCACACAGCCGGTTGGGACCACCGGCGGATCTTGGAGGGGGACGAAGGGGAGAGGAGGCGCCGCCCCTCTCGCTTGCTATGGCAGCGCCGGCCGGGGAGAGGCCGAGAGGGGCACAAGGGCAGCCGCGCGCGTGGCCGAGAAGGGAGGCTGCCGCGCGGGTGGGATTGAGCAGGGCGGGAGGGGCTGCTAGGGTTCCACACTGGAAGTGAAAACAATATATATGCATTGAGTTGGGCTGGTTTTCGGTTACTTCGGTTAACCGAGTTGTGGAACCAATTTAATTAACCTATTAAACTTTGGTTCCAAAGAACTGCTAACCGAACAGGGAACTGAATTTTTGGTTCTCGGTTAGTTCGGTTCGATTCTCGATAAGTCTGGTTCGGTACTGGGTTCTCGGTAAAATCACGCGTCACAAATGATTTCAAATAAAAAAGTCATCAACTACAAATAAAGTTTGTTTTCATCCGACTTTGTTTGGAAAAAGTTATGAATTTTATTATGTTGCAGCATAAGTCAAACCATTAGTGAAAGTAATTTTCACCGCCGGTTTGTAACACAAACCGGCGGTGAAAATGGATCGACCATCACCAACAATTCGTAACACAAACCGGTGATAATGATAGGTTATCACCACCGGTTCGTGTTACGAACTATCGGTGATACTCACCCCCATTTTCACCAATGGTTCATAAGTCAGTGATGAGTATCACCGCCGGTCGGAGCAAACTGATGGTGAAAGTGGCAGCTGTGATTATCAATTCTGTAGTAGTGCTTCATAGTGGTGGTAATGATGCTTATGGAAAAATTGTGGAAGCTATTGGAAATTCCTATTCTAGAAATATTTGAGATTTGCCATTGCAATGTTATTGGATACTTATGGGATTCTTCTTTGGCAATCTTGGAAATTTGAGGTGGATGACACATTTAATACTCTCTGTTGTCTTCTACCAGTTCGGTGAATCCAAGCAGAGCTACCATCTTCAATTGTTGTGTTTTTTTTGTATCTTGAGTCACACTACCGGTTGGAATTCTAGTTCTATTTGCCAATATCATCTATCTGCATTGATTGTGATTGCCATTTATGATCCTATTTCTAAGGTTATGTTTGCAGGGCAGTTGCTTGTCATGTAGAGTTATCCAGTATGTCCCCAGTCAGAATAAGGATGTTTATTGGTAGTACTCTTGTGCTCATAGTTTGTTGTTAGTTGTTGTGCTGAAGAAATTTGATCAATGTGTCCGGTGGTCCATTGCATTTGTTGGCAGCCTCAGTTGCTTCCACTTCATGTTAGATTTGATATCACTACTTGTCGGAGACCAATACTAGGGTACCCGAAGAGGAGGAGCTAATAACCATCAACGTTAATTCATCTGAGCGATCAAGAGCGCAACTACAACTCTTGCTGATCCCCAGGTACGCAAGCTCTGCCTCACCCGGCTTCTGAGGGCCGGCTCCACCTTGCCCTACCTCCGAGGGCCGGTTCCGCCTCGCCCGGCCTCCGAGGGCCAGTTCCGCCTCGCCCGCTCCGACTCGCCCGACCTCCGAGAGCTGGCTCCGCCTCGCCTGGCCTCCGAGGGCCGGTTCTGTCTCGCCCGACCTCCGAGGGCTGGCTCTGCCTCGCCCGACACCTCGGGTTCGCGCTCCGCCTCGCTCGACCCTTGGGATGGCGCTCCGCCTCGCCCGGCCTCTGGGGAGGAACTCCGCCTCGCCCGACCTCAAGGCCGAAGGCTCCGTCTCACCCAACAGAGACCCATACCACCGCCAACCACTCTAGGTCCTAGCGTATGGGCCTGGGTCAAAGCTCTGATGCTAGGGAAGTGACTAGCACGCCTCAATGTAGCCTATGACCCATGATGGGCCATACCTAGGGGGTTCACGTCAGGAACAGTGTCGGGCATATTGGTGTTGTTCTACCTAACCCCCGTATGAACACTGACGTGCATGTTAGTTCACCACGACATCTGCTAGGATGGAGTGGGGCGCCCTGACCGGTAGATGACGCCTGCACATGACGCCAGTGACGGACAGGGCCACGACGAGAAGCTGTCCCTGTTGACGTCTACAGGGTTGGCGGGACCCACATAAAGGAGAAGAAGGACCCAGCGACCCGGAAGGACTTCTTCCTCTCGTTCTCTTCTCTTTCTCCGCTGTAACCCGTGCTCTCCCTTGGCTTATAAAAGGGAAAGCAAGACGTCCCTCAAAGGGCATCGAACACATCGGACCAAATCGAACACATCCGAACTCGACTCGACTCGACTCGAATCAGAGCTCACCGCAGCACACCACTAGAGACTTGGGACCAGTCCCTCTCTCGACCGTTTGTAACTCCTACTATAAACTTTTAGTGCTAGTAACATGAACAGCAGCAACGAACTATACGTAGGGACATTCTGCCCGAACCAGTATAAACCTCGTGTCCTCTTAGCACACCATCCAGACCAGACGCGTAATAATACAAATTTACTAGTCGGTGGCAACTCAAAACACCAACAGTTGGCATGCTAGGTAGGGCCCTTTGCGTGTCTCGACATCCACACCAGGCCTTGGATGGCTAGTCACAGCCTCAGCTAGGTCCCAGGGGCGCACGTGCGCTTCGGGGACCTGGACTTCATCGTCATGATGGAGGGAGAGTTAGCGATGACTCCCGCCGCCGTCTGACCTCTTCTCTCCAACGGCCTCGGCGCGATCACCGTGGCACTTGAGGAGCTGCAACTGCACACACTGGGGGCCACACCCCCGAAAGCAACCAGCTCCTCGACTTCGACTACGGGAGGTTAGCGCGCCAGCTCGACGCCTTCCTAGGACCCTAGCCGTCCCAAGAGGACCTGCGCCATGTCACCCTCTTGTTCGCCAACGACATGGCGCAGCTTGCCGGAGGGGAGCCGCTCTCTCTAGAATACCTCATTCGGAGCGCCCCGACAGCGCCCCCGTGCAGTCTCCGCAACACCACAGAGACCGATAGCCACCCTGTGGCGCAATGCATGCCTTCATCCCCTGCGAACGACAGGTTTGTGAGGATGACCGAATATGTCGCAGAATCTTTTCATGACCTCCTAGCGGGAGCATCGAAGTCGCCCTCCAACTCTGACTCCAGCAGGGGGAGTCATCACCCCTCTCATGAGTGTTTCATGGCAGGTACCCCCGAGGGAGACGTCGAAAGCATCCACGAAGAGGAGGCTACCCCGACGAATGACCTCGACGACAAGGTCGAGGGGGAGACAGCGGCCCCGCCTCACATGTGGGTGGAGCAGCTGAAGGCCCGACACCAAAAGCTTGAGGAAGCACGACTCTAGCTCGATCGCCTCGGAGACGGTGGGTGCGCGCCATGGCCCGCAATGTGAACCGGAGGATCATCGTGGACGATGAAGCCCTACCACACTTCGCCCGGGTAAGCCAGAACATCGCTGCTATGGCGGCCTTGCTTCATGGGCTTCCGGGGCACGCAACGCCCGAGGATCGTCGGGCCCACCTCAAGATTTGCACGCTGCTCGAGCATGCGGCGGCGCAGCAGGCCGCAAGCTTGCTGTCTCGGCAACGCGAGCTCGACGCCAGCCAGTGCGCACCGTCAGAGCAACCCAACAAGGATGCATTAGTCCACCAAGTGCCGCAAGGCGGCAGGCAGCGCACTGCGGTCCCGGTGCATGAGCGTCTCGGCCGCAACCATGACACACGCGACACCCTTAACGCCCGCAGACGTACCCACGACAATCCGAGAGAGGGAGCTAGCCGTGGCTATCACTCTCGGTGTGGCGGACGCTACGACAGCGACGAAGACCGAAGCCCAAGCCCCGGCCTGCCAGGGCCTTAGATCTTTGGCCGACACACCCTCAACGCCGCCTTCCCGCCAAGGTACCGGCCACCAACCAACATCCCAAAATACTCTGGGGAGACGAACCCTGGACTATGGCTCAAGGATTATCGGCTTGCCTGCCAAGCCAGTGGAGCGGATAATGACGATTTCATTATCCGCAACCTTCCATTGTTCCTGGCTGATTCGGCGTGAACATGGTTGGAATACCTTCCGCCCACTAGAATCTAAAGTTGGGCGGACCTGAAAGAGATATTCGTGGGGAACTTCCAGGGCACATACAAGCGCCCTAGGAACCCATGGGATCTCAAGAACTATCGATAGAAGACCGGAGAAACCCTCCGTGGGTACATCCGGTGCTTCTCCCGGCAGTGCAACGAGCTACCTAACGTCGCTGACGCCGATGTTATAGGAGCTTTCCTGTCTAGGACCGCCTGCGAATCCCTGGTCCACAAGCTGGGATGTAAGGGCCCGTAAACCACCAAGGAGCTCCTCGACATCGCCACCAGCCATGCCTCGGGTGAGGAGGTGGTCGGAGCGATCTTCGACCGCCACAAGGGCAAGGCAAAACAGGACAAGGACGCCGGTGAAGGCGCCTCCAACCATCCCATCAAGGGGAAGAACAAGCAGTGGCGCGAGAGCTCGCTCGTGGCCGCCGCCGACCATAGGGGGGTTCGAAAGCCCACGGAGGGCATCCCGAACCACTTCGAGAAGCTACTCAAGGGGCCATGCCCAAACCATGCCTTCCCTATCAAACATTTGAACAAGGACTGTGGCCTCATGAAGCGGTTCTTGTCCGGAGGCTCCAACAAAGGGGAGCACAGGAAGGACCCTGAGCCGACCACGGACGATGCTGAGGGGAGGGACGATGGCTGCCTCATGATCTTCGGAGGGTCGACGGCCTACGACTCCAAGCGCCGCAAGAAGCTCTCATGCCACTAGGTCTATACAGCTGAGCTAGCCACGCCTACCTTCCTCCGATGGTCAGAATCCGCCATAACCTTCGATCGGACCGACCACCCAGGGAGCGTCCCGCAACCGAGGAGATACCCGCTCGTGGTCGACCCGATCGTTGGCACGAAGCAACTCACCAAGGTACTAATGGATGGAGGTAGCGGCCTCAACATCATGTACGCTGAGACGCTCGACACTATGGGCATCGACCGAGTGCGCATCCGACCTACCAGAGCGCCTTTCCACGGCATTGTCCCTGGAAAGCAAGCCATGCCACTTGGGCAGATCGATCTACCCATCACCTTTCGGGGTCCATCGAACTATAGGATGGAGACCCTCACCTTCGAGGTGTTTGGATTCCACAGGACCTACCATGCCATCCTAGGACGACCATGCTACACGAAGTTCATGGCCATCCCCAACTACACCTACCTAAAGCTAAAGATACTGGACCCAGGCGGGGTCATCACCGTCGGCACCTCCTTCCAGCGCGCCTATGAGTGCGAGGTCGAGTGCTGCGATCATGTCGCGGCAATCGTCGCCTCCGAAGAGCTCGCGGTCATCAGGAAGGAGGTCGTCGAAGAAGCACCCGACTCCAAACAGTCGGCTGGGTCTTTCGAGCTAGTGGAGGGCGCCAAGGAGGTCCTCATAGACCCTGGCAGCCCCGAGGGCAAAGTGGTGTGCATTGGCACCACGCTTTCCTCCAAATAGGAAAGCGCACTCGTCGGCTTCCTCCACGCCAACATAGACATCTTTGCGTGGAAACCCTCAGACATGCCAGGCATTCTGAGGGAAGTCGCCGAGCATGCCTTGAAGATCCGCCTAGGCTCCAAGCCGGTGAAGCAACGCCTACGTCGCTTCAACAAGGGGAAGCACAGGACGATCGGCGAGGAGATCACAAAGCTTTTGTCGGTCGGGTTCATCAAGGAAGTATACCACCCCGAGTGGTTAGCCAATCCTGTTCTTGTATGAAAGAAGAGTGGGAAATGGAGGATGTGTGTTGACTACATGGGTCTCAACAAGGCGTGCCCAAAGGATCCGTTTCCTTTGCCGTGCATAGACCAAATAGTCGACTCTACCTCAGTGTGAAAAACCCTTTGCTTCCTTGATGCGTACTCTAGGTACCATCAAATCATGATGAAAGAGTCTGACCAGCTCGTGACATCTTTCATCACCCCCTTTGGATCGTTCTGCTATGTCACAATGTTGTTCGGTCTAAAAAACACAGGGGCTACGTACCAGTGTTGTAAGCTCAAGTGTTTCGGAGACCTCATCGGGCGAACCACTGAGGCCTACGTAGACGACATCATGGTCAAATCCAAACGGGCTGACCAGCTCATAGCCGACCTTGAGCAGACCTTCATAAAACTCTGAGCGTGGCATCGAAGCCAACCCCGAGAAGATCTCACCCATCATAAGGATGGGCCCAATTCAGAACATGAAGGGGGTACAGCGAGTTACAAGGTGCCTCGCCGTGCTCAGCCGCTTCATCTCGCACCTTGGCGAACAAAGTCTCCCCCTCTATCGGCTTCTGCAGAAGGCCAACCGCTTTAAATGGACGCCCGAGGCCCACGAGGCACTTGACACGGTCAAGCAGCTTCTGATGAAGCCCCCGATCCTAGTTCCTCCGACCGATGGAGAACCCCTTGTGCTCTACATTGCGTCCACCATGCAAGTGGTTAGCACCTCCCTGGTAGTGGAGAGAGAAGAAGAGGGGCGCGCCCTCAAAGTACAGTGCCCCATGTACTTCATCTGCGAGGTCCCATTTGATTCCAAGACCCGCTACCCTCAAATCCAGAAGCTCCTGTACGCCGTCCTCATCGCCAAGAGGAAGCTACGCCACTACTTCGAGTCACATCCGATGACAGTCGTGACGTCCTTCCCCTCGGCGAGGTTGTCCAAAATTAGGATGCCACGGGAAGAATCACGAATTGGGCACTCGAGCTAATGGGTCAAGGCATTGCGTATGCCTCCCGAACGGCCATCAAGTCCTAGGTGTTGGCTGATTTCATTGCAGAGTGGACCGAGGTCCAAATGCCACTGGCAGTCGTCGACCAAGAGTACTGGATGATGTACTTCGACAGATCATTGATGAAGAAAGGCGCCGGTGTGGGGCTGGTCTTCGTTTCGCCCCTTGGGGTACGCATGAGGTATATGGTTCATCTCCATTTCCCCTCCTCCAACAATGTGGCCAAATATGAGGCACTCATCAATATCCTAAGCATCACCATCGAGTTGGGCATCCGGCACCTCAACGTTCGGGGCGACTCCTAGCTGGTCATCGACCAAGTCATGAAGGAGTCGAGCTGCCATGATGTCAAGATGGCTACGTACTGCCAAGAAGTCCGCCAGCTGGTGGAAAAGTTTGATGGCCTCAAGCTCAAGCACATTCTGAGGCATCTCAACGAGGCGGCCGACGCGTGGGCAAAAGCGGTGTCCGGCCGAGAGCCGGTGCCAATGGGTGTCTTCGCCAGCGATCAGCATAAGCCCTTGGTTCGCTACGAGGGGCCGTAACAAGCCAGTGACGGGACAACTGCCCTAGGCTCGGGGGCTGACCAACTGTCAGCTCCATCCGACCCTGAAGTCTTGGAGCTCGAAGAGGACCCAACGAAAGAGCCTGACCCTCTGGTCGACTGGAGGACGCTCTACCTCAACTACCTCCTTCGTGAGGCATTGCCAACGGATAAGACGAAGGCTCAATGGCTCGTGCGTCGCGCCAAGTCCTTTATCCTTTTTGAGGGTGAACTCTACAAGCGAAGCCACACCGGGATCCTACAGCGCTCCATCCCCATCAAACAGGGGAAGCATTTGCTAAGCGATATCCACGATAGGGTCTGCGGTCACCATGCCATGCCTAGAACTTTGGTCAGAAACGCATTCTGACAAGGCTTCTACTAGCCGACCGCAGTAGCCAACACCGAGCAGATTGTGCGCACCTGCGAAGGGTGTTAGTACTACGCTCGATAGACTCACCTACCGGCCTGAGCACTCTAGACGATCCCCATCACATGGTCATTCATGGTCTGGGGGTTCGATCTAGTCACAGGGGTAAGGTTTCTGTGTTTTTAGCATTTGTCCTTGACTCCGTGGTCTTCCACTTGTTGTTTCAGTATGCTTGCTTCTTGCTTTACAGGAGTTAGAGGCAACGTCGATCTACAAGACCCGTTTCCTCTGGGAAGGAACACAGTCAGATGGAGCAGGAAGCCGTGATGTTGTGGCGGGTCCACGAGCTTGAGCGCTAGCTAGAATCCGCTCACCGCGAGTCCCAAGACCGGGCGGCCGAGGCGACGGGGGCGCCGGCGGCGGAACTGCTTGCGGCGGAACGAGCGACTACTACCGTGCGGGGACTCAATGTAGCGAAGGTCCACCTAGAGAAGACTGAGGCGGCGCTACAGAAGTCCTTGGAGGCTCTGGAGTTGGAGCAGAAGGCCCGGTCGAAGGCTGAACGAGAAGTGCTCGCGCTCCGGGGGTAGGTGCTTGGGGCGGAGGAGTCGAACGCTCGATTGCTCGAGAAGGTGACCCGGCAGGAGGAAGGACTCTCCGTCCCCGAGAACACCCACCTCGGTATGTACCTGTTCTGCCTTTGGTTGATGCCTTGATTTTTCCTTTCCTTTGTTTCTGAGCTTGTCGTCCTTTTTCCAGAACTGGGCGGAAAAATTGGTTCTCTGGAGCGGGAGCTAGAGACAACCAAGGCGGCGATCGGTCGGAGCACGGAGGTGCTAGCCATGTCCCTTGAAGAGCGACGTGCCCTCGAGGTGGAGCTCAACCGGATTCGCAACATCGCCCAGGTGGTCGTTTCCGAGGTGTTCGGGGCGGCACCGAGCACCAGCACGCCCGCCGTCCAGCTAGTGGAGGTCCCAAACGAAGTTTGGCGCTTATCTCCGATGGCATGTTCTACGGGACGTTGGGGGTGCTGACCTTAGTGGTGACGGCTGGACTTCGCTACCATCTGTAGGGTACGCCGACGGCTGGACCGCAGATGCCATCCATGCGCTCGGGGAGAGCTTGGTGCCATACGCACAGATGGTGGCCGAGCAAGTCTCCACATAGTGGGTGATGGAGGCTTGCTGTGCGAGCGTGGTTGAAGGCGTGCGCCAGGAAAACGTCATCCAGCCTACGGATGGAGTGGAGACTGGGTCAGAAACAAGCATCTTCCCGCCTCCGACCGAGCCAAATGTCATCCCATCGGCAAGCGAGCAGCCCATATCTTCGTCGACCGTGCCGTCAGCCGATGCCACCGGGCAGCCACAATAGAATTTAGAGTAGAAACAATCAGTATATGTAAATGATAAGTTCGTGGGGGAGCCTCCATGTGAACATTTTACACTTGTGACTATTTTGAGTTCGTTTTTGTGATAGAATCACTTCGTAAGGGGAAGCATGTCACATCCGTTCGTTGTTTTTACCCTAGTATAGCTTTTGTTTTTTATCTTCTCTCTTTAGCACCTGCCCATTTGAACATTAAGAACCCGAGCATGGCCCGTGAGGCTTAGCTGCTCGTAACCATAGGTCGTGGCGGGGTGTGATCGATCCGGAATTTAAAACATAAGTCACGTAGTGTAATCAAAGGAACGGAATGCCCTTTCGCTCGGGCGACACCCTTTCGTTTGGGAGAAAAGTATTACTATATGATAGTAAAAAAGAGAGGTGGTATTGCACCCTCGTGGAGCCCCCGAGCGACCCAGGCCAAAAGTGTTCGGGCTGGGGTGCTTGTAGGAGCAAACGTTGAATGAAAGAAAATGATAAGACAGAGCTTTAGAAAAAAAAATGACGTAACTGTTCGATGTTCCATGTGTTGGTGAGAACATCGCCATTGTCGTCCTTCAGTTGGTAGGTGCCCGGTCGGATCACCTCGGTCACCGTATAGGGTCCTTCCCATGGTGGAGAGAGTTTATGTTTCTCCTTGGTTGATTGGGTTCTCCAGAGCATGAGATCTCCGACCTCAAGGATCCTCCCCCTGATTTTTCTTTCGTGGTACCTGCGGAGAGTTTGCTGGTAGCGAGCAGAGTGGATGACGGTCATCTCATGAGCCTCCTCGAGCAAGTCAACCGTGTTCTGCTGAGCCTCCGTGGCTCGGTCTTGGTCAAAGGCCTTCACTCTTGGGGCGCCGTGGTTGAGGTCGGAGGGCAACACTGCTTTAGCTCCGTAGGCCAGGAAGATGGGTGTGAACCCTATGGATCGGTTCGGGGTCATTCTCAGGCTCTAGAGGATCGCTGGGACCTCTGCAACCCATCACCCAGCGTACTTATTGAGTCGGTCGAAGATGCGAGGCTTGAGTCCTTGGAGGACCATGCCATTGGCCCGCTCGACCTGACCGTTAGTACGTGGATGTCCGACCGAGGCCTAGTCGATCCTGATGTCATATCCATCACAGAAGTCTAGGAACTTCTTCCCGATGAAGTTAGTTCCATGGTCAGTGATGATACAGTTAGGAACACCGAAACAGTAGATGATGTTAAGGAAGAACTTGACCGCCTCTTCCGAGTGAATGTTAGTGATGGACTTCGCCTCTATCCACTTGGTGAATTTGTCCACCGCTATGAGTAGGTGAGTGAAGCCACTCGGGCCCTTTTTGAGGGGTCCTACCATGTCGAGGCCCCAGACCGCGAAGGGCCAGGTGATGGGGATGGTTTGGAGCTCCTATGCCGACAAATGAGTTTGCCGAGCGTAGAACTGGCATCCCTCACACCTACAGATGACCTCCTCTACATCTCGCAGTGCAGTGGGCTAGTAAAAATCTTAGCGAAAGGCTTTTCCGACCAGCGACCTCGGGGCCACGTGATGTCCGCAGATTCTGGCATGGACTTCGAGGAGGAACTATTTTCCTTGGTCGGTTCGGATGCACTTCAAGAGTACTCCCGACGGACTTCACTTGTAAAGTTCATCGCTGAATGCGACGAACGTCTTGGCGCATCAAGCAATTCATCGCGCTTCAGTCCTTTCTGGTGGAAGAATATCCTCGAGGAGGTAGGCGAGTAGCGGTGCTCTCCAGTTAGCTTGATCGAGTGCTACCATGGTGACGTCGATGGGCGACGTCGTCATGGAGGCACCCAAGTCGGAGCCCCCAAGTGCTGGATTGGTGTCGGAGTGTGTCTAGATCGGACCTTCTAGGATGCGGGTAGACGACTCATGAAGGTCGTTGATGAAGACCCCATCTAGAGATGGAACCCGCCTGGTAGCCAATTTTGCGAGAAAATCAGCGGCATCGTTGTCCTTTCGGGGGACATGATGTAGTTCGATCCCCTAGAATTTGTCCTCGAGCTTGCGCACCTCCTGGCAGTATGCTGCCATGAGGGGGCTTTTGCAAGAGGACTCCTTCATAACTTGGTTGATGACCAACTCCGAGTCGCCACGGACGTACAGCCGTGTAGCGCCGAGCTCGATGGCGATGCAGAGTCCGTTGATGAGGGCCTCATATTCCGCAACGTTGTTTGAGGCCGAAAAATGGAAGCGGATCACGTAGCAGAGCCTGCTCCTGTCTGGGGAGATCAGAACCACTCCAACCTCCAAGCCGGGCGCTATCACTGACCCGTCGAAGTACATCGTCTAGTACTTGTGGGTGACGTCCGAGGTCGATAGCTGGACCTCCATCCATTCGGCGATAAAGTCCACGAGAGCCTGTGACTTAATAGCGGTGCGGGGGATATACCTGATGTCATGGCCCATTAGCTTGAGTGCCCACTTGGAGATCCATCTCGCGGCATCGCGGTTGTGGATGATGTCTCCCAGTGGGTATGAGGTGACGATCATGACTTCTTGTTCGGTGAAGTAGTGCAGGAGCTTCCGGGTCGCCATCAGCATGGCATATAGGAGTTTCTGCACCTAGGGGTACCGAACCTTGGCGTTGGTGAGTACCTCACCGATGAAGTATATGGGTCGCTGGACCTTCAGGTGGTGTCCCGGCTCCTCCCTTTCAACGACTAGGGCGGCGCTCACCACGTGATTGCTTGCCGCGACATAGAGGCAGAGGGGTTCTCCCCATTCGGGAGCGACAAGGATTGGGGCCGACGTCAGTGACGCTTTGAGGCTTTCCAAAGCCTATTGTGCCTCCTCAGTCCAGACGAACGCGTGTGTCTTTTTGAGAAGTTTGTAGAGAGGCATCCCCCGCTCGCCTAGCCGGGAGATGAACCGGCTCAGGGCGGCCAAACAGCCGGTGAGCCTCTATACGCCCTGGACGTTGCGTATAGGGCCCATGTTGGAGATGGCCGTGATTTTTTCGGGGTTGGCCTCGATGCCGCGTTCGGACATGATGTATCCAAGCAGCTTCCCCTTCGGAACCCCGAAAACACATTTTTTGGGATTCAATTTGATGTTGAACCTTCGGAGCTTTGCGAACGTTGCGGTTAAGATCACGATCAGGTCGCAAGCTTGAGCCATTTTGACCACTATGTCATCAACATAGACGGCGATTGCTGGTTTTGGCCGCTTGACTTGATCAGGCTGGTCGAGCGGGTCGATTTGATCGGCGAAGCATTGCTGCATGCACTGTTGATAGGTGGCACCAGCGTTCTTCAGACCGAAAGGCATGGTTACGTAGCAGTACGAACCATACGGGGTGATGAACGAAGTCGCGAGCTGGTCGGACTCCTTCATCATGATCTGGTGGTAGCCCGAGTAGGCATCTAGAAAGGAGAGGATTTCGCATCCTGAGGTGGAGTCGACCATCTGGTCTATGCGTGGCAAAGGAAAATGGTCCTTTGGACACGCCTTGTTGAGGCCACTATAATCAATGCACATTCTCTATTTCCTGGTCTTCTTTTTAACAAGAACAGGATTGGCAAGCCAGTCGGAGTGGTATACTCCTTGATGAATCCAGCCGCTAGGAGTTTGGTGATCTCCTCACCTATGGCCCTATGCCTCTTGTCATCAAAGCGACGCAGGCGCTGCTTAGCGGGCTTTGAGCCTAAGATGAGGCGTAGTGCGTGCTCGACGACCTCCCGTGGTATGCCCGGCATGTCAAAAGGTTTCCATGCGAAGACATCGCGATTGGCGCAAAGGAAGTCGATGAGCTCGCATTCCTATTTGGCCGAGAGCTTGGCCCCGATCCGCACCGTCTTAGTTGAGTCGGTGGGGTCGATCCCCACCACCTTAGTTTCCTCGATTGGGTTGAAGGCAGTCGAGGAGGATGGCTTGTTGCAGTCTAGGACTGTTGGAGCCAATGAACTTCCGAGCTGAGGGAGCTCAGCTGAGTTGATGACGGCAGTGGCGAGCTCAAAATGCTCGCGGTCACATGTGTAGGTGTGCGAAAAGGTGCTACCCACAGTGATGATGCCATTTGGTCCCGACATCTTCAACTTGAGGTACGTGTAGTTGGGGATTGCCATGAACTTGGCGTAGCATGGCCGCCCCAAGATGGCATGGTAGGACCCTGGGAAGTCCACCACCTCGAAGGTGAGGACCTCCGAGCGGAAGTTGGCTCGGTCGCCAAACATGACGGGCAGGTCGATCTGCCCGAGCAGGTATGCCTACATCCCTAGGATCATGCCGTGGAAGGGAGAGCTCACTGGGCGGAGCTCCAATCAGGGGATTGAAAGGTCCTTGTGTGGTTTTGGTAATTGAGTGACAACCCTAGGTGGACGAATTGTGTTTATATGAGATACACAGGTGATTAGTCCACAGGTACATGTGTGTGAGCAACATATGCCATGAAGGTGGAAATGGCTCGAAGATGTTGCAAAGCTCACACATGTGATGATGAAGGAGCTCATTGCAAATGAGACATGACATTGAGTCATGTGATCAAGGTGGAGAAGATCAAGACAAGACTTGGCTTGATGGACCGGTTGCAAGCGTGAAGGGCAAGTCGAAGGCTTTAGAGCAATGGACCGCGTGGCGGTGAAGCTTGAGCAAGACTTGGCACCGATGGACGAAGGCAACGGTGAAAAGCAAGTGAAGTCAAGATCGATGAACCAATATGATCACGTGATGATATGAAGTGGATCATATCATTGTTGATCATGTTGGTGCATGTGTTGCATCAACATTGGAGGAGATGGAATGAAATGCGCAAGGCAAAGGTATAACCTAGGGCATTTCATTTCACCGATCATAGGTGTGTAGAGAAGTTTATGACCGGGTTTAGGATAGATGGCCGTACTATCAAGAGGGGCAAACTTATTTGCATATCGGTCATCTAGTGCCACTCGAGTGATCTAACTTTGCATGGTCGCTAGGATTGAGTGGCGTGGCAAGTTGAGTGGCTAACCCTTTGGGAAATGATTGTGAAAATGCTAACACACATACACATGGTGGTGTACACTTAGTGATATTGGCACATTTGCAAAGGAGAAGAAGTTGGAGTTGATGTGGATCAACTCGGTGAAGAAATGGAGGCGAAAGGAGAAACTCCACCGGCGGAGTGTCCGCCCGTAGAGTGCGGACAGTCCGACGGTGCCACCGGCACCTAGACAGAAAAGACGGAGGTCACTGTAAGTGACCGGACGCTGGTCTCGGTTGGACCAGCGCGTCCGGTCAGTGGCAGCAGAGGGCGTGCGTTTCGGTCTTCGACCGGACGCTGGCACAAAAAGTGATCGGACGCTGGCAGGGTGCGTCCGGTCAGAGCTGACGTATGGTGACGCAGGCAGAGCAGAAGCTAGAGAGTGATCGGACGCTGGTGATGCGACCGATCGTGATCGACCGGACGCGTCCGGTCGTGAAATGTTGTTTCTGGAACCTTACTGGAAACGACCGGACGCTGGAGGCTCAGCGTCCGGTCTGTTGAAGCTGTTGCGTCCGGTCGTCAGATGACCGTTGAGATCAGATGAGCAGCGTTTGAAGGAGGGGACACGTGGCGAGTATCGCGTGACCGGACGCTGAGGTCTAGCGTCCGGTCGATCGGACCGGAGCGTCCGGTCGTCCCGACTTTTGCCCAGTGAAGGGGTAACGGCTCTATTTGTTCGTGGGATTATAAATACAAGCCATGGCCGGCCTTGGGCCAGTAGCTGAGCACACTAGAGCCTTGGGGGCTTGTGTAGTAGTGCTTGGGAGCCCTCCATCTCACATATGCTTGATAGTGATCATCCGATTGTGTGAGTGAGCGATTCTAGTGCGATTGCATCGTGAGGTTGCATCGAGTGGCACTAGGTGATCGAGTTGCAAGCCGGTGGTGCTTGTTACTCTTGGAGGTTGCCACCTCCTAGATGGCTTGGTGGCGGTCTCCGTCGAAGCCCGCAAGAAGCTTGTGCGGAGCTCCGGAGAAGAGCTTTGTGAGGGGCATTGTGCTCGCCCTGCGGGAGCCGCGAAGAGCAACTCTAGTTGAGCGTGTCATTGAGCTACCCTCACTTTCGGGGTAGGTTCTTGCGGCACCCGACGTGCGGGCTTGGCGGGTGATGCCAATTAGCCGCCGAACCACCAAGTGAGCGGTCGACACAACGGGGACTAGTGTGTTCGCAAACACGTGAACCTCGAGAGAAAAATCATCGTGTCAACCTTGTTCTTCCCGTTGGTTTGCATCCCCGTTACACAAGCTTGCAATTACTTTCATATACGTTGAGCTTGTGTTGTTGCTTTTGTAATTAGTTAGCTTGTGTAGCTTGCTAGTTACCTTCTTGCTTGTGTAGCATAGAAGTAGTTCCCTTGCGTGGCTAATTTGGTTTGTGTAACCTTGTTAGTCACATTGCTTAGTTTGTGTAGCTAAGTATTTGCGCTCTATAATTTGGCATTGGTTGCCTTGTTATTGAGCATTGCTAGTGAGCTTAGGTGGCTTTGTGTTCTTGCTTACTAGCATGTGTAGGAGCTCCCTTGTTGCTTGAAGTACTAGTGGCATAGGTTTGTGTGACCTTGCTTCTAGAATTGTTTAGGTGAGCTCTAGCTAGCCCGGCACCTTTGTTGCTAATTTAGTATCTTTGGAAGGTGCTAGAGAACATAGATAGAGGGGTGTAGTCTTGGCTAGACCGATAGTTTTAATTCCGCACTTGTTTCGGTTAGCCGACGCGATTAATTTTAGAAAGGACTATTCACCCCCCTCTAGTCGCCATCTCGACCCTTTCAGGGATGCGCATGGCATCGAGGGTGACGACCTAGAGGATGTTGAGACCACTGCCTCTGTCCATCAGCACCTTGGTGAGGCACTTCTTGCGGACAATGGGGTCGACGACGAGCAGGTAGCGACCTAGTCTGGCAACGTGGGATGGATGGTCCCTTTGATCAAAAGTGATCGGAGATTCCAACTAGCTAAGGAAAAAAGGAACGGGCGTCTCGATGGCACATGCCTCTCTGTAGCGCACCTTGTGCTGGCGCTTGGAGTAGATGGCATCGGATCCCCCAAAGATCATGAGGCATTCCTTAGGGTCGGGGAAGCCGTCATCATCGTTGCCTACCGTGCCTCCTTTCTTGGCCACTGCCTCCTTGCTTTTTCCTTCCTTCGGCCAGCCGGCCTGTCGTAGGAAGCGCTTGAGGAGTTCGCAGTCCAAGTAGAGGGGCTTGACGGGGTAGGCGTGGTTGGTGCACGGGCTCTCCATGAGCTTGTCGAAGTGGTTAGGCTGACCCTATTGGGGTTGCTTGCCCGCATGATCTGCCGCGGGGACCAAAGTGGAGTTGGCCGGTTGGCGCCGATCCTTCTTGTTCTTTTTGCCCCTCTACGTGGAGGGGCCCTCGTCTTGGTCCTCGCGCTTGGCCTTGCCCTTGTCCTGGCCTCCACTGAGGACTGCTCCGACCGCCTCCACGACGGAGGCGTGGTTTGTGGTGATGTCGAGCAGGTCGCGGGTGGTACGGGGCTTTCGACAGTCGAGCTTGTGGATCAAGGACTCACATGTTGTCCCGGAGAGGAACGCGCTGATGACGTCCACATCGACGACATCTAGAAGGGAGTTGCATCATTTTGAGAACCTACGGATATAATCCCGTAGGGACTCGTTGGGCTCCTGCTGGCAGCTCTTGAGGTCCCAGGAATTCCCAAGACGGACATACGTCCCCTGGAAATTCCCGATGAAGATCCTCTAGAGATCCACCCAATCACGGATGCTGTTAGGTGGGAGGAATTCGAGCCATGCTCGAACATACTCCCCCACGCAGATGGGGAGGTACTGAATGATGAAGTGGTCATCATCCACTCCCCCGACTCGGCAGGCGAACCAAAAGTCTTCGAGCCATATACTGCGATTTGTTTCCTCGATGTATTTGGCGATGTTGGTGTGTGGTCGAAAGCATTGTGGGAACGGCGCTCTCTGGATGCGTCGGTCGAAGGCCCACGGTCCCAGGCCGTTCGGGTTGGGACTCCGGTCATCTGGTCAGCGACCATGCCTGGGGGCGTTTCCCCGCTCCCCTCGATGGTCCGGCCAGGGCCCATGCTGCCTGCTCTCACCGCCCCATGATGGACGTCATCATCATGCCGAGCTTGACGCCGATTGTTGATGACGCTGCGAGCATCTCAGTTCAGCCCGAACCATTCGCGCACAGGGGGTCGGTGTGGAGCGGGCGCCGGGTCAGGCCGTGATGCAGCTGCGACCTCCTGTTCTGTGCCCGGCGACTGTAGTGGTGAGTGGATGGAGCGATTCGACTGGCGTGCCCCCATTCCCCCGGTGGGGAAAGAGGCTGTGAGTCGGTGTCGCGACACGGAGCTCTCCGTCTGTTGAACGGCGGCGGTTTCCACCAGCGCCCGGAGGTTTCGGTGGATCGCCTGCTCCTGGGGGTCGACAGGCTCGGGAAGGCCGCGCAAAAGCATCGCCGCAGCGACGATGTTCTGGCCAGCCCGAGTGAACTGTGGGGGATCGTTTCCTCCGTCCAGGATGTTGCGCTGGACCTGACGGGCGTGACCCCGGGCGCCGCTCGTCGGGTTACGCACACGTGGCGCAGTGTGCTGCGCCGAGCGTGCCGACGCAGGTAGCGGTTGGCCTGCCGCCTTTGTCGTAACTCTACGTCGTGCTCCTGCGCGCGCGAGGGCCTCCATACAAGGGTTCAGATGGGTGTGAGTCTATAGAGACTCTGCTACCACCGGTGGCTGTCCCAGAGCGTCCGCCATAGCGCACTCTAGGGACAGAGGGTGGCTAGGTGCCACGACGTCGTCGATGCTGGAGCCATCGCTTTCAACATCGTCATCCACGAGGTCGTGGAAAGAGGCGGGAGCGTAGCCCGCCATCCCCACAATATGTACATCTTTCAGAGCCCCCGTGCGTACGCGTCCGCAGGGGACGCGAGGACATAGGGGAACCGGTCGCACGGCAGTTGCGGTGGGGACAATGGGGTCCCTCCGAAGAGTCGGTGGAAGATATTAAATAGCGAGTAAAGAACAATATGTACATTACTCACAGTGGGGATCAAGCCCAACGTGGCCTCGGAGCGAAGCGCAGGTGTCTCATCATTGAGGTCACTGGGTGGCCCGGAGCCGATGGAGGGTGCTCCTCCTCCAATGGTCGTCGGGACAGGTGCCTCCTCGCAGAGGCGAAGTACGACGAGTCGGTCGGTGACGAAGTCCAGACTTCCGAAGAGGAAGGTCTGGAGCGGTTCGAAGACGGGAGGAACCCACATCCCGACAGGTGGGAGCGTGGGAAACTCCAGTGAGCCGAAGCGAATCGTGTCGCTTGAGCCCGCCATGCCGAAGATGGTGGAAAGGTGGGCCATCCGATGACCAAAAGCGTGAACGCACGGCGTCTTTCCCACGGACGGCGCCAACTGTCGGTGCGAAAAGTGACCAACAAGTAAATATTTGTAGTTTTGCCGTGCGTTGTGATCGGATGTGGCCTAGCACTAAATGACACAGGGTTTATACTTATTCAGGCAACGTGTCCTACGTCCAGTTTCAGTCGGTCGATGACTTTATTCCTGAGCCCAGGTGCTCGAAGTTTGCAGTGGGGTTACAAACGAGTGGGAATAAGAAGGGGGTGTCAAAGGTCCGGTCGGACTCTGAGACGAAGGGCCAAGGGTGACAGGAGCTCCAACGTGCGCTAAGTATTGGAACGTATGCTCTGTGTAGCTTTAGGGCTATAGAGTTCTAAAGCCTAGCAGAGAGAGCGGGTCAGAATCAATCGTTGTCGTCTGTTGGGACAGAGCACATCTCCTTTTATAGGTGAAGGAGATGGTCTTACAAGTGAGAGAGAGAGTGTGTGCTACCTAGTCTTGTTGCCCACGCCGTCGGGTACAAGATGGTTTGTCGGCGCCCACAATACAGTTGACGCCCAGGTGCATGTGGTAGACTCCATCGTGTTCTTCTGGTATGGCAAATGTCGGCGCCTACCATACTGTAGAATAAATGTCGACGCCCACAACATTATTCGTGTTCTGACATATCTGGAAGGTTGCAGAGCATCCTTCTGACATGGTTTGGCGGTACTGTCCTGTAGGTGCGCAGGGTACCGTCCTCGGTATTGCGGTTGACTTGAGCGCCTTACCTTATCTGCTTCACCTGACTCTCGGGTCCTCACCGAGCGGGTGTCCCCGGTCAGTTGTCCCCAGTCGGCTCCGACCGCGTCGGTTGGAGTCGGAAGCTGTAAGCAGAGCTTCGGCGTGTTCCCGGTCAGAAAAGCGGGTCGTAGTCAGAAGCGAGCGCCGTCCCATCCATGGCCAGGCCTTCCGGTCGGAGACTGGATCGCTCTTCCGGCCTGTCGTTCGGTATTTGGGCCGGCCCAGGTGTCGCGTATTGTCGCAACGTCGTCTGCTGGGCCGAGCTTTTTACTGGGAAGCGGGCCCATTGAGGACCCCGGGTTTATGAACCTGATAAGTGGAATATTGCATATACCTTTTGACCGTAACTATCAAATTTATTGTTTTTGGTCGTTGAGTTTTTATTTTGAGCTCAGTCTAGTCCCTCTCCTACATGGCACGCCATGCTGACGGTTTTTTTTACCTGTTTTTTTTAGAATTCTAGAAATCCTCATCACTGCCGGCTAGTAAGACGAACCGGCGGTGATAACCATAGCCATCACCGTCGATAATTTATTGCTGAGTGCAAAAACAGGCGGTGATGGGGTTACGAACCGGCTGTGATGAGTTCTGTGTAGTAGTGGGTTGTGACATGTGTTATGTCTATATGAGGAATGGGTGTACAATCATCAAATGTTATATGTAATGGATAACAACTCATGTGAGAGTTATGGGTCTAAGATCTAATCGTTAATGTAAGTATTTGACTATGTGTATATGTATGACTAATTCCTTATTGTCTATATATAATTGTGCTGTTGGATTGATCATAAGAACAAAGTGGAAAATACTAAACCGGTTGTCTGCTATATAAATGCAAGGGCGGCTCACTGTGCATGGGAGGAGGTTAACCTCCAAAGACCAACAGCAACTCGGTCTGTCCTCTACCTTGATCAGAGGAAAGGACTTGACCAAGCAGCCGTGTTCCCAAAAAAACAAGACTTGACCAAGCAGCCACCATTTGTTGAGCATGAAAGCCCAGTAAGATAAATGGAGAGGCACCCCAGACCATCTCATTCAAGTGATTCAAGTGAATCCAACTAGTCTAAGCCACTGATCAGGCGGCAGTTCTGGGAAGAGTTATCCACACCTAGCCTCTACTGCATTTTCGCATGCTTCAAGCAGGCACGGGTCATCGGCTAACCCAATAGCTAACTCATCCAACGAAGGTCTGACCAGCACTAGCTTTGTTCATGTTTATGTGTCCTAGTTCTAGAGCTTATTGATCCTGCAAACCTATCATGTGCAACTTTGTGCATGACTCAAATTGCACTTGAAAAAAGTTAGCATGAAACTAAAATAGTTGTATTTTTATATGTATTTTACTGCTACAGTGAAAATCGTTTAAATAGTCTAAACCGTTTGAACACTATATGGAATTAGTGACCATTTAACATTTAGGCCTTAGCGTCTAGGATAACTGGGCTCGCCAACCTATGTCGAATGAACTCGTTGTCCTCAACCTCAGGCTTAGCTCCTACATTCCCTAGGTAGTCGATTGGTTAGCTCTAGCATGACCTCAGCTTGAACCAGCTCCTGGGCATGCTGCCAGAGTTCAAGGGCGGATTCACAAGCTTGCGCGATTGGATGTTGTCGAGCCCAGGGCCACATCTGCAAGAGGGCGTCGACGATGAAGGAGGAGAGGAAGGCAATGGCATCCTCACTTGCCTCTGCGATCAATACCCGCCTCCCAAAGCCATTGATGAAGGGCCTCACGGATAGGGGGTGAAATAGTTAGTAACGACATTACAATATAGAAAACAAAAACGATTAGTTCTAGATTTGCAAAATTAATGAATATAAATAGATTGAAAATGAATGTAAAACTAGTTGAAAATATCAAATTTTTAAATTTGGAAACGATGTCATAATATAGAAAACAAAAATGGTGACCCAATGAGATTTGTCCCGTTTAGTTTCACCGCTACTCATGGAGTCATGGTGATTGAGGGCAAAGTGTCGCCGAAGTACTCAACTAACACCCCATGACACAGAGTAGGTATAGGACCTTATTTTTTTTTGTTCTCGATTGTGTTAGTTGAAAATTCTGAAATGATGATCAAAAGAATCAGAAATAATCAAAGCGTTTATTGGGATTCTTGTTTTTTTTTCTTTGAGAATCCGATTATAAGCGGAAACAAACATGGTCAAGGACACGAGAGATAGGGGGGAAATCAGTGAACTGGTGGCCTGATTGATCTACGAGGTGGATGACGTCGCATGTCACGTAGGAGTCAATACAATGGACTAGATTGAGTCCAGAACAGTAGTTGAAGGACAATAGTCACTTGATATAGACCAAAATAGCTTTTCCACCTATCTTTAACTTTCGAATCCAGAGTTCAAGCTCTGGCTTATCATTGGGCCACGTCACTGACGAAGCTCAGCCGTTGGATCACCTATGCTGCCTTCGATCGAGCCGTTGCTCTCGGGTCCTCGACGTTACTGCTCTCGCGACTCTTCGCGAGAGCTCGTGGCGTTGGCGCGGCCGCCGCTGGCACCATCCTCAACCTTCCCATGTACCATGGCTCTATCTTCTCCTTCTTCCATGTACCTCATGCCTCAGCCGTGTTTAGCAAACGCCTGTGATGGCCGTGGCCGCCTCGTCGGGCACGTGCAGAGACCGCGCCAGCAGTTCTTGCCGCCGCAACGGTGGTGAACGCGGCCCCAGGAGCGACGAGCAGAAGCAAATCGCTGGCGAGTGCGGTGGAGAACCTGACGAGAAGGTGCTCGAGAGCTCTCCTCTCTTTGTCTGCCTCCTCTGCTGATCTACGCAGACCACCTGCCCACGTCTCGGGTCGCCGGCTCGCCGCCGCCCTTATCTAGGACGCTGCCGCAGCGGGAATATCGACGCCGCTGCGGGCTCGAGGGCCTCCTCGCCGATTGCATCGCAGTACGCCTGCTCACCTGCAACATGCTCTCCACCATGCCTGCGGCGCTTGGGCTTGGCCATCTCGCGTCCTCGTCCACCGGTCGCCGCACCCCCGCGGCCAAAAGGACGCACCTCTATTTGTTTTCCCTAGCACCTTCTGCCTAGCTGCCGCCTGAGGAGTAGCGTGGGACGGCACGTCACTGAAGAAAGCTCGGTATAGCAGATGCTCGAGTGACGCCCCCTTGGTGTTCGATGAAATGGCCGTCCGAAAATCATGGTCTTCCTGCCGCTTCGCCGTCCTAAACAGTAGACGGTGCCAATTCTGAAGCGGGCCTTCACGGTCGCGACGGGTACCCATCAGATCGGCAGTCGCCAGCCAGCTATCGGCGTTCGTGCGGGTACCGTGTGCTGCCGTACGGGGGCGCTGACGGTGGAGGAGTTCCGAGCGTGGCTGGCGCAGTTCGACGCGGACCGCGACGGACGGATCAGCAGGGAGGAGCTGCACGCCCTGCGGTGTGGAGCACGACGCGGAGGTTGAGGCAGCCTGGCTGTGCGTTCATGGCATCAAGATCATGGATGCCATTTCTTTTGTAAATCCTCGTGGTAGACTTTGCAGATGCAAAGCCAGAGCAGCTTACAGAATCTAGGGAGGAGGATGGTTTAGCATCCTACTTATGCCCTTAGGCGGCAGTTGGTACAACACAGTCTTCTTTCTGAATATTGGGTATATTCAATATCCTTTTCATTGTTGTTCTTATGTCAAACTCCAATATTTTCATGCAAGTTATGTGAATATCACATTGCTAGGAGTCAGTTATTATCAATGTTTTTTGGGTACATTTTTTAGTTTCATGTTCTTGGGTTTCTGGATGAATGTGAGCAGAGGATGGAGATGTGAGAGCTCATGCTGCTGCTTGCTTGCTGCTGCAACACTGTTTGGATCCAGAGCAGCAGTTTTTCTCCTGCTATGGGAGGATTCATGATGAAATGTTACAGGGACAAATATACATTTCAGAAACAACATGGGAATGATCACACTGGGTGATCTGAAGGGAGCTCGGCATTAGTGGCATGGTGACCTTGGAGTGCAGGAGGTTCGTCGCTCGCTCTAGATCGATCTAAAACCGAATCTACGAGGAGCTGACATTCCGCTAAGCGGTCCGTGATCCGATCGATGGCTTCGATCAGATCGTCATTGTTGATGAATCTCCTAACCCAGCGGCAAGGCGTCGGGATCGGAGATATCGTTGTAGATGTTGGCATGATCAGCGCAGGGTGATCCTGCACCGCCTTCATGATTTTCCCGCTGCCGTCAGGGCCAATGACCCAAGTCATGGATCCGACCGTGAAGATCTGGCCCAGCTCGGGAAAGGCCATGGAGCTGGGGAAAGTGACCATCTGGTTGGCCATGGAATCAGCACGCACACCCCCTACCTGACGCGTCACTGTCGACGAAATCTGGTCGGCAGTCTACCGAGGGGTATACCCACGGTAGTAGATAATCGGTGGAGGTGCGCGTAATAGGAACCACATTGTGACACCAGGCGCAGAGACAGCGATTTAGACAGGTTCGGGCCGTCTGATCGACGTAATACCCTACGTCCTGTGTGTCTTTGTTAGATTGTATTGAATATAAGATGAATTCGAGGGAGTCCCTGCCCGCCTTATATAGTGTAGGGCGGCAGGGTTACAAGTCGGTTAGATCTAGATCTATTCAGGTATATGATAAGTATTTACGAGGAATACGATATCTATCATATCCGAACATATTATTATCTATCTTCAAGATACCTTCCTAGAACCGTGTGATGCATGTCGATCAGTGTCTTACATCACACGTCTTCTTCTTATGGGTTGGACCACGCCTGGTGCTGCGGTCCATGTCTATTGCCGTGGGTCTTCAGGGTACCCGCTTCATCATCGTCCATGGCAATCGTGAACCTTCACGAGCGGCACCTGGTTCCGCCCGCTCACCTCCGCCGCTCCGCGTCCACATTCTTTACCGCAACCCCTCCTCGGCTTCGCACTGGTGAGGCACGCGGCCGTGATGACCAGTGGCGGCGGAGCCCACACGTTCTAGGCCAGAGGTGGCGGCGCCCGTTCCAGGGGTGGAGGTGGAGGTGGAGGTGGAGGCTCAACCTCACCGAGTCTGTCCGCCTTGAGTGCTGCACCACCGCCTGGGCATCTAGGCCCAGCTTCTTCGCCTCGCCGATGACCCCGTGCCTACGCAGCGCGCGTGGCTCAGCGGCAAGAGTTGTGCTACTGTCGCTGATTTTGGATCGCTGGTGAGTCTCGATCTTACTCGTGGGCGCGATGTACGGAGGTGCGAATGCTCGCATAGCTTCCCAGTTTAATGGTTGCTGATTCATTTCCAGTAACGCTTAGTCTCAAATTATGTTCAACCTGCAAAAAATTATATTCCAACAAGCAGTATTACTAGGATCTTAATAGTCAGTTGGTTGAACACGGTACTCGGAGTCCATAAAAGCAGCAACAGCTTTGTTTAGGTAAAGATGTTTCCTTGTTTCTTCTGGGATTAGCTGACCTGGTGATTCTGGATGAAATGAGGCGCCGAGGTAATTAGTTAATAAAGGAAAATGACCTTGAAATTGTAGTGTCTCCTACAAATTAGGGGCGTGATTCACTCGCCCTTCTGAGAGTTGCATTTCTTTTAAAAACTAGCCCCACTAACTAACAGCCAAAACCATTCCTAAGGCAGTAGGGCTCCAAATCTCAGCAGTTCAAGAAATCTTGATGTCTTTATGAAGCCTTCAAAATATTACAGACATACATGATACATGTTTTCTTTGGCATAGAGACATAACCAATGATCCAATTAGAGGCTGTACATATCCTACTAGTATCCATAGCGTTTGCCAAACTGTTTCTTATGGAGACTGGAGACCAAGAATATGACTCTGCATTTGTCAATTAGGTCTACCAAAATTATTTCTTAGTCCTTACAGATGACTATTTTGAACAGGACTTCACTGGTATCATTTCTACGTGAGAGAGGATGGCGCCAATATTCATATGGGGTAGTTCCCGGGCCTAGAAAGGGAGGTCCGACTACTTAACTACTCCCTTCGTTCCAAGTTAAAAGTCATTCCAAAAATTTTGAAAGGTAAAAAGATCTCAAGTTTGACTAAATTTATAAAAAGAATTTAAAAGATTTATGATATCAAATTTATAAAGAGAATTAAGCTGCGGGTGTTTCTCCATAGGATGGCTGTAATTTTTCTTTTCTTAAGAGGTGCCCTTTACGGTCGACCGGATGTATATTGGTTCTTTTCCACTGAGTGTGGGCCAAACTGCAGGCGACAGCTGCCAACGTGGGTCCCATGAAGCGTACGATATCCATAGACTCCCTTGCCACTGAGTGTGGGCCAAACAGCAGGCGACGCGGCTTTTCCGCATTGGAGTAATGGAGTTGTTGTCGTGCGCGTGCATCACGACAGGCTGACAGCGAAGGCGCGCAACTTTGAGGAAGCTTCCTTGCCCACTCGCACTTTCTCTTTTTTTACTTTTATTTTTATTTTCATTTTCTGACGAAGCCACGCACCAAGACACCTTGGACTGAGCTTCATCGAAGGTTCACAATCGCATCGTCTGCAAGAGTAGTATAAAGAAGCTCGATCGACGCAGTGAGCGGCACTACCATGCAAAGGGCTTAGATTTTGCAAGTGAGTTTATCCCTGTTATTCAATTCCTGTCGGAGTCGGACATGGCCACCGCTCTTCAAGCTGCCGTCCCCAGGCCACACAGTGCGGGGGAGCAATTCCTTCTGAAGGATCAGGAGGCGAACAACCCCGACGTCCGCCGCGCCGAAGATGGCGACAGGAGTGTCCCCTGGTTCACCTTGCTGGGTCTCACCATTCTCACCTTCAACTCCGGGATGGCTATCGTCCGGTCGCAAGGAGATGCGATGGCCATTGCCTTCGTCGGGTTTTCCTATGCCGATCTGCTCGCACTGTTCGCCTGCCTGAGGATGTACGAGCGAGCACCTGCCGGCTCGTCCACGAGAGGGTGGCTCAAGGTCGCTGTGTGGATCTTGACGACGCTACTCACCTTCGCTTTCTCTTCCAAAGTCGCGGCCGTTATGCCACCCACGGTGGCGCTGCTTGTGTGGCTCGTGGCTTTCGCGACTGTTGCCGGAGGATTCGTCGCCTTCTTCGTCTACAAGGAGAAGCAATGATTAAGGTACGCATGTGCGTTCAGATAACGAATCGAGTTATCACTTGTTTTTTTGAATGTGATATATTGTGGGCTTAGCCTGTATAATATTTAAAAAAATTAAATAAAATTCTATGGTGAGTAAAATTAAGCGTGGTATGGTTTAATACCGTATGAGATTTTTACTGAACGTTTACTCAGCTTATATGATTGGAAATTATCCATCTTAATTAAGAAGCTGAGAAAAGGACAAAGGGGTGCCCCGCGCGCCGTCGCCGCCACCACCTGGCAAGCGGGCGGGCGGGGCCAGTTTTGCCACTTAAATCCACATAATCTTGGGAGTTTCTCTCTTTGATGGTGGAGGTAAACTGATTGCGCCAGTTACCGTCCATTCCGCTCTCCGTCTCCTGGGATTCTCCGCTGCTTTTCTCCCTTCCCGTCGCAGCCATAAATCCGTAGTCCTCCATCAGTCCAGTCTCTCTGAAACCGCTTGCCTTCCGAGAGAGGCCACATCTCAGCAGTCCTCTAACTTCCCCGTCCCGTACAGAAATCCATAGTCCTTCATCAGTCAGTCTCTTTGAATCCGCTTCTGCTTGCCTTCCGAGAGAGACCACATCTCAGCAGCCATCTGGCTTCCCCGTCCCGTACCTCTGCGCGCACGGAGAAGCGGGAGAGCAGGTGCCTCCGGAACCCTCGTCCGTCTGTTAACCTTGCACGGGGTGTGCGGCGATTAGGATTTTGTGGAGCGATTCCGCGACTGCTTGTTCGACATCTTCTTCCTCGCGGAACCAGTCTTCTTCCCGGTGATTCGTTCGTGGGACTGCACTGCGAACATCGTCCTGCATCGACTGTGGTCCACGACTTCGAGCAACGCACTATGTCGACTAGTGCGAATGGAGCCTCCGATGCCCTCGGCATGGGACCCTCCGCTGGGTACAATCTGATATCTATGATTACCGCATTTTGCATTCTTACTATATCGATGTGTATGTCATGTCTGCATGCTGTAGCGTTCGTTAGTGATATACACATATACATATATGCCGTCACGAATTTGCTGATGTTATATTTCTGGATTAAATTGATAATGAAAATGCCTAATTATCTAACAATAAAAAACCTAATCTTAGGCAATTTTCTGTCAGTGGTTTTGCTGCTGCTTTGAAGCCAAATAATTTTGATGGCGAGAATTTTATGATATGACGTGCCAAGATGGTATTATGGTTGACTGCGATGAACTGCTATCACGCCGCACAGAGAAAGCCTGAACAGTTTACTCCTAAGGAGAAGTAAAAGTTCTTGGCTACCGATAACTTGTTTCGAGGCACCGTGATTAGTGCACCTCATTCTAAGTATGAGAAAAACTACATATCTTGCACATCAGGCAAAGAGTTATAGGATGCTCTTAAGGCAAAGTTTAGAGTTTCTAATGCTGGCAGTGAGCTGTACCTTATGGAGTAGCTGTATGACTATAAAATGGTTGAAAACCGTTCTGTAGTCGAACAGGCTAATGAGATACAGGCACTAGCAAATGAACTAGAATATTTTCTATGCCTGTTGCCCGATAAATTTGTGGCCGACAGTATAATCGCTAAGCTGCCACCTTGTTGGAGGGATTTTGCTATTTCTCTAAAACACAAGAGACAAGAGTTTAGCGTGGCTGAGCTTATTGGATCTCTTGATGTTGAGGAGAGGGAGAGAGCAAAAGACAACCGTGGAAAAGAATTTGAGTCTTCCGCTGCCAATATGGTGCAGAAGAAAAACTCATTTGCATCCCGTAATAAAAAGAAAAAGAACATGCAAGAGAACAACAATGTAAAGCCTAAGCAAACTGCATAGTTTAAGAAGAAAAACAACAAGAAAGGTGGAGGTTGATTTGTTTGCGGGAGTGATGAGCATTAGGCAAGTGCGTGCCCAGACCGCAAATATAAACAAGAAAAGAAATCAGCAAACGTGATGATTAGCGAGACTGGAGGAGGAACATCTGGGTATGGTAATTCTTTATGTTTTGTTCTTTCAGTTTGTCTTTCGCTAAGTGGTGGAAGGACAGCGGTGCTAATATTCATGTGTGTGCTGATGTTGCTTTGTTTACTTCCTATCAGGCCGGTAGGACTGGAGCCTTGCTGATGGGAAATGGTTCACATGCGCGTGTTCTTAGTGCTGGTACGGTCGTTCTGAAGTTTACTTTAGGAAAGACGGTGCTATTAAAGAACGTGCAGCATGTCCCCTCCATAAAGAAGAATCTTGTTAGTGGTTTTCAAATGTGTCAAGATGGCTTTAAAATTGTGCTTGAGTCCAATAAGTGTGTTGTGTCGAGACATAGAATATTTATTGGAAAAGGTTATGATTGCGGAGGCTTGTTCCTCTTATCTTTGCTTGATGATGTGTGTAATAAAGTAGTGAACAATGTTAATGTTTAGGATGAGTCGAATATATGGCATTTACGACTTTGTCACATTAATTTTGGCTATCTCACGCGGCTTGTAAATCTGAATTTAATCCCGAAATTTAACTTAGTCAAATATTCTAAGTGCTAGGTGTGTGTGTGCAATCGAAGCAGCCGCGCAAGCCTCACAAGGCTGCTGAGGCGAGGAACTTAGCACCATTAGAACTCGTTCATTCTGATTTATACGAAATGAATGACGAATTGACTAAAGGCGGTAGACGATACTTCATGATATTTATAGATGATTGTACTAGATTTTGCTACGTGTATTTATTGAAAACTAAAGATAAAGCGTTGCATTATTTTAAAGTCTATAAAGTTGAGGTAGAAAATCAACTTGAGAAGAAAATCAAGCGTTTGCGGTCCGATCGCGGGAGAGAATATTTCTCAAATGAATTTTCTAAGTTTTACGCGGTGCATGGAATTATTCATGAAATGACGCCACCATACTCACCACAGTCCAATGGGATTGTAGAGAGAAAGAATCGCACTCTAACTGATTTGGTTAATGTCATATAAGAGACTGCGGGACTATTTAAGTAATGGTGGGGTGAGGCTATATTGACAGCGTGTCATGTCCTGAATAGAGTACCCACAAAGAACAAAGAAATTACACCATTCGAGGAATAGGAGAAGAAAAGATTAAATCTGTCTTAATTGCGAACTTGGGGTTGTTTGACAAAGGTGAATATGCCAATAAACAAAAAGCGAAAGCTTGGACCAAAGACGGTTGATTGTGTTTTTCTTGGTTATGCTATTCACTGTGTGGGTTATAGATTTTTAATTATAAATTCTAGTGTTCCTGAGATGGCTGTTGATACAATCATGGAATCTAGAGACGCTACATTTTTTGAGAATGAGTTTCCCATGAAAAATGCACCTAGCACGACTGGTCATGAATTTATAATTTCCCATGAGCATAAAAATTTTACTCCGATAGAACAAATTGAGGAACCCTTTATGCAAAATCCTAAGGAGGATGACACTATACTCACTAGAAAAAAGTAAGAGACAGAGGACTGTAAAGTCTTTTGGTGATGACTATATTGTGTACCTTGTGGATGACACACCAATGACCATTGAAGAGGCATATTCCTCTCCTGATGCTGACTTATGGAAGGAAGCAGTACAGAGTGAGATGGATTCTGTTATGTCTAATGGAACTTGGAAAATTGTTGATCGTCCTTATGGGTGCAAGCCTATAGGGTGCAAATGGGTGTTCAAGAAAAAGCTTAGGCCTGATGGTACTATCGAGAGGTACAAGGCAAGGCTTGTGGTCAAGGGTTATACTCAAAAGGAAGGTGATAATTTCTTTGATACTTACTCACTGGTTGCCTGATTGACCACAATTCGAGTTTTGCTTTCCCTGACAGCCTCTTATGGTCTTATCGTTCATCAAATGGGCGTTAAGATAGCTTTCCTAAACGGAGAGTTAGAGGAGGAGATCTATATGGATCAGCCAGATGGGTTTGTAGCAAATGGTCAAGAAGGCAAGGTGTGTAAATTATTAAAGTCATTATATGGCCTAAAAAACAAGCTCCTAAGCAGTGGCATGAGAAGTTCGACAGAACTCTAACATCTACTGGCTTTGTTGTGAATGAAGCTGACAAATGTGTGTACTATCGGTATGGTGGGGGTGAAGGAGTTATTTTGTGCTTATATGTTGATGACATACTGATCTTTGGATTTGGCCTCAAAGTGATTGAGGAGATAAAGGAATTTTTAACTAATAATTTTGAAATGAAAGATTTGGGAGAGGCTGTTGTTATTCTTAATATCAAGCTTCTGAGAGAAGGTGATGGCGGGGTAACTCTGTTACAATCCCACTATGTGGAAAAGGTGCTGAGTCGCTTTGGGTTTAGTGACTGTGCATCTGCTCCTACACCTTATGACCCGAGTGTGCTATTGAGGAAAAATCAGAGAATAGCAAGGGATCAGTTGAGATATTCCCAGATCATTGATTCGCTCATGTATCTTGCTAGTGCAACAAGGCCTGACATCTCATTTGCTGTGTGGAAGCTGAGCCAGTTTGTGTCAAACCCGGGAGATAATCACTGACGTGCTCTTGAGAGAGTGATGCGCTATCTAAAGGGCACTATGAGCTATGGTATTCATTATACCGGACACCCGAAGGTGTTGGAAGGCTATTGTGATGCCAACTGGATCTCTGATGCTGATGAGATTTATGCCACAAGTGGATATGTGTTTTCGTTTGGAGGTGGTGATGTTTCCTAGAAGTCTTGCAAGTAGACTATCTTAACGAAGTCTACAATGGAAGCAGAACTCATAGCATTAGACACTACTGGCTCTGAGGCCGAATGGCTTCGTGATCTCCTTATAGATTTACCGGTTGTTGAAAAACCCATACCGATTATTTCTATGAACTGCGATAACCAGACTGTGATTACGAAGGTTAACAGTTCTAAGGATAATATAAAGTCAACAAGGCATGTTAAGAGACGACTAAAATCTATCAGAAAATTGAGAAACTCCGGAGTAATAGCGTTGGACTATGTTCACACGTCTAACAATCTGACAGATCAATTCACTAAGAGTTTGTCACGCAATGTGATAGAAAGTGCATCGAGAGAGAAGTGTTTGAGACCCACATGAAATTTACTATAGTAGTAACCTGTTCTATGTGATCGGAGATCCCGTGAAGTAGGACGGTGAAACAAGCTAGTAGTAAATTATGAGGAAAGATCCTTAGTAAGACTCATTTTTTATGCATATCTTTCCTTTCTGTAAGACAGGTTGGTTTTTACCTTAATGTGTTCCAAGTGACTTGCTAAAGCAAAGATGTTGTCCTATAGAACATCTTTTGAGGAACACACCTATATGAGTCAGACTGCTGGTCACAGTCTATGAGATTTGGGTGATCTCTAAATACTCATAAAAGTCACTGGAGTATGACTTATATGCTTCAAATAGAGGGGATGCCTTTTGCAGCCAAGTATCAGCTAAGGACTTTAGTGACATTCACCTCACACAAAACTGGCAATTCAAGGCTTAGTCCATTGTTCAGTTGTGACTGAGTGAAACTATTGCTCTAGATGGATGTTCAACTTAACAGTCTCCATTGAAACACTGGTATATAAAGAAATATGGTTCTGAGACTACTTTGTTACAAATGCTAAAGTTTGGTGGGGATTATTGGATATATTATGGGCTTAGCTCGTATAATATTTAATAAATCAAATAAAACTCTATGGTACGTAACATTAAGCGTTGTATGGATTAATACCATATGGGATTTTGACTAAACGTTTACTCAGCTTATATGGTTGGAAATTATCCATCTTAATTGAGAAGCAGAGAAAAGGACAAAGGGATGCCACACGCGCGCGCGTGCGTCGCCGCCGCCGGCCTGGCCGAGCCGGGCCGTGGGCACGGGCGCGGGTTGGGCCGGGCCGAGGCCGAGGACGAGGCCATGGCCGTGGCTATGGCCGTGGCGTGGCGTGGCAAGGCGGGGCAGGCAGGCAGGCGGGCGGCGAGCGAGCAGGCGGGCGAGGCGAGGTTTTGCCACTTAAATCCACATAATCACGGGAGTCTCTCTCTTTGATGGTGGAGGCGAACTGATTGCGCCAGTTACCGTCCATTCCGCTCTTCGTCTCCTAGGATTCTCCGCTACCTTTCTCCTTTCCCGTCGCAGCCATAAATCCAAAGTCCTCCATCGGTCCAGTCTCTCCAAATCTGCTTCTGCTTGCCTTTCGAGATAAACCACATCTCAGCAGCCCTCTGGCTTCCCCGTCCCGTACCTCTGCGCGCACGGAGAAGCAGGAGAGCAGGTGCCTCCGGAACCCTCGTCGGCCTATGAAACTTGCATGGGATGTGCGGCGATTAGGTTTTTGGGGAGCGATTCCATGACTGCTCATTCGACATCTTCTTCCTCGCGGAACCCGTCTTCTTCCTAGTGATCGCTCGCGGAACCTGTCTTCTTCCTAGTGATCCGTTCGTGGGACTGCAGAGCGAACATCGTCCTGCATCGACTGTGGTCCACGACTTCGAGCAACGCACTATGTTGACTAGTGCGAATGGAGCCTCCGATGCCCTCGGCATGGGACCCTCCGCTGGGTACAACCTGATCTCTATGATTACCGCATTTTGCATTCTTACTGTATCGATCTGTATGTCATGTCTGCATGCTGTAGCGTTCGTTAGTGATATACACATGCACATATATGCCGTCACAAACCTGCTGATGTTATATTTCTGGATTAAATTGATAATGAAAATGCCTAATTATCTAACATAGTTGCTAAACAGCCATTGATGATCCTTCTAGTGGTAGTGTTTGGTTTAGCTTAGAGGTTGCACATCATCAGGCGTTCTTGGGAGTTTCAAGTTTTTTTGCTGGTTGCTTGTATCTTGTTTCTGCGGTTGATGAACTAAGAGTGAATGGTGTGAACCACCTAAATACTGTATGGATGGTTTCTGTAGTGAATGGCCTTTGCCCTTGAATTTTGTTGAATAAATGGCAACGACAGAAAGAAAAGAATTATTAGCGCTGGTTAGAAGAGAAAGAATATCAGCATCAACAATAAGAGGAGAGGTATGAAAGAGAACAAGTTGAATCACACTGGAATTGTCCTTTTTCAGATATTGTTGGAACGAAGGTTTGAAATTGCCTACTAAAAATAATTGCCCAAAGTGTAGTGAACAGTATTGGGGGTTTTTGCAATCTCAAACCAACCGCCGGTCTATCCATGCTCGAATTGAGTATCATCATGATAATATGGATCGGCACTTAAAAAATAGAAGTGTTCATGATTGGCTTGGGAAGCGAATTGTTGATCAAAATTGGTCTGATTATAAAAAAGAAGGTGACGAGGAAGAGTATGTTTGGCAGGAAGGGCAATGGTGTCCAAGAGGTTTAACAAGAAGTCAAAAAAGAAGGGTACAACGCCTAAAGAATAGAGAGCTAAAATAGGCTCAGAAATCTGGTAAACCTCAAGTATGGCATGCTAAACAAACAACCGATAAGGGTCAACCATCGGCTAATATTCAAATGGCCTTTCTTTTGTCGTCAGAATTTAGAGCTCCAGCAGATCAAGAAGTCTATTCAGATTTTGATAAATCAGAATATGAGGAGATAGTTGCCAAGTTGACAGTGATACAACAAGCTATATTTGATAAGTCAGTCAAGCATCGGCACTTAAAGGCTTTATATGTAAAAAGTTTTGTTGATGGGAAGCCGATGAGCAAAATGTTGGTGGATGGAGGTACTTCTGTTAATCTTATGTGTTATACTACTTTTCGCAGGCTTGGTATGGGACCAGAAGATTTGATTCAGACTGACATGATGCTTAAGGATTTTGGGGGTAATGCATCCAAGACCAGGGGGCAATAAACGTTGAATTGACAATTGGGAGTAAGACTTTGCTCACTATATTCTTTGTCATTGATGGAAAGGGGTCATACAGTTTACTCCTTGGTCGTGATTGGATTCATGCAAATTGTTGTGTACCATCGACTATGCATCAATGCTTGATTCAGTGGCATGGAGATGATGTTGAGCAAGTTCATGCTTATGATTCTATGAGTATAGCAACAGCTGACCCAATGTGTTGGGAACTAGAAGATTTTGAGTGTTTTTCTGGCAAGCGATGGGGAGGAGGCTTCACTAAGATCAATGATGAAAGCCAATAGCCAATCCAAGCTGTCGGTTCTGAGAGTTTGTTTTAATGGATAATCCAATAGATGGTACAGATGGTAAACTAGGACATGGCTTTACGTCGGCCGATGAACTAGAGGAGATAGATATTAGTTCTGGATATAGGCCTAGGCCGATGTATGTAAGTGCTAAGTTGGATCCTATGTATAAACGAGAGTTGAAAGATTTATTAAAGGAATTTAAAGATTGTTTTGCTTGGGAATATTATGAGATGCTTGGTCTAGATCGATCAATTGTTGAACATCGGTTGCCAACCAAACCTGGATATCGGCCGTTTAAACAAGCTCCGAGGAGATTTAACCCAAATGTTCTTGATGATATCAAAAAGGAGACTGAAAGATTACTAGAAGCAAAATTTATCCGACCGTGCCATTATGCAGAGTGGATATTGAGTGTTGTTCCTGTGTATAAGAAAAATGGGAAGTTAAGAGTTTGCATCAATTTTAGATATTTGAACAAGGCTACACCCATGGATGGTTATCCGATGCTAATAGCCAATATGTTGGTAGATGCAGCAGCCGGACACAAGGTTATTAGTTTTATGGATGGCAATGCAGGATATAATCAAATTTTTATGGCTGAGGAAGACATAGCAAAACAGCTTTGAGGTGCCCTGGCGCGATCGGCTTATTTGAATGGATTGTGATGACTTTTGGTTTAAAAAATGCTGGTGCAACTTATCAGAGGGCAATGAATTATATTTTTCATAAGTTGATCGACAGGATTGTTGAAATCTACATTGATGTTGTGGTGGTGAAATCCAAAGGGTACAAAGAACATCTAGCTGATTTGCGGGAGACTTTGAAGTGCACAAGAAAACATAGTTTAAAGATGAACCCTAATAAGTGCGCCTTTGGAGTATCAGATGGATAATTTTTGGGTTTTATGGTCCACGAGAGAGGAATTGAAATTGGTAAAAAAAAGTATGAAAGCAATTGATGAGGCAGTACCCCCAACTACTAAAACAGAGTTACAATCTTGGTAAGATTAATTTTATCAGAAGGTTTATTTCAAATTTGACAAGAAGGGTTTTGCCATTTTTTCCTTTGTTGAAGTTGAAAAATGATCAAGAATTTAAATGGGGCGACGTACAACAAAAGGCGTTTGAGGAGATAAAAGAATATATGAAGTTTCCACCTATGCTGGTCCCTCCTTAACAAGGTAAGCCTTTTAAGTTATACGTGTCGGTCGATAGCCAAACAGTTGGATCGGCCTTAATGCAAGAGTTTGAAGGAAAAGAATGAGTTGTTTTCTATTTAAGTAGAAGGCTTTTGGATGCAGAAACAAGATATTCTCCTATTGAAAAGTTATGCTTATGCTTATATTTCTCTTGCACTAAGTTGTGACATTACTTGTTATCGGGCGAGTGTACAGTTGTATCTAAGGCTGATGTGATTAAGCACATGTTATCAATGCCAATATTAAATGGGAGAATGGGAAAGTGGATTCTTGCATTATCGGAATTTGACTTGAGGTACGAATCGGCTAAAGCAGTCAAGGGGCAAGTAATAACCGATTTTATTACTCAGTATCATAAACCAAGTATTGGCTATGTAGAACTGATACCTTGGACATTGTTCTTTGATGGATCATCATGCAAGTAAGGTGCTGGCATTGGTATTGTTATTGTTTCACCTCGGGGAGCAAGTTTCGAGTTTGCTTTTCCAATTAAACCAATGACTACCAACAATCAAGCAGAATATGAAGCTACTCTTAAGGGACTTCAACTTCTTCATGAAGTAAAGGCTAAGTCAATTGAAGTATTTGAAGATTCACAGTTTATTATTAATCAGTTGATCGGCCTATATGAATGTAAAGATGATATTCTGAGGGGATATTATGATGAATGTCAGAGGTTACTCAAGGAGTTTCTCCATATTTCTCTTCAGCATATTCCAAGAGCACAGAATCAATAGGCTAATCGGTTAGCTTAGAGTGCGTCAGGTTATCGAGTATTTCAAGAGATCTTAAGCAGTGAAACCTTGACTAATGATTGGAGAGTTAAAATAGCCGATTACCTTAAGAATCCATCACATAAGGTTACCAGGAAAATAAGGTATAAATTGACTAAGTATGTTTTGTTAGATGATCAGTTATATTACAATACAGTCGATGGGGCGTTGCTTAAAAGCTTAAATCAAGAAGAAGCTAAAGTGTTGATGGGTGAAGTACATGAAGGGATATGTGGAGCTCATCAATCGGCTTATAAGATGAAATGGATTATTCGTATGTCTGGATATTTCTGGCCAACAATACTAGAAGATTGTTTTGAATATTACAAGGGGTGTCAGGATTGTCAACATTTCGGTAATATTCAGAAATCGCCTGCATCGGCTATGAATCCAATAATTAAACCATGGCCATTTCGAGGTTGGAGAATTAATTTAATTGGTCAGATTTTTCCACCTTCAAGTAAAGGGCATAAGTTTATATTGGTAGCAACAGATTACTTTACCAAGTGGGTTTAGACAATTCCTTTGAAGACGGTAACCTCAAAGAACATGGTTGATTTTGTCAAGGAACATATTGTGTATCGTTTTGGAATTACTCAAACTATTACTACTGATCAGGGGACAATGTTCACATCAGAAGAGTTCAGAGATTTTGCAGCTAGTATGGGAATTAAGTTATTAAATTCTTCTCCTTACTATGCTTAGGATAATGGTTAGGCAGAGGCATCCAACCAAATTATGATTAAATTTATCAAGAAGAAAATTGAGGAGCAACCAAGGAAGTGGTACTTAACACTCAATGAGGCATTGTGGGCATACAGGATGGCTTGCCATGGATCGATTAAATCATCACCTTATGAGTTAGTATATGGGCATAATGCAGTTCTTCCTTGGGAAATCCAGACTGGATCAAGACGTGTTACATTATAGAATGATTTGATAGCCGAAGTCTACAAGAATCTAATGTTGGATGATTTAGAAGACTTAAGTTGTCATCGGCTGCATGCTCTTAAGAATATTGAAGCCAATAAGTTAAGGGTTGCAAGGCATTATAACAAAAAGGTCAAGAACAAGCAGTTTGGTGAAGGAGAATTAGTCTGAAAAGTAAAATTGCCGATTGGGTCTACGGACAGCAAGTTTGGCAAATGGTCACCTAATTGAGAAGGTCCTTATCGGATTAGTCGTTGTGCGTCTAGCAATGCTTACATTTTGGAAACGCTGGAAGGGAGAGAATAATTTGATAGAGCGATCAATGGAAAATATCTAAAGAAGTATTATCCTAGCATCTGGGTTAACGCTTGATAGCCGATTTCTTAGTCATCGGCTCTAATGGCCGATACCGAAGGGTATCGCCTCTAGCGCAAAAAATAGAAGAGTTAAATCTAGAAGGAAAAAGCTGATATGATATGTATCGCCTATAGAGCAAAAACAAACACAGAGACAATCATGATGTATACAAAGATATTGCAGACAATTTGCTGAGACGCGATCATAGAAAAACAAAGATTTCATTCATTGATCAATTTGTCCTAGGTACAAACTAATCAAACACCCTATTTATAACTCATGGGTCAGGACGATGTCCGCCATGGCGGCTGCCGCACCGTCAAATTCCTCGATCAGGTCCTCATGCATGTCGAGGTCGTCGGCCGCCAGGAAGCCTGGTTCCATGGAGACGAGGTCATGCCCGGTCTGCACTTGAGGTGCAGCCAGAGCCACACCAGGTCTCGGATGGCCAGTCACAACGTCAGCTGGGTCTTGGGCGCGCACGTGCGCTTCGGGTACCTAGACTTCATCATCATGACGAAGGAAGAGTTAGCGCCGTCTCCCACCGCCGTCCAACCTCTCCACTCCACTGGCCTCGATGCAATCGCCGGGGCGCTTGAGGAGCTACAACTGCATGCACCGGAGGCCAGCGCCCCCGGGATCAACCAGCTCCTTGGCTTCGACTATGGGAGGTTAGATCGCTAGCTCGGTGCCTTCCTAGGACCCCGACCGTCCCGAGAGGACCTATGCCACCTCACCTTCTCGTTCGCCAACGACATGGCATAGCTTGCCAGAGGAGAGCCGCTCTCTCCGGAATACCTCATCTGGAGCGCCCTGACAACGCTCCCGTTCGATCTCCACAACACCGTAAAGACCGTTGGCCACCTTGTGGTGCAACGCATGCCTCCATCCCCCGTGAACGATGAGTTCGACATGGAGTCTTTCCATGACCTCCTCTTGGGAGAAACGGAGTCACCCTCCTCCTCTGACTCCAGCAAAGGGAGCCATCACCCCTCTCATAAATGTTTTATGGCAGGTACGCCCGAGGGACACGTCGAGAGCATCCACGAGGAAGAAGCTACCCCAAAGAATGACCTCGACAACGAGGTCGAGGGGGATGTAGGGACCCCACCCTGCCTGTGGGTGGAGCACCTGAAGGCCCAGCACCAAGAGCTCGAGGAAGCGCGACTCCAGCTCGAGCAGGAACGCACGGAGCTCAATCGTGAGATCGAGCACCACAGAGACGGTGGGCGCGCGTGCACCATGGCCCACGACATGAACTGGAGGTTCATTGAGGACGATCAAGCACTCCCACACTTCGCCCGGATAAGCCAGAACATCGCTGCTGCGGCAGCCTGGCTCCTGGGGCTTCTGGGGCCCACGACGCCTGAAGACTGTCGGGCCCATCGCGAGATTGGCACACTGCTCGAGCATGCGGCAGCACAGCAGACCAAGAGCTCACTATCTCAGCGATGTGAGCTCGATGGTAGCTAGCGCACGCATTCAGAATGACCTGACAAGGACGCGTCAGTCCACCAGGCGCCACAAGGCGGTAGGCAGCGCACTGCAGTCCCGGTGCGTGAGCGTCTCAGTCGCAACCGTGACACGCGCGACACCCTCGACGCCCGTAGGCGCACCCACAGCGATGCGGGGGAGGGGGCTAGCCGCGGCTACCATCCCCGACGTGGCGGATGCTACAACAGCAGCGAAGACCAAAGCCCGAGCCCCTACCTGCCGGGACCTCAGGCCTTCGGCCAACATATCCTCAACGCCGCCTTCCCGCCATGGTACCGACCACCCACGAACATCCCGAAATACTCTAGGGAAACAAACCCTGGACTGTGGCTTGAGGATTATCGGCTTGCCTGCCAAGCCGGTGGAGCGGATAATGTTGATTTCATTATCCGCAACTTTCCATTGTTCCTGGCCGATTCGGCGCGAACATGGTTGGAACACCTTCCGTCCAACAGAATCCAAAGTTGGGCGGACCTAAAAGAGATCTTTGTGGGGAACTTTCAGGGCACGTACAAGCATCCTGGGAACCATGGGATCTCAAAAACTACCGATAAAAGGTAAAAGGCCAGAGAAACACTTCGGGGGTACATCCCACGCTTCTCCCGGTAGTGCAACGAGCTGCCCAACGTCGCCGACACAGACATCATAGGAGCCTTCCTGTCTAGGACCACCTGCGAGTCCTTGGTTCACAAGGTGGGATGTAAGGGCCCATGAATCACCAAGGAGCTCCTCGACATCGCCACCAGCCACGCCTCGGGCGAGGAGGCAGTCGGAGCGATCTTTGACCGCCTCAAGGGCAAGATGAAACGGGATGAAGATGTCAGCGAAGGCGCCTCCAACCGTCCCATCAAGAAGAAGGGCAAGCAGCAGCGCGTGGGCTCGCTCATGGCCGCTGCTGACCGCAAAGGGGGTCAGAAGCCCACGGAGGGTACCCTAAACCACTTTGAGAAACTACTCGAGGGGCCATGCCCAAACCATGCCTTCCCCGTCAAGCATCTGTATAAGGACTGCGGCCTCAGGAAACGGTTCTTGTCTAGAGGCTCCAACATAGACCCCAGCGGCTCTAAGAGCAAAGTGGTGCGTATTGGCACCATACTTTCCTTCGAATACGAAAGTGCGCTCGTCGACTTCCTCTACGCCAACAGAGACATCTTTGCGTGGAAATCCTCGGACATGCTGGGCATTCGGTGAGAAGTCACCGAGCACGCCTTGAAGGTCAGACCAAGCTCCAAGCCGGTGAAGTAGCACCTGCATTGCTTCAACGAGGGGAAACACAGGGCTAATTGCGAGGAGATCACAACGCTTTTGGCGGCCAGGTTCATCAAGGAAGTGTACCACAGAGGGCTGGCTCCGCCTCGCCCGACCCTTGGGTCTGCGCTCTGCCTCGCCCGACCTCTGGGAGAGGACTCCGCCTCGCCCGACCCCAAGGCCAAGGGCTCCGCCTCGCCTGATGGAGACCCATACCACCGCCAACCACTCTAGGTCCAAGCATATAGACCTGGGTCAAAGTTCTGACACCGGGGAAGAGACCGACACACCCCGTTGTAACCCACGGCCACGACGGTCCATACCTGGGCATTCACATCAGGAATAGTGTTAGGCGTACCGATGCTGTTTTGCCTAACCCTCATACGAACACTGATAGGCGCATCAGTTCGCCATGACGTCCACCAGGACAAAGTGAACCGCCATGACCGGCAGACGACGACTGCGCGTGGCGCCAGTGATGGACAGGGCCACGACATGAAGCTATTCCTGTTAACGTCTACAGGGTTGGTGGGACCCGCTTGATGGAGAAGAAGGACCCGACAATCCTGAAGGACTTCTTCTCCCTCTCGTTCTTCTCTCTTCCTCCGCTGTAACCCATGCTTTCCCTTGACCTATAAAAGGGAAAGCAGGGCGTCCCATAAGGGACATCGGATTCACATCGACTCGAACCCGATCGACTCATCGAACCAACGAGTCCATCGAACCCCAAACCGATCAGAACACAAGCGCACAGCTGAGCAGCAACCGAGCACTCAGCTCTCGTTCGCTCCTTTCACCAGAGACTTGGGACTTGTCCGTCTCTCGACCGTTTATAACGCCTACTACAAATTTCAGTGTTAGTAACACGAGCAGCAGCAACGAACTAGACGTAGGGACATTTTGCCCGATCTAGTATAAACTGCGTGTCCTCTAAGCACACCATCCGAGCCAGACGCGTAATATTAGAAATTTACTAGTCGGTGGCAACTCGAAACACCGACAGTATCCTTGAGGAAGTTGTACGTGCACGACGGGTAGGTCACGGTCAGCGGCCGGTGGACGGTGGTCTTCTATGGTACAGATCCATGCTCCCAGTTCGGGGCGCCGCTGCTTCTTCCGTCCAACACGCACATCTGATTTTTTATAGATTAAGTCCATTTTTGGCCCCTCAACTATTGTGTTTGTCTAATTTTAACCCCCAACTACAAAACCATCTAGTGTTGGTACCCTAACTATCAAAACCGTTCACTTTTAGCACCTGCACGTGGAAAGGGGTTGACAATGCCACGTTGGCATTGACCGCCATGTTAGACGCTGGCCTGCATCTCAGTGACATGTGGGGCCCGCGTGTCACCCACTCATTCCCTACCCTCCTTCCTCCAACTGCAGGAGTAGTAGCTCCGGCTCCTGGATGTCATTGTCGCCATCGACCTCGCACGGCGCCGATACGGGAGGCGCGTGTGGGTGGGAGCCGTGCCAGCGTCGTGGCCGGCACCTGCATCAACAGAGGCAGCAAACTGCAGCCTGCGCGGAGGAGCCTCGCCATGGGTGACGCGTGCTCGCGTTCGTCGTCGTCGTTGAGCTCGGCCTCAACAGGAGAGCAGCGTGGCCGAGCACGGCCGGCGTGGGCGGGAAGGGCGACGTGGCCGGCGTGGGCGGATGCGGCGGCGCGGGAGCATGGTGGTGGCCTGCGAGCTCACGTAGCGACAGCCGGCGAGCGCGGGGAGCACTTACGGAGGACGGCGAGCTATCGCGGCGGCGTGGGAACGCTGTGGCGGCGTGCGAGCACATGTATCGGCGACAGAAGAGCACTCACGACGGCCGGCGAGCGCAGCTGCTGCACTGCTGCCAGGCGGGGGGTCTCCACGCCCGCGGCGGCGGCTCCTTGCCTCGTGGCCAGGCAGCCCCTGCGACGGCCTCCACGCCTACGGCTGGCTGCCCCCGGTGGAGGCGCCCGTGGCCTGTGGCCCCTGTCCCTACGCTGCTTCGTGCCCGTAGCCTGTTCCCATCGCCGCCATTGCACCGCATGGCTTAGCCCTGCGCGGCTCAATGGGAGGGAGAGGGGAACGTGGAGGAGGTCGCTACTGGGACGGAAGGGGCTCAGCAGGGGACGCGGCGGTGTCCCGTCCACGCGCGCAGGCAGCCATGGCGACGGCGACGCCATGGCCACGGTGCCGCAGTGAGCCGGCGACAGGGCGCGCCGTGAGCAGGAGGGCTTGGCGGAATCGGCGAGCTCGGCTACGGCGCAGGGTGGCGACATCCGTGGTGAGCTCGGCTGCGGCGCAGGGAGGCGGCGGCAGCCGCCGTAGCCTGCTCGCACGCTGCCGTTCTGCTCGGGCGCCGCCGCCGCAACTTGCTCGAGCGCCACCGCCCTGCTCGCGTGCCGCCGCTGCAGCGTGCTCGCGTACCACCATGCTGCTTGCGCGCTGCCGTCGTAGCTTGGTCGCTGCCTGTGATGGGAGGAAAGAGAGGGTCCAGCGTAGCACGGTCAACGCCAGCTTGGCATGGACAAAACCGCCCCACGTCGGACAAAACCGCCACACCCGCGACGAGGTGCTAAAAGTGAACGGTTTTGACTGTTATGGTACCAACACTAGACGGTTTTATAGTTGGAGATTAAAATTTGACGAACGCAATAGTTGAAGGACCAAAAGTGGACTTAATCCTTTTTTTAAGACAATGGACGGGCAGGCACTTCATGTGTCTACATGGCTGTTTGGCCACGCTTCGAACAAATTCTCCGAAAGAATTGTTCTTTCTTAATTAATCAAACAGCAGAATTTTGTACCGATTCTAATGAGTCCAGTATATTCAAGCTGGCCAGCCAATAAGGTGAAAACAGTAAAAAAATGATAGTGGAAAACAACTTCGATTCTATTAGCATAATCTTACTATATGAATCCTGCACCTAAAAGTGGACTAACGGATAGGGCCATGTGACTCGTTAATTGCTAGCTGGTAGATCAGGCCAACATGACATCTAGGCATCTTATCTTACTATATAAATCTTGCACCCAAAAGCGGGCTAACGGATAGGACCACGTAGCCTGTTAGTCGCTAGCCATTAGATTAGTCAAACATGAGATCTAAGCCGTTCGATGTGGGTCAGTTCGGGTCTGCTACCCGCTTCATCATCGTCCATGGCAATCGCAAACCTTCACGGGCGGCACCTGGTTCCGCCCGCTCACCTCCGCCGCTTCGCGTCCACATTCTTTACCGCAACCCCTCCTCGGCTTCGCACTGGCAAGGCACGCGCGGCCGTGACGACCAGTGGCGGCGGAGCCCACACGTTCTAGGCTAGAGGTGGCGGCGCGACCTGCGGGGTGGAGGTGGAGGTGGAGGCTCAACCTCACCGAGTCTGTCCGCCTTGATCCCCCTCGGCTTTGTGTGGCCCACCTCAACAGTCAACACCCAGGATGAGTGCTGCACCACCGCCTGGGCATCTAGGCCCAGCTTCTTCGCCTCGCCGATGACCCCGTGCCTACGCAGCGGGAAGAGCTGTGCTACTGTCGCTGATTTTGGATCACTGGTGAGTCTCTTACTCGTGGGCGCGAGATGTACGAAGGTGCGAATGATCGCGTAGCTTCCCAGTTTAATGGTTGCTGATTCATTTCCAGTAACGCTTAGTCTCAAATTATGTTCAACATGCAAAAAATTATATTCCAACAAGCAGTATTACTAGGATCTTAATAGTCAGTTGGTTGAACACAGTACTCGGAGTCCATACAAGCAGCAACAGCTTTGTTTAGGTAAAGATGTTTCCTTGTTTCTTCTGGGATTAGCTGACCTGGTGATTCTGGATGAAATGAGGCGCCGAGGTAATTAGTTAATAAAGGAAAATAACCTTGAAATTGTAGTGTCTCCTACAAATTAGCGGCGTGATTCACTCGCCCTTCTGAGAATTGCATTTCTTTTAAAAACTAGCCCCACTAACTAACAGCCAAAACCATTCCTAAGGCAGTAGGGCTCCAAATCTCAGCAGTTCAAGAAATCTTGATGTCTTTATGAAGCCTTCAAAATATTACAGACATACATGATACATGTTTTCTTTGGCATAGAGACATAACCAATGATCCAATTAGAGGCTGTACATATCCTACTAGTATCCATAGCGTTTGCCAAACTGTTTCTTATGGAGACTGGAGACCAAGAATATGACTCTGCATTTGTCAATTAGGTCTACCAAAATTATTTCTTAGTCCTTACAGATGACTATTTTGAACAGGACTTCACTGGTATCATTTCTACGTGAGAGAGGATGGCGCCAATATTCATATGGGGTAGTTCCCGGGCCTAGAAAGGGAGGTCCGACTACTTAACTACTCCCTTCGTTCCAAGTTAAAAGTCATTCCAAAAATTTTGAAAGGTAAAAAGATCTCAAGTTTGACTAAATTTATAAAAAGAATTTAAAAGATTTATGATATCAAATTTATAAAGAGAATTAAGCTGCGGGTGTTTCTCCATAGGATGGCTGTAATTTTTCTTTTCTTAAGAGGTGCCCTTTACGGTCGACCGGATGTATATTGGTTCTTTTCCACTGAGTGTGGGCCAAACTGCAGGCGACAGCTGCCAACGTGGGTCCCATGAAGCGTACGATATCCATAGACTCCCTTGCCACTGAGTGTGGGCCAAACAGCAGGCGACGCGGCTTTTCCGCATTGGAGTAATGGAGTTGTTGTCGTGCGCGTGCATCACGACAGGCTGACAGCGAAGGCGCGCAACTTTGAGGAAGCTTCCTTGCCCACTCGCACTTTCTCTTTTTTACTTTTATTTTTATTTTCATTTTCTGACGAAGCCACGCACCAAGACACCTTGGACTGAGCTTCATCGAAGGTTCACAATCGCATCGTCTGCAAGAGTAGTATAAAGAAGCTCGATCGACGCAGTGAGCGGCACTACCATGCAAAGGGCTTAGATTTTGCAAGTGAGTTTATCCCTGTTATTCAATTCCTGTCGGAGTCGGACATGGCCACCGCTCTTCAAGCTGCCGTCCCCAGGCCACACAGTGCGGGGGAGCAATTCCTTCTGAAGGATCAGGAGGCGAACAACCCCGACGTCCGCCGCGCCGAAGATGGCGACAGGAGTGTCCCCTGGTTCACCTTGCTGGGTCTCACCATTCTCACCTTCAACTCCGGGATGGCTATCGTCCGGTCGCAAGGAGATGCGATGGCCATTGCCTTCGTCGGGTTTTCCTATGCCGATCTGCTCGCACTGTTCGCCTGCCTGAGGATGTACGAGCGAGCACCTGCCGGCTCGTCCACGAGAGGGTGGCTCAAGGTCGCTGTGTGGATCTTGACGACGCTACTCACCTTCGCTTTCTCTTCCAAAGTCGCGGCCGTTATGCCACCCACGGTGGCGCTGCTTGTGTGGCTCGTGGCTTTCGCGACTGTTGCCGGAGGATTCGTCGCCTTCTTCGTCTACAAGGAGAAGCAATGATTAAGGTACGCATGTGCGTTCAGATAACGAATCGAGTTATCACTTGTTTTTTGAATGTGTAGTTGCTAAACAGCCATGGATGACTAATATTTCTGAGAATTTTTATAGGAATAGATTGGGGTGGACTCTCTGTCCATTGGCCAACTTTGGCTTAGCAACAGTGAATTTGTAGTCTGTAAAATGTTCACAGCTGCAGCTCTGTGGGGGCTCTGGAAACTGAGAAATAAACTTTGTTTTCAGGGTGATGCTTCAAGGCTGGGGGCTGCTGCTCTGTCCTCAGGAGAAGAAAACTGGACTTCAATGTGAACTTGGAGAAGCTCAGGAATCTGGCCACAAGACCTACAAGATTGACTGGTTACATCAAGTGGGAAGTGACTGGGACAAGATGAAGTATAAAGAAGCCATGATTTGGAAGTCCAAGGGAGTTCCTGAAGATCTCAAGAGCAGACTGTCCTCCTCCTTGGTGGTTGATGATCCTTCTAGTGATAGTGTTTGCTTTAGCTTAGAGGTTGCACATCATCAGGCGTTCTTGGGAGTTTAAGTTTTTTCGCTGGTCGCTTGTATCTTGTTTCTGCGGTTGATGAACTGAGAGTGAATGGTGTGAACCACCTGAATACTGTATGGATGGTTTCTGTAGTGAATGGCCTTTGCCCTTGAATTCTAAAAATCAAACGGAGGTGATAGCGCCAGGACGTCCGGACGAACGTCCGCGCGCTACACTCCGTTTCGTGCTCAACGCAGGGCCCGTGCCGCTCGAGCGACAAGCGAGGAAGGACGCGTGGTGCCTCCGATTCAAAAGGACCCGGCAGCGGCTTCGTATGGAGCCTTGCCGGCGTCGGGAGAGACGATGCAGTAGAAAGTGGGAAGAAGAAATGCAACACCCGATCTATTTTTGAAATATCTAAATACAAAAATTGCACACATACGTCTGAAGGCAGTTGAAACACTTGAAACATGCTACTGAAACACTTGAAAAAAAACATCTGAAAAACACTTGAAAACCATTGCAACTATACGCAAACATCAAAATAAAACGCATGCAACGTATGTGTGGAACATATGCAACATCCAGATAAACACACTTGCAGCATGTGTTCGGAAAATACAGATGAAACATAAAACATCTGAAACGCTCAAAACATACGCTTGCAACATACCTCTGAAACAATTGCAACATATGCAACGTCTCTCGATCTACTTTTGCAACATACATATTAAATAAATACAACATACATCTGAAACACTTGAAACATATATATGCTACATAAGGAGAGAAAGAGCCAGCCATGGAGGGAGCGGGCGACGCACGCGATGGTAGGGGCGAGAGGCGAGCGAGCCAGCGGATGAGTGGAGGATAAGCAGAGTGGAGAAATTTTTTTAATAGCAAGCCAATGAGTAGAGGAGCTGAGTTTGACGGATCGACCAACCCCTCGGTGTCTGATAAGTAGCATTACCGCTAAGGGCTACTTTGGCAGCGCGATTTCCCCCCGGGTTCCCCGTGATTTCCCAAGGCGAAACTGCAAGGGCGGTATCTCCCATGCCAATCTTCCGCGCCGCTTGAAGTCTGATGACGCTGAATTTCGCCGCCTTCCCCTGCAGGTTTTCCACGCTGCGAATTCCATTAAGGCCGAGGCCGGAGAGCTTCCTCAGCCCCAACCGCCCCGAGGCCTCGACTCACGACACCACCAACATATCCATCTCCACAACCGCCGCCTTCCTCACCTAGTGCATCGGCCAACGGACGGCCCCGCCGCCGTCCCAACTCCTTCTCCAACTCCCCGACCCCACCGACCAAGGCGGAGCTCATACCGCCTTTCATACGGCGGCGCTTCGATCGCGAAAAGCGCTTCCCCAGTGATCGATCGACAGGCAATGCCGCCCCACGACGCTCTCCATCTCCAACGTCGCTTCCCAAGGCCGGGCGTGGCGGCGACGCCATCCTCCGTAACGCCATCCACCGGCTCCAACCCTCGAAGCGTCACATGAGATGCCACCCGCCGGTGTTCCTCGACCACCGCTGCGCTTCCACGCGTTGATGTCGGCCTCGGCCTCGCCGCCGCCAGACTCCAGCTTTTGGGTCTCCATGCGTGCTGTGGCGTGGATCTCGGTGGGCCGCTTGTTGGATCAAGCCGCAACTCGCTTTCGATCTGGTGCCTCTTCAGAGCAAGAAGAAAGGCCAAAGTCTACTTGATTTTTTTTTCTGATTTTTAACACCATTTTTGTTGCCCGTGAATTCTGCCCCTAGTTTCCAAATAGCGACAGGGAAAAAAACCACCGGTGAGCAAGGTACCCAGGGAAATGAATTGACATTAAAAATCCCCTGGGGGGCTTTTCTTCCCCGGGTCATGCTTCCTTTCCTTCCAAAGTAGAGGTAAAGGTACCCATGTGCCTCCCATCATGGATCTTCCCCGGCCGTGCGACAAAGTAAAGTTATTATCTGGTGTTCGGTCCATCGCTGCTTGAGTTTGTGAATTGCATCTTCCATGCATGGTTAGTGTGTTTTTTTTGGCACGAGGTTGTAGTAGGCTTGTAGTTGTAGGTACCAAAAAAAATGGTTATGCCATCATGACCCAAAATCTACTGTTTATTTTTGTTCAATGTCAATCATATTTCTTTTTTCTTTCAAGTCAATCATAGTGGCGAATTTCTCGCATCGCGCCGCGCAAGACGGTACAGGAGGCGTGGCGGATCGAGCTCGCCGCCACCGTCGGGTGAGCAGAAGCCTATCATCGCGCTTCCGGCATGGATGACGAACAGCATGGCCTCACGGTGGGTCGGTGGCTGGCGTGAAGGTCCAACCATTGATGCGTGGGAGGATGCGCGACAGTGAAGATAGCATGGCTGACGCAACGGAGTGCGGTGCCACGGCCGATGGAGCAAAGCTCAAGTCAAAGACTTTGGTCGAACCTGTCCGCTTATGTTAAAATTTGGCTTATACCGACGTTTATGCTGAAATATTATGAAAGAAAAATAATATTTTATAACTAAAAAGACAAGTACGAGAAAGGTCAATAATATTATACTTATAATGTACACCATTCATTATTTACTATTGCGGCTGCCGGTCCCGCTCAGGTCGCCGCTTTCTTTAGCTGTGGTAGCAGGAAAACGTTGCAGTCAGTACTACTACTATATTGTACTTATCTTTCTCCCTTTTTCTAGTGATGAAGCCATTTGTATTCAAAGCTTACTTACACATTATACATACGCCCATTAGGATGAATTTACTCACCTGCCAAGCACAAATTAAATTGTTAACTTCATATATCATTAGGAATATATCATTCACATCTTTTCTCCATGCAACTCTAAATAGCCCATCTAAATTATAACATGAAATGGCCACCTAAATTATAAACTCAAATTCCCACAGCAATGCGCGGGGAATCCAACTACTTTTCTAGATAACTGTGTACCCGTCATAGGCCACCAGCTAGTGTAGAATTACGTCCTAAACCCACCAAATTATGGGTCTCAACTCTCTAGCCCATGCGGTGTACACGGAGGATAAATCAGGCCATGCTAATTCTGCCCATTCCAAAGTCCACTTGGCCCGTGAAGAACTAAGCTGTATCCTTTAATTTGAAGGTTTGGGCCCAAATCAAATTCGAATTAATGAGAAAATCTTAATTGGAGAATATTTTTCTCAAAAGGATGATAAAAACATTATTGAACAAAAAATAAAAGGACAAGAACCAGTCCTATTTTTTTAAGTAGAAACAGGGTCCAAAAACAACATAAGTAGGAAAAATGTGTCACCCATCACACATAGCTTCGGTACAACGACCCAACAACTAATGCCACTCTACATCACTACTAGTTCGATGCTAAACCAACTTTTCCCTATTGCAAGGATTTTCTCATTGGAACCTTTAGTTGGAGTGGTTGAGACGTGCGAGGATTTTCCCCATTACAATCTACAGTTTATTTCCTAGTTTAATCTAATTAAAAATTGTGCTGGCTAGGTTTGACCTGCTCAACACTGTACATTATTAAAAAACAAAAAAAAATTACGGGGCTTGTGGGCTCGTGGCGCGCGCGTCACCGGCGTTGCTTCCGGCAAAAGCCTAGAACGTCATGGCAATTGAATGATTGACAACATGACGAGATGGGCTAGCGCAGTAGAGGACCTGCAGCGCAGGCACCTTCGGAGAAGTTGCCCCTGTCCCTGTCGGGAGCGGAACGCAGGCACGCAATCTCGCAACTCGCATCCATGGGGTTTGATTGGTTCGCCTTGGGTGCACCGACGCCTATAAAACCCGAGGGGCACCCCTCTCCCGGAGTCTGCAAAACGCGGGAGCATTCAGAGCAATGCGTAGTTAGCTAGTCTGATTGCACTAGCTATTTATTTGCTGCTCATCCATCAGTTGTGGGCTTTTGTGGCTCATGACTTCCCTGCTGATAAACTTTAGGTCGAGGCTAGGATATATGACATCTCTGACAAAACATGTAAACGGGAGAAACGCAATTTAGGGCACGCGCCTCTGAAGCCAAATTAACCTATTGCTAATTCCGCACCGCTGGCCAAGTGCATGAATGGTAAGGCCACGTTCGCTTATCTTATACTCCATACTTTTCAGCTTGTTTTTTTCAGTTGAAACAGTATTTTTCTTCCACAACAAATTAGGCGGAACAGTGTTTCGGCTAGTTTTTTCAGCGAAACGAACGGAGCCTAAACGGTGCGTGGGTTTGGACCCGTTCCCTGTGGGATGCGTACTATGTTTACATAGCCCATTTACATCATGTTCGCCTGAACTTAGCCCGATTTATCAACTATAGTATAGTGTTTTTCTCTCACAACAAAACATCATCAACCGACTTATCAGTCGTAAAAACCATCAGCTGAACAGCTCGTTAATCTACTGAAGAACAATAACAATATTCTGTAAAAAAGAAGGCAGAAAAGAAAAAAAAAGAATACAACAAAGAGATCTCACGATGACCCGGCCTATTGAGTTTTGTAGCGCTGTAGATGCGACGTTATGTCACAAATTCCTTAAACCCGGCTTGATCTGCTTATTTTGTCATCCTAATGTTGTTTTTCTCTCACAAATTCCTCCAAGATTCCTCCAAATCATCCAGACTCTCCAAAATTCGGATGCGAAACAGCCCAATCAAGAGCGGGATTGTCCGTATAATTCAGCTTTACTAGTGAAAGTTTTTTTTTTTTTTTTCCCATTCGGTAGCAGTTTTTCACCAATAAAAAGCTAAAGCTATTTTAGAAAAAGGTTTGGAAACAGGTTCTCTAGAAAATAGCAGACAGAGAGCTGCCAGCTTCGAGAATCTAGTATTTTCAGTTTTACCTAGAAAATTGTGCTAGCGAGAGAAGCTGAAAATATACAGTAGCTTTTAGAAAGATGTTTCATTAGAATCGGTTTAGTAGAAGTTGAAAAACAATTTTGTAAAACTGGACCAAAAGCTATTGCCTTGTTCGCTTTGCCTCATAAGTCATAAATTTGAAAAATTGTTGGCTGATTTGTTATGAGAGAAAATATTGTCCGTTTATCGAAAAAATACGGGCTTATAAGCCAAAGCGCTTAACAGGTGTATACCAAACACTTGGATGACTCGTCGGAGGCTACCAATGGCTGCAAATGCGATCGTCGGAGGCCACCAATGGCTGCAAATGCGAGGAGGTACCGCACTTACCTCAACCCGAACAAGGCGATTGCCCTCACACGGTAGGTTACATCAACGCGAGGCAAAGCAATCTGCTCCATGACCGAAAAGTAGTAATGAATAAAGCTCGAGCGAATAGTACTTTACACTATGCATAATATATAGTGTGTGTGTTTTGGCGACAAAAATCCTATATATGCTGACTGTGTGTTCCGCTATAGTACCGACAAATGGCTAAAAACTCTTGCTGTGAGTCTCTAATCTAAAAAATACATATCTAAAAAATGAGAGAGCAACAACTCTAGCTGTGACCGCTATAAAAGTTGTTTTCAAGACAAAGCCGACACAGTCACGCTAGCAAGAAGCTTCCTACGCTATTTCGAGGAAACTTCATGCATGGGCCGGGAACTTCACATGCCATTTCCAACAAGCTAGCAGCCAATAGAAACTTCAGGCGGAAACATTTCGAACAAGCAACCATCATCAGGAAGCTTCCAGGAAACTTCATATGCTATTTCGAGGAAACTTCATTTTTTTTTTGTACGCTAGCAGCCGTGAATCCAGGAGCTTATTCGCCGAAACTTCGTATGCTATTTCGATGAAGCTGCAGCCGTAGACTCCGTGGGCACGAACACGCACCTTTCACACTCTATTTGCCGCCGGGAGCTATAGCCTGGCCTATAAAAGGGAACGAGGGAGATTACTGGAACTTCAAAAACGCGCACGATGCCGGCCATCGCATGCTTGCTGGTTCGTGCCACACCCAAACAAAAAAATCCCTGACGGTCGACATATTTCCTGTCGGCTTTGTGCTAAAGCCGACAGGAACTGGTTGCGAAACCGACAGGAAATACGTCGACCATCAGGACCCACGGCTGAATGCTCAAACTGAAGCGCTGTCAAGAATTGCTTCCTATCAGCTAATCGTCAGGGAAAGTCAGATCTTCCTTGAGAGTGGTTCCTATCACCAAGCCATCACGAACATAACTCGTGACGATTGGTGGTCGATGGACAATCACCAAGCTCAGCAGGACAACGAGGCTGCTGATCCTGGGACGAGGCCCTTGCTGCGACCACAACAAATGCATTTGGGGCAACCTGTTGCTGATGGCGGTTTGGGTCCTCCTGGTGCAGCCGAGCATCGTCATCGCGGGAACATCCTGTGGCTCACTATCCTTGGATGTTTATTCCTCACATTCAACTCTGGAATGGCCATCTACCGGTCCCAAGGTGAACGTTGGGCCGTTGCATTCGTCGTCTTCTCCTACCTGGACTTGCTCCTACTCTTCTTCAGTCTCAGATGGTACGAGAGCGCCGAGCCCGGCTCGTTAACAAGGGACCGTCTCAAAGTAGTTATCTGGGCGCCACGACAGCGCTTTACCCTACTATTTACTTACTAAGGTTGTAACCGGCATGCCCACCGTAGTGGTCGTGGTAGTTTGGTTCATGGCCTTCTCCACTATTGGAGGAGGCTTCTATGCATTCTTCTATTATAGTGAAAAAGAGTGATATACTTCCCTAAAACACATGTATTTTATTTCATGTTCATGGGTCACTTGTGGTCGTGTGTCACACTTTCGTGCGCCCCTCGAGTCCAAAAGAAACATATATCATTATTATTAAGACAATATATATACTCCCATCGTCCAACATATATAACTCGAGTTCCTTGTCTCCTCGCTCAAATATAAGAGCAAATATGTACCAATGCAAAAGATTATTATAGTTGTGTGTATACTCGTATTCCTTCAAACTCAGTCTTAATTCTAGGATTTCAATCTTAATGCATGAATCAACTGAGGACGTGAGTTCCCTTGTTCTTATTGGACGACTAGCCTAAATCCACATGGATTTAGTCAAACTGAAAGGTGGACGAGTGGAAATGGAAAACTCTCACCTTTGCACTTGAGTCAGTGCAGATCGATTGGATCTAAGATAAGACATCAAGTCCGAGTACATTTTGAAAGGATCAAGATGCACAAGGCGAAAATAAACCTATTACTTAGCTCATTTCATCCATTGTGCCTAGATTGTGTTTTTTTAGTCTACGCACAAAGTTTCGCAATCTAGTTCCAATCCTACACTAGTATGGCAATTCTAAGAATGTAAAGACATCAAAGTAATTGCACAAATGTAAATGCATAATGTAAAGAGAAAAAAAGAACATGACGATGTTTTTCTAAGATATCGAAGAGTCAACACTCCGCTCTAGTCCTCGTTGGAGCGCATGCAAGGGTATCACTTCCTCTTGATCCACGCAAGGACCAAGTGCTCTCTCATGAGTTGATTCTTCGCCATCCGCACGGTGATCACCCACAAACCGCTTACACCATGAGTTGGACCTCTTACCAAAGCACCATCGAGAGATCACCAAGCTCCCAATTGCCACTAAACCGCCTAGGTGATGCCGATCACCAAGAATAACAAGCAAACCTCTCACTTGGCACAAACAAGCCCAATGAGAAAGGTGGATGCACACTTGCTTCTCCCTATACACTAATGGAGTCCTTAATCAACCCGTCCGCCTGAACCGTGCCCAACCACGCGAGGATGAGAGGAGACGAGAAACGCATGGTGTGACCTGAGGATGAGCTCATCTGCCTCTTTCAGAAGGATAGAGTAAGGTGATTCCGTCCCTTTGTCTTTTTACTAAACACCATGAAAAAATAGAACCATCCTCTTCTGTGTCAAACTATCCCTAAAACCAAAACACTATACATAAGTTTCTCGCAGTGCCTCCTCACCATGTGATTTGTGAATTGTGATCTTCGACGTCAAACACTGGATGGCTGGAGCGCGGGGAGCCAGGGACCCAACCAGAGGGGAAAAAATGGATGGATACTGTATCCACCGTGCTCAAGTGCATACCGCCCCTAATCTACAGTCAGGTGTCCAGTCTCATGGATCCAACAACACTCGTCAACCTATACTGTATCCACCATGCTCAAGTACTTTTCTTCTCTTTGACCTCATCAAGCCAAAGATGGCCAACGGGCTGGCCCGGCCTAGCACGGCACGGCCCGGTAGCCAACGGGCCGGCATGGCATGTCGTGCCTCCCGGGCCATGCCTCACAGGGCCACGGGCCTAGCCTTCGGCCCAGGCATGGCCCTATGGGCCGATTTTCATACTGGGCCGGCCGAGAAGCACAACCATTTTCACAAAGTTGCAAGCAACCCGAGGCCCACCGAGCGGCAGCGCTGGAGGTGAGGAGGAGGTGGCCACCGGGGCTGGGAGCGGCGGAGCTCTGGATCTCAGGGGGCAGGACCTGCGCAGGCGGCGCCCTCCCTCAAGTGCTGGAGAGGAGGAGATGAAGAGGGGGTGAGTGAGATGGAGAGGAGAGAAAACAAGGAAGGGAGGGAGTCGCCGGATCTACCCGGCCAAGACGCCCCTAGCCAGCAACGCCGAGAGAGTGAGGGAGGAAGGGAGGCAGGACGGGAGGAGGAGCCAGCCAAATGGCCGAGGCAAGGGTGGGGAGCCGGATCCGCGGTGGAGAAGACCCAGCTGGCTAGATCCACGGCGGAGATCTAGCACCGCCGCGGAGGCGAGGGAGGGACAGGGAGGAGGCGCCAAGCCAGCCATTGCCAGAGGCAGGGTGGGGGAGCCGGATCCATGGTGGAGAGGACTCAAGATGGCTAGATCCATGGCGGAGATCCAAATTGCCATGGAGGCGAGGGGTGGTAAGGAGGACGACGGGCGCCACAACTGGGTGGAGGGCGGGATCAAGGAAGGAGGTAGCGTGAGGTCGGAGATGGCAAGGCCGCCGCCCGCGGTGAGCTTGTCTTGGCATCGAATCGGCGTCGGGCAGCTTCAGGGTCGACGCGCTTCGCTGCAAGCTGCAGCGCATCGCCGAGGAGAGGGAGGGGCTGGGGCGTCGATGTCCATGCTCGACCGCCCGGCGCCATGGAGGAGAGGAGAGGTCACGCGAGAGCCGAGGACGCCGAGGAGAGGAGGAGGCATCATGGACTCCAGGGCCCCATGTCCGCTCGCCTCATCCGACGCGAGGGAAGGGGAGGGGAGTCCATGGCGCCGGCGCTTAGGGGTTCGGGGTGAGGCGTGTGAGAGAGCCGCCATGGGCGTGCCTGCTTATATATGGGGGCGGGCGGGGACAACAGGGGAGCGCGTGGGCCGCGTTGGGCCTTGGGAAGGGAGGAGGAGGAGCGGGGGGGAGGTCGTCATTGTCGGGCCAACCGACGCAGCCAAAGCCAGGCGGTCCGGCCGCCCACGGCCCGAGCAGACTGGCCTGAGCACGGCCCGCCCTCGGCCGGGCCATGCTCGTGTCGGGCTAAAAAGCGGGCTTCCCGCCAGTCTTGTCATGCCTCGGGCTGCATGGACATTTATACATCAAGCCACGAGTGCCAGAGCCTGGAACAACATCACGTGCGTGCGTGGAACAAATATACGACTACCGCTACCGCATCAACAAGCCAAGCCAAGAGGATCACGCCAACGCCAGGGGCCGGCGCCGACTGCCGCTGCCCGCTGTATATTCTCTCATCCGCTGCGAATATTTTTTATTTTTAACACTTTTTGTAAACTAATTTTAAATCTAACACCATTTTTTTCCAAAACTAACACTTTTGGCCGCGCCTATTGCCATGGCGCAGTGAAACGCCTGTGGCGCGCCATGCATGGTGGCATGGCGGGAAGATGACGTGGCGTTGTCATGGAAGGGTCTGCCGCGCCACCCATCTTGGCGTGTCTGTGATGCGCCAGCACTAGTGGCACGATAAGGCCCAGTAAAAGCCCGCGATGCCAAAGATCGCTACCGCCGCCGCCCTCAACCCAAGACGCCGACGCCGCCGCTGCGCCACCACCATTGGTTCTCGGCCAAGACCACGCCGCCAGTCGGTCGCCACCGCTAGCAATGATCATTAGGCGTCGCCATTGTCGACCGACAATGGCGCCCGCCACTTACCAATACCGCCACCGCTTGCGCTTGCCGTCAGCCAGATCGCTAATGTTGAGGCGCCAGCGCCCTCGCGCCGCCACCCACGTTGCGCTGGCTGCCGCTTAGCGCTGCCGGCCGACAAGGCCGCTAGCGGCCATCTCCTCGACTTTGGTGACCCGAAAAGGTCCCCGCTCATATCAAGGTAGCTCCGTCTCTTAATTTCTTGTTATTATGAATGTTATTTTAGTTAGGGTTAGTGATTTAGGATAGTTAGGGTTAGTGATTTAGTATAGTTAGGTTAGTGAATTTGTTTTTTTGGTAGGTAGTTTTTAGGGTTTAGGTTGTGTGTTGCAGTATAGTTAAGGTTTGGTTAGGTAGGTAGGGTTTAGGTTACTGTTAGTTAGGACTTTGGGTTTAGGTTACGCTATGAGAGGGTACAGCGAAGCGAAGACATGTACGGAAGGGGAGACTTCAACGAGACCCGTGGCAGGAATCTTTGCTCCGTTTGCAAAGAACCTGGTCACAAGGCTAGCAGTCATAGAAGACGAGGGCAACATGTCCATACATAGAAGTTGCTTATTTTTCTAGTGAAGCTATTTAATATGTCTGTTAATATTACTTTGAATATATACATGTGCTTTCATATTATGTTCCTATTGCATAACAAGTAGTTCAAATTTTGCAATGCTACATAATGTTAATTTGAATATTGTTAATTTGAATACTCTAACCCTTTGTTTATCAATTTGTAACAGGATGGCCCCTCCCACGCAGCACCAGTTGTACCTCCTTCTTGAAGTGGAGTACGACGAGCCGCACCGAGCACACTTCTTGACTGACACCGACGTAGAGGTGCCCTTGCCTCCTTTGAGGCCCCGCACGCACACCAGGGCGCACTAGTGGGACGAGCGTTATGTGCGCGTACATATGGCGTGTCGGCTTCCTCGAGCTTGTCCGTGTTGACAACTACGGTCTTTCGTCCCTTGACCCAGCACTACTTACTGTAGCTATAGACAGGTGCGAGCCTTCATTGTACATAAACATTCTTATAATAAATTTGAGGTAACTAACAGTCGTTCTATTCTCATAACAGGTGGAGGCCTGAGACCCACACGTTCCACCTACCTTGCGGCGAGATGACCTTGACCATGCAGGACGTGAAGGCTATCTTTGGCCTTCAGTTGGGGGGACTTCCAGTGACAGGTATAGTTGACAACGATCACTAGAGGGAGCTGGTGGCTTAGTTCACTGGCTTTCTTTCACCGGACAACGAGGTTTCCAAGAAAAATAAGTGAGCAATTTAAGCCTATTTAATACTTGCATTGCTTTCCTGCAGCCATCGGGTCTTATTTTCTTTGGTGAATTTTAGGAAAAGTTCCAATATTTCGTCGTCGTGGATCACAGAGCGCTTTGATTACTTGGACCCACAGTGATGAGGCTCGGGATCGACAAAGTTCGCTAGAGTGTGGCTCTGGCACTTCCTTAGTGCTTTCCTATTCCTAGACGCCTCGGGCAACACCATCAGCTGGATCTTTCTTGACATACTAAGCCAGCCATGGGATAACATAGCGGCGTATAGCTAGGGTAGCGCAGTCCTGACATGGACGTATCGATAGCTATGCATTGCCTGTCGTTGCACCTCAGGGTATGCGAACCTTGGGGGTTGCTCCTACCTACTCTAGGTTTGGTGTTGTGAATGATGGCCCGTTGGGAGGCCCCTTATTACTGGTTTACCGGTAAGTACTTCGGTTCACTATATTCTTCGAGGCAGTTACATATGATGAAATTATTAATGGCTAATTCATTATCGTGTTCAATGCAGCATTGGAACGGGCAAGATACACTCCCTATAGCTCTGTATATCTGGATGCAAGCAGAGTTAGTTAGAGGGAATGCGAGGCGCAAGTACAGGGAGTACACGGACAGTCTCGACATCCTGACACAGCACCAGATTACGCTCTCTTTTCTATCATACATGTGTCTTGTTCGATGTACACTATATCACAACCTAACTCAATTACGAAATGTTCAGGTGCATTGGTGTCCTTGGGATGCTCCGGAGCTCTAGTGCTATCTGAGTCCTGTCACTAGGGATGAGTCAGACGAGTATCGCTGCAACGTCCCTCTTATTTTCTTCCACGTGGTCGAGATTCACTTGCCCATCAGGGCTTGCAGGCAGTTTGGAAGAATGACAGGCTACCCACCACCGTTTTACTCCACCAACCAAGAATTGCACGGGTGCGTTATCGATTAATAACAAAGCTACAATTCAGATGTGTGTATGGTACAACTAATAATCGCTTTGTTGCGGTATGATCGCAGGAAGAGGTACAAGACCAAGGATTGGCGCGTGACACACAACGCTGCATATCCAGGGCCATGGCGTAATAGGGACTGCAGCCTGGGTTGATGCGGGTCCCCACACGACCAAAGACACCTTTGACGAGTATCCGTGGTGGCTTCACATATCTACAAGGACACATATCAAGCCCCGTGCACACTAAGGAGGCGATTGACGAGGATGATGTGATCAAGATGTGTACGACATTGCCACTAGGGATGACACACAACTACAGAGAGCCCTACTTCAAAGATGCGTGGTAAGATAATCAAATGGTACAATTTATTATCCATTTGGTATTAAGTATGTGTACTAAAACTGTCCAACCGTGTTTCTATACCCAGGCGACACAATTATCAAGGCTGTCCAATAAAGCAACGTTTCGGTTTCACGAGTCTAGAGGGCAGGGCCAGCGTTCGAGGCTTTTGTGGAGGTAAACATAAACTTGTTCGTTCCAAAAATGTTTCTTTAGTGTATATGCGTTTGGGAAATACACTAACTTTAACGTCTATTGATGCAGAAGGTGAAGCGGAGCTGCAGGAAGCTAGCTCAGAAGTTGAGCTGCAGGGACACTCCTTGTGTGGAACCTGATTACCCGATGCGGTCGGGTGGCACGCCTTCCTCTTCTTCTGAGGACACCAAATGGCTCTTCTCAAATGTAAGTGATAAAAGCCGCTTTCATGGTCGCGACACCACCACATCATAACGCTGGAAGGACTCTACAAACGAGGACGACAACAACGATGACCCCCCGGGCTTTCGCATACAGTACCACCTGTGGGACGATTGGAAGCAGGACGAGATCGGCATGTCTCAACTAGGTGGTGCCCCGCTTGGTACCTAAGGAGCCTCACAGATAGTAACAAAGGTAATTTATTTCAATACGTAGGCTCAATGAACTAACGATCATAAAGATTATAAGCAATCGTGCATATCATATACTTGTAGGGTACGAGCCCTACGTACCGGCAACGCAACCACACCGACGTTGGCTACACTTCCAATTTGTTGTCTACAAATCCAAAGAGACAGAGGCGTCCGAGGGATCCTTATACTCCTAGGACTTAGTTGGTTATATTGAACTTATGTTGAACGAATATTGTCGTTCGGAACTTGCAGACTCATGAACCAATGAAAATGTTATGTGGCAGCTTGTCAACTTGCGCACGGACTTCATTTATTTGCTTCATATTCGTTTCAATACGTCGCGGCAGCACTGCCGGCGAGATTAACTATTAACTAGTTCGGGTACCGGCAGTCCCGGCGTATCTCGCCGTCGGTGGCCTTCGTCTTGACTCCGATCCTCCCGAGCTTGGTCATCGCCGCCACGAAATCGCCGAAAAAGGCACCCTGGTTGGACGCGTAGTAGTCGACCGTGCTGCGCGACCTCATGTCGAAGTAGAGCACCTGGTCGGAGCCCAAAAGGCCCTTGCCGACCTGTAGGTTCTGGTAGAAGGCGTTGTCGAAGCCCACCGGCGAGGGGTCGAGGAAGGTGAAGGCGTTGGGGTCGAAGCTGCAGGTGCCGTTCAGCTGCGACGCGAAGCCGTGGTCCATGGTTGCGTCGCTGCCGATCCTCACCGACAGCAGCTCCCGTTCAGTTGCAATTGAGGCTGGTCTTCTGTCTGCGTCCAGGTCCTACCGCGCAGTGGGCCTTGGCGCGTCAGTGCTGCGCCGTGGTCTATGGCGCGACAGACCCTGCCACGTCATCGGTCAGCGTCCCGGTCGATGCCACGTCATCCTCCCGCCGCGTCATGGCAATAGGCGCGACCAAAATTGTTAGTTTTAGAAGAAAAAAATAAAACAATGTTAGATTTAAAATTAGTTTAAAAAAGTGTTAAAAATAAAAAAAAATTCTCCGCTATGATTTCTCGCCGGTTGCCCACTTCCCGTCGGCCCCCCGCTGCCCCAGCCCTACCTCATCAGTCATCACGGAAAAGAAGAATTCCTCATCCAGCATCCGCGCTGCTTCCGCGAAGCTTCCTTTCTCAGTCCCCCCACGTACCCCTCGGCGCCGCCTATAATGGTTCGTCGTGGACGGCTGCTTCCCCGCCACGCACGGACGCACCGCGGCCCATGATTTCTGCATCCCCTTTTTCACGGTACGGGAAGGCGTGTTCGTATGCCTCTTTTATACGTCTGCTTCCTTTTCCATTGATTTCATTTGGTACCACTAGTTCATCATGGACCCGTGTGCTCCGGTGGGAGATCTGAGCCCACGTCCTTTTTTTGATAGCTGGTTTTAGTTGAGACCTTAACCGAATTCTGGAAATCTTTTAGATCCATGCAATTCTTTTCTTCCTCTTTTCCCTTTTGATGAGTATAAGCTGATTTTCAAATGTAACCCTTTTGCTAAGGACTTGTTTGGTTTGGTTAATCCTTCCCTAAGGGATTAGAGGGAATTGAAGAGGATTAAGGAAGATTTTCGACTTGTAGAAAGGATAAAATCTCACTCAATTCTCTTTAATCTCCACCCAACCGATCAAGACCTAAGCTGGATTCATATAATACTTCGAAGTCCAAAGAGGCCTAGTCGCCATGGAGTACTTTGGTCGTTTGACTCCCAAGATTGAAGTGCAGGTCATGGAGATTGTGAATTGCAACTTGCAGGTTGTTATACTCTGCAAGTGGAAATAAATATATCCAAGATTATAACCAGATCATGATAACAGTTCACATCTCAGATTATTACAATCCATCGTTCCGCACTTAGATATTATAGCAAGCTCAACAAACAGGGTCTAAATGTCAGAATTATGACGTTAGCCAAAACGCTTCGATTATAGCAGCACGTCTGCATAAGCTACAAGAGTTCAGAGGACCAAAAAGCATCGTCTGCTGATATGAACTACGTAAACCAAATAGCCAATCCAAGGACGGGACCTCATCTTTCACCAACTTGTCCATAAAAAAAAGAGACGAAACTCAACATACATTGAGCCCTAGAATGTGTCAATCCCTTTCATTACTGTATAAACAGTTAAACACTTAGAAATGCACGAGGGAGAGTATATTCAGTAGCCAGCTACAAAATAAGTTATTCTGTAGCCACCTCCATTTACGATAATTTTATATACTAATTTACGATAATGTTAATACATATTTACGATAGTTGGATTAACACATGGGGATATTTACCATAACGTTATAGTAAACCACTTAGCAAGAAGTTACTACAATCTCGTAAATTAACATAGTAATTATCGTAACTCAAAGTGGTTACAGAATAAGTTATTTTGTAGCCAGCTACAGGGTAGTAGTAGTAGTATATTCAGTAGCCAGCTACAAAATAAGTTATTCTATAGCCACCTCCATTTACGATAATTTTATATACTAATTTACGATAATGTCAATACATATTTACGATAGTTGGGTTACTATAACACATGAGGATATTTACCATAACGTTATAGTAAACCACTTAGTAAGGAGTTACTATAATCTTATAAATAAATATAGTAATTATCGCAACTCAAAGTGGCCATAGAATAAGTTATTTTATAGCCAGCTACAGGGTAGTAGTTCCATAAACAGTTAAACACTTAGAAATGTATGTACTCCTAAAATGAGATGAACCTAAAGGTCATATGTGAACGGAAACCAGAGGATATATGCTTCACCTGTAACTCAACATGATTTGCCGTCCGATTCATTCAAGACGCCCGTTGATTCGTACTAGGAGTGATTGGAAATCAAATACTTATACAGCGTATCATTTTCATAACTGCAGGTCCGTTGGTCCATACGGTCGAAATGAGGGTATGAAGTATGAACCGGACAACAACTGTGTACTTTTCATCAGTATATAAAATGGCCATGACTTGATCCTTCCGCATACAGGTAAACCCAAAAAGTCTCTTATATACATATATGATGAACGGAGTATCCTTCAAACTGAGTCCTAACTCCTGATAGCTGTTGGCCTCTTTGATCGTGAAAAGGATTCGCAGCTGATTTTCATGACAGGCTCTAGCTGGTGAAGTTTACTAGATATATAATTATGTAATTAACCCTTGTCAGTAATTCCGTGAACCATGCAAGTTCAACTATTTCTGAAAATTTGGCAACAAATTCTGAGACCTAATTCAATAACTTTTTTTTATTCAAAATCAGTCAAGAGATCCTGAACACCTATAAAAAACTTTAGAAACAATTTTTAACTAAATCCTCATTAGATAAGAGATTGAGTGTTTATTGCTCCTCTGATTAAGAATATAATTCTTTGTAGCATTCCTCAACCTTACACGAAAATTATAAGTCTATGAACACATGTGATTACGAGGCACATCTTTACCTATTCTTTTTTGTTTCCCTTATTTTAATTGAATTGTTCAGAGGAAGAAGGCCAGTTGCGTTAATTATATTTCTAGCACAGAGATTAGTTCCAGTGCTCCTCCCCTTTTTTTCTTCCATTTTTGGTTCTACTGGTTGATTAATTCACTTGTTTGGTACGTCTCCTGCTACAGTTCTACTTACTCATGGGAGCTGGTGAAGTTTTTAAAAAATGTTTTACAAGTTTCTACTCGCTCTATTCCAAATTATAATATGTTTTAGGCTTTTTTACATACATTGTTTTGCCAGACATAATGCACATCTAAGTGCATAGTAAAAGGTAGGTATCTAGAAAGTTTAAAACGTCTTCTAATTTGGAATGGAGCTAGGGAGCAGTTTTTTTGCAAGGTACTACAAGTTTCCAGTTTATTTTAGCAAAAAAGAGAAAACTGATTGCTAAAAAAGAGCCAGAGCCTACGAGAGCTATGCCAAACGGTACCTTTAATTTGTTCATGGTTTCAATGGTTTCGTGTAGCTCAAAATCAAGGCTGGAAATGTCATATCATCAGCAGCAATGCTTAGTTTCATATTTTTTCTGCAATGTGTAGGCATCAGATAGAGAAAGCGGACCTTCTAGCAAATAAAGAAATGAAAAAAAACTATTCCTCCTATGCAGCAACTTTGCATTCGGAGAACAGAGCAGTGTGAGACAGCGAAATGCATGATCGATTTTTCTGTTGATCGGACGTAGATATCTAAGAGTCATCGATGCAGATTTTTTTGGATCAAGCTCGTTCTAACAATCAAACCGATGCTCGGTGAGAACAGAGAAACTTCAAGCATCATTTCTAGGACACACGGCGGGTGTTCTTAGAAGATAACGACAAGGAGTCGCGTTCTCGTGAATCATGATAGTGAAGGCTACTATATATTACTTTCTTGGAAGGACATAATTCATTCATTTTGACGATATCGACTGGCGATTTCGTCGTTGCCATTTCCTTGTCATTGGGCAAGCTGATTTCAATCAAAAAGAAAAACAGGCTGGCTGCCGAACGCTCGAACCAATGTTCGATTCGTCAAAATCATGCGCTCAATGAGTTGGAAACTGAGGCAAAGATGATGGAAGTTGTTGAGTGCGATGCATATCGTATATATAACAAAGTAGGAGTTGCCGATGTTGATTGAATAGAGGTAGCCGGCGGTGGACTCAGCGAGGTCGTAAATGTTCGTTTGCCGGATTTTCTATTCTCGTGTTTCTTTCTTTCCTCGCGGTATCGCATCGTCCAAACCTTTTGCTGGCAGGATGTGCGTGCTTCCTCATCGTGCGTTCCATCCACACTTGCACATAGAAAAGAGGAGGGAAATTTTTTCTGGACGGAATTCGCGGCAGATCACTCATCTCAGAATGTGAATATATGGCAGTAGCTTTTCAAAAAGAACGTGAATATGGGGCCGCATATGGCAGCATCTGCTTTGATGAGCCCGCGGCGCCGGCGCGCATACGCGTCTCCCACTGCTCGACGTTTTCCCGTGGTCTCGCGGAGTGGGCACGGACGCGGATACACACTTGTGGCAAGATAACGCGGCAATGGCCAGTGGAAAAGAAAGAAAAAAAAGGAGCTGCTTTGGCGCGAATTTAGAGTCTGGACCAATTCTGAGAGCAAATATTATAAACGGCGAAGAGCCGGCGAAATCCGACGTGAGAGAGAGAAAGTAGGAGAGAGAAGAAAACGGGCGACTCGCGAGACGCCGACAAAAAGCAGGTGAAATACATTGTGGCTGCCGCCGCTCCTCCACTCCAGTTCTTCCACGTCACAGCGAAGCATTAAAGATTGGTGGGATCCACCACCACTGCTCGGCAGCTCAGATGACCTGGAGCTTCTTACAGCCGGCGAGCGGACGTATCCATTAGCCTTGCTCTGAGGGCCGAGGCAATGAAAAAAGAGTGATGGGCCGATGTGACGGGAGTGGACAGACAAGACGACTCTCAATACGATCTCAATACAACGTACGTAGAACGTCATGTTACAGTGCGCAAAAGGGTCAACCCGAAACCCCTATTCGGATTCGGGGTCTCTCTATGCAAGTCGTCGGACGCCAAGCAGCCGGATCGCTGGGCTGGGGCTGACTGACCAGTCCCTCACATGGCTACAGTCAATAGTATTTCTCTCTCACATAAACAAACCAGCAATGTTACGTACCGACCAATCAAACAGGCTGATGGTTTGCTGAAGGCCCCGTTTAAATGCGAAATTTTTATCTTTTGACTACTGTAGCATTTTCGTTTGTATTTGGTAAAAATTGTTCAATTATGGACTATTTAGGCTTAAAAGATTCGTCTCGTCAATTACGGATAAGATGTGCAATTAGTTATTTTTTTTACCTATATTTAATGTTTCATACATGTGCCGTAAGATTTGATATGACGAGGAATCTTGAAATTTTTTGGATTTTAGGTGGGATAGCCAGAAACCGGGTGAGTCCCCGTCAACGTCAACTCCTCCAGTACTCCTTGCATGTGACGACTGACGACTGACGCGTGACAAAGGACCACACCAATGAATGCCAGACGCGGTGGACACGGTCCTTGTGATGTGCGCTGTCTCCTACCACTACTTGACAAATCACCAATCACGCGTCGCTGTCACATGGTGGTACCGTATTCTGGACGCAAGTGGACGCCGTCGGCACGCACGTCTATGAATTCATTAATTAGTCGCTCGTACAGACCTACCTATAAGCTATTTGGCCCGCTGACGTGGATAGGAAAAAATACGAGAGAGTAGTTATCCGTGATGAACAAATAACCAATCTATCTAAGAATATAAGAGAGGAATATATGGGTCAAATAGTATGTAGTCTAAGAATATAAGAGAGAAATATATGGGTCCAATAGTATATAGAAAATAAGAATATACTCAAGATAAAATAGTCTTTGCTTTTGTCTCTTATCTCCACGTAAGTTTGGCTACATGCTAGCTAGCACCATCATGGACGCCTCTAAATGTCGTGGTGTAATTCAGACCGGTTAAACCTGAAAAAATTTGATTAAGTTTGTAGAAAATATTAGAAACATTTGTATCTATAAGTAAATTTGGTATAAAAATAGATTCGTCGACCTATCGTGTTCCTCGTGCCCTGCTGGCCCACCCCCACCTTCCTCGCTCACGCCCCCAGCCAGCAGCTCCCTCAACGCCGACCGCGCCGCCCACTGCCTGCCCTCGCCGCTCGAGCCCGCCCCACTAAACACAGGGTAGTGCACCAACGACGCCCTCCTCGTCCTCGCCTCCACTCCCACTTTCTCGACCCCGCCCATCCCCTAATCCTAGGGGCAGGACACCGATAAGGATGGCAGCGGATCGGGTTCGGGGCGGATAACCGAGGGTTTCGGGTTCACAGATTTCGATTTCGGTGCTTGGTTTTCGCTCACGGATTTTCAGGTTCAGATACCAAATCCAAATGGGTTTGGGGTGGATTTTCAATTTCACCCATGGATCTCCGCTTGAGCCTCAAGGATTCAGCCCTGCTTAGTTTCAAAATTTTCACCCAAAATGTCACATCGAATTTTATAAGCACATGCATGCAAAGATTAAATGTAGACGAAAAAAACTAATTGCACAGCTTGGTTGAAAATCACGGTATCTTAATCTTTTAAGCCTAATTCGCCCATGAAAAGCCTTAAGTGCTACAAAGAATTCTCAAGATATGCTAATGACTGATTAATTAGTATCATTAGATTCGTCTCGCAATTTTCTAATGGGTTCTGTAATTTATTTTTTTATTAGTATCCAAAAATCACTCCCAACATCTTTACGACACATCCGATGTGACATAAACAAATTTTCATATCACCGACTAAACACCCCCTCAGCCCTCTAGCAGGCCAGTAGCAACCCTAAGTATATAAGTATCACCCTCCCCCTCCGCCTCACCCTCACCCTTCACACACAGCAAAAGCATCCTCTCTAGATCCGTGATTGACTTGTCTTCGACCTCCTCATCCATCCAGGTACGGGGTGAGATTGAATTAGTCAGACCTGCTTTTCTTTTCATTTTACTGTACTTTTCTTTTTGTTACCGATTTCTAATGCGCACAAGGGGATTCCTTGGATGGATCTATGGGTAATAAGGGTAACATACGTGTGTGAATTGTGATAGCGCCCTCTTTATATGAATATATGAACGCTAAAGCACACCCGGCCACTGTGGGGGCAGAATGAATCGATCCAAATCGTCCCTATATGAGGGGGGCTGGGATGACATTGGGGGCACCCACGGAACAATCCCCAAAGATATGGACTCAAATCTAGAGTCAGGGACCAAATGTTGTTTGATCTTGTACGCACCACGCGATTCAACCATGTTTTTGCATTTGCTGGCAAGCATGGCGCAACTATCAATCGTCTCTGGTATTGCCAATGCCGTCTTAGCTGCTCACACAGATGCTCTTGCGCATTGGTCGACGCTTCATTCCTGCTTTTAGCAGCACAGCGCAACTATCAATTTTACATTGCTGATGCTACTGCCAGATGTTCTTCCATTTCACACAGATGTTTTAATCATTTCTGCCCTTAAATAGTTTTGGTCTGAATCCTCACTTGTGGGGATGAAGCCAGATGTTCTTGCGTTATCTAAAAAAAAAAGATGTTCTGTATACTGCATACTTAGCAGTGTTCAGCAGACCTCGACAAGAGCAATTGGTGCAGAGGAACTCTTCACTGATTGCTGACGCTTCATTCTCTCTTTTTTTTAACCAGCACAGCAAGATTATCAATTTTACCTGGCTTAGTGCAAATTAGAGGGACCAAAGTAGGAGGTAAGAGGAGCAAATGAATCTGAGACTTGCTAGATTGTTAAATTAGAATGGATAATAAATTAAGAAAATGGTTAATATATTAACCAGCCAACTACTGATGCCTGTTATTTCCTCGCTCAACTGGTTTTCTGACGGTTTTCTTCCTTTCACACTTGTGAGCAAATCAAAAGGCTTAGAGCGATCGGTATATACTTCCCTTCCTTCCATTGCTTACTTGCCCGAGCTGGAAAGCGAAAGATGCAAATCCAAATCATATATACTATATTATGATATTTCATAGTTGATCGTGTTAAAAAAAATTCATATTGAGGGAAATATGAATATCATTTTATCTTTATTTCCATATTTATTTGGTTTATTCCATACTAATTTTACCATAGCTATAGGTATCTATATATCTTGTCACATTCCTGGTCCAGGGAGTAAGTTTTACACATCGTTCATGATCCGTTATACCAAAAACAAATAATTTTGCACATACTGAACTAGCTAGAAAAGACAACATAAGCTGACCTCAAACAAATACTAAAACTTAACGCCAGTGCCAGATGCTCTGCATAATGCATACATAAGCAGTGTTCAGCAGTTCTCCTTAACGAGAGAATTGGTGCAGAGCCTGCTCAAGATTATTGTACTACTCTTCACTGCTGAATATTGCCAACTGAATATTAACTTGAGTTCCTAGCTGTAGCATTTGTGATTCTATCCAGTATCTACTGTTGTGAGTTGTGATCAAGCTGAATAATAATCCTCAAACAGATTAATTTACATTCTAGACCACCGCATCATAGTCACTCAGACCAATTTGTGTGTTTCAGATTTTTGCTCGAACCTCCTGTCATCCTTTCACCAAGGATCTATCTAGCTATCACTAAATCCCCTTTGGCGATCAGCTGGTATGAGTTCAGAAAGGCCTGTGGACAACGAAGCCCTGCTCGGACAACATCATGAGAACTTGCCAGTGCCGAACAAAAGCAAAGACCATGGTATCTCATTGCTTACTGGGACCGGCTTCCTGTTCCTGACTTTCAACTCGGGCATGGCGGTTTACCGCTCAAATAGAGACTTTGGAGCCATCGCCTTCCGTGGCTTTCTCCTACCTGGACCTTGTCTTGCTTTTCTACTGCCTCATGTGGTACGAGAGAGACAACCCCAGAGTCGCCTCGCCCGTGAACACCTCAAGATGGCGGTGTGGCTGCTCACCACAATGCTTACCGCTGCCTTCTCATACAAGGTGGCGGCAATCATGCCGCTCCCGGTGCAGGTGCTTGTATGGGCCATGGCCGGGCGCGACAGTGCTGGGTGGCTTCTACGCTTCTTCCTGCACCGGGAGGAAACTAAGGCATAACAAGGTATAAGCTCCATTGATCCTTTGCTTCAATTCTCCCGTGCAGAAGAATAATTATCCATGCACCTTGTTTCAAATTAAAGTTTTTGATTTCTTTCTGTTTCCCTGATGGAATTGGCTCCAAGGTTTAATACTGAAACTGAGGTTTGAGCCTGACTGTGCAATGCATGTCTCTGTCTGCATGGACAGGATAGGTCAGTTGAATCCGTTCAAAGATTAGGTGGTAGTGACAACATTATATTCAAAGGCACATTCTATGGTTCAGAAAAAATGAAGCATCAGGATTCATGACTATTGCAATCAATGAACTGGTTTTATGTTCTTTTCATCCTAATGTGGTTCTGCCAGTCTCAGAGGAATGTATACTCTTGCTCAAAAGAGGAATGTATACTCTTGCTCAAAAGAGAGAATGTATACTTCCATGATCACACAAGCTTTGGAACAGGATCTGATGAAGCAGAATGGGAGGGATGCATGCTTTATTACTGTGCTGCCTGGCATAATGAATCATTGCGCTCGAATTGATGGGTATCACAGCCTTGATAAGTGATCAGTCTTGAACAGAGCCTGATCAATGGCTTATGGCAGCCTTGAACTAGAATTGTTGTCAATTTCTGGTTTGCCATACAAGTGTGCCACCCCTTGGCAAAGGAGGGGAAGAAGAGGCAGGAGGACTGCAGCCATCTTTTAGAAAAAAAGAGAGACAGTAAATCTGACAACAAGTCAACAGGCAATTCAAGAAATTCCAATTTCTAGAAAGAGGAGAGACAGCAAAGCAGGCAACAAGTCACTAGGCATTTCAAGAACGAAGGCTCACAGTTGTTGCAAAAAGGGGGGAAAATGAAAAATGAAAAATGAAAAATGAAAAACGAAAAACGAAAAAAGGAGGCAAGGGCTAATCTCCTTGGCCATTTTTGGAAGTTCTATGCCAAACTGGTTCCTCAAAGATGTGGCTTCTCTTCATCATCTATAGAACTGATGTTGGAGGCTTTGAGCCAGGAGTTGTAATGATGCTGGAAGCAACTACTGGTTTCCAGGTTATTCAGGAGTTGCCTGTTTGCAAACATCCTGGCACAGTCTTGCCACAGGACACAATAGACGAGACATGCAACGCAGAGATATTACATGAACAGCCTTGACTGAAAAAAAAAACCTATTGAAATTCACCATATGCATCATGCATTTGTTCCCATGGTCAGGCTCGGAAATAGCCAGCATTCAACTAATTATAATCCTACTAGAGACCGAGATGACTTGTGGTAGTCATTCTGTGTTTCAAACCTCATTTAGGATGAGGCCCCATTTTGAATTTGAACACAGGGTTTCATGGAAATTTCTGCTGGAAACTCGTTGTTTCCAATGGAGTTCTGGTGGAATTCTTGGACTCAACTGGGCCTGACGCCGCATCCACTTGACCACTTTCTCGTGGATCAGCGGTTTCATAACTGCATTTTCTTTGCAGCCCGTCTGGTCCATTTGCAGATTACTGCAAGTGTTGCTATTAGATGTATATATTACTAGTACTACTTTGTGTTCAATACGCCTAAACTTCATGCTTTGTTTTTGGATGTCAGGGCTGATACTAACTCGTAGTTCATTCGTACAGGCCGATGGCTTGGTTCAGACAGAGAAATAAAACCAAAGGTGAACTTTTAAGGCTGAAGGAGAACAAACACCCCAATGCCCAGTTAGACACTGCATGGTCCTGTCAACTTTGCATGCATGTGTGTAATATAATAATGAATAATTGAACTCGAAAAAAAATAATGAATAATCGTAGCAACAATCGTGTCATTTCTGTTCTGAGCTTCCTATGAGCAAAGTTGACAGGACTAGACAGTATCTATATCAAAGCTTGGTCAGGCTATGTTCATGCCTGATCATTTATTAAGGTCAACTTTGTTGTCTATGTTGTACTGTATCAACTTTTGAACTTTACATGCCTAGTGTTGGCGTTTGCTTCCGCGTGATGATGACCTGCTCGATCAGAGTCTCCGGTTCATGCATATGCATTGCTAAAATCAGCAAAGAGAAATGCTTCACCTAACACCTGTGCATACACCACATAGATTTGTTCCACTAGTTTGCGCTGTACAGCGTTGTTATGTTATCATGTCCTGATGACGTGTTGTCTTCTTGTTTTTTCCCCCTTGCACTGGGAGGAACAGAAGTGCCGGGCAGGGGCAGGGAGACTGCCATCCTCTGCCTCTTCATCGCCTCATCGGTATGAAAAGTGGCCGCCGTCCCATCTGGCTGGCCGGCTGGGCCGGATGAAACAAATCGGCCGCAACGTGGACGAAGCAGAAACCGAAAAAGAAAGTAGGAGCCAAAACATATTATCCATAACTTATCAGTCCGGCTTATTAGCCATAGTACAATATTTTTTTCTCACAATAAAACAATATCAGTCGACTTATCAGCCGTAAAAACCATAAGTCGAACAACTTGTTTGTCATGGGTAATATATGTCTTGAGCATTATTTGCATCAAGTTGCCCAACTATTCCATGTTAACAAATAATGATCCAGTGTGGATGTTACCGTATGGTAAATAACTGAATTCCCTAGCGTTAGCGTTACAATGGGAGAATAATCATGCAAATATAGGTGATTTTATACATATGACACTTTCAAGAGTGAAGTGACCAAAAAAAAAAAAAAACTCTGTTAGACATTATGGTGGCCCTTTTGTTACATCATCATACATGTGTAATATGTGTATTTTTGTATAAATAAAGATGTGTAGATGATGACACACGTACCTGCCTCCCTCAAAAGTTCTTTATTTCATATTGAATAAATCATTTTTTTCTACAAATGTACAAAGGGAAGCTTTTAGCACTATTATGGAATGTCATCGCTTTGATCTTGATCAACGCCTTCCAAGCACTCATCGAATCGGCCTTCGAATGGATAAAATGCTTCTCTGCTTGTGTCATTGCAAGAATGTAGTCCATTGCAAAATACTTGCAAGATTAGCGAGAAATTTGGAATTACCGAAAACATCCCACCATCTAAATTTTGCACAGCATAATGGATTCAATTCGTCTGTTAGATTAATCTTGTTTTTCTTGCATTAGCGGCATTGGTAGTTTTGTTTTTCACGTGCATCGGTGTAACATCCAGTATTCTAGTTGGTCTAGTCCATGTTAGTTATCTAGTCATGCAGTATGGCAAGGAGCTCGGATCGACAGTGTGGAGTGAGCCGGTCAGCTGCTGCCAGTTAGTGAGTACATGCCGTGGTGTTTGGACCGCTAGCCATGCAGGAGTGAAGATTTGCATAGATACATGCATCGTGCTTGCAAGCTACGTGTGCATACTATTAGTTTAGGCATTGCTTGGTTTTCTGTTGTCTACTTTTTTTTTTTGAACAAAAGCTTCATTACTCAAATAGATTCATTACAATCACACTATAAACATCTCTGCAAGAAGCTAGGGGGAGTAAGCCAAAGACAACTCTCTAACATAGCCGAGGCATGCTGGGCGCAAAGATTCTCCCGCCAGTTGATCAACGAGATGCCAATATATCAACTCACGAATCCTATCAATTCTCTCTTGATTAGCCATTTCTGCGCTTGGAAAACCGTGAGTTGATATATTGGTAAGGAAAATAGGACTGTTTTAACTAAAGTTTCTCGACCAGATGAAGATAGAAACTTCCCTTTCTAGCCCGGCAACCTACTTCCAATCTTATCAATTAAAGGTTGCACCTCAATCTTTCGAAGCTTTCGAGTATGCAGCGGAAGGCCGAGGTATTTTCCACGGAAGCAGGAAATCTTCCCGGGAAAATTTTGAATGATGGACTGCACCATATCTGGCTGAAGCCGAGTTGGGAAAATCTCTGTTTTGGCCGTGTTAACTCTGAGGCCAGAGCAGTCACCAAAGAATGTGAGGATTGCTTGCAGGCTATTTAATTCTGCTAGAGAGGGATTTGCGAAAAGGGCGGCGGCGTCTGCGTACAGCGAGCAACGCAGCTTCGCCAAGGATGGCAGAACTGGCTGTAGAATTCCTTGCCGTGCAGCCTACTCGATGATTCTTTGCAGGGCAATGATGAATAATAGAGGGGACAATGGGTCTCCTTGTCTCAGTCCCCGTGCGTGTTTGATGCTCCGGCTCGGCCTACCATTTATTAGGATCTTGGAAGAGGAGGATGCCAGGATCGCTGCAATCCAGTTGCGCCATTTGTTACTGAAATCCAGCGCTGCAAGAACCTCCAGAAGATATTGCCATCCAATAGAATCAAAGGCCTTAGAAATGTCAAGCTTAATGAAAAGCGTTGGCTGCTTTTTCCTATGTAGGAGCTGGATCACCTTTGGACATACAAGAAGTTATCATGGATACACCTTCGCTTGATGAAAGCATTTTGTGCTTGGGATACAAGGCCATTCATATTAGGAGCTAGCCTTGTTGCAAGGATTTTTGTTATGATTTTGACCAGGCTGTTGATCAGACTAATCGGCCTATAGTCCATTATGTTTCTGGCATCCTCTTTCTTCGGAATAAGCACAATGTTCGCTTCATTGAACAATTTCAGTTTTGAGGTTCGGTGATTGTAGAAACCGAGAATCGCATCATGGAGATCATGTTTTATTATCGGCCAACATTTCTTATAGAAGATGCCAATAAATCCATCAGGCCCGGGAGCCTTTTCAGATGGCAACTCTTTGATTATCTGAAGCAGTTCCTGTTCAGTGAACGGTGCATCCAGGTCTTGCAGATTATGCGGGGTATACCCCAATGCCTCCCAGTTGATAGAACCTGTTCTCGTGAACGCAGTCCCAACAGCCTCAGAGAAGAATTGGACCGCCACCTTGGTCTTATCCTGTTGAGAGATCGCTATTTCGTCGTTAGAGTGGAGTGCTCCAATATATGTCTTCCATCGCCGGGCGTTCGCGTGGAGTTGAAAGAACCGTGTATTAGTGTCTCCCTTCCGGATCCAAGTGAGATGAGAATGCTGTCTTGCCTTTGCTCTTTGAATCACTGCCATCCCTATCGATTTGGCTTTTAGATACCTTCTGAACTCCAACTCATCTTTGTTAGCCCACAGGATCACCGGCTCAGATGAGTGAACCACTCACCAGTCATGCCGAGGACCCGCTAGTGTTGCCGAAAGCACCCACTAGCCGTGCTTTAACCACTTAACAAACGCTGTCCGTCCCCACGCATTATGGCTAGAGCTAGAAGAAGAAGGAGAACAGAGCATACACACACAAAGACAAGACACCAAGCATGGGTCAAGCCACTGTATGGGAGATGGCAAATCTGAACTCTCTTTACTGAGTTGCCGTGGTAGTCTATTTATACAACTCTATCCATCTAGTCCCAATACAGCTACCCTGTTGCAATAGTGACCATAACATACATGGCTGACCTACCGCCGGCCTTCTCGTGATGTGGGCTACAGATCGTTGCAGCGGAGCCGTGACGCCGTGACCAAGAACGCCACAATATCCCAAAGAGGGGGTCTTTTTAGCGCCGTCTTCTCTTATTGTGTTCATACAAGAAAAGCAATAGTTTATTTTAACAATCTTCAGTTAGGTTCTATCTCTGCTGAGCCTTTTCCAACTCTAGCAGAATAATATCTAACACGGCACACCGCATCATCCACTCACCAAAATGTGAGCGCCTCCAGACCTTTAATGCACGGGCTGTTCTTAGTAGTTTGACATGCATGCGTAGCAAAGCATTTTGGGTGTCAACCGGCTGTTCCCATGCAGCTTGCACTGTTTGTCATAAACCTTCAGCCTGTTCGGGAGGCCGTATCGTATCGTAGATTATTTACTGCTGGCTGGTTTGATGTGAGAGAAAAACACTATTTCCGGCTGAAAATTTACGATCGTTTACGAGCAAGCGAACAGGCCTATGTATGTTGACCCAATGCGCTTCAAATCGGAAACCCCGGTAGAAATCAAAAGTAACATCGCCTTGAAGGAACAACGGACAATGATCCGATCCACGTGAAGCTAGAGCTTACAAATCCGTTTTTGGAAACATTTGTAGCCATTCCGCTGAAGCAAGGATGTGGTCAATTTTTGTCATTGTCGGAGACGTTTGATCATTAAACCGTCTTCCCATGAGCTCTAGTGGCGCCAATTCAAGGTTATCAATGGTTGTTTTGAATCTGTTAAGCATTCTAATGTTTACTCGTTGATTATTTTTATCTTCAGCACGGTATATCAGGTTGAAATCCCCTATAATCAACCATTCAGCCTCCATTTGTTGTTTAAGGCCAGTGATCTCTTGCAGGAACAAGATCCTGTCTTGATCAGATCGAGGCCCCTAAACCGGTTAGGCACCAGGACTTGTTTTCATCCAGCATTGTGATCTTTGCAGAGATTGTATGCGCGGTCGTATGCATGGGGTTGAACTGAAAATAACGATCCGCCGCAGCCAGGAGAATTCCCCCTGCAGTTCCAGTTGCAGGTAAAACCATATGGTTTCGGGCCAACTCCGGTCCTAGAGTTTCATTCAGTAGGGTGGGCGTCCAGCTCTCAATCTTTCGCTCTGTTCGTTTGGACTGTTTTGCTTATAAGCAATGGCTGAAAGTACTGTTGACTGGTTTGGTGTGAGAGAAAAATACTGTTCGTTGGCTGATAAGTCATGACTTATAAGCCAAATACAACCAAGAGAACAGGCTGTTTGTCTCTTGTAGACAGATCAATCGTCGCCTCCCCCAAGGAGATAATCAGGTTTTTGCACGCCGCCTCTTTGCCCTCAATCCATTGAGGCCTCTAACAATCCAGCACAAGATCGTGCAATTTTTTTTGCGCCATAAAGAAACCGGTAGCTACTAAGACATCATGGAGTTGCCGACATTTAGGTTGACATACACGGACCAAGATAACAGAGTCAAAGGTCCATAAGGTCCGTGAGGGATGGCCAAAGGCAATAGAGCCAACAGGCCAACACAGTCTCCTTGCACAGATCAAGAGTCTGAAAGTAGTATGTGCCAAAGGCAACACAGCCAAAGAGGCAGATCGACTAGGTTCATAAACCAACACGGGCGGAGTAAGCCCGACTAGGTTCATAAACTAACACGAGCACGGTGCAGATAAGCTCGACTAGGTTCATAAACTAACACGGGGCAGATAAGCCCGACTAGGTTCATAAACTAACACACAGATAAGCCCGACTAGGTTCATAAACTAACACGGGCAGATAAGCCCTAGGACAGCCACGCAGGGCCCAAACTAAGGCGGTGTTTGATCCAGTGACTAAAATTTAGGAGGTGTGTCGGGAGGATATTACATGGGGTGTTCTTGATACTAATAAAAAACAAATTACATAATCCGTCAAGATTACTTATTTAAATTTTAAGCCTAATTAATCCATCATTAGCATATGTTTCCTGTAGCACCACATTATCAAATCATGGCCTAATTAGGCTTAAAAGATTCATCTAGCAAATTAGTCACAAACTATGCAATTAGTTTCGTAATTAGTCTATATTTAATACTCTATGCATGTGTCTAAACATTCAATAAGACAGCGACTAAAATTTAGAAGGAGCAACTAAACACCACCTAAAACTACTTGACTTGCTTGGTACTAACATAATGGACTGTCATTGGAGACACGTCCAGCTGTTCCCAAGGCCGACGGGCCTCAGGCTACCTCCATTGACTTTGCCGGCTCCTTCTCCTTTGTGGTGAACCCCTTCTTCTGCAGCTTGGTCCCGTGATCCACCAGGGCCTGGAGGGCGCCCATCTCGGACCTGGTTAGCGGCTGTCAAGATTGTGTGAGAACGATTCCAAGTTAGGCTCGTTTGAAGGCAGCTTGGTTTCATGAGATAAATCACCCAGTTTCTTGATAAGCAGATCCTGGGCTATCTGAATCGTGCCCTTTCCTATTCTGGACTGTGCTTTTCTCGCAAGGCAACTCTAAAGTTTCCCCAAAAACCTCAGCCACCCCTTGCACAACATCAAACATAGAAGTCTGGACGTCCCTCTGTTGGCTTAGCATATGCACGACCGAGTCCCCACGCTGACCATCAGAACTACCCGGATTCACGGAAATAGATCGTTGCTTACAGATATGTTGTGCCGACCGGCAACTCCTGGTTCAGAAGTGATGCGCTTGTAGTCCTAGTCGTCCCTGATCTGCTCCACCATAGCCTCCACCATAGCCTTCTGGTTGAAGCAGACAGGTTCCTTCTCCACAGGGACACCTTTGGAGGCACAGAGGATGAACTCGTCAGGCATAGGGTCAGAGGAAGGTTGATAACTTTCGGACTTCAGTAGAAAAACATCGTCACAAAACAGAAATGCTATACAACACTTGCATTGAACTGAAAGTCTCACATGCAGCACGAAGATGCACAACTGGTGGAGATGAGTGAGGAGAGAGAACGTGCGCCCCCAAGGGCGACGGCGGAGCCAGCCATCACCGCCCCGCCGCCACCCAAGATCCTCCGCCATGGCGCCATCCCGAGCTAGCCTCGCAGATCCACTCCGCCCCCGCCTCCCCCAGCTCCGTACAGCCCCGGCTCCGAGAGCGCCTCTGCAGCGGTAGATCGACACGTCGTCCCGGCCGAGACTCCACCACCGTCACCGACGATCCACACCAGGCTGCCGGAGCCGGATGATGACCTGGTGGTCCCGGACACGCCGGAGCAGCCGGGCAAGCCATCCCTATGCGGACACCGTGCTGCTTCCTGCCGCGACCCAGTTCGGTGCTTCCGCTGCCACGGGCTTGGCCACCGGGAGAGGGACTGCAAGCGTGCCAGCGGCGGTCGCCCACAAGCTGCTGCGGGCGCGCGTCAGGAAAGCCTACCGCCGCCGCCGCCGCGTTCGGGGTCTACGGCCATGGCGATGCTCGGCGATCCTGCGACGAGGCCTGAGGAGGACGAGTGCCTCATCCCAACCTCGTTTGCCACGGAGGCGAGCCGGCGGGAGTGGGAGGAGACGGCTGCAGTTTCCTGGGCCATGAGCGGGCCGCCCAACACGTGGCCAAAGGAGGTGGAGGCGGCCATCCGTGCTGAGTTCCACCTCAGGCCCGGCGACGTCGTCGTCACCAGTCACCACCCGCAGGCAGGCCCTCAAGCAAGGCTATGCTAAGCGCCACGGCATCGACATCCACTTCGTCAAATGGCGCAGCCTGGTTAACTGCCTGGGCGTGTCGCTTCTCTTCCGCGTCAAGCTCTGCCTAGATGGTGTGCCAAGGCATGCCTGGGAGGACGACATCGTCGAGCGCATCATTGGGAGACGCTGCGCTCTGGAGTCCATCGACACCGACCTCCTGCGCCCAGCAGCGACGAAGACCATCGACCTTTGGGCTTGGACAGCAAATCCGAGCCTCATCCCCAAGAAAGTCTGGCTCACCTTCACCAACCGCGCCAAAAATGCGAAGCTCACTTCGATCATGGTGACTGAAACCCCACCAGTGCACTGGCAGCAAGGTACAAAGCACTGCGCCATCATCCACCTGGAGGAGATTCATGACTACACTGCCTCCACCAACGACGACAACGGCAACATCTCCCCAGGTAAAAGACGTCTTCCTAAATGGCATTTGGGAGTCGTTGATGGAGAACAGGTTCCTGCTCGCGCTTTCAAGGAGTTCCCGCACCACCCACCACCGCCGAAGCGCCATGACCCTGCGGACAGGGAGGGGCAGCGCGAACGGCGGCGTGAGGACAGGCTCTCTAGGGGGCCAAAAGGGAGGTACAACAACGACCACCCCGACTTCTGCAACGGCCGTGACAAGCGTCATGGCCACGACGATGACGACGACGACTACGGTCGTTGTGGTAGAGACGCCCCTCGCAGATATGCTCGGGGTGAGCACAGCGAGGCTGGTGGCTACCGTGAGCGTGAACGCTCCCCTCCACGCCGCGATTGGGGCTATGGCAACAGACATGGAGGGCGGCAGCGGGCTACCGACGCCGGCGCTCAGGCTCCAGCTCTCCAAAAGGGCTCCTGCTGCCTCATGAGCTTCCTCAGGTGAGCGCTTTGCAGATGACTGAAGACACGGAGCTGCAGCGCCTCTTCAAAACTCAGGCGCTCGCCCTTTAGGATGCTGTGCAGCACATCCTGGACTGGGCTGGCGGCCAAAGCAACAAGAAGATGGCATCGTCTTTGCAATCGCTCATGTACGACTACATCGACAAAGCGTGCGCGTTGGTGGACGGACTGGGGCTGCTTGAAGCCCCCGCCCCCGCCCCCGCCCCCCCCCCATCAGCTGGTGTGCTGGCGTTGCAGAAGGCCGGGAATGAAGCCTGGTCCAAGATGCCTCCCCAGCAAGCTACGTCAGGCCAAGCCCCTGCAAGCCACCGTTCCAGCCTGCAACGTCTTCGACCGCATCCTCAACGCGCTACCATCTACGGCAGCAGTGGAAGACAACTCCATAGCTGAGGTTGAAGAGGCCTTGGCGCGCATCGAGCTAGCTGCAAAGCTGGATTCCACTGTTCAGGTTCCACAACCAACCTCTCCATTGTATCTTTGCAACTCTGAACTTCATGCAAATCCGGGATTCAGCATGGTGTCTCCACAACCGAACTCTCCTCTGGACCTGTTCGGTCCCAAAGATGCCACTGCCTCGCACGACACGGCCAACATCAGTGGAACACCGGCTCTTACCAACGCTATTGTTGCACAGGCACAAGATGGAGAAGCGGCAGTAGCAGCTCACTCTGCAGGCAGCCAGCAACTGGTCAGCGGAGTTGCAGCCCTATTCAGCAAGCCGCCGGAGCCGGTGCTTCAGCAGCCGACGCGTGCAGTGACGCCTCCAACCGCTACGACCCGTCGGGTGCTAGACGTCGTCCTCGACGCAAGCGCGTCTTCGACATGTCATCGGTACGGCGCAGCACCCGCCTCGCAGCTGCTCGCCCCATGACCCAAACGCAGCGCGCTCAGCGAAATCTCTGCAGAAAACATGGCTTGGTGCATGACGAACTTGAACCTGTGGAAACCGCCTTGCAGGAGTACATTGCCATGTTCAGTGGACCGCTGCCGCCGGACGTCATCGCCGCCATGACAGAGATGTTCAACATCGGCACGGAGGACGCGCATGAAGCGGAAGAGGCGCTAATTCGCATGGTGGGCGAGGGAGTCGAAGAACTCCAAGATGCGGCCACGGTGACGGCTACAGCATAAGTGCCTCCAGGGCATCCAATTTGCGCCTATAGCTTTCCTATGAATCAAGCAACTATCGTCCAGAATGTATCTGCGTCAATGTGTGCCTTCAGACAACTTTAGTTTAATTTCAAAACCACCAGAACTACTTTCTTAAGTTTGGCTTCAGAATGTGTAATCGTTGTTTGTCAGCTTTCAGTATGTTTACGTCCAGAAAGGTGCTGTTCTCTTAGCCTTCGTTCAAAGCGTCCTGCTGCTATGGTCAGATTCAGGCCGCCATTCTTCGAAGTTGTGCTGCTGTTGTGGTCTGATTCAGGCCATCATCTTCAGATGCTGTGCTGCTGCCGTCTACGGCCAAGAAGCAGCACGCTCTTGCGCTTGCCATTAGACAATGTGTGCACAAAGCCTAGACCTCCTATCCTGGAACGTCCGCGGATTAAATCAGCAGGCTAGACGAGACACCGTCCATCAAATTTTAGCTGCAACTTCGTTCAACATAGCTTGTTTGCAAGAAACTAAACTGCAACCAAATTTGCCAATATGACGCCGTGTACCTTGGTGGCTATCGGATGCGAGAGTTTGGCTGCGGGGCCGTCTCAAACGAGGGGAGGCATTCTCATCCTCTGGAACGAGCGTCGGACAAGCTGCACCGACATTGTCATTGGAGAGTTCCACATCTCGGCAAGCGTCCACCTGAAGGACGCGGACGTCGCCTTCAGGCTTACGGTGGTGTACGGGCCATCAAGACGGGCTGACAAATTACGTTTCCTAAATGAACTGAAAGACTTGAAGCCTGCGCCGGCATCCGTTGGCTAATCACGGGCGACTTCAATCTCATTTATAAAGCATCAGACAAGAGCAATAGGAATTTGAGTCCACGCCTCATGCGGCATTTCTGCGAAGCACTAGATGAATGTGACCTCTCAGAGATCAGTCTACAAAACCGGAAGTTCACGTGGAGCAATGAGCGACAACGTCCCACGCTGATTAAACTTGACCGCTTCTTCTGTAATGCAGAATGGGACGCTACTTTTAGCAACCACGTTCTGAATGCGTTATCGACTTCACTCTCTGACCATTGCCCGCTGCTGCTATCAAACCAATCGGGGCCTAGAAGACCAAACACGTTCAAATTTGAAAATTATTGGGTCAAACTTCCTGGTTTCAAAGAAGTTGTCAAGCGTGCTTGGGACACTCCGACCACACACACTACGAGCCGTTCCATGTCCTGTACCACAAGCTGCACTATACCTCACAGAAGCTAAGAACATGGAGCAAGGAAATTATATCGGACGCTAAAAACTTTTTTCTTCATGGCGCAAGAAGTGATCCTAAGGCTTGATATTGCTCAAGAAAACAGAGAATTGACACCTGCTGAACAGCTTCTACGGGCAAACCTCAAGAAAAGAGTGCTCGGCCTAGCTGTGATTAACGACCATCAAATTGGGCGATGCTAACACAAAAATTCTTTCACCGAAAAGTCAATGCAAGAAGAAGGAAAAATCATATCCAGCGAATGAGGAATGGAATGATTGGGCAATAAACCATGATGACAAAGCTCGTGTGGTACAACAACATTTTCAGACTTCATGAGACATCTACCACGGCGGCAGCTTGACATTAACTGGGAGGCGCTGCAGCTACCGGTAAATGATCTGAGTGAACTTGAAGTGCCTTTCTCCGAGGAGGAAATAAAGCACGCTGTTCACCAAATGCCGTCGGACAAAGCCCCAGGGCCTGACGGATACACAGGGATCTTCTTTAAATCCTGCTGGGATATTATTAAGGCGGATGTGGTCAAGGCTGCAAATGCTTTCTACTCGCTGCGGTTTGGCAACCTGGACATCTTAAATTCGGCCAATGTGGTCCTAATCCCAAAAAAGACGGCGCCAAGTCCATTACAGATTTCCGTCCCATCAGCTTGATTCATTCCTTCGCCAAAATCATGGCCAAGCTGTTGGCACTGCGTCTAGTGCCACACATGAACTCCATCATATCCACAGCACAAAGCGCTTTCATCAAAAAAGAAGTATACATGACAATTTCATGTCCGTCCGCAACACAGCAAGAAGATACTACAACTCCAAGCAACCAACTCTGTTCCTCAAGCTTGACATTACAAAAGCATTCGACTCGGTGAGATGAGAATATCTATTGAACCTGCTAAATATTTTAGGCTTTCCCGTCGATGGCAAGATTGATTGCTGCGCCCTTTTCACCTCCTCCACGAGGGTGCTGTTGAACGGCATCCCAAATGCACCGATCAAGCATGGTAGAGGGCTGCGGCAAGGAGATCTCCTCTCACCTTTGCTATTCGTCATAGCAATGGATCCCCTGCAAAATTGCTCCATCTAGCAACAGAAAAAGGCTATCTTTCCAAGCTTAGGGGGAAGAACGACACAACTGAGGGTGTCGATGTATACGCGGACGACACGGCAATTTTGTCAAGCCAACAAGGGTGGACATGCTTGCGCTGGCCGACCTCCTCACTTTTTTTTTTCAGTAGCCTTCAGGGCTCAAAAACAAATTTCCAGAAATCAACAATCATCTTGATTCGCCATGCGAGCGATTGAATCTAAACAACATTCTGGCGGCTCCTACTTGAGGTCTCATGCTTCCCAATCAAATATCTAGGATTGCTGTTAATGGTCAAAGGCCTAAAGCGAGTGGACTTCCAGCCATTGGTGGACAAAGCCATCAGCAAGCTCACCCTCTGGAACGGGCGGCCAATCAACCAAGCAGGCCGCTTGACCTTGGTTATAGCGGTCTCATACATTGCGCGGTGTATTTCTCACATCATTATTTCGTGCCCCAAAGGAAACACTCAAGGACATTGATCGACAGAGGAAGAAATTCTCCTCAAGCGGAGCCGAGGCGCTAACCGGAGGAAAGTGCAAGGTAAATTGGCCTCGATCAGCAAAAACTCAAAATATTTAGGAGGCCTAGGCATCCTCCATCTTGGGAAGTTTGCGAGGGCCCTCAGTTATGTATGTGGCGGGTTGGTCAACAAATAGTGACGTATCATGGGATGGACAAGAAACACCCACGCACAAGGTAGACAAGCTCCTCTTTGTGCTTTCCACTATGCTCACAA